>HG993128.1:50357860-51017282 GCA_905231855.2 Eristalis tenax
CGACCACATTCACCCACCTTATTTATATAGCAGCGTGAAAACATTAGAGGGTGCACCTTCTGAACCGGTTAATTTTAGGAAACTACTACTAAACTCAACGCATATAAAACTGGGCTGGAATAAACCAAAGTACATAAACGGTGAACTGGAAAGTTACAATGTGTATTATAAATTTAAAGATAATTTACGCCGAGAACTTGTCGTCAAGGTTGAGAATCTTACTGCACTCATTGACATAAGAAATTGGTTTAATGGGACTTATCAATTCTGGGTAAGCTACTATTTTACTTTACTTAAACAAGTGAAGCTCGTACTAATATATCTTTTATGCATACTTTAGGTTACTGCAAAGAACAACCGAAGAGAATCAATGCCGTCAAACCTATTAGGGCTTGTACTCAACCCTCTCCGATATAGAACAGAAATACGAAATCTTTCCTATACGATAAGCGATGACAACACAACCATAAGCTTGAAATGGGAATCGGAGTCGAACAATCAATCTTATATGGTGTGGACTATTTTACCTGAACAGTATCCGTACTTGCCGAGTAACAAAACCAATACTACAGGAATTACATTTAAGAAATTGTCACGGGGAATTGTTTACACATTCAAAGTTTCCGCCCTAGGCGGGGATGATATTGGAAATTCGAAATCTATACGAGTTTATCTAAAAGGAGAACCTTTACCGGAGTTAACGAACCTTCATGTAATGAACAATTTGATCGATCATACAGCATCTTTGGAATGGGACAAGGTGAACATGTCGACGGCGAATATAACGTATGGCATTTACTACGGAACCACTTTACAAGAATATCTAGAAAGTGAGTCCGATATATATTTACACTTTCCTTTTTTGTTTACAACATCAGCATGTGTTGAACTTATTTACGCAAAATTTTTAATTTCAGAGCCTCGAGCAATTACTCAGTATACAAGGCATTATTTCAGGATCAAGCCATGTTTGTCGTATTTGGTTGGTGTTAATATCGTTGGTCCTTATGGTCCCGGACCGTTGCCCAAAAAACCAATGATTTTGGAAACACCAGATGACTATGAAAAAGCTCCAAGGAATCTAAATGCAAAAATGAGTTCCACAGATAAGCGCACCTTAATAATTAATTGGGATCACAGTTGCTCTTACATAACAACGTATCCGCCCTACCTGCTTAGCATTTATGAAGAAAAACAAAATAGAACATATCACATTGAGATTCAATCGAAGCACGATAGAACCATGTCTCATTATATAGTCGATATACCGTATGGTGCAGTTTATAATATATCTGTTAAAAGGAATTTGGAGGAAGCCCAATACGCTTCGATAGCCTTTAACTCGACGAAACTGGAAAGTCCGAAGCAATTGCAAGTGCTGCAAGAGAATAACAATTCAGTTTTGGTTTATTGGAAGAAAATAGTGCCTCCGCCAGACCTTGTGTAAGATTCAATGCACTTCCTTTAAAAAAAATAACATTTTTAAATTTGTCTTTCTTTTTTTCCTTTTTTAGGTTTAAATATCAGGTTGTTATTTATGAAGGCTTATTGTCAAATTATTCTAGTCCCGACGAGGCCCCTATAGTAAAAATAATTGATGCCGATGCTCCCCCAGTGTCTGTTAGTAAATCAGATATGGGCCTTGACGATACAGTTGGAAAGGTGTTCACCTTTGGCATTCGAATTATGTCCAATGATGGTTACGCTTCTGACATAAAAGATACTGAAAACGTTGAATTCATATCTTCATCCAAGTGGTATAAGCATGTGTCCTCTTCATCCTACATTTGGTTATTGCCAGTCTGCATAATCGTATCAATAATATTTATCGCGTCAGTGTTTTACATTACTAAACGGAATAAACGTGAGCGAGCATCGTTCACTCGATTCGCCAACTCGCATTATGATCCAAAGACTGGTGCTACGCGAATAGAAGATGGTGGCATAAATGATGTGAATACCTCTAATTACGATCATAATAGATTTTCAGACGACGATCCTCTTGTTCAGACATAGATGAGTCGAAATCTTATGTATATATTTAAATTTTGTATTGTGTTGTAAAATTTATAAACTTAGAAAACATAAAGGCTGAAACTAAAATTATGAAGAGTTTAATATTAAATGATTTTTCTTATTTATTCATTCTCAATGTTTTTGGGGACGGTTGACTTAGTTGAGTTAACAATCTACCAATGTTATTTTAAATTTGTAGAATCATCTGCCAAAAAGTTAATATAATTTAATATATATGTGTGTAAAAATAATTGAAATAAATGTATAACACAACGTTATGATACGTTGTTCACCGATAAACTGCTCAGCTAACAACTTCTTTGAGGTTTTTCGATTCACGTTTTTTTAAATTCAATCGAAATTTTTTCTCGTTGATTCGATGGTGCCGTGGAAAAGCCAAAGGTCGGAATTTCTATTCACTTCTCTCTGAATTCGGCTTTATATCACAAGCAATGTTTGGCGATGTTTCACTTTCACTGACCGTTTTACAACAATGTGAAATAAGACCGAAAATTTCCCTTTCAGAAATGAAATTTCGCTCGGCCTTATTTCACGGCACCTTGGATGACCGCTTGGACTCTGTTTCAACTGGTACTGAAAAGTTGTATTGGCATAAATTAGTAGCTCCCGCGGAATATTTTGATTTCTTTGCTATATTCACCCGGAATCTAACACACTTAAGTCTTTTATGAAATATTTTATTATTTCAAATATATTTTTGAAAACCGTGTTTGTGTGCATATTTTGTAACAGAATTTCATCAACTTAAAAAGTCATTCACCGAGAAACAGCGACTTGAATGTCTTTAACAGTCACATGTGCAATTAGAACTACCCCAACACACGGCTGGGAGGCGGTACTGCACTGCTAAAATAAACCGCGATGGAGGCGACTGCCTAAAGAGCCTTAAATATTAGCTAAGTCATAACATTAAAAAAGCAAAAATATAAATACATTCTAGATTATATTTGTAATATTCCGTTCCATTCATATTTAGTTGGACGCATCGAGCGCATGGACACCAATGCTCCAGCAGAGGGTAATCTAATCCGATCCTCCTGGTTCGAAAAGGAGACAAAGACCCAATCCCCGGTATAAATATCTGATATGGGTCATCATGACGACGAATTACATTACAATTGGTCAATCAGGATCTAAATTCTACATGTGTCTTGTACATTTTTCAGAAATGTTTACGAAATTAAAGCCCGAGATTGGAAGAATAGCCTAATTTAAAATTGTTCGTGATCCATGAACTAGTACATTTTCAAAGACAGCGGTAAAATTGTGAATTGGTATAATTACCAGTAAATTCGCTAAGAAATCCTCATATGGTTGTGTGCAATGCTAACTTGTTCTTACCAAGTTTCGATGTCATTGTTCATCGACTTAGAAATTCCATGGACACACGGACTTGAACAACCCGATGTAAGCACCAGCCATTATAGGACATTTTTTTTTTTAATTCATTTAAACAAGGTACATCAGTTGGGCCCCTATTGTTGAGCCAACACCCTAATACTTAGTTTGTAAGTCTAGTTGTAAACTCAATTGTAGAAAATAATTCTGTTCAATAAATTTTTAATTCGTCATTGTTCATCGTTCTGATTTTCTTTTCTAAGCAAAGTGCGAGACCCAGCTGTAAATTATATATTGGCATTTTTGGACATGAGCTAATGTCAAACCCATCCCATTATGAATATTTGTATGTTTCGTCATGATTTCCACCGGGTGCGGATATTGGATATTATACTTGCGTCACTGATCACTGATATATTGCAAGCAATTTTATAATAATTAAATAAAGCTAGTAATAAGCACAGATAAGTGTTATTTCGTATTTGCGTATTTAAAATACGTATATATGGGGGATATTACGATTTCCGTGGTTTTAGGCTCTGAAAACGCAGTTTTGTAGATCTTGTTTTGTTAGAATATGAACAAAATATAATGTTACAAAATGCTCGTTTTTCTCTAGTTTAGGAGATATGGAGGCTGAAAAATATATGTTTTCCTATGAAATTTCTCATACAAAATTAACTTTTTAAGACGTGGGATAGAATTTTGTTTGCATAGTTATAGGCATGAATATATTAGCGACAATATGTTGCATACTCTTAGTAAATCAGTAATTCTCGTTTTTGATTAGTTTAGGAGATGTCGAGGTTTAAATATTCAAAATTCGGCCTTATTTCGTTTTAAAACTGGAAATTAAACTTCAGCTCTAGGCGCCTGTCAGACAGTTGTTGACATACCCTTAGGGCGTGTTTCCACGGAAAAATGAGCGCGCCCTTTTTAACCGATTTTGTAGTTGCCAATGACTAGCGCAAATTCGATCGTACAATACGTTGACAATTTGAGTGAAATAAATGGAATTTTAGTTTCATATTGACACTCCTAAAGGTATGCAACATTGTATTATAGCAAAAATGTCCATACACATAACTATGCAATCAAATGTCCCACATGCTGTCCCACATCTAAAAAATAATTTTGCATGAGATTTTGTATTTTGAAACATCGATATCTCCTAAACTAGGCAAAAACGAGTATTTTGGCACTTAATATTTTGTTCTTATTTCATCAAGATCTACAAAACTGCGTTTTCAGAACATAAAACCACGGAAATCGTAATAGTGCCGTTATAAGAATATAATAAATATATTTATAATTGCACATAAAATATAACATAAAGAAACTCTGCAAAATAAACACATGTTCCAAAAGTGTCGCTCTGAGCACGCACTTCCCATAAGAATTTATTCCAGTTTAATGCTTGCATGACAGCAGTTATCAAACGATTGTGTTTGTTGATCTGTCAATGAATTTTTGTCAACTTACAAATTTTCGTCGCTTCTGTATAAAGTGCGGCAATTTACTTTATTAGGTCTGTTTGTGATTTGAATATCTTTTTTGTTCAATTTCACACTTTATTTGATTGTGAATATAAATAAGAATAAATTGGTAAGAATAAATTGATTTTTCAGTCAGTGTATGTTGAAGGTATATATCGATAATGTGCTAGATACAAGAACTTACACCAATGTTCATTCTGATCAGGGATTCTTTTTGTTGAAATTATTGATAAAGTGTGTTAGTGCCAAATGATTTTTTGGATTGATTTGGATAAAACATGTGTTCTGGGAGACTTCTTTTTGTGGCGCTTCAGTTCGGGTGCCCCTGGCCATCAACCAAAATGCTATTCCAGCTAGAACGGTCTCTGGATAGTTGTCCCAATTTATCAAATCAGTTGAGGCCCTTTCCAACTTGTGTGCACCACAAGAAGCGGACTTCCTCTTCTGCGTTGATCACAGACTCGAAATCGTTTCTAATTTTTTTTTATAAACTTCATTGCTATAAATATCTGCATTTTATCTGCATTATTTTCCTCACTTCAGCGTACTCATAAAAAAATTATTATTTTATATTCATGATGTATTTAAGGATTCATGGCACTACCACCGGAAACACCATCCCAAAAATTAACAAATGATGACTTTCGAAAGCTCCTCGTCACGCCACGACCGAATTCACAGTCAAATTTGGCAACGGGCTCTGTAAGGGATGCTGGTTTGAAACCAATCAAAAAAGCGTCTGCTCCATTAAGTTCGGATAGAATTGAGGCACGAAGGAAAAAGAAACATTTCTATGCCGCTTTAAAGAAACAAGAAGACAACAAGTTAGCCGAGCTATCAGAGAAGTATCGTGATCGGGCTAGAGAACGGCGAGATGGAGCCAATCCCGATTATCAGAATGCTGAAACTCCAGGTCATGGAAATAACGCCTATAGAGCTGTTGCACCGGATGTCAAATCGGGAATCGATGCGGCAGAAAGACGACGTAGAATAATCCAAGAATCAAAGTTCTTGGGTGGTGATATGGAGCACACTCATTTAGTGAAGGGTCTTGATTATGCTCTCTTGCAAAAAGTCCGATCGGAACTGCAACACAAGGAAGAAGAACAAGAAAAGGAGCTTGAGAAGGTTTTTGAAGAAAAGGAAATCACTGTAACTCTGGAAGAAAAAGAATTTTCGAATGAGCCAACCTTTAATACAGTTATGGCAAAAAATATATACAACATCATACTTGCTGCCAGATCGAAGGAAATAATCAGGCATGAACACTTTATGCCAGGGAGGATGGCCTATATAATCGACTTGGATGATGATAATGCTGAGAGTGATATTCCCACAACATTAGTCAGATCGAAATATGACGTCCCTGTTAACCTTGACGACACTCAAACTCTAACAACCAACGACATCGTTATTAACAAATTATCGCAAATTTTATCTTACTTGCGTTCCGGAGGACGAAATAAGAAAAATCGAAAACGCGACAAAGACAAACCGCTTTTCAATGACAACAATGACAATTCGAAGAGTTTTGTCAATGATAACATATATGATGACATCGGTGAGTATAATCCTCAACCGAAAGGCAGTAGCAGAGGTCTGCAAGGGTCCAGATCGCCGTCAAAATATGATAAAGAATCACACGCAGACAAAAGTTTTTCACACGTTCGAGAGGGAAACAAATATTTTCAGGAAGAAGAGCAGGCACCTGAAGAGTCTCCTCCGAAAAATATTTTGATTCCGCAAAAAATATCTAAAGCTTACGTGTCTAAATTTTCAAATGAACCTCAAGGATATGCTGAATGCTATCCAGGTCTAGAAGAAATGAATGATGCTATCGACGACTCTGATGATGAAGTTGACTACACGAAAATGGACTTGGGCAATAAGAAAGGTCCAATTGGACGGTGGGACTTCGACACACAAGAAGAATACTCCGATTATATGAGCACCAAAGAAGCTCTCCCGAAAGCAGCGTTCCAATATGGTGTAAAGATGCAAGATGGCCGTAAAACTAGAAAGAATAAAACGGATAAAAATGAACGAGCGGAATTAGACCGAGAGTGGCAGAAAATTCAAGTATGTATAAGTTAATTGAGGTATGAATGTATAATTTAAACGCATCACAATTTTGTTTCTGCTTTTAGACAATCATACAAAAACGGAAAACAAAGAAATCGTCTGATGAGCCAGAGTATAAAATAAGCAAATTTTAGCAAAGTAATAAAAAAAGTTTTTTAATATCCTTTTACGGCTGGCGATTCGAACGTTAGATGTGAGATGATGGCATTGGAGAACTAACGCTTTCGAAAAACTGCAATTGGCGAACTTTATTATTCGAGTAATTTTTGATATTTAAATCGATTAAATGTTCTCAATTCGCCAACCAAAATACCCATTTCTCACCCTCACGCGTTTGTTCGTTCGACTCGCCAACCATAATAAAAGGAAAGCTAGAGGACTACAAGGGGTCCAGATCAGCATCAAAATATTAATTGCAATTCGATAAGTAAAGTTTAATATCATCTATGTGAAATATTATTATGTGTTCTTGAAAATATTATTTGCCATTACGCTGACTGTATGGCAAGAGTATAGAAAAGCGACTTTTAAATTTATCTCCGGGAGGCGTTAGAGTACTACTGTACATAACTACTCTAATCTAATATTTGCTAATTGTATTATTTATAATTATAAACTAAAAGAATAACCTGCGTACAAAAGTCTCGTTTAGAATTCTAACATTGTACACACAGCCTTAACTCTGCATGGTTACCCTTTGTCAAATCGACGAACACCGCTTCATTTTTTGTAAATTGCTCTAAAATTGTTCATCATCTATGGCTGACTTTACACCAGTAATTGAAATATCGTAAACAAAAAAAAGTGATTGTATCCTTATGCTCAAGGTAAGCATAGCTTAGAGGGGGTAAGTCTAAATGTGGTCGATTCGACGAAGATTAACTTTGGTGGGATGCCAGATGTGTGCCGCGAAATGTGCGCGGATTTTAAACCAGGAATCGACCTTCCAGGATCGAGGGTCGCGCTTTTTAAGTATTGGTCATAATTCTTACTTAAAGAAATACAATGTGTCCCCATGGTTGCCAGTGTTAACATTTTTCAATTGCACACCATAAATTCCTATCGTCATCACTTACTCCCATAAACTTATGTCACCCATAAAAGCAACGATGATCGAAAACGTAAACAAAGAAAGAGACCTCGGGCATTCGGTTAACAGTGCATTCCGGTAACCTACTGAGAAGTGCAGTAATAATGTACCCTATGCATTCGGTATACCTCTTGATGTGAGTGTAAGCGAGTCAATTGGGGGATTGTGGCGAAACATCGTACATATCAAAACCTTCTGGCGTTCGATTCCTCTTATTAGTTAGTTGATTGTAAACACTCATCTGATAATCACGGTGCAGCCCTGATTAAGTCAGCAGATGTGTTATCAGAATAAATTACCACCTAGAATTAATGTAATAATTGAAAGATAATAAAAAAAAATCACCTTACGAGCTATGGTATAAGCAGCATCAATGTTGAGCATCTGCGCATATTTGGATCGACGGTATATATGTTCTAGAAGAAAAACGTCATAAGTTGGATTCAAATTTCTTTTAAGAGTAAAGGTTTTATCGAAAGGTTTTAGAGCTTGGAACCCAGAAACGAGTGAAATCCAAGTTTCACGAGATGTAATTTTTCTAGAGCAACAAATGACGGGTTCTTGTGAAGTTTTTGACATCGATACTGTGGAATTAAATGAAGAACACGAAAAACAAGAAGAAGATCCATTGGGACTAGATAGCTCGCACGAAGAGATTACTACTAATGAAGCAGAGGTTACTCCGGTGGACCTGGTGCTTGATGGTAAGATCGTCGATCGCGGACATAAGGGCACCATGCCGCTTATCTTTCGACGAAATATATCATGCAGCTATGATAGCGATATATCAGGAACCAAAATCATACGCAGAAGCGATGGAATCGGATGAACACAAGCAGTGGGAGAAGGCGTAGAAGAGGAATTCGAGTCTCAAATTAGGAATCCTATTTGGATGCTGGTTGAACCACCAAAGAACTAGAAGATAATTGATAATCGATAGGTGCTTAGATTCAAGCAAGACGCGTATGAAAATATTAAGAGTTACAAAGCACGGCTTGTGGTGCGTGGTTCCAATCAGGAACATTATCATTGACTTTAAAGAAACATTCAGCCCTGTTGTGAAGTTTTCGTCAATTCGAACTATCTTAACACAGGCTGCGTCGAAAGGTATGAAATTGACACAGTTTGACGTGAAGACAGCATTTCTTAATGCTGAATTAGCTGAAGTAGTGTATATGAGGCAACCGATCGGCTTCGACGATGGCAGCGCAAGAGTCTGCAAATTGCTAAAAAGCCTAGCGGTTTTAGAGCTTGTTCGTCAGATCCTTGTGTTTTCGTACACAATATTGCTGCAGGGTTGATATTCTATTCCAACGTCTTGGAATGACAGATTGCAATCCAGTATCACCACCTTCGGATAGCTCGAAAAAAGCACATCAATATTCGCTATCATTTTATATGCGAAAAATTTCAAGAAGGATCTTTTGAATTGAGGTATGTATCCATGGATGAACAACTAGGGGATATTATGAGAAGGCCGTTACCGAAAAGAAAACATCAACGGTTGTGTTAATTAATACATTTTTCTCATATGCTTTTCTGATTGTGATGTAACTTATTTGAATGGATAAAGTTAATTGTTTTTGTATAAAAAATTAAGTTTAAAGAAGCATTATATTTTGTTCTAAAACTTTCAACTAAAATGGGACTACTGATATGTTAAGATTGAAGTATTGTGCAGTCGCTTTTAGTTTAATTTAAGTTCCGCTCGGTGGCGCTTTAATGTAAAATGCATATTTTAATAATACCATTCAATTCAAGTTGTTTTGGATGATTTCAAGTCTGCTATTTCCCAAATAAATGCTGGAGTACCCCAAGGCTCTGTACTGTCCCCGAAACTCTTTCTAATTTTTGTAAATGATATGATATGATATGATCTAAACCAATCCATTCCTTCGCTGATGACAGCTCCCTAGGCATTGAATTCCGATATTGACAGCATACACCTGGGGAAAGAACAATAGAGTGGAATTCAATGCTCCAAAAACTCAATGATGTCTGGAAAATTGCTTCGAAAAGTTAGGGAGCGATATTGCAGAGTCATAGACATTTTGTTATAAAGCAAATAATAAATAACATTTGTGTACATACACAATCCGTTAAGTGTTTAATTTTTAAGAACCTCCACATTGGTGACCCCTAGTTAAAAGGAGAACACTAAGTTAACAACTATTTAAAAAAATGCAATGTTTAGACACAATTCGCCTGTGGAAAAACAGCAAGAAAACATTCTAGACCAGGAACTCCTCACACAAAGACTGAGAAAACTTCAGGATGAGATAGCCCAACTGCAACAATTAAGAGCAACTGACTCTAATCCAGTAAGTAGAATGCCAACGAAGTTGCAGCAATTTCACCAGCGTTCTAACTTTCGAGTTCCTGGAAAGGTAAGCCTCAGACTTGGATTTACCAAATATAATCTGCGTTCCGAAGTCGGGGATAGGAAGCCGTCACAACTTCTTTGGCATATGAAAGACTTGGCCAACAACAAGGCATCGGAAGATCTCTTGCGTACCAAGTGGTTATGTTTGCTGCCTGCTAACATGCAGAACATCCTAAATGTGGTACGTGATAAACGGAGCCGACCTCATCACGCACTACGGGCTCATAATAAATCTTAAAAACGCAGAGTATTGGACCCATTGACATCGTGCAATGTCTCAGGATAGGTGATGGAAGCAGAAATTTTCAACATACCTTCGTCTAGCCACAACAAGTAATACACGCAACTAGTTTCATGCTACACAGACATCACCCAAACAGCCAATCAACCTGCCAACACATCCAACACCGGTGTAGTCCATTACATAGAAACACACGACCAACCAGTTGCTGAACGACCTCGCAGACTTGCCGTTGATAAGTTGAGAGCGGCGAAAGAGGAAATATATATATAGTATTCAGCACTCTCGACCTCGCTAAGGCATATCACCAAAAGCAATGATCACACCTTTTGGATTGTTCGAGTTCCTAAGGATGCCGTACGGATTACGCTGTGCTTCACAAACATTCCAGAGACACGTAGACTCAATACTGAGACTGATCTGGAGTTTGTATATTGCAACATCAAGTGTGAGTTAGGACTGTCCGAAGTAATCTGTCATCACAGCCAACGGATACAAACCACTATAGGACAACAGTTGAGGCCATCAAGAACTATCTCAAGGTACAAACAATCAATACTACTATCGTCGACTGATCCCGAATGCAGCGAAGACACAAGCTGAATAATTTCCTCACTGACTCACGAAAAATGACAAGAGTGTGGTAAAATGGACAACAGAAGCTGAAGAAGAGTTTGAGACAATCAAACAACAACTTGTATCAATAGCCCACACACATCATTTCTATCACCTACTGCACCTTTTGATAAAAACAGACCATAAGCCTCTAATGTATGCGTTCGAGCAGAAATCAGAGAAGTCATCTCAACGTCAGCAGAGACAACTGAGCTGCATCTCCGAGTTTACCACCGAAATTGTGCACATCAAAGGTGAAGAAAACATTGTCGCAGATGCATTATCAAGAATTTGTGCAATCGACATGCCAACACTGCTCAGCGCTCAGGAGATTCAAAGAGCACAAAATCAGGACTCCAGATGTACAAAAAAATACATCATTAAAATTACAGAAACTAACAATCGAACCGAACACAACTATATACTGTGACGTGTCCTCAGGCGTGGTAAGACTATAAATCCCCGCCAATCTACGGAAAACAGCGTTTTCACAAGTCCACGGCCTTTCATATCCGAGCGGCAGAAGTACGAGCAATCTGCTCAAACAAAAATATGTCTGGCATATGCCGTATGCCGTCTCAAGGAATCGAAGTACCCGACAATAGGTTCGAGCATGTCAATATGGACATAAGAGCGAAAAAATCCGAACAACACCATACCATCCAGCTTCAAATGGTATTATTGAGCGTTAGCATCGTTCATTGAAGGGAGCATTAATGTGTTAAGAGCATATTTGCTGTATCGAAGAACTTTCAATAGTCCTGCTTGGACTGAGAACAACATACAAGGAAGAATTAAAATCATCTCCAGCGGAATTACTCTATGAACTAACATTGCGTATCCCAGGCGAATTTTGTATGCGCCAAGATACACCAGCAAATCCACACGCTTTCATTGAACGGCAAAGGATGATCATGCAGGCGATGAACCCAACTCCAACAGCAAATCACACGAAGACCCGGATATTTCTCATTAAATACATTAACACCTGCACGCATGTCTTCTTTCGTTGCGACCATGTCAAGAAACCATTGGAGCAGCCGTACACTAACCCCCGAACTAGTTTTGTGTGTATTGTAATTACTTATACAAAACACGACCGGTATTTCTGGAGTTAAGTTACCAAAGTATTCGCTTCGGATTAAAGCTCATTTGTGGATCGTTAAGTCCTGTGAGAATGTATTGTATGATAGTTTTGTCAGACAGCTGAATCCTTTTTCCCAGTATATTCATTTCGAAGGAATAATTTTCCATTGATGTATTTGGCTTTCTTATTTTTCTTATTAGTTGTTCTCGTATATCCACTTCATTATTCTGGTGTAGGCAACTTGCTCTTAGTCCGGACGCTGGTCCTAGATTGCAGTCCCATCAGAAACGTGCAGGGACATTCATCTTGGAAGTCGTTGGCATATGAAGCGCTCTTCCGTCCCATTCATAAATTGCTTTTAGAGCTTCAATCCGATTTCAATTCACCCGGTGAGAACATTCGTAAAGCATCAGCAATCTCTTTTATGCTGCAATGAACGCGCGGTTGAACTGTTACGCCGCTCCTATATGACTGCCTTTCCTCCAACTTTCTAATCTTCTTGTCCAACATTGTTGCTTACGCATCATCGTGCGCTCTAATTCGATGAGATCTTTCTCTCCAATTATATCCCATTCCCTTCATCTGAGGGCATCATGATCCATCGTTACTTACACCTTCCGTTCTGTTCTTTTATATTTCCCAACAACATCAATATACCTTTCCGTTTACCGAAAATGGATACTCTTTCTGATCTTTTCTCTTTTCAATTTCATTATATATTTTTTTTTTCTTATATGAGGTAGACAGCAACAAACTCCATTGCGTCTTGCCTCTAATAACGATTGCGCCGCTTGTGAAAGAAATTAACAAACCGTTATTTAGGAACGCGTGGTATACTCCTCTTTTTTAAATTTAGTTGAACAAACTTTATGCTGCTGTCAATAAGCAATGCATTTATTATTTTGTTAACCAAAATCACCAATGAATCGATGCCGAATGTCAGTCACAATATTTCGTTAATACACACAAAAACAACATAAAATTTTACGCCGTGACCTCTGGGTTCCCTTTTGTTGGATCTAATCCCTCTTCTGAAACTATAATTAAAAACGAAAACTTCAGTTAAACTTATGTTCTTTGGTTATATTGAGTCTGTTGACTGTTTACGGCCACGGTCTGAAAGAGAGTGCTTTTGCCAATGCATTGCACTCGCACAACTCTTTTCTCTTATATGCCGTCTTTTTCTACTCTTGTACTTGTTTTATTTGCTAACCTAACCCAAGCAATTGTGTTTGTAACATTCAGGGTGAAACACGAGACACCCTGTAAGTCTTATGAATTGATCCAGTTCTAAACAGAAAATTTACATTTAAAATTTGTAAATTCATTAAATTTTTGTTCGTACTGTACTAACCGCCAAAAACTATTAGTGACATCTGCCATAGAATTTCATGAACAGCTGATACATCATGCTGTTTTAGTGATAAGGCTTAGAACAGCCCTGTTAAATATTCCAACTGGATTAAAATGCAGCCACACAATTCACATTGAGCTTTTATTGAAGTAATAGCTCAAGTCAGACATTTTGCCGGAAGAAAAACTCAACATTCAAATTATTTAACTGCTAGTTAAATGTATTTCTATTTAAACACAAAGACATGTTTCGAAAAATTATTGTTGGAGTATCCGGTGGAGTGGATAGTGCAGTGACTGCCCATTTACTGAAAGAAAAAGGTACGTTCGAATACATTTTGGTAAACAAATAATTGTATACAAGCGCGAAAACAAACTGGGAAGCACTCTTCTCACCCATATTCAAAAAAGGAACTGTGAATTGAATGTGATTTGTATTGTTCCTCGTAGGTTATAGTGTCTTGGGAGTTTTTATGCGGAATTGGGACGAGGTTGATGAAACAGCTCATTGTACTGTAGAGCAGGAACTAGTTGATGCTAAGTATGTGTGCAATAAAATTGGCATCGATTTAGTGGAGGTGGACTTTGTTAAGGAGTACTGGAATAATGTATTCTCGTAAGATTCGATGATCTTCGGTGTCACAACATTTATATTTTTTTTCTATTTGAAGGAGTTTTCTTGAAGACTACCAGTCTGGTCTTACTCCTAATCCGGACATTCTTTGTAACAGGCATATAAAGTTTGATCATTTTTATAAGTATGCTACAAAGAAGCTTAATTATGATGCCATTGCTACGGGTCACTATGCGAGGACATCTTTTGGGCCATATTTAGAGAATTATAAAGAAAACGAAGGTATGTACTGCTTTATAATGTTAAATACTTTAGAACATGTTCTGCTTTATTTTAGACGTCCGTTTACTTCAACCGGAAGACACATTTAAGGATCAGACATTCTTTTTATCAGGTGTCAATCAATTGGCCCTCCGGAAGGTCATGTTCCCTTTGGGAGATTACGTAAAAGCAGATGTCAAAGAAATAGCACGGCGAATAGGAATACGTAAAATTGCCTCCAAGAAAGAAAGCACGGGAATTTGCTTTATTGGAAGCCGTAATTTCCAAAAATTCATTAAAGAGGTATAGAGTCTTGGTATGTTGGTAAATTTACAAGTTGCTATAAAAGTATATGAAATTATTTGTTACACTTTTCTTAAGGTAGTACTTTCAATTTCTAAGTCAGTTGTTTTTATTTTCAGTATATACACTCAATGCCAGGCAGTTTTATTGACATCGACACGGGAAAAGTGGTTGGACAGCATGACGGCATTCACCAATGGACCATAGGGCAGAGATGTCGGTTACATTCATGTCTTAAGCCATATTTTATTGCATGCAAGGATGCAAAAACAAGTACTATTCTTGTAGCTGCTGGCACAGACCATCCAGCCCTGCTCTCGAATCTTGTGTACACACAGGAACCCTCTTGGATTGCCCATGACCCCTTAAAAGAAGGAAAACAATTGGAGTGTAAATTTCGCTTCCAACATACAAAACCTTTAGTTGACTGTGTCATAGAGAAAAATGAACAATCCGGACTTATTGTGAATTTGGAAACACCGCTTCGCGCAATTACTCCCGGCCAATACGCTGTATTCTATAAAGGGAACGAATGCTTGGGCTGTGCGAGAATAATTTCCTCGGAAAGTATGCATGTACACAATGATCGTCTTTCAAATACGATTATGTGAAAGAAAAGAACATGTTTTATCAAATTTTGAAAAGGCATACACAGCTTATTTTATTTTGGAGGGTCCTGATTACACTAAGAATGCTTACAACTAGGTTATGTCTATTTTAACAATTAAAAGGTAAACCGTTATCTCCTTACCGCAGTCGAACTACATCTTACGTGTTTGAATTATTGTCTAATGCAGGAGATGAATGGGAGGATTGTAAGCAATAAATTTCAAGTTTACATTCTAATTTTAATTTGTGTCAAATAAATACTACTTAAAAATAAAATTATATAATTATCGCATTTTAGCTCAGCAAAACCGTTAATGTATCCAGAAAACGAGTTAAATCACTCTGTCGTATTTGTATTAACGACGGATCGAAGAAATCTTGTCGAATAACAGAATTGCTCTTTTGGGCAGCTTGTTCAAATGCTTTGCCAAAGAAACTTTTTGGGGAATTTTCTCGAACTGGCGGTACGCCAACCAGAAGACACAATCCACGCCCCGCGTCAATTGGGCAACTGGCGATTAGTGGCAATTCAGGGGCACGACGACTTCTTGAGCCCGATACGTATCCATTTAAAATGAACTTAGCCAGCATAGAGAGACCGTATGGATACGAAAAGAAATTATGCTCCTCGCTCATCACGAAGTAGAAGAAAGGCCCAGCAGAATGTACTTGATGTGCCTCAAGACTGCTTTGTACTTGCCGAAATACTGCTGATAGCAAAAGTTTAGCGTTTTCAATACCAGCTGTTAGTATATCTTTATGGGTTCTTGACAAGCCATCAAGAGCTTCCAAAAAACAGTCTTCTGGAGTTTTATCCTTCTTCACGGATTCGAGGATGGCGAGCATCGCGTACACATAATCCGCTGCTGAATAACGACTCCGATAGCCGTAGTTTAGCGTGAAAGAACCGTACACTATATCGGGAATGCCATACTTCTCGGCAAGTTTCTCAACCATTTGATGAAATTCGTGCCGCAAAGTGAGATCCATTGAGTTAAACATTTGTTTTGCATGTGTCAGTGGTAGGCCCATTTCGACAAGCAATTCATGAAGCTTCTTTTCACCTCGAAGTGTCCAGAGTTTTAATTTACAAGCAGGATACATGGAAAATCTGTAATTGAAAAAAACAAAAAACAATTAACAACTATTTCAAACCGGGGACTCTAAAAAGCTTCTAGAAAATAACGAAGAATCAGTGGAGGAACGAGCAAAATATTATATGTAAATCGGTGGAATCGCTGTCCAGAGGATCTTCATTGATTACCAACTACGTCCATTAAACAAACCCAACAACAAATTAAACAAAAAATTATTTGTTTTTGTATCAAAACTCCTTGTAGATTGTATTATAAATCTGTTGATAACTGATTGGATAGGCAAAATTATTCATTCATACGGATTTTAAAACATAGTACATGGATGTAGGTAAAGCCCATGAACAACACGCCAAGGAAACATTGCAACAGGCATCTTTGGTACACATAATGCAGTAGTGTGTATGTACGCCGGCTCTTAGACTTTTGTTATTAGAGGTATTCACGCTATACGAAAATCTCTCTTCCCTGCAACGTCGACTGCCTAACCACTGTAGTGTATTACAGGCAGAAGAAAAAGCTATCCCAGATGCTGCTCGCTTACTCTCAATAAACCCGATAGACGGATTATCTATCGCTATATACACAGACTAGAGCTCTTGATACCCGCTTACCTCGGGTGTCCATATGGTTGTGGGTACCCGTAAATTTAGACGATATTAATGTACTACTTACAATGAATTCAGATACGTTTCGTACTCAGTGCATGCTGTAGGCATTATTACTTCTACTATTTTTAAAAGGTATTCCACCAATGAAATGCTTTCATCGATGCTTCCAATTTACAAATAAAGTTGCACCTTATTAATTTTTGTTTTGAATTAGAGTATTTGTTGCCGTTACTCTGTAATGACGGGTACCCTGTAGCTTAGGTTTTACCTGCTTTAACCGGGTAAGGTCAAGAGCACCACTGGTTACACCATCAATCAAAATAAAATCTGCCGTCTATCTCTTAGGCAGATACCAAGAAATAAACAACCTTACCCTATGCTGAGTCCCTGGGTATGGCGGTATTCCAGGCAACGAAGGGGTTAGCAGTTGTGGAGTTTACCACTAGCAAATAATCAGGATACCCTCCACCACTTACTACAAGTAATAAACACATTGTTGCTACACTTGACTGGTGCATGAAGGTAGAAGCCCAGCACTGGCAAGAAGAAGGAAACGCTAGTGTGACGTTTCCCATTCAGGCCCTCAGATCTTTTAATGACAAAACCAAGAGAAGACTAATATGATTCACTCAGCCTCTGATGGCTTCCATTCGAATTAGCTTTACAGGATAGAGACCCTTTCATTTATTCACTTTTTTATTATTTTGCAACTATAAAAAGTATGAACAAGTTCAATCTTTGATAAATGAATGCTCAAACACTGCATCCAAAGACTGCTTTGGAATCGTTTACATATGAAATGATACAAGAACAGCAAAACAAAAAATCCTCGCACAACCATAGAAATCAGTAATAAACAAAATATACATAACTACTAATAACAAATTAGAAAGTAAGAAGTACAACAGCAATGTGTGTTTTCATGCTTGACACGGTTAATTTCTCTAATCGTAGATGATTTGAAGACACATAGTGTCTCATTACCCGCTTTAAAAACCCCTGGTTTAACAATGAGTGCAGGTAGGCAAGTTCATTGAAGCAAGCAACATATAAAGCTGAGCCGGACGAGAGAGCGGTTCGTGGGCTCTACGAACTTAAATAAAAGGAAGAGCACCGTCTTCTCAAATGGAAAAAGAAAGATCATGATAAGCACGTGGTCTGGGAAATGAAGGGGTGTTACTGAAGAAATGATGTCCGAAGGGTCTACCAACGGGTAAAAACCTATCCAATGGGTATAAATTTCTGACAGAAGCCTATAGGGACTAACTGTGAATATGGAAAGATAATTTTTGTAGACTTTTAAAAAGCGACGAGATCAACAATTCCCCTGCAAATTGGAATGTTCCTCCCCACACAACGGACGATAGACCTAGACCTAGACGAAAACAAGGTGAGATATCGAGACTAAAGTCGAATAAAGATAGTAGTGCAGTCGGACTATCTGCGAAACTCTTTAAGCCAGCTGGAAATGAGTTGGTAGGCTAAGATATCTTCGGAGTAAAGTATCCCCGGCGAGTACGGTTTGTCCAATCTACAAATAAGGAGACCGCTTTAACTGCACCAACTACCGAGGGATAAGTTTTCTAAACATCGCTTATAAGACCATCTCTCCCGTTTTGTGTGAGTCACTGAAACCATCCGGGAATAACCAGATAGCTCCTCATCAGTGTGGTTTCAGGCTGGGGAAGGAAAAGACTCAAAAGATTCAGATCGACACACACACTATTCGTCGTTCCCGCTAAACTTGTCAAGTTGTGCTGGTTGAGAATGGAGATTTCTCTCTGCTCGGAAACGAACTCATCGATACCTACAATGTCAAAAAGTTTTTCGGCAAGGCGATGCGCCGTCATGTGACATTTTTCTAACACCATTATTGATAAAGTCCTGCAGAACTCACTCGCCAACACAAGGTAATCTAATTAGGGGGCCTCTTATGAGCCAACTTAAGGAAACTAAGCACAAAGTGGTTTTTCTGTGTGGCAATAAATCGCGCTGGTCTAAATGTGGCTGCTTTTTGCAATCGGCGATCAGAATTCAAGAGGTCTAAAGCAAACAACTTTTTCTTTGTTTGTGCATGGGATAGGGTTGTGACCCTACCGAGACGATCAGACTGTCGGAAGAAAAATAATTATATAGTCACAAATATAAACGCATACATAGTTGTTTGGTTTGTAACCTTTACTCACTTCATTGATTCCGTCACTGACCAATGTCGATATAATGCTAAGTGCAAATCATTTTCAAATGTAATCTTCGAGGCACTGTGTGTGGTTTGATCACTAGCTTTATTTGTCAATCTCGAAACGTGACTTTGTATACTATCGATCTCTAGTGTATAAGTTGAACTTTCAATTTTTCCCAAAATCAATTGCTCTGTTGTGCCGACAATGGCCCACCATAGAAGATCTGTAGAGTCCTTTGACAATTTCCAAGCCAATTCAAATATAGTCATTGCTGAACTCTTTGAATAGAAACTATACTGGGAGTACTCGAACATGATCCGGTCACGTTCATTTGCCCAATTTCGGCGCTCACGTTGTTTAATAATCCGACTTTCATGTTTTTGTAATCGTGTTTGGTTTTCGTTATCAGAATCGGCGTCGTCGTCGCTATCTTCTCCGTCGGACTCCCGAAATATGGCATCAAATGCTGGTATAGTTTCTTCAGCAGATGAATCGGCGAGTATGCACACCTAGACGAACATTAAATTATGAGTATTATATGCATGTACTGAAATTGATAATTGAAATATAACAGGTAACGAAGCTTTACAATAAAAACATTTGATTACTTTTAAAAATTATAACTTTTTCCGAAGTACGTAAAGCGTGTATTTTTTCATCAATGTCACATGGTACTGTTTTGCAAAAAAGCAATAAAGTAAACTTTACGAACCTGTTTATCACTGTAAATATTGCAAACATCAAATGGCCTATGAGAATCGCAAACGAAGAATGTAACATCTTCTTCTGGTTGCAACAAATCCACGATGTCCACACATCCTCCACAATTAATTAATAAAACATATTTGACATCATCACGATTTTCTGTGTAGGCCCGCTGCAAACCAGCCATTCCCATTATAGGGACCACAGAGTACAACATATGATCATATCTGAACAATGATTGCAAGATCTTACTAGCACAAATCGCGTCAATGTCGTAGTTAACAATAATAAGTATTCTTTTCCCTATAAGTAAGTTGTAAAATTCGCTCTTCAAGTCTTGCACAAACATATTAGCAATTAATTTTAGCAATGCCTTATTCGAAATTTGAACTTATGTGTGGTGTTTTATTCTTTTAAATATTGACGCGAACAACCAACGAAACTGCAATGTTATTCATTATGAAATGAGTCCTTATCATGTATTTGATTGCTTATTTTGTGAGTTGGTTAACACATTTTGAATATAACACATAGAACAAGCGATATTTTTTAAAGATAAAACAATTAACGCATATTTTAAAGCACGCAAATAAAATCGTGTATGTTAATAATTTTCAACAACTGTCAGAAAGCTGGCGGGAAAATTCGACTGACATGTTCACAATATAGAATTGAACGTGATACACGATCACTGTCTATCATTAACATTTGCTTTAAAATCATAGTTTGGACTTGAAATACATGTTTATTTAAAACAAAACATTTGAATTTATTTTATATAAGTACTTAAATTTTTAAATAAAATTGTATTTCGAAGTAAATTCTGGCATTACACTAATCGGTAATTCCGTATGATCGAGGTTTTTTCGCAAACAACAAAACCAACAGCCTTATTAGCGGGTTTCGCAATTAACGGTTTGCTTGTCAAAATGTCGTTTAGCCAAAGAACAACGGAAAATAGATCTGTTCGAGTACTTTCCTGGTTCAACCACGAAATGTTTTCGATTTCATGTCATGCCGAATTTACTAGAAATATCTCTCCAAATTCATGTCAGATATCTATAATATAACATTATTTTTCTTTCATCAGCGCTGGGCAAATAATGTTATGAAATTTCATTTCGGATCGCATAGGCAATTATATTTGACAAGTAATTATTTACTTTAGAGTTTAAAGTTAGTATTTTTAAGACGCGTCACAAGCAGTTAGATGAAAAGAAAATTTGTTGAAATCTAGAACGACGTCTGACAATTTGTATGCTACATATCTCTGCGAAAACAGCCGCAAGAGATAACATCCAATCATGACAAGAAACTCCACACTGACAAAAACTTAATTTGTTTATAACTCGTAATATTATCATAATTTTACTATTATTATACTTCTACCTCTCTTGCCTCTTAAAATTTTTGACAACCATTTGTTATATTTTTTTCTAAAGCCAAATTGACCAATAAGAGAACGGCATTTACGTTATTTCGTGAATAACTGTCGAAAATTCATGAATAACCGTTAAAATTTTCAAGATTATCCGTCAATTTCGTCTATGGACTAGGGTCAATCAGCTGTGAAGTTTGTTATCTCTATCATACTTCATATCTGATTATAACTTTGAACTGTGAAATAACTTTACAAGGCTGGGCAGTGGAATTATTAAGTGTCAACTCTGGTATTAAAAGATGTCCTCTTTTTTTAAGCTGTCACCCAACTGTCATAATTATGTTTTTGGTTTACGTTAAACGTCAAAAATTAAAGTGTCAGTTTGTCACCGAGAATAAATTCCCTGAATAGAAATCGTTGGTGGATCATTTGAGTTCTTCGGTAATTCATTTATTCAACATCATATTCCAAAGAAAACGGCTTAAGAATGGGCATTTACGACACAGTGATGCAGGAAAAACCTCCAGTTGTTCTTGATGTCGGAAGTGCATACACAAAGTATGTATATATATCCAAAAAAAGGTGAGTTGTATGATGTCATCTGCTACTACACGGTGTTTTTTTTTTCTAGAGTTGGTTTTGCGGGCGAAGCTCATCCTAGATTTATATTACCTTCAGAGACTGCAACGCCAGAAAGCAGAAAGACCAAGAAACTTTTTCATTACGATTCGCATACTCAGCTCTATGATCAAGTTGTAGACTTTCTGCAGACTATATTCTTCAAGTAAGTTTCATCAAATCTGCACACATCAGTGACTAAGTAAATCAACTTTTTAACAGGCACGTTCTGGTTAGCCCAAAAGATAGAAAAATTCTAGTGGTTGAGAATGTATTTGGAGAAACAATTATTCGAGAGACCTTAGCCAAAGCGTTGTTTAAGCATTTCGAAGTTTCGTCAATACTATTTGTGCCTACTCATCTAGTTGCCTTGTCCACTTTGGCAATACATTCGGGAGTCGTTATCGACATGGGTTATAATGAAGCAACAGTCATTCCTGTATTTAGCGGTGTGCAAATTCTGCGGGCTTTCAAAGACCAGGCGTTTGGAGCTAAAGCTATTCACGACGAAATAAAACGACAATTGGTCGAAAGTGGAGTTAATGCAAGTCTTCTCAGTGAAATGGTCCTGGAAGACATTAAGGTTCGAACATGTTTTGTGACCACCCTTGAACGAGCAAAATTATACAGGGAAGGTCAGCCAGTAACTGCCCCACCTAGTGTTGAATATTCCATCAATGAAAAAGAAATTATAAACATACCCGGAACCGTTCGAGAGACCGCTTACGAAATAATGTTCATTGAAGATAATGAACGGTCAAGTTTACCTTATTTGATACTGGATTCAATTCTCGAGTGTCCTGTGGATGTAAGGACAGTATTAGGTGAAAATATATTCATTATCGGTGGTACTTCAATAATTATGGGCCTTATGGCACGGTTGAAGTCGGAATTGAATTTGCTATTGGATAACAATATTTATAGAGATAAATTATTCTTCAAATCTGTGAAATTTCATAAGACTATTGGGAGGCCGAATTTTTCGGCTTGGTTGGGTGGTTCAATTTGCGGTGCAACGGATCTTGTTGCGACTCGTTCACTCACGAAGGAGGGATATGCTAAGTGCGGAAGAGTCCCTGATTGGGTGAACTTGGATGATAATCGCTTACCAGAATCGATATATTAGACATAAGGATATTCGTTTATCATTATTTATTTATACACAATAAAATTATAACTGTTTCAAACATCCACTCAAGATTCTTTTAGTCCTTGATTTAAATAATTCGCTGTCTTTTCTCATTACTCGTCTGGATTTTGGTTACTTGTGGATGCCTCTTTAGGCGATTTTCGTTTCTGCACTTTGGAAAGATCGTCACATGTGTTGTTCCCTCCATACTTGCTGCCGTATTCACGCATCCAGAATCTCAGACCGGTACCCCTCCAAGTTTCACTCCTGGACTCCCATGAAGTTTTCTCGACTAGAGGAACCAAAAAACTCAACATTTATTTTTCATAAAAAAATCTTAGTTTTATTGATAAAATATTACGCATTTTGTTGTTGTTCCTTTTCAACGGACATCAAAATAGGTTTACATGGGTCTAGTAACATTTGTCTTCAAGATGTTTTTTTTTTTTTTCTTCAATAAACAATATTCTATAATAATCATTACACTCTACATTCTATGACTAAATATTGTAATATTTTTATGTTTCAGTATGTTTTACTATAAAATCCTGAGCTAGTGTATTATTTTTTAATTTGCTCCTTGTTCATGTTGCAGTGATCTTGCTATTATTTTGTTTTTATTTTTTTTTTGGTATACAAATATCGTCTTTAGAGGTTTTGAAACAAAGGTACTTGTTGTTTGCTTTTCATAACATATGCTATTTTTGTTGAATGCAAAAAATATATTGAGGGAACATGGTTCGCGAACCGTACTTATGAACATTTCAGTATAAAGTAAACATATGATGCGGAATAAGGGATTGAACTCATTGCCTCGCTGAGCGCTCTGTCTCCATTAGGCATTCACGGACTAATATCCTTGCATGAACTATTCCACGTTTGAGTCTCTCTGTTGAGCTTCGAGAACCTGTGTATGTTGGTCGTATATCACGACCCATTTCTTCAATGACTGCAAGCAATTGAGCATATTTTGTTAAACCATGTAAATTTGTTAAATTGGATGGAATATTTGCTGCTGATGTCATTGGAGTCGTAATATTTGCTGAGGTTTGTGTGGTTATTATTGCAGGTGAGACAGGTTGAGGTGGCGGAATTTGTGGCACGTGATGAATAGCTGAAATTTGAATCTGTGGAGCTTGATCGCGTTGGTGCTCTCTTTGCTGTTGATAATTATAGAAGTTTTGCACTTGAGATCGTGGAATTGGTGTCACGGTTACGTCGCTCAGTTTGGATTCGACAGCTTGTATGTCCATAATATCCATGTCTAATATGTAATAAAAGTTTAATGTTAATTTAAAGATTGTTTATTACACACTTACTGATCTGTTAAAATGTTTTCCGACAAATTGAAATCAAACGAAAGGGGGGAATAGTTTTATCTACGAAAATAATAAACAAAATCTACCAAGAATGAAAGTGTACGCAATGAATGAAAGAGAGCATCATACATGGAGGTGAGTATGAAAAGAAAAATAAACAAGTCGTCATAAGATAGGTATGACACAGAAGTACGTCAAATGCGTATGACGTCATTCCGACCGAAACGTGGTGAACTTGAGAGAAGAGTTGAATTAAAAAAGGAAAAATACCCATTTGTGTAAGAAAATTGAAGTTATTTCCTATTTAAATTTATTTTAAGTGCAATACGAAATCTGAATGGAACAAATTCAGTCAGAACCAGAACTCTATACTTTGCTTTCTCTGCGTTTGTGTGTCAATTTCGATAGAATTATATCGACAGCAACTTCTGAGGTGAACATTCAACCTATTTTGTGGGTGTATTTAGTTAAGTTCAAACGTCCAAGCGGACGTTTGAACTCAACTAAACGTGAAATAGTTGTTTGGTTGGAAAAATAAGGAACTTTAATTGGTGACATAATTCAACATTTCTTTGTTTTCGAGATTGGATTTAGCAAAATAAAAATGTTATTTTAAAATAAAGTTGTGCCTATGTTGTAAATAAATGGTAGTCAAAAATGAAGACAAAAGCGTCGACACTCTAGACTTTGGCTACCAACCCCTACTCTCAGCGCCAACAAATCCCAGGTGCCCAGTACTTTATGATACAGATACTTTGTCTCTAAATATGACCTCGGCGGCAGTGGCAGAGCGAAAGAAGATGTCCACTAATGGACTGCTCCTTTCGATAGAGGCCGCAGCGAAGGAACTCCGTATATGAAATCAACGGTGACGTCTACAGTTCCAGTCACGACATATTCGAATTACAGGCCAATAAGGGTTGGGAAACCAACACCTTTCGCCAAGGGGATCAACAAACTTGGAAGTTGTGCGTGAGTACAACGAAGGAGCAATGAGCCTCGGATGAGGATGATCTTACCTTTGACGACCCAAGCAAATTCAAAAAGGACAACCACCTTCGGATCTGCTGGTGGAATGTCCAGACTATGATCAAACAGCGTGCAGGCGAACAACTTGCGAAGGCGCAAAACCCCTACAAGTCGATATCACAGACTTGGCAAGAAGTATAGAGCTTTAAGTGTACAGGCGCTCCTTCATGGCTGTACACCTTGTTGTGGTGAAGGAGCTCAGTAGGACATCCGATAACTCTGGAGGGCGAGTTCAGGTCAAGGTCACCCATACTTCACGGCCTTCTGATAGGGTTGCTGAACACTCCAAACAAAAATTCAACCGACAAAGCCAATACGAACAAAAAACAAACAAACAACGAAACGCTAACAATGACAACATGCGCCCAGATGGACCAAGTACTAGCCACGCCTTTAGAAGGCCGACCAACAAGGACAGAGCCATCGGCAAGCAATGTCAAACCTGCAACAGGTGGACAGACGGCGGGAGCCCCCATGAACCAAACGTTCAAAAGACACAGGTCCCAGGATGACTCGCAAGAAGATGAGGAGCGCAAACACATCGAACCGACCCTTTAACGAAGTCGCTAAGGATAACCTCATCTAATGACGGGGGCAAGTTCAGTGGAGATCTTTAATGACTCTATTAGCCGACGAGATAGATACTGGCATTTATAATAGAGAAGCCGTCATCAAATGACCTTCTAATGGCGCTAAGCTGGTCAACTGGCACAACCAGTGCTATGAGTTGAGTTTTTAAAGGTGAACATTCCAAAGATCAAAAACTCATGGCTCAATGCGAAGCTTGGCTTTCAACCATTACTCACAGATCACTGTGAGACCTCGTACCAGATCGTGGATGCCACGTACCAAGAAATTTCGATCTGACCTACAGCATGACCCAAGTCTATCTCACTCTCCGTCTACTCAAGGACGGATTTTGAAAGTTAGTTAAAGGGTACACTAATATATCTATACACTAATAAAACAGATAAAATAAGAACTTACATTTTTGTTAAATATGTTCCAATAGCGTCACGATGATCCATACGCAAGGCAATAGCAGCAGAACTGAATGCCAACATACTTCCGCTAATAGGTGCCGACGCTTATGCTCACCACACACTCTGTGGAAGTACGGACATTAACAGTAGAGGTGAGACGCTTTTTGAATGGACAGTAGAGTCTAGTCTCTGGGTGAATACTGTCCGCCCAGATCCAACTCCAGGAACGCTAGTATAATGAGACTCTTCAAACGAATTGAGTCACAAAGCCTGCGATGAACCAACCTCTGCGCAGGATATTGACGAATTGGTGAAAGATCTCACGGGGGCAATGAACTCCGCTTTCAAGACCACCTGCCCTCTGAGCAGACTAAAGGAAACCAGCAAGCCACCATGGTGGATTCGAGAACTAGCAGTGCTACTCAAAGCTAGTAGAGGGTGCTCAATGGAGCAAGATTCTCCAGAGACGTGGTCGACTGGGATCTATTCAAGCAAAGCCTTAAGACCCATAAAAAATTCCAGAAGAAATTCTGTGGAAGTATTAAAAGTACAAAGAAATGTTGTCGCCTTAGGCTACTAATACCCAAAACCCTAACACAACATACATCAAAAAGTCCCCGGGAGTTTGGACTGACTCAAGTGAAGAGACCCTTCACCTGTTAATTGGCATCCACGTCCTGGGAAATAAAGACGCGACAGATGGTCAAGCGGCGTTAGACAAGAGGAATCAAGCCAGTCGTAGTCAATACCATAGAGTCTAATAACGCCACATTATCTGCACTGGGCAGTGAGAAGCTTCGATGCTCACAAAACACCGGGTCCAGATGGTATAAGCATAAGCATAGCACCATGGCTTACAAAAATCTTTAGCCTCAGATTCGGTTATACCTCAGTACGGCTAAAGTAGTCTTTATACCTAAGTGTGGGAAAACAACACATTTTGTTCCTCTTTTACAACCCATGCCGTAGGCAATGACACCGCGACCAGTATAGATTTACTGCATCGGTAGCGTTGGAGTTAAATCAGAAGACATACCACTTCCCTCGTGATAGGTAGTAAGTCTTTTGTGGACTTTTTGAATTCCACTGAAGTGAGACATTTACCCAAAATGTGATCAGAAGTCTCATCCTCTTGGAGGCAAAGCCGACAAACCTTGTCTTGACACTGGTTTAATTTGTAAGGGTGATATTTCAGGCCGCCGTGGACGTTAAGAAAGCTCGTTAGCAATCTTAAGCTATCTTTATTAAGATGGAGTATTTTCTTATATGAATAAGGCAAGGGTTGTCTTAGACCACGTCCATTTGTCCACTTTGATCCGTCTGTGTACCAGACTTCTAGCGTCTGATATCCGGCATTGTACAAGCAATGTCTCTTTTAGGGATTGAGGGGGTTTGTGTGGGATTGTGTGTGAGTATACTACGGTGGGCAAAGGTAACCTGGTTTAATCTAGCTGCAATTTAATAGCGTATCTGGTAGCAATCTTGCTGACGAAGATCGGTAAGGTGGTTAGCCCGAATATAGCTTCTAGAGCTATTGTGGGGCAGTTGCGCATGGCACCTGATATTCCAAGACAGTCAGTTCGTTGCACCATCTGCGACCTGTTTGCCTTTGACTGTTGGAGTGTTTTTGGGAATCAAACGATGATGTGTTTAATTTTGAGAGAAAGACTCTAAGACTTGTCTTATAGACCTCTACTAGCCCACAGTGGTCGTAGTGGTAGCACGCTGCACGTTCTATTCAGATTTTTGTCTCCGAACCAACATGAAGAGGCTACTCAACAAAGACAGCACTAGACTCTCTAGTAAGCACCAATGAAAAATCCCTTGATAACAAGGATTTTGCCGGCTTTCAAAATTGAACCTCAACTAGGCAACTACAGTACAGAGAGAAGGGTTTTCAGAGGCACATTTCAAGGGGGAGCCCCATCTCCCCTTCTCTGGATTATTGTAGTTGATGGCATCCTTAAGCTATTAAGTGCGACAGGATGCAAAACCATAGCGTATGCAGATGATACCAGCTACCACAGAAACCATCACTGACATAATGGAATCAGCCCTGAAAACTTTAGCTATGTAAATGGACGGACAGTGTCAGACTTGATGTAAACCCATCTAAAGCTGAGCTAGTCCTGATCACAAGGAAATGCAAAATTCCAAGCCTCTATCCACCAAAGTTGAAAGGGAAAGAATTAACTTTCACTGATCGAGCGAATTACTTGGGTGTTATCGTCGACAGCAAACTAAACTGGAGACATAACAGTCAGGAGTGCATCAGGAAAGCATCGATTGCACTTTACACTTGCAGAAAAATAGTCGGAATCCGACCGAGAATAACACACTGGCTCTACGCGGCAGTAGTAAGACCAGTACTGACTAGGCACTACAAATAAAGCAAAAACTTATCAGAATAGGCAGAGTATGGCATGAATCTGCATCACAGGTGCACTCCGATCAACACCCACGGCGGCCCTCGAAATCTTACTCAATCTCCTTCCCAAGGACATTTACTGAAAGCTTATTGCTACGCATGCAGCATT
The DNA here is from genome assembly GCA_905231855.2 of Eristalis tenax. Taxonomy (NCBI): domain Eukaryota; kingdom Metazoa; phylum Arthropoda; class Insecta; order Diptera; family Syrphidae; genus Eristalis; species Eristalis tenax. The sequence goes on from HG993128.1 coordinate 50,386,919, forward strand.
AAGACTGAGGGAGTTTAAGCAATGGGGAAAAGACCACATCAGCGGGCATATGGAGCTACTTCATAATTCGAAGATTCCTAAAAAATCTGATTACATAACAACCTTTGAGGACTTCAAAATTAAGCACAAATCAGTAATCTCCTCGAGAATAAAGAAATGTGTTCGAATCTACTGTCACGGAAATTTACACTGACTGCTCCAAGTTGGAGGAAGGCATGGGATTTGGTGTAAACGTCAGTTCGCCTGAGCTAGCAGTAGCCATATGGCTCCCGAACAGGTTTTTCCAGGCAGAAGTAGCAGCTATTCAAAAGACAGCCGGCTATCAATGATCCCGAAAGTCGGAAGATTTATTGTTACTTACACGTGGCCATAAAGGCTATGGGAAGAGCATCGATTAACTCTAAGTTGGTAAAACTCTGCCTCCTGTCTCTAAGGGAGAAAGCGGACAGGTGCAAGTTTACCTTGTGCTGGGTCCCTGGGCATATGGGTATTCCGGGCAACGAAAGAGCTGACGAATTAGCAAGAAGGGGGAGAGTCTAACACTGGCGCAAAATCAGTTCTACTGGTAGGACCAATCGTAGATGGGCAGAATTCGACACCTGTAGTTCATCGAAAACGATGTGGCCTGCACTAGAATCATCAAAAACTAAAGTTCTCCTGGAATTGGACAGAAGAAACATTAGTAAAGTAGTAGGCGTAATTACTGGCCAAGACCTAATTGGCAATCAAGCCAGGATGCTTTGAGCACCCTACAATGACTTCTGCTGGAGCCGCTTGCATGAGGAGGAAGAGGAAACTGTGGTACATTACTCCGGAACCTGCCCGCCCCTTGCAGAGGCAAGAAGAAAACTTATGTTCTAACTGGTTATAGATATCAATACACATACGAACAGAGGGAAAGTGCGAAAGAGTCTAGTAGGGCAACGAAGTTTCCGGGAAAAGTCGAACAGTGGCAGCACAACGTATCTTAAAGGTCTAAGTGAGGCAAATCCCTGAGAGAATTTTGCTAGCCACATCTACCTGCCTACCTAGGCATATATCTAGGCTATACTTAAGATAGTTTTAACAAGCTTTAATGTAGGTTAAGATAGTTTAAGGTAGTTACTTAAAACAACACAATGAAGGTTAGTTAACCTAGTTTTAAGTATTTTTGTCTAGCATTTAAGGATAATGAATTAAAAAAAAAGGAAAATGGAAAAAAACTAACTAACCTTTTTCATTTTAATTTTTGTTTGTTTAATTATCTTGTATTAAGTAACTTTGTAAACCTGCACGTAACTCATTTTATGAGAGAGATCTAGAACTGCTTCAGTTTCTCACTCTGAAGAACAATCGGCAATGATATGTATCAGGAGGTGCTGGTTTAATGGAATCGTCCAAAACAACATCTTCAGGCATCGCAGATCACATCGCAGAAATCACATTGTTTTCTCTCCCTCGAAATGCCCACATTTTTTTAAGCAATTTCAAGTTGCTATTGGAGTAACGTCTTTTTAAGCCAGCTGCAAGCGATGTCAACATCCGCTCCTACTCCACTTAGGATTTTAAACAATACGAGCGGCGTTCAATATATTCTCGGTATCGATATGAAGGGAAATGCGAATTCAATTTAAATTGTTTTTATTTTTCAATATAATCTCCCCTAACATCAATGCATTTGTTACATCTTGAGATAAGCCTTTTTAAACCCTCAAAAAAATAAATTTCCTCTTTCTCTGCAAAATACCCATTTCTTGCCGACTTGAGTTCTTCATCATCCGAAAATCTTTTTCCACGAAGACATTTTGTCAAATCCGGAAACAGGAAATAATCACTAGGGGCAAGGTCTGGACTATAGGGTAGGTGTTGGATTTCTTCGAAACCACAATCTCGCGCAGCAGCCTTGGAAACTCGCGCCGTGTGAACAGGAGCGTTGTCATGAAGAAGCAACACACCCGCTGTGAGTTTACCCCGTCTTTTCTTTTTAATTTCCTCCCGCAAATTATGCAAAGTGGAAGCGTAGGATGTGGCGTTGATGGTTTCACCTTTTTTTTTTTGTACTCAATGAGCAAAATTGCCTTTGAGTCCCAAAAAACTGTGGCCATGAGCTTCCCGGCAGACGGAGTGACTTTGAACTCCTTCGGGGGGTCTGTTTCTTTTGTATGCCTCTGTATCGACTCTTGTTTGCTTTCAGGGTCATAGTGGTGGACCCATGTTTCGTCACCAGTAACAATTCGATCCATAACACCGTCCGCGTTCTCACTACACATCTCCAAAAGCTCTCTACAGCATGCGATTCTCACTTTTTTCTGAGGCGCTGTGAGCATTCGTGGCACCCACCGTGCACTGACCTACGAAAGGTTAAGATGGTCATGAAGAATGGTACCAATTGAAAGCTTGGTGATCTCTGCCATCATTTTCACCTTTATTCGGGCATCCTCAAGAATAAGTTTTTCGACTTCTTTGATGCTTTCTCTCGTACAAGCAATAGCCGGGGCGCCGGAGCGGGGGTCGTATTCAATGCGCTCTCTGCCTCTCTTGAACTCACTTGACCACTTTTGCACAGTTGATAATGAAGGTGCGGAACCCTGGTAAACAGCCACCATCTCTTCATGAATAGTTTTTTGACTTTTTCATTGCTTAGTGTGAAATTTAATTACAGCGCGATGCTAATTTTCACCATCATCGTCTCAGTTGCCATTATGATTCTGTTTAACTAGAGATAAAACGCGAATTAATAATCACATTTGTATGAAATTTTACATGAATGCACTAAAATAATAGTATTACTCGATAAATAAGTCAACCACAGCCGAGAAAGCCCCTCGATACCGAGAATATATTGAACGCCCTTTCAGATCAAAGCTTTGTTGCTATAACCAGTGCTTTAGCTTGGAGAATTGTATCAAATATTGACACATTTTCATGTCTTCTAAATGACAATTTGATGTTCTCCTTCGCGCTAAAATTAATTGAGTTTGACTTTTTTGCGAAATTTCTTTACAAAATCTCTCTCAGACGAATGTTGATCTTCGCAATATTTTATAACTTAATCGTTTTATCCAGATCAAGCTCACTGTAATTTCTCTTAATCATTTAACTTTTACGTTTTTCAAAGCGCATTACTTTATTGAAAACCAAAAGCAACCAACTTTAGCAAATCTATTGCACTGACGAACTTATAAACGACAAAAAAAAACTAAAATTCATTCATTTGCCAATTAATGAAAACTAAAATTACACGCAATGGGAAATCTCCAAATAGAACAAGAGAATCTGTGAAGACAGAACTCTAGTGATCTATGATCCGATTAGCCAGAGTCCCGATTATATAGGAAAATTTGTACGAAAAATTGCAGGGAATGCATGATGTGCATTTTGAATGTCCCGATTAGCAGGTCTTACTGTTAGTTCTTTCTCAACCAGACATACCTGTAGTCGGTTATATTCAAAACAATAATTATCTACATAAAATTAATAATATAAAAATACAGGGCCGGGCCCAATCTTCTCGTGTTCTGCGTGCTATTGTCCCTTCACGAGTGGAATGCACCTGTAGTTTTATGTTGCCAGTACTGGCAACATCCAAGAGAACATCTTACACCTTATTTAACGATAAGCATATTTGCGAAATTTTTAAGTCTCTATGCAGGGTCACAATGTACAAAAAAAAAAACGGATAAGCCTAAGGCCTTCAAGCCAAACAATAATTATTACCACTTGCTGAGGTCGTACAGGTTTCAAAATGAACTAAAGGGTTGTCTAAAAAAACTGGCAAGAAATTAAAAAAAAAATAAAAAAATTGAATTTGACTGTAAATACCGTTTTTTGCAGAACGTTAAGACCTGAGGTTATACTTGTCGTTTGATACGAAACTTTTGCCATTCCGTCGATGTTCCTCCAAAACCTAGACCAATCCATCTAGTTCCGTCTCTGTCCATAGCGTATGTGCATAAGGGATTGGTGGAGATTCTCCCAGATTAGCTAATTTTTTCGCGAGACTGTCCGTTTCCTTGGTTGACAGTTTGCCCTGGTACTTAGGACTTGGCATAGGGTATTGTGTTCCAAAAGAATATCACTGCCTCTTCGTCTTCATGATCTCACCAGTTTCGACGCCAGAATTTCTCTTGATGTGGGGTATAGTCGCTGTTACAAATGCTAATGAATTCGATTGTCGATTTTATTGTGGTATCTCAATGCAAGTGCTGCCTCGTTTATCGCAACCATTTCGGCTTGAACATACGTGTAGACATTGGTATGTGTACACATGTAAATATTCTGTAACACGAAAGAAACGACACACCGGTTTACTTGTTATTTGTAAGAAAACAATTTTGGAATTTCAACAGAACAGTTAGAATTTATTGGCGACAGATATGCATTGAAATGCTAAACAGAAGCACCCTTAAGTGCGAGGAACTCAAAAAAAAAGAAACGAAAATAAAAGAAAGCACATTCAACTAAGCGAATAAACTTCCAGCAATTGAAGAATAAATTTTGGATAATGTTTTATTCATCTTAATGACTAAGAAGCCATTGCATCTTACAATTTTGCTGCAAATATGAGAATGCCTTCCCACCGCCATTGGCGTTCCCCTGTGTAATATTTGCCAAATCGCATGTAAACTAAAATGAAAATCCTTAGGACGGACGGGGGAAACAAAAGTAATGTTCGAGTGGATACGAGCTTGTGCAGATATCTGAATGTGTACCTTTTCTAAATTGTTTTTGCGTAATTTGTTCTCTTTTTTTTTGGGAGTTTATTCACACCGGTACTAGCAGAAGTAAATAAATGTGTCTATTTCCACGATAATTACCACTTATGGAATTGTTCTGTTTGTCGGTTTTCTTGAATCTTCGACGAAAACAAACCCAAACTTTTCTTATTAGCAACTCTCAACATTTACAAATTACTGCGGATAGAGTGATTTGTTCATTCCACAAGCTATGTCCTAACTAATTATCACGTAACCAAGCTGACAAATGGCTGCTATTCGTATTGGTCAGTGGGGAGGGTGACTTAGGTCAATTTTTTCGTGTTATCGTAAATGTGCCGGGCAATCCTCATTAAGAGTTTGCTACCCACTTAGTTTTATTCTGTTTATCACGGAAGCATGTGTCCTCCATATATTGAATGCCTTGAATTGCCTTGAAGTTTTGGAGGTTTTTAAGACGTGCAGGAAAAACGGTATATCCGTGATAAAGATTGAAGTCATCATACTTGAAATGAGCACAGTGCATAATTAAATCCTTTATAAAATACAGAACGCATTAATTAAGAACGTCATGTAATTTCGCCTTGATGGGAAGGCAGAAAACGATTGACCTGTTGACATGTGACTGGGACATACATTATTTTGGAAGTCCTACTTTAATTTTTACTATGTGGGTAAGTTAGAGCCAACACAGGGCGAGTATTTAACAAGTAAAATTGAAGGAGGGTGTATGCGACAACTCTATGTACGACATTTCTGTTGTAAGCCTGGACTATTGATGACAGATGTGAGCCTCCTTTTAAATCGGTGAATACGATATCGGTTTCGGTTTTTGGTTAATTCGACGGAGGCCAAACGCTCCAGTTAAAGGAGCTATGACAGCTCTTTTTCTTGAAGGCACAGTGTGTGCGCAGGAGTGACAGCAAGAGTGACACCTAGCCAAGACTTAAAACTAGTTTTTAAACAAGGCGATGTACTTAAACAAGTTTTCGTCAAAAAGATCAAGGGCAGCATTAAGGCCCAACCAATGACTTAAGTGTGTCTGCAGGGGCGGCTTTAAAAGATGAAATGTGGGTTACAAGGTTTGTTTTTATCTAGGAAGTGATACAGGGTCTCAGAGTGCTAAATTTGTCTGCCTACTGTCCACTGACCGGTGATGGCCCAAGTTCTGAAAACGATATCTGTTGTTCTAGTCAAATTATAATCTTGCCTGTAGTTACGCTACAGTCTAGATTTTTGAAGTTAATAAACATTTCGGTTGCTTTTCCATAACAATTGAAAAACATTGTACGGTTACCAAAATCGGGTCTGACAGATCAAGACAAACTACGCATCCACTAAATTCGTTTTGCAGACGGTGTACTCGATGTGTTTTGAACAGTTAAACATGAACTTGTTCCAACTGGGAAAACCAACCGTGAAGAAGGGAGAAGTCAGTCCGTGTATTTATTTCGGTATTCGGTGTGTGTTCATCTCTCGAATTGTGGCAATCAATCTCAGTTCTCACTTTTTTTGAATTTTTCGCTGGAACATATAAATGAACTGCAATGAACAAACTATATGGAATCACTGTACACTGTAAGGAAAGGCAAATGAATGCATCTCTGGATGGTCTAGTTGCTTCAGTTCGACGGTTGGAACTTCAATATCGTTTGTCGATTTACAAGAACGGAGACAGATTCGACTAACTTCTATTGCTCTGCTGTTTGTGTGATTCGATAGAACATTCTTAGTATGGGTTCCGGTCAGTAACAGACCCATTTTCCAGGCTGATCCTGGTAAAAGCTCAAGAAGTGCAGATGGTCAATTACAGTCGAAACCGTATAATAGCATATCAACCAGGTTGTGCCTTTAACCGATCTTTAAAATGCGAAAAAAACCCAAATAAGGTTTGGTTTCCCAAATTCCAGCAAGTTCGCATACAAGTACACAAAACAATGGTGGGACACTTCCAGGATGGATAGGAAGTCAAATGCAGTGTAAAGTATATCCCAACTTTTCCCTTGAAAGTCATATGAATTATGGATTTGTGTAGGATGCAAAAATGAGCGGGCAAGATTGTGTGTGGGCTGTTTTTTTTTGTCATATTTTGTATGTGATATTAAGCGGGTTGAGCCATCAAGCGATGTTCTCTTATCCGGGTTAGACTGTATCACACAATCGTCTATTTAATGGAAGCATATGACAGCCAGGATCTACAAGAGCCAAATGAGAGAAATGTGCAAACCCACGTTTTCACCTCCTTCTGATTTTTTTTGTATCATACCACTTTACCCAAGATGAAAACTTTCAATGCGTTTTATATTATTGAAGTTCCCTATCCTCTATTACATACATGCACATTTCGCAGCATTTTTGCCGAACTCAAATATGTGATCGTTACAACTCATTGTTTTGTTGACACACATACCAAAGATTGAACGTTTTCCGGTATCATCGACACAGGCGCCGTTCATGGATGATGGCTGATTACACGGCATTGAGTTTTTGAAGCATTGAATTCCTCTCGATTGTTCTTTCCCCAGTTAATTATGCTGTCAATATGGGAATTCAATGTGCTTATCATACGCTGTCGTACCAATTCTACGACCGAATTCTACGAGCGGGGTCGTGAGTTTTGGGACGAATATGAAAAGTTGAGGGTGCTGTTATCAGCGAAGGAATGGATTGGATTAGAAGTAGAAGACAAGAGATCATTTGTAAAAATGCGAAAGCGTGTCGGAGACAGAACAGAGCCTTGGACTCCTCGATGGGATAAGGTATCACCAGTGGGCCTGTTGCTGCCGGTCCTTAAGAAGCTTCCTCTATTGAAGATATTTGATAAGCTGACGATTTATCAACGTTCCCATGACCCTCGAAAGAAGGGACGTAAGTTCTATGGGTCGGTACGAGGTGAAAAGATTATCCCATTTTAGAGACGGGCTGGACAAATGCTGTTTTCCATCTGCTCGGAGAGAGATCTCAACAGTAGTATAGGTGAAAAATCTTACGCAGTGGCTTTGACAGCGCAGAGGAACACCACCTCAGAAGTATAAGGGAACTACCATCCTAGCTGGCGGATTTGTGAACGTCGATCTTTAAGTACTCTTGCAACTGAAAGAGTGTGGAAGTGGATTTGTCCCATATACATGTGGGGACATATTGGAATCTGGCAGCTGGCTGCAAAATGCACCGCAACCAGATTGGCCTTGTCTAAAGAGCTGACAGCTGGGATGTCATTGTAAATGATCGTGGGAATTGAAGACGAGGTGGAATTACTTATGTTTTTTACAAATAGCCAAAAGTTTTAGTTATCCTTGGGACATTGCAGCACTTTTTGCCTAAACATTTGCTCATAAGAGAATATCACACGTCTGGCAATGGCGGTTTTCCTCGATAGGGTTGGCTTTGTAAGTCTAGAAATTCAACTCTCTCATCCTGATAGCTCAAGTCATACCTTCGGCTTGATACTCTTCACTCTATGAGGAATGAAGCATCTCATGCCCAGCAGAAAAATGTTTGTGATCATATCAGCAGCGGGATCCACGTCATTATCGAGGAAGCATAGTTAGTTCCAGTTAAAATTCCTAAAGAAGTTGTTAAGTCCGCTCCAGTCGGCTTTCTCATACATCCATACTGTTCTTTTGGAAATTTATTCTCTAACTGTGTGTGGTAATAACGAGAAATTAGCTGATACGACACAATAGTCAGACGAGAGAAGAGATGACAGTATGTCAACAGACTATTTGTCAGGATGAGAGGTGAGAAACAGGTCCAGGTTGTTGGCGGAACGATCTACAATGTCAGGTATTCGTCAGATTCGGTAGCAAAGATTTCGACATACCTTCCTTCGGGTGTTGTCTGGCCTGAATGTTGAAGCCAATTAGTTTTAACCAATGACAATTAAATTCCGGATTGGAACAGTGGCCGAATTGTGGTTGTATTTGGTTAGCTTCATCACTACGCACGTAGATAGCGAGACCGCGGTGTAAAAAGAAAAGCGGCACTAAGCTGTATCCAGGCAGGTTCAAATCCGATAATTCGGTATTCTCCTCTATCTGTGTTTAACTCAGCGCCAAGACAGCTGGTTTATAGCGAAATAGGTGGACATACAGAGCGAAACGATTCGCTCTAAACCCACGCATATTGCTCACGTCAATCAATGTGTGTAGAGATGCTTTATTCACAACAACGTGTCTATTTGCAGTGCAGTTTGACAGTTGACACAACATTGTCGACACATGGGTGACATTGTCGACATTGTTTACCTAATTGTCTACGGCAAAAAGTATACAATTAAGGTCGACGCGTACAGGAACAGCACCGATCATAGTCTAAAGACTTTAATAACTCTCTATCTATTGACAGTCTAGACGAACCTATAAATCTTTCTTTAGTCATGGTTGTTCTAGGGCAAACTATGTTCTCCTGAAGCTTTTATGACTGGTATTGTGTTTAAAATTTGTAGGACAATTACTATGCTGGGTGCTAGATCTTAAAGGTTTGATGTAAGTATAAAATGTAAGACTCTAAAGATGAGTTTTCTGGTTTTAAAAGCGGGGATAATACTATTAACTCTTGTTATAATTCTGCCCCATCTAAATTTGTTTGATTCCCCTTTTTACAGCTTATATGCTGGCTAGAACACACCAACCCAACAGGTTCATGCAGGTAAAGATTTTGTTATAAGTGCGTGCATCTATGAATTTGAATGCGATCTGTTCTCTTCAACAGCATTGCCAGACAAGATATTTGGTAGGTTTTCTCTAATGTATTTTGGGGTTAATATTACACAAATCGCAATTCTGTGCTCTCTGGTGCTGCCATGACTACTTAAATGGAATTAATCGTTAAAGCTCGCACTGTGAAAACGGGTAAAAGCCTTGTAAAAGTTAAAACGCTTTGAAAGTTATGGTATGAGGTACGTAAATTGTTATTTATCAAGTCGCGTATGTTATTTAAAAGCGAAAAATGCTGCTTAAATCATCATGTATTGACTGAATAGCTCGATAAAGTATTTTGAAATAAAACTCAACACCAAATCTTTCATCCGGCTCTAAAAATAATTCTTGATATTCTTCAGCATTTTCGACGACGAAATCGTAAGGAAGAAGTTTCTGGAAATTTAGAGGTTCCTGGCGGACTCTGTGCCTGCTTCGCTAGGTAGATCACATTAATATAATAATAATGAAAAGCACTCGTTTTAATGTCGGTTTTTCTATATTTATATTTTATATCTTCTCTTATATGGATTGGGCTTCCATTTTTATCTTACGTTTTACTTTTGTTTTTAATTAAATTACAGCATAGTCCTTTTGTAAACTACATTTTTAGTTATACGTGTATATGTATATATGTGTATATGTAAATAAACTGGAACTAATAGCCTAACTTTACGTGAACATGATACACATAATTATCGGTGCGAGGATGGATGGATATTTACAGATAATTCGACAGAATTCCACCGGTTGTCCTTGCGCCTTGTTTATTGTCATAGCTGACGCAAGACGTTTGAAGTCAAACATATATGACATATATAAAACGATGGTATATACATTTTTTTTATGATAGATATACAGATGATGCTTCTATGGAGATGTGTTGTTCTTCTAAAGCAGGAGGCGATGACCAGAGAGCAATGCAAAAAATAAATAATTTCATATATCTTGACAGCCTAAAATAGAAAGCAACTGCGAATCGCTTTTTTTAAAAACTTTTAACTTATAAAACATGTTTGGATTGGGCTTCCATACACATCTAGTGATTTGGCATGAGAAGTCATTAGAACCCAAGTTATTGGCATTTTGAGGAATTAAATGTTGTCTTTTATGAAAATAGCTAAGATAGGAGATAAAAATATAAATATGTATACATAATGAATTACTTAATTAATTCAAGAGCATCTTCACTCAAAGGTAGTATTTTTCTCTGGTTCAGGTCTGGAGTGGGTTTTAAGGGGATGATGTCACGATCATGTGAATAATATCCTCATTCGTCGATACCCGAGAACATTTCCTGGAGGGATGGGTTCTATAGTTCTTGTAGCCCTTATTCCTATTTTCCTGGGCGTCTTCTGAAAGTGATACAATGTGTGTCATTGTGACAGTTCCTTGTTTTAGCACGACATGAATTCCTCTTTCTTAATAGATTTAAAGGTTAAGTAATGTTCCAGGTGCAATAATTACTCCACAAATTTGTAATCCGTGCATGCAGCGTTGACATTCCCATTGTAAAAAAAATTTTATTCCACACACCACACACGTTGAAGTACTGCTTAAAACTGATACCAACAACTTAAATATTGTTTGTTTTTAATTTGGGAAAAGTAATCAGAAAGTAGCATCCCATCCCGGATGTCATAAATCCAGTATCTTGGTAATTACAACTCAATTGCCATTTTTTGTCTATTGTCAGAAGTGGACCCTAGGTAACATTTATTGCAGCACAATAAGCAACAGATAACAAAATCCCCATTTATAATCATAAATATATTAAAAATGATTCCATTCGATTTTCCATCAATACAATGCCTCTGAAACTCTAATAAAAATGTTCACAAATATGGTTTGCAAGGTCAGCATTTTGCTACACTTAAAATGCTTCTGCAGCTTAAGTGTTTGGTGGGCGGATATGATTTTGATGACATGGATAGAGCACGATTACAGCTTTCAGACAAACTAGGTCTTCCGTTAGAGCATCTTGAAGGTTTTTTTCTACAGGCCAACAAACACTAAAACACATCCCCTGCTAAGGTGTGCTAAATGAATATTCTAGTATAATACATTTAATACCGTAGAGATCTGTCAATGGATTCATTTAATTGTTTTTTAAGAGAAAGGCTTATATTTCTTCTAGAAACAAAGTCTTAACTGCATTCTTTCCAACGACTATCAGCCAAGAAATTTCAACTTCTGTTACATTACTAAAGTCAAAACCATATTTTTCAAAATCGATTAAGCGAAATAAATTTGTGTCCCGGCGGATTAGGACGGTTAACAGTCTCTATAGAAAAAGTTAGCTGAATGTTGTAGCTTTCTAAGACCGTTAACCACTCGTTGGCGCTTTGTGGAACTGAAACTGTAGCTCAAGGGAAAGAATAATAAAATAAACTAACCCAGTTACAACACAAGTTTTATTTTATTTTTTATTTCGGAAGATTAAATAACATAATATTTATTAAATAAATTAGATTTTAACAAACAGTTATAAAATGCTATTTTTCATACCAAGGAATCCAAGAAAATACAAGAATTTCAAAACTAAAAGAAAGGGTAACCTTAGGGTTCTATAATCTGTATCTCGCATATCTCTTGACATAACTTGTCCACATTCCAGAAAATGGTACAACTCCGTATTCCAAATTTGATTTTGGGTATTTTTTCCCGCTTTGAACCACTGGTGCCACGTACAGGGAAATTGCCAAGACTTTGAATATAGTTTAATTTTGAATTGTTTTATGTCGTACCTATGTATATCTTGTAGAAAAGAAGTGTGAATCAAACAAAAAAAGACCTTCCTACATTCAGCGAAGCAATGCATTATTTACATATTCATACCTTCCACGTGCGGAATTTCTGCAGTGACCGGTGATAGCGACTAAACTGTTAAAATGCATGCACTAGATCCTCTCAGCATTGGTATAGAAACAGTTGATATTACACAGAGCCTGTGAGTTTGAAGGAGATCACAATAAATGAAGAATTTTATGCTTTTGAAGACCCTTGCGATTGCAGTGACTTGGCTCTGCCTCATAGAGCTGGGGACGTTTTGGAAATCCAAGGACTCAGTTCTAACGACCGATTGAGAAGCAAGAAGTTGTTGAACTTGAGCTGGTTGCCGAAACCATCAAACCACTTGCTGAAGAACAGGCGTCGATGACAACAAAATGGAAACATCCGAAAATAACACTTCGAATTGGAAATTTGGGCATGTGAAAGGTAGGGCGTGATAGAGCAACGTTCGTTAGTTGAGTTGCAGAGGACCGAAAACCAACTAACCTGAAACATTTTAATTCTCAAATCTTAAGTTTGCTCTCCCAACTTCTAAATTTTTCGGAAGTTGAGGTTTTCTAAACACAAGTTGATCAACTCTAGAATAATTTTGGATGGAAGTAGAATAGTATTGTAGAATAAAATTCGAAGTTGAATGTTTCAACACTGAGTGAATAGAAACGAAAAGAAAGTTGTCTCCAACTTCTAATGAAGAAAATCAACCTAAATATAGAGAGTAAACTATGCGTTGAATGACTTTGATTATTTGCTGATAAATGTGGATGTATGGACATTATGATATTATTGTGGAATGCAAATCGAGTTGTTACTTTGAATAGTTCCAAGGTCCTGTTGGAGTTGTGTAAACTTATCAAGTGTTGTCTAAAACTTGCACACACCGGATCCTAAGATAAAGGAACTATCAAATCTTTAGAATGCTAGCGATCAACATGCTCTGAAACGGCAAATCCACTGGATTTCGGAATAGTCAAGGAATTTTCCAAATTTCTTACAAGCTGGAAGTTGACAATAGCAACAGAATGCAACATTTCTTGGTAAATTCCAAGACAAATTTGCGAAAAGGATTCGTTTTCATTCACGAATTGCACTATGAATCGGTTGATAATGCTTGTTATTCAAGGTTTCGGTGGGAAAACAAAGATTTTCATTCAACGTGAGTCAATTCAACTGAAGGGTGAAGTACAAACAAACGTCTATTTTGAGCTATCTATATCCTATCTATATCCGTCTATATCCGAGCAACCTTATGTGGCTTGATAGCATACGTTCCACGAAAGGAATCTTGTTGTGTTTAGAAAAACTTAAGTTTTCCCGCAGATGAAAAACAAAAATACTTGCACGTTTTTCGATTACATGAATACACGACAAATCAAAGTCTGTGAACAGAAAAACAAAAACTTTTTGTATAAGTACCCGACTTTGGACTACATTTATTTTATTTCAAGTTCGACAGTGTTGTGCGGGTTCGAAAGGTGTCACCATTTTGATTTACATGTGGACACAACAGACTTAAAAAGCTTCCGATGGAGCAAAAAAGAACTAATATTTAAATATTTTGAACCGTTACCATTGAAACTTTGCGTGAGTGTTCTGTAGTTTGTTAATATAATGTATTTTCAATCCCCACCGGCGATTGTTCCAATTGTTATCGATAATATTCGCGCCCTATCCTGAGCCTTTTGCTGTAGCGCCTAACTGTGTGCAGGAGAGTTGAAAATAACGAAGCAGCAGTCAAAACCCATTTCGAAAGCTTTAGCGTTTGCACTTGTATTGGTTTGGTTTTTGTTTAGGAAGTTTCTTTCTATTTTTTTGCGTCTATTACCACGCATGCTCCAACCTCACCCCTTATGTGTACATGCACAACAAAAATAACTCTCAATTTCATCGATAAACTTTTCTAGGATCATACTCATAGTTTCTCCTGCCACAATAAGCCTTCTAAAATTTTGGGAGAGACCTGAAGCGCGTTCTAATTTACTCTAAGATTAACATACAGTAAGAGACAAAAAACGAAAAAAAGAAATGCAAAGGCAATATGAAACTTTTAGTCCTGTGACCTATAACACTGAGCAGGAACAACAATATTCTATGTATCATCAGTTTTGATTAGCCAATCAGAGAACAATTCGGCACACACACAATCGTGGCGTGTAGAATAGTGAACGCCCTAATCCACCCCATTCATGCGTCATGCTTATGGCTGAGGGTAAAACGAACTGAACTTTTTGGGTGGGACACACGGTAGCACCACCCTTTCCTCGAAAATTTTGACAATCGAGAGAAAGAATACCTTTGCCTCAGACGTGTTAAAGAATTCGTTATCCTTTCTTCGTGTCTAGTTGTAAAATCTGTTAAAGTTCATATGGGGTTTAGAATTTAAACGAGAGGATTTGAACGCATATACATTGTGCAATCGTTATTGTTAGAATAATTGTAAATATTAGTAGTAGATACTGTGGCAGTTAAAAACAAACAAAAGTCCTTAGATATTCGATACCTCGGAACATAATTCAGTATTCAAAGCGTTTTCTAGTTCTCACATTTGGATAATGGTCTACGCTTCGATAACAATGATGGATATCAACTGAAATAATTATACATGGATTCCAAGTGATAATTTTATTTTCTGCTTAAAAATTACATCAAATGAAAATGTGTTAACCGAGAATTGCGTTTTTTCGAATGTGGTTGTTTTGAATGCAAATTATTACAAAAAGAAAAAAATATATTAATAAAGTGAACTAATCTCTCCTGTGGTGGTGGTTTCATTGTTTCGCATTTGATCAGTTGAACGGCAATTCGTGGTGCGGTTTTAAACAAAATAAGAAAGAGCATTAATTCAGGAATAATAAAATAAATATAAATTGTTGAAAAAATAAAACGAAAAAAGAATTCGAGAGAGTTTTAAAATTTCAAGTTTAAACAACGGTCAATTCAGCGCCCCGCTTCGTACTGCGGGCATTTGTTTTGTGTTGATATAATTTTATTATAGTGTTTCAAAATTTATTCGCCTACGTCCTTTGACGCCTCTAGGGCGTTAAAATTGGAAGAAGATTTCGTTGGCGGCTGTATGACGATGTCGATGTATTCGACACCCGATAAAATGAAAATGGGGACACCGGGTTGTTTTCCAGGCCGCTACAGTCCATCTTATCGGGGACCAGATCAAATGCGGAGATGTATGACCAATCCGTCGGTATGTGTACTTTAATTTATTTTTTCTCTATTTAATAGTCGGTATATTTTTTGGTTATATTTTGTAGTAATATCTTAAAAATACAATTTAGGTCGCTCAAAGTTTGTTAATCTGTCTATTAATCAAAATCGAAGCAATCAAATTTCAAAATGTTTAAATTACCACAAACATGTTACTATTCTTAGGCTTCCCTGGTTGTGTTTCCTGCGGAAAATCTATAATTTTAGCAGCAATGTTTTACTGATCCCCTCTTGTGTTGTATTTTAATTAGCAAGGCTGTATGCATCGCTCTAGGGAAGGCAGTTCAGTGAGGCAGGCATGAGTAATACCCGTCGGTGTTATATTTTAACTAGCAAAGCTGTATGCATCGCTCTAGGGAAGGCAGTTCAGTGAGACAGTCGTCAGTAATACCCGTCGGTAATCAAAAATAAGGATCCGATGAGGAACAAACAACATTTACACCTCCTAATTACGCTCAAATGATGTTGATGGAATTCTGAGGAAGTTACTTTTGTCGTCCATTTTTGGATGGTTTTAATTATTAGTTAAATGGTGGCTACGAACATTTTGCATCGTGATTAGGAAAATGCAAATGGGATAAAATGAGTTATATATTTTTCAATTTGCTTAGTAACAGATTACAATTGTGTAATATTAATAAAAGCAATGTAATAAAATGAGAGATTATGAGGTAAGCTAAAGGGATTAAAGATGTACTTCCAAACAGCGTTATTAGTGTAGAAAGATGCACATTATGTGTCATTTCGTTCAATAATCTAAATATCCTTCCGTCGGCTTTTGTATACAAGCTTCCACCTTCGGAATGCCATAGCAGGCAATTTGAAAATAACCATAGACAGGAGACCAGGTCTTCTTTGAGCGAAAATTATACCAAATGACAAAAATTACATCAAGAAGAGTGCGTCTCTATGGCATGCAGCCAGGGAGACAATTTTCAAATAAGATGTACATATATTCAATCGCTTTTGAACGGAAAAGGCGTTTCTTGGTGATTCGAAATTAGAATATTACAATCTAGCTAAATGATTGGCAAATCCATTAAGTAAGGCTTGAGTAAGGCATTCCTACCAGTGAAAAATGATAGAAAATGGAAATAAGGCAAAAAAAAAGTCTAATCGCTTTTCAAAAAAGGAACAAATAATTTTCCATAAAATGTCAAACGAATAAAACAACGACAAAGTACAGTGGAAGGAATAACCTACA
The DNA here is from genome assembly GCA_905231855.2 of Eristalis tenax. Lineage (NCBI taxonomy): Eukaryota > Metazoa > Arthropoda > Insecta > Diptera > Syrphidae > Eristalis > Eristalis tenax. The sequence goes on from HG993128.1 coordinate 50,403,526, forward strand.
GTGAATCCATTCTAAATGAGAATCCAATCAAAGAATGGAAAAGTTTTAAACAAAATATTAAAACTTGAAAAAAAAAAAAGCAAACAAAAATGCATTTAACTGAGGTTTAAGCGACGGTATTGAACTCAGTTAAATGAAACTCTAAAACTGAATAATCTTCGAACCGAAGTTTAAACGAAATGTCACCAAATGACAAGCACATGTTTCACCAAAAGAGCGATTTATTGATGTCATCAAATAACACTCTTGCAGCTCTCCCGGGCTAGGTTTCAATGACTTGAATAAGGAATTTCCAATTTTACTTCCTTGGGTCCGACTTAGAAGGCACAATGAGATACATGGACAGTCTACCTTGGTAAAACACAAGTTATATCACAATGTCTTGCCATCCTATGAACAGTTCGGATCAACCAAGTTTGTTACATCAATTTCTGCAGATCAATGATGCAATGGTGACTTAGAAATAATTACAATGTCACTATTCTCTGAATCTCTTTGTTGTGCTCGGAAATGGGTGTGGGTATCCTAAGGGGAAAGGACGCAAGAGACTTCTTTGAGTGGCGCTTTATGGTGACCCCGGTGTAAATAAACAAGCTTTGGTTTGCTTTCGCATATGAGGTCATATGTACAAATCTTGCCGAGGAAAATAAATGTATTAACTTATCAAAAACAGTCACGATCGATTTCACATTTGTTGAGCGGATGTGCAGAAGCACTTAAGCAACAATATCATCGTAAAAACCAAAGGACTACGAACTATTATCGACAGACATTCGTGAAACAGGAAGACAATGAAGTCACATGTTGTTGGCCCACACACATATGTACTTAATCTTGTAGTATATAATTTTTGTTTATACAAAAAATCTCAATCCGTGTTTGGTGGTGTACTCAATCGAGTGGGTACAAAAGTAGAATATTTTTCTAATCAAAGCCTTTCGATAAAAAGGGTATGAGTACACTACTTGCACTCCCAATGTATTCTTGCACTGCGAAGCTTCCACCTGAATTGCTTGGACAGTTTTTTCGGGAAATATCAATTGTTATCTGTTTGACAATCCACGACTTATTGATGATGGTTTGTTAGGAACCTTACTCTTTCTTTCCTCTTTTTGGCATTGACGAAGGAATTACCATGCGATATTCTGATCGAGGCACACTTAGTTTTTGTAAAATTTTAAATTTTCAATTATATAAATTATTTTTCGAGTAGCAGGGCCTTACACGTCGTCCCCACTGGACATAAACTATGTCGTGTTCATGAACATCAGTGAAAATATCTAGTGGAGGCACAAAAATCCATGTCCAAACCTACATCGTGTCGGAGAACCTTGATTTTACGACAAGGCATGAGCTTTGTTCAAAAGTTGGACATGAGATTTGAAGTTTTTCTGTCTGAGTGGTAAATATTGAGAGTAAAAGTAGAATTGTTAGCGAATATCATTTTTTGGCATTATTTTTAGTGAGATCTACTTCGTCGATTGATAGTCGCTCTCGGAGCCAAATTTGAGGTGAAACGACATAGCGTAAAAATGTCGCGGATGGCTGTTCAGATTGTGGTTGTGATGTTGGGCAGAAATATGTCAAGTGGAGACGATGTGTTAAATGACGTTGCTCAATTGAGTACAGCGGTGGTTAATGGGAGCCATATGACATCGTCTGAAATTCTAAATATCTCAAAAATGGGCAATGTACGGAGGCAAAAGTTTACTTCAGGATTTTCTTGTGAAGGCACTAAACTTGACCTCGAATCAAACATTCGAAAACAAAACTTTGTTGGAAAAATTAATTTGTTGTTCCGTGCAACTGAAAGAAGCGACGTTTTGACGCAAAGTACTGTTATCTGCATTTTGTTTTCAAGCAACTTGAGATATGGTTTTTGTGGAAATTTCTTGTATTGGCCGTCGCACAGCGTTGCTAAATGGAAAAAATTATATATTAATGTGTATTGCAATTCAATTAATACTGCAGTATCGGCCGTGGCGTTGTGGGTCTGATTCCCGGTCTAGAAAAAAACTTCTCAAACTTACTCTCATAAAACTGTAGGTCTCTTCCACTTGTGATGGAACAATAGCACACACAACACGAGTGGTTGCTGAGAAGCTAGCCTCTGGCCCTCTACGGGCTGTTGCGTCGCACATATTATATTATGTATAATTAATATTGCAACTTTTAATTCATATTAATTTAACTTAATTAATAATTGTAATGCTCGACCTAATGTCTCTTATTACTTCTTCTGAGAAATCTTTTAAGTCTAATTTTGTTGAGACATACGTACAAAGCCATTTAATCTTCCTCTTATCTTTCGAATATTGCACCCATTCGTTAAAAAACTCAATTTTAGAAAATTTAGGAAAAAACAGAGTTGTACCGCCTTGCCGGCTGGGACATGTCTTAAAATTAAACTCAATAATATAACTACCACACAAGTAAATTTAGACCGGGAATAAAATAATATACCAACTTTATACTTCCCCAAAAGGGATAGTGGCTTACTTTACTATTTTTTATAAAAAATAATACTAACATCGAAGTATTTAATTCGTCAGCCCAGTATCAAACAAATCAATTCTTCAAAACAAATATGAACTTCCTTCACTGCACAAATGAACTTCTTTGGTGAACATATTTTGTTTATTTGTAATCTTAGTACATAGGGTGTTATTAAACATGTTACAATCTATATCAGCTAGAGTCACGACATTGAATTTTTTGCCTTCGTCGGAAGGAAACATTTCAACTGAATTTCTATTCATTATTGACCCAGATGTTCGTTAAGAAGATACTAGATAGCAGGAGGAATCGAGACATCCAATTCAAAGAATCAAACACGGTGGTCTTCTTCGATATCCCTTGCATAATTTCAGGTATCAAATATTGTTCGTTTTTGTTTTTTGCTTACATAATTTCAATGTTTTGTGCTACCTCAAAATCAAATAATCAAACGGTCATTCTGGTTGCAAGCAAGCTATTTTTGTTTTCTAGTTTTAATACAAAAACGTTTCGAAAATGCACATTTTTAACACGAACGAATAGTTCGTTAATTTGTATCACTTGTCTGCTTTGATTTTAATTAATCCTTATCAACACATAATTCGCCCGAGGGAGTCGAATAGCGATCCAGATGAATAGCTTTTTATTTGTTAGTACATTTAAAGAGGAAACTCGAAAAAAAGACACATGTCATTATCAGAATGTATGTAAATAAGTACACAAGAATATGCTCATAGATGTCCTTGAGAGTCAGAGGGAAAATCAATGTAACGTGGTAGTTTCCATTGGCTTTCAAAAGTGGTTTGACAGTCATGAGCAATGCATGCATATTTGAGTAGTTTTTACGCTCTCGCTTCTTTAGTTATTTAATTCATGATCATTCATTAATAATGTATCTGTTGAATTTTGTTTTGCTGTACGATAGCACTACTTGTCACGCATTTGTGTGAAACATTAAAGTAAGGGGTACATTACATGACATTTTTGTTTAAATAATTTTTGCGTGAGGATGTAAATACAGTGGGCTATGGATGAAATGTTAGTTCTTAGAAAATGCCCGACTGTCCTGGTCATGTTCTCATACAGCTTACAATCTGCTTTATTTGCGAACGTATTTTCGAGGAAACAAATTCTATAATATGTGTTTATATGGAAATGAGTACAAAATAATGTACATATGTATGTTCTTGGTACTTTTTTGGTAGGAATTTAAGGATTACCTTATTTCGTATACTCTTGGTGATTCGTAGCCATTGGTGATTCAATTTGTTATGCCGTTTTAATGATTACAACGAAACTAGCCAATGGGTCATTCATTCATATGATGCTTACTTTGTTTTCTGTATTAAACTTAACTTAAGTTATTGGGTATGGCGACGGGCGGTCTTAGCATAGTCTTAAGAGAGGATGAGTTCAAAGGTCTTCGTCCATTCAATTAGGCATAACATTAGTGTGTGTAAAATATACATACCCATCTAGGGTTAAGAGAATTAATGCTGGAGTAAAGAATATGTTAAGAATATCTTCTTTTCACTTGGAGGGCGCTTGGACTTGGGTGCACTGGTGCAGTGTCCGAACAGTATTTTAAGCTGTGTTACATGACAGTAATACACTCCGAGTGCGTTACTGCGGATTTGATTTGATCAACGGAATTTTGGTGTAAAAATCGATGGATCGAAAAATATTCTGACAAAGAACTAATTTCATTTTATTGAAGAAGGTACTACAAATAGACAAGTAAAATTCAGGGGAGTTAAGTCTTTAAAGTTCAAACTGGTAAAGGACGAAGTCATTAATTAATTCTAAGCTGAAATGCAAACAAAATATCAAGACAGGAGTGTTAGTGGTGTGATGACCTGATAAGTAATTCTAATTTACTGTCAAGTGAATTTAGGTGAGTTAATTTTATGTGTTAGAAATTGCTTAGCGGGCAGTTTCATGAGTAGACGTTATCTACTTGTGATAGAGTTGTAAAATGATTTGTATTTGTATCGTATTTTGTATTATAAAGTAGAATGTTTAGTTAGTTACTGTCGGTCTAGTTGTAGACGTTGCTCAGATGTAAGCCTTAGTGTGTTTATAGCTTGTAAAACAAAAAATTTCACTAAAGCGGATTTCAAATACACAACTGAAACAAACAGCTAAGCGATCTTAAAAACAACGTGTTATAAACGTTCGATGGTGAAAATAAAATTAAACAATATAGCGCAAGATTGCAAATCGTTTGCTCAATTTTTTTGAGTTATCCTCGTTTTTCACTTTAGCGCGTTTCACTGCATAAAAATCCTTGTTCAAAGGATGTTCAGACAGACATAGCGGTAAAATAATTTTCGTGTTAAATCTTGTAGAGATACATGCAAATGACTTCATTTCTGCAGTTTGTGAATGACTTCAATCAAAAAAAAAAATAGATTGGCGACTTCGCTATGTTAACGAAAAATACAATTCCAGCACACCTGGGCAACTTACGCAGGTTTCACTGTATATGCTTTTCCAACACGATCACAGAGTATTCAAATTTAAATGGCATTCATATGATCTCAATGCGAATTGTGAAGTACACATACTCTGACACTTCATTTTTATGGAGTTTTCTCATTCACTGAGAAGCCCCTTAACATTTTTGACAGCCATTTTTTATATCGTTTTCCTCAACCAGATTGACCAACCAGAGAACGGCATTCACATTATTTCGTAAATAACCGTCAAAAATTCATGAATAGCTTTCAAAAAGCCTCTCGAATTTAATTCAATGCGCTAAGGGGCAATCAGTTGTAAAGTTGGCCATCTCTATAATCCTTCAGTTCAGGCTACGCATTTGAGCAAACAAACACTTCATCGTGGTTTTGTGGATCGCGTTTGCCTCTTAGTGTACTGTGAACTCAGTGACAGTTCGCAAAAAGAGTGATTCGTGGAGAAACAAATTCGTTAATACGGACATTTTTTTGATTTAGCAACACATTTGCAGATGATCCCGTTCTTCTATGTCTTAGTCTAGATTTTTGTAGTACATTTCAAGGCTTCGAACTTATTGTTTGCTGTTTTTACCGACAAAGACATCGTGTACTGGCAGTATCGAAACTATTGCTAGTCAAGATTATTAATGTATTCAAAGCCTTTACACACCTTTATGGCTGATTCGCAATGGCACGTTCCGGCGGTTGGTCTTTGATAGGCGTTCCTACGCGACGGGTTATATCGAACTTACTAGAATGTTGTGGCAGAAAGTGGTAGACTCAGTTTTCCATATTGTATTGAACGCGCACACTTCAAAGGTTCCGAAATGCAATTTTGAACAAATCTGAACTCACTCTAAGTAAAATCCTTCGAAAAAATTAATTACTTGCGCAAAGAATCGTCTCAATTTGCTTAAAATTCAAACAGAGAAATGTAGTCAAAAAATTGTTTCCCAATTTTCCAAAAGTCCGAGTGACTGGGGAGTTGCTCTACCTACAAATTTGTGCTAGCAGTTACTACATTACGGTATGTGAAATATCACCGCTCAACCGGCCCATTTCGACTTAAACAAATTGTTTACGTAAATCCTACTAAAAATTTCAAAGACCGAACGCGCGAAAGCGATTTTGCGATATGGGTATTATAAAGACGATTCATTCAAATTCCACAGCCACATTTACCTATTTTCGGATTGCTGGATGCCAGAAACTGAACAAAAAGTTGTTTTTGAAAATATTTCATCTTGTGAAGCTTTGTTGAGGAATAAGAATGTCTCAATTCTTTTCCGAAGATTGAAATCTGACTGATCAACAACTCGAACCTAACCCCTACCTTAAGGATATACAATTCTTGCACCTATTGCCACCTACACCTTTAAACAGGTTAAACATTGTGTACGTACTACGTGTATAAAGAACTTTAATTCAAACCCTACCACAAAAGTGTCTGTATTTTTTCATTATTCAACTGATCCAGCGCATTCATCCCCTAGATATTTAAATTTATTTCCAGCCAGGAAGAAAACTGATGACAGCGTTTAAAAAATCGCAGAGTTGCAATTAATCTCATTTAATTTGCGTAAGCAGGCTGAACAAGGGTGCAAATGATAAATTAGATCTGGTCACTTCATACACTAATTGTCGAAATTAAGAAAACAAATGAGCCACTTCCTTGCGGCAGACATCCGCTCCCGGGGCATGAAACAAATCATTGTTACTTTTTGAAAGAGAAAAAATTATTATGAATGAGTGCATGTCTAAAAAGATTCTGATGGACAACATGGGAATGTAGGAGTCTGCTTAGATTGAAATTAAGAGTGTGTAAGTAGTGCTGTCATTTGTGGCAGTTCTTTAACATTTGTAATTTTTCACACCTTGTCTGGTCCTGTCATCATGCTGGTGATATCATCGGTAAAGGATTCATATGACATTTCAGTGAACACCAAATCAAGAGTCCACTCGCATCCATACGCAACTGCTAATTTGACATACCTCTTTACCGTCGTTCTTTTTATTTTCAAAAATTAAATAAATTGGATAATGCTTACACTTTAAACGTATGGCCATAATTATTGTGAATAAGCCGTTGGATTGAAGTACGTTGGCGTTTACATATTTAATGCAGCGGCTGAGTAAATTTTTAAGTGAATGTTGAAGGTCAACGAAATTATAACGAAAGTGTAGCATAAAATTATGTCGAAAGGCAGTGAGTTGGTTAGATGGTTTGTAAATAAAGATTGTTTGTTTATCTTTCGTTTGAATGATGAGATGAGATTGTTGATTTTAGGTGTAAATACAAATAATACACGATTTGTACTATTACATATGCAACATAGTTAACTTCAAATGTCGGTTGGGTGTAGCACTGAGAACCATCGACTGAATTCATCTGCTGGTGAATATTAATGCTGTTTTCGAAAAAGAGGATTTCGAGAGAAAAAACAAACAATCTTACTTCTTATAAAGTTCATCTCAATAATTGAAAGATCGGTTTTCAAGTACCCATGTCATTTCTGTTCAAATTAAATAATTTTGTAATTATTCCCAACACTAGAATGGAGGTCGTATTTTCAAAGATTGAAGGTGTTGCATGGTGGTTCGTTCTTTGAGGTCGTCATTTGTTTGAATCTTAAAATTAGCACCAAAGAAGGAAATCGAACAGCGTAATACATACATATCTCATCTTGGTGCATTTTTTTTTTGTTGACATAGCGTGTGTAGAATACTCACCGTGTCACGTGATATGCAACGTACTGCTGTCCTGTTGACATTGTACTTCGTTATCATCCAATTTGAATCATTTCAGGTCATATGATGTCGCTTATAATCGATCTGTAGAGCACGCCGCTCCGCGCAGTGGTCTCGCAGTGGAAAAAATAAATACCCGAAGTGACACAATTTTCTCGGTCAAATGATATAGGTTTTTCGAATAGAAGACCAACATTTTTTTGACTTTTGATGAAAGTTGAGACTTTGGGAAATTGACAAAAATTGATATAATTTATTTTTATATGTATTTCCTAAAATTTGAAAACTTCAGGAGACTGACTTTTTCTAAAAGCTAAAAGCAGTTGCTGTCGACCACTTTGGGAAAATGAGGCGTTTAAGTAAAGTAAGTTTTGTATTTTTCGGCATTTTCAAACGAAATACAAACAATACAAGAATACTTTCGGTCATAAAATTGTTATAATTAAGGAATCAATTATTTTTATCTTCTTTTGTGGTGTCGTAAAATTCATATCAGGGTCACATGTGACAATGGACACAATTAGAGCGTTATTGCGAAGAAAATTGTTTCTAAATTGGGGGTTCTGATTTAAATTAGGAGAATAAGATTTTACTTAAAAAATTTGTATGAATGCTTGATTCTGCTAATAATCCAACGTGTACCCATAAATCAGTTTTCAGTCCTGATAGAGAGCAATAATTAATTCTTTTTTAAAACTAAACAAAAAAGTGATTTTAACTTCTTTTATTATCTTAAAATTGATTAAAATCTGTCCACGGGTTCAAAAGTTACGACTGTGCGCCCCTGAAGTTTATCGGAATGTCAGTTTCGTTTTGAAAGATGTACGAATTAATAAATTTAAAGTAGATTTCCCCACTCCACATTTATGGTTGGCGCGAAACTTCGCGGCGGACCTGTGTTTCCTACAGTACCCATTCGCGTTGTGCGTGACATTGTTCGCCCACGAATGCAAGGGACCTGTAGTTTTATGACGACTCCGAACGGCGAAGTTTGAGAAGATCATTCTAAACAGCATTTTCAGCGACGCGAAAGAGATGGAGCCGTGAATTAAGAAAGTTAGCAAATTCGAGGATCGAACCTGATACCCTCTGCTTAGAAGACGACGAACCAACCCACTACGGCGCAGGCGGCGGCCCTCCGTATTGAACAAAATGTGTAGAGACGTTGTTTGCTCCAAATTTGATAAGAATAAGAAATAAAATAATCTTAACAATAATATATGAGGTATGTTTCTTTGAGATACTCAAAAAGCTGAGTATGAAAATTGCAACGCAAAGTAACAACAATACCTGCTCAAACAACTTCTGGAATTTTTCTGATAGTAAGCGGATAGGATAAGATATGAGATTCCCAAAAATAAAATAAGTTGTAAATATCTTGTACTTAATTAGTTATCTATGCATTCAGACACTCTCATGTTCAGGAAAAGCATTCCAATGAAACTTAAAGAAGACGTATGCTTCATGTAAAATAGCCATTAATTGAGCCATAATTAAGAAACTACTTTATATCGAATTATCAGGATCTGAGCTGAGCTGAGAATCAATGCTGAGCTAAGTACTGAGTTCTCAATAAAACACGCATATAGTTTAAGCTCGTTTTATCGGAATGACTGGGGTTGAGTTCATCACGTCTAATAGGTTTTTTTCCTTTAAAACAAAACTCAATTATTATGAACATATTTGGCGTTTTTATTTTTATTCATACCTCCAAAAATTACTGGTTTCATAGGGATTGTTAATTTGTTTTTTGTTGTTTTCCTCTCCAAAAAAGAGCGTGACGGCTTCCTTGACAGCACATCCCGTTTACCCCTGTCGATTTCAATCTTCGAATTGTCAGCAGTTTTTGTATATATATAACAACCATTGTTTAGTTTGTCTTTTCTGTTATCATCTGTCCGAAAACTGGAACTCGACTTCATTCTCTTCATTAGATTTTCATCTAGTTTAAGAGATTTTTGGAGAACTGGAAACTTAAAAATGATTATACCGATGACGCCTAGAATTGGTACTTAAAATTCCCTATCAATTCAGTTATTCTGTTAGTTTCAAAGAGTGAATTAAACTTGATCACCCTTTTCTTATGTTGAAAATTTCGAAACCGCATTTGGTGTTCAGTTAACCCTTGTGGAACAAGGTGCCTAAAATGCATCCACAGAGGCATTGTCGCATCATTCTTTTTGTAAATGATAACCCAGTTTTTAGTGCCTTACTTACTAGATATCTATGTGTCCAACATGTCGTTTCAGCAAGACGGTACCTCATGCCATAAAGCCCGAGAAAAAATTCAATTATTGCATGAGTAATTTTTAATCGTCTAATTGGCCATTCTTGGGATCGGAATTGATCATCCAGATCTTGCGATTCAGCGCCAATGGACTTTTTGTTTGGGTTTTTTTTAAGGCAATAGGATGTGTATTAATGGAATTCAGCCAGATATATGGGAAACTGTCATAGAAAATTTCAATAAAAGAGAGAGTTCCGGAGAAGGAGTGGCGGTTCTTCTTTGTACTTTTCTGTGTACTTTATGAATAAATAAAACATTTAAACTTTTTGATAAAATCTGTATTTTCTATCAAAATGATTCCAGAAAAAATCTAAGTAAAATAAACAAATAATTAAACTTAACATTCTAGAATTCAAATCTAGTAGAGTATACTGCAGTCAATCTCAGTAGTTCTCCTGAGGTTTAATAATTTAATTTTGGCAGAGTCCATTGCACTGTCAAGGTAACAACATAATTATTTTAAAATTAAAAATGACTTGATGTTTCTTTAAGAATGATCTATTTATAAAAATGGCTACTATGAATTTTCTCGCAAAATTAGTCTCCGAAATGTATTCACAAACTAAATCGATAGACTTCGTTCTATTCAAATCTCTAACTTCTTCTACGATGTAAATCCCCCCAGAACTGAAACACAGGCGCTTCATGAGAGTTAACACGCATTGGATTTAATTCTCAAAAATTAAGGCCTGCAATTTAGACATGGCTCTACATTTTTCAAATATACTTTACAACAATACTCATGCCCGGTTCCCCAGCAATCGCTTCTCTTCCAGTTGTTTTTTCAATTATTCAGTTAATGGGAATTAAAATATGAAAATAAATACATCAGGGAAAAGTCCACAAGTTTTACGATTGAAAAAATCGCGATTTTTTTACTCACGAAAAATTTCAATGAAAGCATTTTGTCCGATAGAGGAAACGCACTGTGAAAATTCGCGATTTCCAAAGTTCGCAAAGTCGCAGAATTCGGCTCATGTGTAGACTACATTACTTTTACGGCAAACAAAATTTAAGCACCGACAAGATTCAACAATATTGATTCGATTTCAAAATGACATTTCCACAGTTCACGAGGCAAACCATTATGAAGATACTTCTCGAATTACATGCCAACAAGGGAAGGTTTCTGATGATACAGCCTTCCCGGTAGAAGTTTGAAAGTGGAATTTTTAAAATTGTCTCATTTTCGGCTTTGAGATTGCTGAAGATGATGACAGATATCAACATGCCAAATAAATTATCTGCCTATTCTGTCGAAGTAAAATAGAGGACTAATCCCTACTTACATACTTGCCACGCCTGCTGACTTTCATCTTTGAAGGTCCTGGGCCATCAATACCAATCTTGCGCCAGCCATGACATGGATGACGGGATCGGTTGGCTCAGATTTGAATACCCATTCGTCGGTGTTCATGCACTCGACGGTCCGAGCTTGAGTCGACGGACGACACTAACTTCGGGACTACATCCACATCTGTGTACAGCTCGTAGGGTTCGCAGTTGGAACATTTCCTCCTTTCGCCTTCCTCACAGATGGGACCGTACATACATACTGTTTATCTGACGTAGAATATTCGAAGGTACCAAAACTCAGTCCATATATTACACGAAAGCTAGGCAATGAGCAAGAGACTGGCAAAATAAGAGTCTTCTTTCATGTTTACCCTTCGAGTCAGGAGGTTTGAGTCCAGTTGTTTAGGCAAACCGAAGTAGCAGCAATTGCCAAGGGCGATTCTGCGTCGGATCTAGAATATCTTTTGTGAAGTTCACGTTTGCCCAGAAGCGGACAAATTTGATAATTCCTGAATTTCTGAATTTCACTAAATAAAATATTTTCTTCCCGGCACCAAAAGGTGGGTTAAGTTCTAGTGTGCCTGCCATAGAATCCCTACCGGAGGTGCTCAATTGGTGTCTCCTCTTCCTCGGCTAGTTTATTGGCTTCTCAGCAACCACTCGTGTTGTGCGTGTTCACGTTCTTTCACGAGTGGAAGGGACCTACAGTTTCATGCCGATTCTGAAGGGCCAATTTTAGAAACCATTTCTGGAGAGTTGTACTCTTTGAGCATTGTCAGTCACTCGAAAGAGGTGGGCCGTGAGCATAATTCTCGCTGTCAAATTTGAGTGGCATTCACCATTAATAACCTTCGTCTCTAGAATTGTTTATCAACGGAAGTACCACCTCAAATGTTTCTGTTTTTCGGTGATCTTAATTCTAGAATACTTGCTACAAATGTTCATAGAATTGTCGAAAACCTTGTTAAAAGTGTCAAATGCGAAATAACTCAGCAACTTTGAATAACAATAAAATAGACATAATCGTTGACATTTTATTTGTTAAAACTGCAGTGAAGAAAACAGTACAAACAACAAAGATCAACACTTTGTGTCAAGCGAATTCTCTACCACATGCAGGTTCTCTTGATTACATGTACATAATTTTATCTTTTCAATTCACCAGCTCTGTACCTGCAATGGCAGGTTGTACGCCTCTGATGTGCCGTCGGCTTAGCGAAAGAACAAGGGCGATGGAAAGAGCCAACTCTCTCGGGAATAATCCCACATTCTCTGCTTGAATCCATTTGAAGGGGGATGCAGAGTTACAACCCTCACAAAAAGTATATACCTTTTTTGCATTTGCTTTTAAGAAATAGAAAAAAAAAAGACAGGCGCACAGTTGAATTTTAGCTTCTTTGGAATATTGTAATTTTTACCTCTACAACTAGTGGCCGATTAAAAGTCCGTTTTTTTTTGGAGGAGAGTAGAAAATATTGCAGTGTATTCCATGCATTATATGTTACATCGAAACAAGGACCTAAATCTACACATGAAACATGTCATCCATTGCAGGAAGAAAAATCATTGTTTTTGGTCATTTATTGTGTTTGTGTTTCCTTTTTTCATTTTATTTTATTCAAAGAAACTATTTTTAACCCTTTCGACAAGTGAGACTTTTTCTTTTGCCCTTCTGGAGCAAAAAAGAATATATCCTGCCATGCAATGGGAATACAAGAGAGTAGGTTTTTTTTGAGGGTTTATTTGGCTGTTTGCATGGACGGGGTAACAAGTTTTGTTTTGCTGCAGTTCACAATTCACCTGTTAGCTAGAGAATAGGTTTTGCTATATAACTTTGCTAGAAATCTATTCCACATGCAGATAGTGTATACAGGGAGGGATACTCAAATGAACACACATCTGTAAGCACGGATGTGTGTGTGTGCTCAATTGTTTAAAATTTATTTTATCAATGCCAGGACATGCTCAATTCAGTTGGAATAAAAATAAAAAGACAGTGAGTGGGAAACGCTGTTTTCAGCACAGACTCTGCATGGATCTCAGGTACATATTCGCATTCGTAGATACCGACATAATACATGTATTCACATGCAAGTTAGGAATATACAAACTAAAATGGAGGAAGAAGAAGAAACTGAATATATTCGTATGCAGGTATTTGTGTGGGAATGGGTGTACAAATGTTGACAACTTGTATCCACCCATAGTAATGTATCCAAGAAGGTTTTATGTCTTTCTTTGCGACACTCAACATCGCTACATATGCAAAATGTTGGTCGCATAAAGGTGGAAGACAAGAGCCGCATACAAAATGATGAAAGCGTGGCACTGAAGGATAAGAATAAGGAATGATACATAAAACTAGATGGAGACTTTTCCTTTTATTATTGGGCAATAAAAAGGATAATTTTTCTTTTTATTTTCTTGTGGATCGTTTGAGGTTTTCATGATCCAACGTTTCCTTTAATGGGTATATACTGTGTGCGTCCATATATGTATGCATATGGCTCAAAGCAATTTAGGGTTTATTTTATTGCAAAAAAGGAGAATACAATGACTATTGTGGTCTGTAAATATGTTTCTTCGTTATTATTTGGTTAACACATTGAAGTCTCTCGTGATGTGGTTGAACTTAAATTTCGTCTGCTTCGTTGTTTTGAATATTGAACATGGTCAGAATTTTCGCTTGAATTTAATTGCTCTACGTTCGATTATTTTCTAATCTAGTCTAAATCGACTTGTGCTTTCGCCACCTTGTAATTTGTTGCTGGTTAGTCTCTAGGCAGCAGATTCATATTTAAAGATCCGGGACCATTAACAAAACCCTGAATTACAGTCTAAACAGGGTTCTTGTCTTACGTTTTGAATTGACAAACCGACAGGTACTTTTGGAATTGAAGTTTGTAACAATTTGTTATGGGCATTTTAGGTGCCGGGCCGGACCGACCATATGTACAGGATGTGGAAATGGCCCTGTGCAAGCGCTTAGGGGCGCATTCTAGCCTAAATAAAAAAAAATCATAGATATACTCTCATTCTTCAAATTTAAGTTTATCCAACCAGCTCCCTATGCATTTATAAACGCTTTCACCATTTCATCTGTTCACACAACGTACTATTCGCTATTCAAATGGGACCATTTGAGCAAAACGCTCAGAATTTATTATGCTCCAATACAAAAAATTAAGAAGGGATCTTTTGCGTTAATCGATCATTTGGCTGGGGCCAGCTCTGTGGATGGTTAGATTCATGTTCTATTCTATTCTCTTCTAGGAGTCGTTTTGATGCAACACTGCGCAAAGTTGTTGATTGTCTTCAACGATCTCTGATAATAGCTTATGTTGACATACAGTGTGCTCGTGGTGCCCTCATCATAGCCACTGCAACACCCGATGTGAGGTGAACTAATATAACAGGCAAGATCGTGTGTATCCACCTCGTCCAGTTTGGCGATTGTGAGAAGGGATAATACTCCGACCACAGAAAAAAAAAATACCGGTACGTAAGAGCTCACTGCCTCAGCGCTAATACGAGTGTGCTCCAAAAAACACTACACTCCGGTTGGAAGGATGGATATTACTGCCACATGAGAGGGAATGATGAGAAAAAAGAGTGTGCGACATATATTACAGCTGTCACAAAAGGTTGGGGTTTGTTGTGGGAAAACGACGAAAAGTGATCGCCTGGCTGTGATCCCTATGAAAGACAGATTCCACAACATCAACCTCATATGCACACACGTCCTTACTGATAACGCCGTCGACTCCATCCAGGCGTGTCTACGTCTGTCTAGAGTACGATGTAAAATCGCGCTGCGAGAGTACAATGACAAAATTGCTTGCTTGCTCCACGACACGACAATAGATTACAGCTTCTGACTTGCAGACGTGGGTAAAAGCAGAACCACGAGTAGTCCACACAGTGGCCTAGCGATTTCCGGACGATCGAACTGCCAACCAAATCCACCATGACGTAAAGCCTGCGTCAAATATCCTGGATCCTGAAAACGCCGACTATAGCCATTTATTTGTAGTAGTACAATTCAAGGCTAGAGTATCCAATGTCAACTATTGTAAGAGGAGTTTTGGTATTGGGCACCTGAGCACACCAGAGATTCTCCGAGCCTACAAAGAGCAACTAAGCTAGGGATTCCCCAGCAGGCCTATGTCGAACACAAACACCAACACCAACAATGTGCATAGCAGCTCGGCTATCAAAGAGATTGCGGAAACCACTTTAGCTACCTACCAGCTTCGACAAAGCTCCCGTGGTATGATGAAGAGTGTGTGCAGAAGAAAAGTTACGCAGATGGCATTGACATCGTTACACGTTCCCATCGTGCCAAAGTGGCGAAATGTATGCAAGAATGGTTTCGCCACACAACACTTGAGGTGGAATATCACCATCGACAGCTACAATTTGGTGGTAGCGAAGGAGATAGTCTAGCTCAGGGCAAACGTGAACTCCGCGAAAGACTTTTAGTCCAGATCTGACATAGAATCGCCCTCGGCAATCGCTGCTATTTCGGTTTCTCAATTTCCTGACTCGAAGGAGCAAAACAAAACATTTATTTTGTCAGTCCTGGTATATGCAGCCGAAAGCAATACAATAAGTAAAACAGAAGAGCTGATTCTTAGTGCCTTCGAATGAAAAATTCGAATACTTGCTCACATTTACTTTCAATATTTACCACTCCAATTAAAAAAAAATCGTGCACATATAGAAAAACGTCAAATCTCATATCCAACTTTTTAACAGAGCTCATGCCATATCGTAAAATCAAGACTCTCGACACGATATAGGCTTGGGCATGTATTTTTGTGCGTCTACTAGACCAGCACAAAATCTGGATTAGAGTCCAGCGGTATATTTAAAGGCTGCTGTTTCGAGGAAGATGGGGGAATTCGAAAGAGAAGTTCAGAAAGAATAATGGACCAAATATTGAAGAGGCCAATAGAACATTCTCTTTGAAGACGTGTAAAATTGAATACTTGCGATATATTTCTTTCGGTTTCTGTAGTTGTACTTGCACGCAATTTTATCATAACAAAATTACAAATCAATCCTTAGGAGTAATATCAGGATAATCCAAGAAGATGCAATCGTGCTAAATTATATAAGGGTCTTATTTTTTCAAATCCCTCTATGACACTGTGTAAATTAAATTTCCAGGAGTTCGCTAACTTATGAATGGTGTACCGAATAGTTGTGTCCTCCTGCTAAACTCGCTGTTCTATCACTCTTTCAATGGTCAGTCCAAGGCGGATTCCCAGGTAATGATAGCTTTCGCGTACCAAGAGCTGATTTCATTTAATTGTATTATCAGAATTAACAATGTTTGGTTAGGTTTGTGGGAAGGCGCAGTAGAACCCACGCCACACTTAGGTCCGGAAAGACCCACTGCGATACCCAGTTGGAGGGAGGAAACAGATATGATTTCCTGCTATTCATTCTATTCCTACTCGTGTCATCCTTCCGGTGAATTTTGAGGTTGCTCCAGACATCCAGTGATCTTGATGAACCTGCAAATAGACGATAGTGGGGTATCTACAAGTTTATGCGGATCCTAGAAGAAATATTCTCCCAGTGTTTTGCGTCTTTGTGCAGAGAGACTGGGGCAATGCCACAGGAAGTGAGCAGAGTCATCCTTTTCTTCCTCGTCCTCACAGCTTCTGCATATGGTGTCCTGGGTAAGTCCCATTCTGTTACCATGATACCTCAAGTGGTTATGTCCTGTTAGCGCACACACCCATTCTCAGCAGTTTTTTTTACCGCATTTAAGGATTGCGTTGGTTCACGTGCTTAGAGAGATCCATGTGGTTAAAGGGATCCACCTATCATTAGCAAACTCCAAGATTTTATCCTCAACCTTCTTTCTGACGTCCGCCCGGGGTGGAAATTTACCTGGGATTGCCTGGGATGGGTCGATTTCGGCCACTTTTCTGGCGAGTTCATCAGCTGCAAAAAAAAAAATATCGACATTAAATATATTTGCAAGTTATTCTAGACGACCAGGACGAATTTAGTACTGGCTATCGAAAATGATAGCCATTGCACCACACGACGAGATAGTACACTGGATTGCTTAGGTGGTGTCTGTTTCTATCGAATCTGCAGGCAAAATATTTATTCATATCGCCAATATCTTTTGCGCACCAGTCAGTCGATAAAGTGAGTGTACTTGCTTTCGCAATGAAAAATAATCTCAAACTGGACTTCAAGAAAAAATCTTAAATGCAGTTTAGGTAATTAGTACTGTACATAAAGTAAAAAAAAAAAATATTAAGATGTCAAAAAATTAAATCACATCTTAAAAGTAATTGTACAGAATGTAAATCATATAAGAAATGTGCCCCAAATATGTACATATATGTATTAAATTAAATACTAATTAAAACACCTATATGCTGAACACTAACTTTTGGCGCTGACTGTATATAAAAGCGATTATAAAAGCATGGGAATAACACATGTGCGCATCATGCACTGAACCTGTACGTATCCCTAGTAAACACATTGATCGAAACCACTAATCAACTGAATGTGAAAAACACCTAAACGTCAAGATTTTTTCTGCATTTCATTTTACATTTCTCAATTTCAGACTAACTCAATTTGAACCATGGAAAGATACACAATCGAGCAACGCGTTAAAGTTATTCAGGCTTATTATGAAAATGGGCGTTCAAATCAAAATGCATATCGTGCACTTCGTGATTTTTTCGGTTAATTTAATCGTTCAAATGTGCGTACAATCGGAAAAATCGTCTGTAGGAGATGTGAAAACACCAGCATGCTCGTACAGCTCGTACTGCAGAAAATATTGCTGCTGTTCGCGATAGTGTGGCTGAAGAGCCGTCCACCTCAACATGTCGTCGTGCCCAACAATTGGACCGCTCACGTTCCTCGTTGATGAACATTATGCATAAAGACTTGCATTTACACGCTTACAAGATGCAATTGACTCAAGGACTAAAGCCTCTTGACCATTTCAAGAGTCGCCAATAATCAGAATGGTGGCAAGAAATGGCAACAGTGGATGATCAATTTTCGAAAAAAATCATCTTCAGTGATGAGGCACATTTTCACCTCAGTGGATTCGTCAATAAGCAGAATTGCCGCATTTGGGCGAATGATATTCCAAGAGTGATTGTCGAAAAACCAATGCACCCACAAAGAGTGACTGTTTGGTGCGGTTTATGGGCTGGCGGCATCATCGGGCCGTATTTTTTCCAAAATGAGGCCGGTCAGGCAGTTACTGTAAATGGTGTTCGCTATCGTGAAATGAAAACGAGCTTTTTATGGCCCGAATTGGAAGATATGAATGTGGACGATATGTGGTTTCAACAGGACGGTGCCACTTGCCACACAGCTAACGAAACAATGGCTCTTTTGCGCGACAAATTCAATGGCCGTGTTATCTCACGTGGTGGCGATGACAATTGGCCGCCAAGATCATGTGATTTGACACCGTTGGATTTTCGTTGGGGTTATTTGAAAGAAAAGGTGTACGTCGATAAGCCAGCAACAATTCAAGAGCTAATGGATGAGAAAATCGGCACATTAAGGGCCCCAAATGTGTCGGGTATGCATCAACTCAAAGGATTGTGGCTGAAATCGAAACTCCGAAAATTTCATGAAGCAACTCGTCTGGTCCTGAAAACTTTTATAGGATAGTTGTTATGATTCCACTTTTGTACGACTTCATAACTCAGCTCGAAACACGATTCGAGGACCATAAGACCGTTCTATGATCAATATATATTTTGATCCCGTCAATACTTGCCAAGGGCATAACAAAATGTCTCTTGCGGTTGTGGTTTCTCGATGTTGTGGGAAAAAAATTAGTAGCAGGAAATTAGCAAAAATTTAATAAGCAATAATACAAAAATCAAATGAAACAAAGTTCTGGCCAATATTTGGCCCAATATTGGCTGAGATACACGCATGGCATGTTTCCCATTTCTTGCGTCAATACTTGGCAAAAGAAACACAAAATTCAAGGCCGAAGATTTTAAATTTTATAAAAAACCTTTGGACTGGGACAAATTGGAAGTTTTTACTGTGGAAACAAATGTCATGAACAACCAGAGGCACAGCATTCCACGAATGCCAGAACAGCTTTAGGAGACTGCATTACATTTAGCCAAACATACATCGACTTTTAAACATTTCGACATGTACACCAGAATGAACGTTTTCGGCGATGAAACGCTAAACAGCTCTACCGGTTTAGCCTTAGTGTCAATTTATCGGGAGAAAAAATATATACTGACGATGTAATTGATGTACATATTTACAGCATTTCTTTATTTTGTTATGTCAACTATAATTATTTTTTAACCTAATCCATCATTTGTTATAAATTCCACTCAATAAATAAAATAAAATTGGAAACTTAACGTTATTTTATTTTCCTCAATCGCTCCCAACTTTAAAAATATAAAAAGGCACGGCACGCATGTTGTGATGATGAGGACATTAAGCCCAAGGTGACCAAACCTTGAAAGAATATACATTTCCGTTGAAAGAAGCAGACGCTCAGCTCAGTGAACACGTCGCGTCTCACCGTGTTTTTCGGCGAGTAACACCCATAGCGTAAAGTTGGAATAGGGGAAAGTTGGAATATAATAAATACTGAGTTGAAAACCTGTAACTTGGCCTTGACACCAAGCTCGGCTATCAGATGTTTCACTGATCTTTCCATTGACCAACTCTATGAAAACTGAATAGCCTCCAATTTTCTTATGGTATTTAATTCATCGCATTCTAATTTTGTAAGAACAAATGCTTTTTTTCAAAATTCTTCACACAAGACTAGCACTGTTCATTATGGACATGCCCGAGTACAATCCTTTCCAATGGTGCATCAATGAAATGTTTTGAAAGAAAGAAAGAAAGAAAAAAAATTCACGACATGCACGCATTTCGAGGTAAAACTTTTCCAAGAAGTTCCTGTAATCCACTTATATGTTTTGAAGCAACATTAACCCATTACAATAGCTCGTGCACAGTCCATTTTAAGCTCTTTGACTTTAAGGACTATGGATTCCTAGTACTTTGTGTACTGTTTTAAAATCCACTTTTCATGTTGTCCCTTCACGGATTACATTTCGGAAGTCCAATTCGTTTTTCCTTTTCTTTCCTAGTCGCCGCCGCGCCGTCCAAAGCTGTCACTCACCATCAAATGGCCCTCACCCCTTTATTCTTTCAACTCTTTGCGTGTGCATGTGTGTAACGTAAACCAATACAAAATTTATACATGGATGTACAAACAACTCGTCCCAACATAGTCCTTTATCCTTTCTGAATTGACACACAGGCTAAAAAGAGCACGTGAAGTGAATAGGATGAGTCTGTGTATCGTTGAATTCGTTCAAATATAATGCCACTACAGAGAGTATCACCCTGATGATGATTTTTTTTTCAGCATTTAAAGTCGTTTGTGGTGCCGTTGAGAACGAACAAAAAAATCAGATCAATTAATGTATCCACAACTGTTTATTTTCTCACAATTATGTATGTATTTCTGTACGACAGGCGTACGCATGTGGGTGCATGCGTATTGACGAGCTTTTAAGCCGCAGGTGGACTAAGTTCGCTCGCTATGCACGAAATGTGTATTTCTCCCCATGTAGGTATACATTTTAATCCTTATTAGTTTTCGATAATGATTGGTTGGAAGTTTCCTAATAACATGTTGTATTCTATTATTTCAAACTTATATTCCATGCATACACGTACCTTGTCAGTCAATTAATACAAATGTGTGTTTGTGAGAGACGTGGACATTTTTCATTTTCACTTCCATGGCGAGCGAAAACCTCTTGCGAGGAATTTTGTTGGAAAACTCAAATGTGTCAGAGGATAAGGTCAAAGTGTGCAAAGTTTTGTTATATTTCTTTGGCGGTACAGCACGTTGAACATTTGCAATATTGATATAATTGATAAATTATGAAATTAGGTTAAGTTATCCATAGTCAGTGGCAAAAGTGAGTATACAGCATAAAGATGTCTGCGTTCTCAGCAAAAATTTAACTCAAACGGGTGTCCAAAGACAAAATTGTAACTACAGTCGTCTAAAATAATTTCTAATGAACAAAATTAAAATATATATATATATCCCTCTTCTTGTGGATTTGGTCAGAAGTCCAGTCTAGTAAAAAGAAATCTGTAACAGATGGCTTTAGTAAACTATATGTCGTCCCATCGGACCAAACTAAAGTACTAAAAACGTTATGGACTGTTTTGTCATTGATTGACACAGTTTTGCTTGAGGGCGTGTCAAAAAATGGCCACCAGCAAATAGAAAATTCGCCATATTTTTCAGATTTTCTTCGATAAAGGCGAATAAATAGGCATAATCGAAAGATTTTAATAATCCAGACTTTGGTAGTCGAGATATTTTAATAATTGAATGAGCACTCGTGATGTTCGCATTCGAATGATTATTCGAGTTATTATCGATTATATTCATTCGAATGACTACTAACTAATTACTAACTACTATTTCAAGATAACTGAAGAACAACAAAAGAAAACATTATTACATATAAAATTTATCCAGTTCCCTTGTGTTAGTAGTTATTCGTATTAGTAGTCATTCTAACGTGTTAGTGGTCATCGAATTATGATCGAATTCACTCGATTATCTCTCGAATTATGATCACTAGCTGAAACTGTGAATAATGTTTATAGTCCTTATACTGTAACAGAAAATCATGCGCAGTTTTGGTTTCGTTGATTCCGTTCTGGTAATTTCGATGTCAAGAGAGGACCACGCTCTGAAGGGCCAATTGTCGAAAGTGTCGATAAGCAGTGTCTCGATTCCCCATGTGCTTAACATTGCCCAAGAAACAAGTGTATCACCTACGACAATGTCAAGCGAAAACTGTCAAATCGGTGGTCGAATATGGTGAGCCGGCGCAAACTATGGCCAAGCCAAGATTGACGGCCAGGAAGGTCTTGTTGTGTGTTTGGTGGGATTGGTAGGAAGTCAAACGGCAAAGTATCAGAAGCTCGTTTTCTAGATAGTTAATCTCTAGAGCATTGTCAGTGACTGAAAGTGGTGTGAAAATTATTTTGTCAAACTTCGACACCTAGGTTCAAGTGCGTAGAATTCGATGCACGTACTCACTACGCCACGGCGCGGCGACCACTCACTGACGAGGTAATCACTACAAGTATCCACATCCCAACTTGTTGAGTTCGCTGTTATGTCAGCTCCTAGAACCAATTCTCCATCGCAAGATTTTCTCCTGATGACATCACGAATTAGAATTGCCTTTTTGCCCTATTTTCCAACTATACAGCTCTATACAGAACAACTGGTAGGATAATGATTTTATAAAGCACGCCTTGGAGTCAAGAGTATGAGCACTGGTTGTTTGCACAAACCGAAGCAGCAACGCCAATGTCGGATATCCACTAAGGCGTCGTATGTCGATTTCTTCATTACCCTAATGTGAAGAGCCTTCGTAACCTACTCAGAAAGTAGGCTGTTGTAACGTCGATTGTAACGTTTTTTCCAAGATGATGCGCAAGGGATTGGTATTGGGTTGACATCATATTTGTATATCAAGTTGTTTTCAAAACTATGAAAGCTATTGTACAGCAGTTGTTTTGCAGAACCAGAAGCTGGATTGGTAAGATTAGTGGATTTTAATAAGGCTTTCGATGTTCGCACTCGTACAACTCGGCAATTTTTCTTATTTCTGTATTTCGCTGAATTGTTCAATACTTGATTGATTCGCTGAACTGAACGCTTACTGAAAAATAGTAAATCCCTCACATGAATCGTTCGTCTAACCAACACAAAGCAAAACCGGGTGGAAGTATGAAAGGCTTAATCCTAAGTGCTCGTGTATTTTCTTTGCCAAAACTAGATAATGTAAGTCTGTCCGTTTGTACTTGAAATTGTCGCAGGTAAAGTACAGCTGACACAATATATATAGGGGAACAGTCGATGGTTGATGTAGATAGATCATAGATCAAACTCTTGTTTTACTAGGAATATACCTTTTCCTGAAATGAATCCGGGATTTGGCGAACAAATTCTGAATTCATATTTTGCCGATTCAAACATTTCGCCATGTTCTACATCTATTGTGCCAATTTTTGATAGTAAAGTGAGGATTTTGAAAATGATGGTAGTTAGTTTGGAGGAGGATAGATTTGTAGTGACTTCAGCAGTAAACATAGCTTCCATAAAGTCGATGGATGACTGAAGAGAATGTCGGCTATTGCGCTCCGTTTTTCTACGGTTTCGAAGTTTTTCAAATGAAGTCGGCCTTGATAAGGAGGCTGTGTGGGTCGTGTGAGGATTCTATTCTGCGAGGCTCTCACTTGCTTTGAGAGTACACCACATTTGTGGGGTGGGCGGAACAAAGATTATGTACACCAATCGGGTTACATAGCTAAGTATTGTTTTGCTTCGAGATTTATTTCGTCGATATGGGTGGCGTTACAGTCCGAGGTGAGCCTGGGTCTGGCTTCTATAGTTACTCTAACCGACAAAGTTTGAGCTGAGAAAGTCTGAGCTTTGTGAGTACCTACATCGAAAGTGGTAATGGAGTGAATTATAAATGTTGATGGTATCAAGAGCAATTACATACCATGCCACGACTGCCATTATTTCGTCGAGGATAAGAAATCAGCTGCCTATCACATGGTTAGCCGATGCCGTTCGACCCTACGCTAGGTACAGGCTGATTGTGCCATAGGTAGAGGCAGACCTACAAATTATGGCATCAGACTTAGAAAGTATGAATCACCAAGTGAATGAGAATGAGAGTTGAGTTGTCGAATGGTCTGGAAAGCATGATGGTGCCAGGCTAAAGTCAGATGTGGAAATATTTCTTGACCATTTCGGTATCATTTATGATGAGAAGCAGACCTAACTGACAACCTTGGGGACGCTTGAGTGCACAGATTCAGTCGAGCACAGTAGCGTCGGCAGGAATGCACCCATCTCAAAAATACTGTTTCTATGTCGAGTGTGGAGAGTTTGAAAGCAACAAATTCGTGGAACATTTTGTCTAAGGTCTTACTAAAATCAGCAAGGCGTTAACTTTATTTTCGGTCTCTGAGACAGAATGGGTAAAACAAACAAATTTTACATGGTTGTGGACTTACATTTCAGAAAACTGTGCTCTGGAGATCAAATGCGAGATTTGAATAGAAAGAATAATTACAGAATAAAATTTTATTTATATAGAATTTGAAAGAATAGTTTTATTAGACTCGGTACTTCGGATTGAATTTGGTTTTAACAGTAATTTTGATGGCATTAGATTCTTAATTACAGATCAGAGCACATTCCAGTTTGTATGCTTTCCAAATAATGTAAATATTTAATAAAAACAGAATCGATTAAAACTCTACGAAGGACAACAATATCTAAGTAAACAGTTAAATCCCAATATATCTGCCAAACATTAAATACTGTTCTCCTTTGTAAAAATATTCATCAGCAATTAAATCGGATACAGTCATGTTAGTTCTTGTTAACGTGTACTATCGTATAAACTCTACAAACTTAGGAAATTATATGATTTTAACAAGGGTTACCCAGCCATCAACTATTATTAGTCGAATGTCAATAGAATTAGAAAATCATTATCAATCATGCAAACTGCGCATTTAGTAGTGTTTGCCTTGAACGACGACATCAAACACTGACTGTAGACAGTGCGTTAGTCAGAGGTTTGTTGTCTAAGTTTCAACGTTAATTTAATAATTATGACCTTAAATTAGAAATGAGTTTAAGGTTCTGTAAAACAAATACACATCTTTGTACATGAATATGGTAAGATTCTTGATGTGGGACATTTTAGGCGGACGGAGGGTTTTGTTGAGTAATAGTCTCCCATTGTGTTGCACTATGTCAATAAAGACCACGGTCGTTCGTGAGATGTTATTTTTGAACTTGCATAGGTGAGTAGCAAATATGTGCCATGTTAGTTTAAAACTACTTTCAACACTAACGATGTTTGTAGATTTAATGGACACGTTTGGATAGTGATAGCAACGTTAAAAAATGGCAAAATATGCGGGAATACATAATTGACACATTAGGCATACGTTAATTATGGGCTCTATTATGTTCGTGGAAGTGTTGACGTGACCTTGATGCGTGACAACGACCTCCAACAGTAATCACATGCTATCTTTAGCGTTCATAATTGACATACATACACTACTGAAATTTTAAAATTACCTCTTCTTCGTGGATTCTGGAGCTTAAACTGTATGTGAGCGCCGTAGCCAGAGTTCGACATAAGAAATAAAAATGAACTTGATCAGATCTTGTGAATCGATCTCATGTTAATCCTTCACCAATGATCAAGGATTACCTTGTGTTTTTTCACTAGACAGATAATAAGATGGTGAATTGATACATTTTTTCAAACTTACAGCACCATTTTGTCTACATCGACCTTATCGAGACTTTCTATAAAACTCAGAAGATCTTTATTGTTCGAAATTTTCTTTGTAATTCAGAATAAGTATGTCCAACGTTTCAAGTACTCACATTTAAGGGACTAAGCGTTCTGGTCTTCCTTATTTTACCTTGCTGACGAACACGAATGGCCATGCATCACGTAATCATACACCCAATTCGATTTTTTAGTCTCTTTTGCGTCTGAGACCTTCTTTTTACTATTTCGGCTTACTAGTGTGATGGCGTCTTTCAATACTACGCTTCGCGCTTGTAAAGCCTCGACCATGGTTCTTCTTCTTTATCATTGTTTGACACTACAGTCCGGGGTGGACCTGGGCCTCAACCTCCAGTTGATTGATGTCTTTCTCCACTAGTGTGCGCCATCTCGTTGGAAAACGTCTTATGTTGCGTTGTCCCAATGGCTCGGAATCGACAACTCTTCGGGCCGGAGCTATGGTGTCCATCCGCTCTACATGACCTAGCCATCTTAAGCGTTGGTAGCCAGGGCAGTCCGTACAGTTCGGTGTTGAATCTTCTCCTCCAGACGCTATCAACGCAAACAGGATCAACTATCGCACGCAGAGCCTTTCGCTCAAATCTACTAGAGAGCATCATCATCTGCTTTCTTGCTTTTTCATTTTCTGCTACAGCGTCCATGTCTCTGCGCCATAGAGCAGGACAGGGATGATCCGAGTGTTATATGAAGAGAGCTTGGTGTTTTGAGCGAGCAGCTCTGTTACTCAATTGCCTCCTAAGCCCTAAGGAAAAGCGATGACAAGAGTAATTCCGCGCTAGATCTCAGTCCTCGTGTTACTGTCCCTTTTTACTGCAGAGCCCAGGTAGGAGTCCTTGACTACCTCAAAGTTTCTGCTGTCCATTATGACGCTCATTTCTAGACGTCGATGTTGTGATAGCAGCATTCCCTGATGAGAGCATGTACTTTTTTTTGCCCTGATTTACTGCCAGATCTATTCCGCTTCAATGCCAGCAAACGCCTCTTGGACGGCTCGCTGCGTTCGTCCAATCACGGCAAAGTCGTCCGCATATGCAAGCAGTTGAACGGACTTTTGGAAGATCGTTCCTCTGGTGTGACCATAGCCATTCGAAATTCTAAATTTAACATGACTTTTGTAATACCGACACTCTTAGCGACCTAGAGTCCTGAAAATCGAAGAGTGAATCACATTTAAAACTTTTGTAACCAAGTGTCCTGACTAATGCTGCTCGTAGAGTCGGCCATTCATTTTCCCATCGTTCAGCTATTTTCATCGTTAGCTATTTTGACACATTAGAAGAATCATGTAATATGATGACTATCAAATGTAAGTGGACGTAAGAAATCTGTCGGCCCAATACATTTTCTATACATTCCCACTCATAGCACTGGTACGAGAGAAGTCAATGGTATTTTCTCTAAGAGTATTTTATTTAGCATTAGGGTGAGAGAGCGTAAAGGTGAGAGAGATTTTCGGTAGTTGAATCTGTGAGTAACGCATTGACGATTCCATCTTTAACGTGGACCAGTTTACGTCCGATTTTTGAATATATTTTGCTTACCGTAGTCGATTCTCTTATTTTTGAATGCATGGCATTGTTCCATAATGTCCCCTAGCTGCGGCATTGGTCTCTGAAGTAAGCATAGTTAGGTGTTTAGGAAGGTAGAAGTGGTGAAAGTGGTGAAACGTGCTGTCATACCTTGAGATATCTCAAAAATATTTTTTCCGTCATATCCTTCGCAGATGATGAGACTACTAAGTGCTCGCTGTCTGGCTCTATCAAGAGCCGGGTAGGCACAAATGCAATGGCTTACGGTTACTAGTTTGACGGCATGGTCTGCTATCGGCCAGAGTCCCGAGACCGCCCCCAATCTAGCGATATCATGACGAGTTCGTCGTAGGGTCATAGTTTTCTTTTGTTTTGGATCGTCTGTACTCAGACCAAATTTTTCTTGATGCAGCTCTTGGCCCATCTCTTGCCAATTTGGCCCATCTAAGGTTAGCTTTTAGCAGGAAGTGCGTTGAGAAGAATGGGCAACAACACCCTTCAGATGTATGATGGTACAGAGATGGAGCGGGCATTGTAAGGTCAAAATAAAACTGCAGACAATGTGGGCAATCAAAGGAGAACATGGAACACATTCTCGACTGTACAAATCAGGCATAAAACAGATATAAAATAACGAACAGAGTAACCTGGACCAGCATGACATTTTATCTAGACTCTAGAGAGATTTTCTCAAGGTAGCTTGAAAGTCCTGGATTTAGGAATGAGTTACACTATAAATACATAATGTGGTCGCAGTGCTGTGTTCAATCCGATCATCTAGTTGCTCTGTTACCTGACTGGAATTTAGCATACTTATGTACATACTTGTATGACGTAGTCGTGTGTGTGGGAGAAATCCTCACCTACTTACGTATTTGAATCGATTTATTCGTTACATCAAGGCTATGAGCAAAGAGCAGGTCTATCATACTTATTTGTCTCTTGATTTTGTTGTAGACCTAAGCTGTTGTAAAAAAAATTAAAAGCGTATTGTTTCTATCAAGCGAAAACTTTATGGATATGATTCAATAGGAATCCCGAATAAAATTGAACACTTTCCAAAAAAAAAAAACAATTAGCGAATCCTATTTCTAAAATGAAATTTCACCCTTCCTTTGCTTTTATTTTGGAAGAAAGGTAACGTTTTACAGAATATGTATACCTATGTACCTCTTAATAAATTACCAACATCTTAAAGTAAATACAAACTTTTCCCCAAAAATGGTGGAACGAGTACATTGTAGAGTATGTACTCGTATTTAAAAAGCATTAAGAGCTCAACTAATTTAAATTAGCGAATTCAACCCACCATTTTGCGAACCCCTTATTACTTTTCGAGATTGACGTACTGTCTCTATCTATCCTGCATGTCTTGTATCTCCTTCGATTCATGACATTTGTATACTGTCTTGCTGTGCGTAAAGCTCTCCTCCCTCACATAGATAAGTTTGATCAGCCAATCACAACTGAGAATATATTATATCGATTTCTCCACTGAAAGTTCAACGTTCTGTAAATTTGGAAAAAGCTCTTGCCATAAGAATTCCATTTGCATCAAGTACTTTGGCTACATACACACATGGATATAATGACAAGTAGATACTTTTGTAAGACGAAAAAAAAAAAACTGTTTTATTCTTGCTTACATATTTTTAAATTCGATTTGATAATGGCGAAAGTATGTTATCACGAAACAAATTCGCACAGCACTAAGTGAGGTATAATTTTCTATGCAACGCAAATGGAATGTTCGAATTCGTGTAAGGTTCTACTGGACATATAATTCAATTGGTCGCCATAATTGAACAACAGACCAATTAACACAAATACCACTTTAGGTTAACCAAATCGATCGGGGGTGAACCTGTCTATAAATTTACACAACGACATCCACGTTCCCCCCCATAATGGAGTTAGAAAGGACAGCCTCCAAAGGTAGAGAAGGCTGGGAAGCTTTTATTACGAAACTTGGACAATTTATTGTTATTATTCATTTATAGATGTGTGTATGAGATGGTTTTGGATTTATTTCGTCGTTGGAATGATTGGGGAGCCAAAAATACAATTAATTGCTCTCTTAAAAGACCACAGTATGCGCATAACGTCAACCGCACGTTTTAAGATAACTTTGTTAAGGAGGATGAAGTTTTGTTATTGAATTGTTTTCTTTCTCTTGTGCTGTAACTTACATATATGTGTGTACACATTCTGTCGTAGAACGTGTACCATGCCGATAACCAGGATAGGTCAATCTACTTTATTATTCTCGTTAACTTTCTCAAACACAAGCTTCGATGTGGACACACATATGTGCGACTAATGGTAATTCGTAATGTTGAGAGTAAAACTACGTGCTATGGGCAAGCTTATTTATTCGCATTTAACTCTACTAGAACCGATAAATTTTGTATTTTTGGTAATATATCCCGAATGACTGAAAGCAGATCGTACACGAACAGTGTCTACATCACAATCACTATCGTTGGGAGATTTATGTGGTGTGGGAAATGTTGAATGCGCGACAAGACTTGAAATAGTCTTTAATTTTATACAAAAATGTCAACGCATAAGTATTCTTTTTTAATTCTCTTGTTGTAGTGGGCATCACCTCTTTTTATGTTTGGCAAATATGCGTATCTTAAAGCTGCTTCCTTGGCGCTCCTCTACTTTATTTATTATTGTTTTCTGTAAAGCGTTTCGTATACTGTCTGCAGGATTTTTTTTCCCTTCCTCAGTTCGAACCATTTAGCAGTTCTCATTTCCATTCATTCCTGTTTTTTAAAGAACATTTTTAAGGATTCCAGAAAGGCGATTTCTCTTAATTTTACATATTATTAAGTAGGTATTAAACAGGTCCAATCTTCAGCATTCACGAAGATGACAAGCTCACCATGTATGCGCAAAACTCTTCGTTGCGTTGAAAAGTTCTAGCCAATTATTGCTTATCAATTAAGCTCCCACTACGGGGATACGGAAGGCACCATGCGGATACACTGTCGCATTGCTAATTAATTACACAAAAATTACTACAAAAAACTTTCAAGAGATCCAACAAGTACATAGAGTTTTTCCCGATAGTGTCAAAAACTTTCGTCGAGTTTCTATAGATCTGCAAAGAGAAGATCAGAAGAGGAGAAAATATTTTTTTAAGAGGAATTCAAAGCAAAAAGAAACATGCTGTATTAAGGTAAAGCATAATTGCAAGCACAATTTTCACAGATGTAGATGACAACAACAGACCCAGCCACTCGAAGAAACTGATTCCGTTTTTTGTGAGATATCTTATCACCGAATACACCGGGGTTACTGAGAACAATAGGCCCAAGCGTATCCACGCTTAAATTTCAGTTTGTGTGTGAAATACAGTAAGACCAAATCCTATATCCGAGATACTTATCGCCGCTTGTGAAATAAGCGCGGACAAAAATAAATAAATATCGATATTTTGCTTGGAAACCTCATAAAATGTATCCATGAATTCATTTATTTAACAACGAAAAAATAATAATTTGAAAAATGCAAAGGCATTGAAAATGGCTATGGACGAAACTTACACATTTAATGCGCTGCTCCTGTCCATATTCCGATTCCTCTGAAGTGGAACTTGAACTGTTGGCATCAATCACGGAAATCCTTATTGTGTTTAATTATTATTAAATAAAAATAAACAATTTTTTTCCAAAATATTTTTGAATTTTTTAACAGCTGACAGTCTTAAATGTTATAAAAGTCGCCTGTGCTGCCATGATGAAAGACCTCAATAACTCACTTTATATCGACATTTATCTTGAGTTAGGAAAATACGTGCACAAAGCTGCAGTAATTGGCATTGTGTTTGGAGGGCACTACATCGGTTTGTACGAAACAATTTCCAGCATTTGCGCACAAAGCTTAGTGCTGAGGTTAGATTTCTGTTGTACCAATGCTAGGTTATGGTCCGAAACGTATTGTTGGAGAACGGCTGCTCCACACTTGCTCCACCAATTAACTAGGAATTCGTGGCACAAATTGGAAATCGAAAACTTAAAATATCGACTAACAAAAATGTGTCTAAAAATAATAAAATATTCAGCCTTAATTAGTTGTGGAATTAATAAACTCAGTCCCGAATTGCCTTCTACCCCAGTATAAACGTCTACCAATACAATATAGAAATAGATCTTTTAAATAGCTTCGTCCTCTTGTTTTTTGGTTCATATTATTGCGTTGTTTCCGTAATTAAATTCTTATAAAATTATTGCTACATATTAGGCTACTACTGACCAGGGCCGGCCCGAGCAAAACTAGAGCCCCATGGCCGCTCTTTAATTTGTTTTTCCATAAGTCGATTCCAGATAACACAAGAGGTAGGTTTTCAATGCGTGTCACAAATTAGCAAAACGCCATCATCTCAAAATAATAAACTCAGTTCTCTGTTCATATGGATCCAAATCAACGCAACGCGCAGAATTTATTTCGGCACGTATGAAATTTACTCATCTGCCATGCAAATACAAAGAAAAAACTACCAAGGCGGAGGACGATGCACGCACAAGCACTCAAAAATGTCCAGGGGACACAATAAACTCAGTTATCAAAGCAGAAATAATTTTCCATAAATTTTGCGCAACTTATGGAAGTAGTTGCTTATGTGTGAAGAGAGGCAATGATGAAAGCGTTTATTTGTTCACGCTTTAGAATTCGCCCATTAGCACATTTGCACATCCTCCACATATGGTGGGTCCAGCCCTGCTACTGACCTATTGCTGTTTGATTAGTTATGAATTCGTTGGATTTTGAATTGTGAGCTACTGGAGGTATTTTACGAAATTTTGATCCCTGATGCTGTTTTCTTTTATTACTTGTATATGTATATGCTTATTTACATTATTCCTTACCTATTCCCACTGTTTAACACTATGATAAGAACGCACTTTAACATTTGCCTTTTCAGACCCGACTATTAGAAGATGCTTCCCTATTATGTAACTCATGGTCTTCTCGACAAAATGTAAGTTTTCTATTATTCGCCAACACATACACAAACATGTCTATCGATTGTTTTGGAGACATTCTTCATTTCCAATTGTTAGCTAACTGATTGCCTTTTCAATTGGTTCATTTAAACAATATCTTTGAGATACATAGGGATTCGCTTTTGATTATCTATAAATATTGTTTTTTCTTTTGCTGAGATATACATACATAAACACATTCAAAAAATTACTGCAACATTGTTATTATTACTGTTATCTTTATCATTCGTTAGATGGCGCTACAATCTGGAGTGAATCTGTACTTCAACCAACAAGCATCTCCAGACGTTTCAAGTTGTAGCCAGCTGTCTTCAGCTGCCCATTCTCAATTGGTTGAAGTGCCTTTTGACTTACGAGCCGCATCGAAGGTATGATCTGCCTCTCTTTTGCGTAGTGTGTCTCTAATTTGGATTGGAATAAATGACAAAACAATTTGAGGAACGAGTCTCAACTTGAATCCGCTTTACAACTCATTTTACTACAAGCATTTGTTCACTTTGTAAGCATTATACAATATTATTCTTCCTTAGGGCAACGTTGATTCTTTTAACAATTGTAACATTTTTTTCATCTATTTTACGTATGCATTCTTTTCGATACGTGGAAAAATATGCATTTATTATAAGAAACAAAATATCAATAATCAACAAGTCACATCGAGTAAATTAAATTGAATAAAATATAATTAATATAATACAAAAATGAATCCAGTTCATGAATAGTTTCGTCGGCAATTGTTCATAAGGATCCGGTTCTTGTATCCTTGTATAGTATTCTTCGGTCATTCCATGCAATCATATACAGTCGAACGTGATTTTATCCGACAGTTTAATATCACGATTCCAATGAACGAAATGGGGAGATTTCTTCAAATTTTTTTCAAATCTAGTAGGTTCACATTATTGGGGGTTCGAAATCGTTCCATTTCATTGAAATCTAGTTGAAAGCCACTCGAGTTCATCTGCCCGTGAGAGGTTGTGAAACCGAATAAGCCTACAAGGCGAACTTCGGTTTATTTTGGTGATGTTGGTGTTAATTTTCTGATCTGATTATCTCTCTCTATTTCCTGGTGTTCTCGCACTATTTTTTTTACTGTCAGCAGATAGCTTTTTTGATGATTTAAAAATTGAGAACCAATGACATTTGTTTCGACGGACACTTAGAAATTGAAAGCTAATGATTTGAAAATTGAGAGATGGCATTTCAAATGACATTTGAAATC
This sequence comes from Eristalis tenax, assembly GCA_905231855.2. NCBI lineage: Eukaryota > Metazoa > Arthropoda > Insecta > Diptera > Syrphidae > Eristalis > Eristalis tenax. The sequence goes on from HG993128.1 coordinate 50,437,034, forward strand.
ACTTCAATTAGGTGGAAGCGGCCTATTGGAGTTTCAGTGAGAATTCAGTATAAAATGCGAAGTATACAATACTGAGGCTGGTTTCAAATATTCCCGAAAGTTTATATACATGTACAAAACAAAAAATAGTGCGACACTTCCAGGATAGGCAGACAGTCAAACGCAGTGTTAAGTATATGAAGTCAATTTGAAAAAACAGAAACGTTTCCCTTTTAAGTCAAATGAATTATAGAATTGTGGAGGATGTTTTGTCATATTTTTATGCCAGTACAAATTGTATAAAAAAGGCAACTGCCTTCACGATAGTGTCACATTAAACGGCTTGTGGTATCAAGCGTTGTGCTATTATCCAGATTTGACTGATATTCATCCACCAGAACTCTTGTTTTGTACAACGCTAGACATTGGGTCATCTTAAAATCCATTTCCCTCCTTTAGTGACAAGCAAGTGGCAACACCGAATGCATGGGCATCGACCTCAAATAATGCTACGTTGCCACCGAATTAAACTGTTAGGTTTCATCAAATCTCTCCGAACCTACCACGTTCGTTTATACATTTTCGGGGTTTGGAAACCTCGCCGCTTCTGACAAACCTAGTAGCAGCTCCCTTAAATTCATCCATCCTTGAGAGGTTGTCCAACCGAAAAAGCTCACAGTGGTAACTGCTGCTTATTTTGGTGTTTTTATTTCTCATTTTATTTTTCTATTTTCTGGTGTCCTCACACTATTATTTCCTGTCAACAAGCAGTTGTTCTGGCGACCATTTATAAATTAAGAGCGGGTGAATGTGCGATGACATAATGTTTATATTCGCGTTGGAAAACATTTTGAACACCTCCAATTAGCTTGCTTGTAAACAGAACCAGCATTTTTCTTCCAGCTTTACCGTCTTATTTCTCATTCAAATTTCTTACCCATTAAGCAACACTACTTGACAAACCCAGGACGATCTACTTCAAATCTCAACTACGATTTCGTTTTGGCAGTTTATTTCTTCTGTCTCTAAAACTGACTCAAAATTGTTGGCATTGTTACAATTTCATACAAGTCATGAACATGACTTGTATTTTCCTGATCGACAACACATACAAATTTCATTTCAGCCTCATCGCCATTATATCTCAACTTTTTAATCCAATTTTACAAAGGAATGCGAAAGCGCGACGTTGTTGAAATTTTTGTATTTCAGTTGCTTGACCACTAGGTACCTAGCACTAGCAAACATGTTGGAAATTTCCTGCGTTAAATGTTTTAACCTCAGTTGCCTGGAATTATAAAATGGGCATGTTTCGTACGCGAAATCAAGGAAGATTGCTTGCCATCGTCAAGATGGCTACCCAAAAATTATATGTATGTAAAAAAATAAGAAGACACAGAATGATATGACATTGGCGTGTGAACTAATTCCGAGAGTATTACGTTGACATCACCCAGCTACTGTGATAGTTTGGTGGGCGATAATGTGTTAAAACCGCAGTAAAGGTTTATCAAATGAATGTTTTAGAGACCGTCTTCAAGCACCTTTAAACAATCGTAATAAACCGTGAACTTTTCAACTAAGCTCCGCCTTTTCTCATACGGAAAAATCCAAATATTTTAAATTGTGTTGGCTAAAGACTGTGTTTTGCACTGCTTCGCAAAACAACGTTAAAAAAAATCACGGATTATTGCATACATTTGATTGCTCGCCTTTACTTCTGTCTTGTTTAGTGGGGTCCCCGGTTCGAATCCCATTGAAAGCAAAGTTAATACGCTTCTATCTGGTTTTCAATTCTGCTCCAGTCGCCATTTGCCGTTGGGATCAAATTAACGGCACTATCACTGAGTGGTCGATCGGTGGTAGTAGTCTGACTACGGGTATCACAATAAACAAACACGGTGTAAGTGTGCTGGTTTTCGTTACCTACGCCTATGCCAAGACTTTACTAAAATAAATTATCAAGCAATAACTTCAAAATGTACATATGCTGACTTCACATTTTGAAGTTGAAGTCTTTACTTGAACTAAATGGATCATATAAAGGAGTAGCTTTTTTTTAAACTTATGAATAAAATCTAAAATGAGTTCATTATATAAATCTGGAATGTTGTGTATTTAGTGTGTTTCTATTTTTTATTTCTATTTTCCATCACAGAGCACACAACACACAACGTTCTCGAAGTGTTAACTCTCAGTATCGCTTTACACAGCAGACTTTTGCTGCGCGACCAAGGATCATGTACTGATTCTGCATCTCATAGATTAGAGAGATGCAAGCTAAAATCAATTTCGTTGCAAAGTTCATTAAAAGTGTTTATACACCTTGTAATAGGTTCATTACAACCATGCCTCTCATCGTATAGTAAATTTCTCATGCCTCTCAAGATATCTTTGGGGAGCATATATATTCATGAGAAAAAGTAAATCTGGTCAACTAACACCGCAATTAATAGTATCGCGGGTGAACATGGCTGACGCTGCCTTACGCCTGACACTTAAGGTTTGCAAGCCTATTATTTCTCATCTCATCTATAGTCGTATTTAGGGAGTTCTTCGAAGGAATTTAATTTACGGACAGCATATCTCGTGAAATTGTTTGTGCTCTTTCGAATCTGGGTTCCGAAATGATGGAAGAGTATTCTAAATACGGTCTGACTAACGAACAATAGATGGACTTAAGACTAGTTATATCCCGAAAATCTTTACTACTTCATTTCAGAAAACCTAACATAGCGTTAGACTTCGCAATGGTATAATCGTAATGTAATGAACAATTTAGTTGAGCATCAAAAATTACACCCATATTTTTAACATCTTCTAGGCGACTAAGTCTATGATCATTTATGAAACAATCGGGGATGTTTAATACATGCCAGCTGCACTAGGTTCATGAAAAGGCAAACGACTTAGCATAACTTTGCCGCAATTTTGTGAAGGTTTTTAAGAACTTTATCAATTCGCTAGCGCTTTCCAGAATTTCATTGATTAATGCAGTTTTCAAAATCTTGACAGAATACTATCAGTGATAGTGAGCGGGAATATAGATCAGCAAAGGGTAGCCTCAAATCACAATAAAACTGATTAGGGGCGTCATCTACGTGTCTTTTGTCGTTCCTCAGCGTTCTAGTAGTTTTGTCGACTTCTTGAAATTACCTAGATAGTTTCATCTTTTTCTCACATATGCAGACCATGCTTCCAATATCCTTCACTGACAACATATACAATTATCTAATTCGAGATAAGAGAGAATACTCGAATTTCCTAAGCAAACCCTGATTGACCCTGGATTTGACGGAATTGAATTGTGCTCCTGTACTATGTACCAGTTCAGTGCTGTCGTGAAAGGTGCAAGAAGTCGACATAAAATTGTAAACCCTGCCCAAAAATGTTCCCAGTTACTGTCTAATGCAGATCTGGGCTGTAGCGCTTTCAGTACATGAAATTATTTATTTTCCGCATTCAACAACGTGGCAACAAAACCAGAAAGCATTACAAATTCGAAAGGTGAAATATTACTTCTCTCGTGTTGGTGCAAACTAATTTTCACTGACAATGGTCATAGAGTACAACTGTCTAGAACAACTTCTAAAATTGTTTGCCTTTCGAAGTCGGCATAAAACTGTAGGTCCCTTCCAGTCGTGAAAGAACAATACCACCCACAACATGAGTGGTTGCTGTAGAATTTAGGCCCTGGCCCTCTACGAGCTGTAGCGCCATCCATATTAAAAGCAAGTAAGGCGACTTTCAAATCTTTTTTTTTCATTCATGATGAACGCAAGTCTGTAGGGGAGCTGTAGTATAGAAACATGACCTAAGTATGTATTGTTTCGGCAATTAATCAAATGATTGCTTAAATTTCCAAATTGTCAACGCTTCCATTTACCACTTAAGTTAATAGAACAAAGTACATTAAGAATTTCAAATATCTTTAATGACACCAATGCAAATATGCTTAGATTGATCGCGGCAACACTCGATAATGTGAAAAGCATGTGTGACATATGTTGTCCCCTTTTCTGTGGACGAGTACACATGTGCCTTGAATGAAAACTCTGAGACAGCACACCGAGCCGAGCACACTCCATAATAATAGACTCGTTTAATTCGTGATGTGGTCCTAAGCAATTATAACCTCGCTTTATCGAATTTTACAAATATGTACTATGTGCGGTCACATTCATTAGGTATCCTTGTGCTGAGTCGTCCTTCTTTGTTCCGCACTCCACGCCACCAAGTGGCCACATATGGTTATCCACCCCAATCAAACTATTGTTCCTTAACTCTGACCCACAAAAGAAATTTCTATAGCATGAGCTGTGCCATGAACTACTGGAGTAGGGTTGCACTTGTTTCAATCGCAGGATATTAATGTTTATTTAGCCACAAATTACTTCCGGTCACGGCACGGTATCTCAAGTAGCAAAGGTATTAGCACAAGTAGCCAAGCCAATGCATGCTGTCAATGTTTAAAAGAAAATTACACGTATGTACGTATACGTCGTGTACGTCATTTATGTTTATTTCGACATTATTCTTGACCGAAGCATAATTTGCGGTGCCACAGTGACATTTCATTCCACTTGCATGTGTCTATATTGAGACAAAAACAAAAAAAAAAATGTATATATATAAAATAAAATGTTGTCCACAGCTGAATGTGGGGTAACATTTTCTCAATCGAAGTTGTCGAATTGCAAGGTAACGTGTGCCTTATGGGGTGCCTTATGTCACTTCTATCTTGCGAAGACAAACTGTTGACAACAAATATTGCTCTCCTGTTGAAGTGAACTTGTCCATTTCCTCATATCCTATTTTTTCGGACAAGTGCGAAGACAAACTTCATTCAACGCACACACAGGTAATTGACGTGGAACTGGCGTTTCAAGTAGCTAAATTTCAGTAAATTTTGTCTCATTCCTGCGCATGGATAGAAGTACCTCAAAGAATCAAAATATTGGAAAAAAAAATATAAGTCAGGACAAGTACATTTCTTTCCCACTAACATATGCCCACTGAGGGGTGATTAGATGACTAAGGAGAAAAAACAGAAAAAAAAACCAAGAAAGAGGAGAAAGTTGGCCTCATTAAAAATTGGCCAGACATCTCATAAATATTTCAAGGTCTTCCTTCCTAAAGGGGAATCTATACTTCTAGCTTGATGGATGGACGACGAGACTCATAAGAACTTACACTTACCAACTGCACAAGTCTCGTTGTGATTTGATATCTGGCTACACCGCTTGTTTGGAAATATGTGCGTGCGTGTAAGTGCAAATAACGTTTGTTTGATGACCGTGTGTGTCATCTATGATTTTGCTTTTTAATTTACAAATAGATACGGGGAGCAAATTTTTATTTGAATGTTCATGTGTTTTTAATTAGGGGAGGATGAGCCTTCATTTATAACTTCCATTACACATTATACACATAATATGGATGCGTCGAGCAGAAAGGACATAATACTTAAATTTCTTTGACAGAGCGTCACAATGGGCACATTTAACTTCGAGGTAGTTAAAGACTTCGTACAGCTCGGCTCCGCAGGAAACCGTACCAGCAAATTCAGTAACGAGATATAACGCAGATTTACTCTTGTCAATCACTGTTTCAATGGGATCATCAAGCAATTGAGTAGTTAAGTCTACCCGCGAAAGACCAAACTAACATCATATTGTTGCTTGAAGCTTCGACAATCACAAGAGCTGATTAAGAAGCCCTTGGTCTTTTCGAGAGGAAAGTTCTGCGTTCAATCTTTGCTCCTGTTTGCGGGGCTGGTGTTTGGAGAAGAAGATTCACCCACGAACTGTACGCGACATGTGCTAAGTCAGTAGTTTATGGATTCAATATAGCAAATAAGTGAACTTGGTCCTTCGAGGGACGACTCTAGTACTCAATAAGATCTTGGGCCATGGAAACAGCTGTTGGCAAGACTGACTCTGCGTTTGATCTCAGCACCGATGTTGTGGGTGCAGTTTACTGCTGAGCTGAGGTAGACGAAATCCTTTACTTCCTCGAAGTTATATTATTTGCTCATCGGTACCGGAATTCCTGTCTATCATCTATTCAGATTGAGTGGAACATTCTGCCTGAGTATTGCCAGCGGTATTTGAGTCCTCATCAGCGTTTGACATTTCATAGAAGTTATATTTCCTTGTCCTTTTGTCCGTCCTTTTCCTTCTTGGCATTCATTGGATAACAGTTTCAGTCTTTGGTAAATCTTTCGGATATCATTCTGCATATCCCTCCATACTATTTTTTCCTCCTAAAATTTAGAAGCAGGGTCTCTCCCCTACGTCTCTATTCGAACAGTCTCTATTCTCTACACGAACAGCTCTCACTGTAGCGTTGTTTTGATCGATGTACACAATAAGAAATGCAGATCACTAAAGGAAACGTATACCTCATCAAAAAAGGGTAAATGTGAAATTCACACAAATCTGCGCTACGTGTGTTTTTATAGGCACTCAAAGTCAGCTTTGACTTTGAAAAAGCATGGAAAATAGTTTTAGAGTCCCGGCGAACCTCTCTAAATGAAAATCAACGCTAATTGAGTAGTTTTCAGCAGAAATGAAGTATGACAGAGATACCCAACTTCACAGCTGATTGACCCCTAGTCCATCGACGAATTTAACGGATAATCATGCAAATTTTCTAATTGGCAATTTGGCTTAAGAAAACAATAAAAAAAATGGTTGTCAAAAATTTTAATGGGCAAGAGAGGTAGAAGTTGGGCGTCTCTATCATACTTCATTTCTGGCTTCATATAGTATTTTATTTCATAGGTTATGTTTGGAATAGTCTATCACATATATGGCCGCCACTTGATACGCACTCTTTTGTCGAAATTTTGAAGAATGGTCATGCTGTGTCATTTTATTTTCGTCTTGAAAGCTCCGTTACAGTACGTTTACACCGCACCTAAATCCAACATTTTGCGGGAACGATTCCGCGTTCCCACTGGAACTTCAACATTTCAAATGATAGCTTTTGTTAGAGTTTATTACTGGTACTATGTTTTGATTGCAAATCAAGTTGAGACTTTTTAGCTAGCTACATTAATTCAAGGATGAATTTAAGTGCTAATTCAGACATACTAAATATATTGCTGACTCAATTTATTGCAATTATGAGTGTTGAATCTGCGAAGAGGTTTGATCGTTTTGACAAACTTACAAATGCAGCGACGAAACTGTTGGAAAGTGAATGCGAAATGCTGAACATTGGGACTGAGATGTTGAAGCCAGACGAAAAAGTATCGCATTTGGTGTTCAGAAAACCCACGAACTTGCTGAGAAACAAATGCGTCCAATAAATCCAGAACGCGTGACTGTTTGGTGCAGATTTTGAGGCATTATCGGACCATTCTTATTCGAAAGTGTGAGTAATCGTGACATGATAACCCAGTATTTAGACCCTAAATTACAGGATATGGTTGTGGTCAACTTGTGGTTCCAACAAGACCACATGCCCACATGCCATGCAGCCAGAGAAAGAGTGAAATTACTGCATGAGTCAGTTCCTAATCGTGCAATCGGCCGTTTTTCCTATCAGAATTGGCCATCCAGATCTTTCGATTTAACGCCATTGGCCTTTTTTGAGGAGGATTTTTGGAGTCAAAGGTTTATGCAAAAAAGCCCACGCCTACAAAGAGAAAAATTAGGGGAGTATTAATGAAATTCCACCAGCCTTATGCAAAAGGGTACATACATGCCAGCAATGTCGCGGAGGCCTTTCATCTGATGTGCTGTTCCATATGTAACACCAATCTTACACAGATTGTAAGAAAACAAATCTCAACTTTTGAGTTAAATATTTGTATTTCCTATCAAATTTATAATTTGCGTCAATTATGGGAAGCCCATAACATGTACATACTAAATTTTACTTATGTAAGAACACCCAGAGATGCTGATGAGACGAACGCATTCTGTTTATTAAAGTGAATTGTGTTTTTATATTACAAAAGGAGTAAGTCGTTAGAAACAGTAACAGTCATCAAATCAGAAGTTGTGTCAGAAGCCTGCAGCTTCAGTTTTCTTAACGAAATGAAAGTGAGAATTTGACCTACTCAAATGCACTGAAATACAATTTTTTTACTGTAAATAACATTCATAGAAAATATTAATTATAATAATAGTCCCAACTTGCCAAATCTTCAAAATGAGAAAGAAATTTAAAATGTCAAAAATTTCAGCCCAGAAGAGAGTAGCTCTGCCTAGAACTTTGTACTCGTGCTAACGCTATTACAGTCTGTGAAAATCCTACTAAAAATGTCAAAGACCAACCCTGCGATGTGGATATGTATATGTAGGACACAGGTGATTGCCCCCTACCCCATCGACTTATTTGAGAGGATTTTTGGCAGTTATTCATTAAATTTTGACAGTTATTCACGAAATAATGTGAATGCGGATCTCTGATTGATCAATTTGGTTGCTTGTCAAATTTTAAGGGACAAGAGAGGTAGAAGTTGGCTATCTCTATAATACTTCAATTCAGCTACGAGTCTAATCCTGTTTAGATTATTCTGGATATTTAGACGTTACCCCTCTAAAACAGACAGCTCTGCATAATGAACAATCATGATGTTTCCGCGGATGACTGCTATAGATATGTTTCACTGTTATATCCTTGAAAGTAGATTTATGTATTTCAAAGATAACTGTTTGGCATTAATGTTTTAATATGACTTCGATCATTATCATATGATAATCTTTTGGTCCAATTTTCACATACGTATGTACTCGTCGTTGCATATCAGCCTTTATTTTGCCAGTAACTCATCGAATGTTGGCTTCCAGGTGCAACAGTTGCACGAAAATTGCAGTAATCATGCATCTCCTACTGAGCCATATTTTTCAAAATGACTTTGAATACGGAAACAACATTCGTCAATCAATGATGAATTGCCGAACCACATTAACCTCGAAACAATTGAGAACTGTCAAGATGGCTGCCACAGATAACAATGCTACCAAGCCGTAAAAAATAGGAGTAAGTAAGCGGCGTCATTCGGGACTATCAAAATACTGTGAAAAGTCATATGTTTTTCAGTTGTGGTCCAGAAAAGTGCAAGGATAGGACATGAATACTGCATCATTACTTTTTCTGTATGTTGGCAATTTATTTGATTGAATTCTTTTGTTGTTGATAGTTCTGTTGGGCAATTGTATTACGCTGACAAATACGAAGAAAATGCGACCTGAAAGGGTTACATACTCGTACATACAGATGTACACACAATATTCGTTATCCATTTTTGATTTGTTTCTTTTTTCAGTATTCCAATTTCAGGTCCATTGTTTTCTGCAAAATGGAAAGCAATATTAGTGAAGTCTTTTTTAAAAATTTCACAGGGGAATAATATTGATTCTTCATGAATAACGTCCAGCGCCAAAAGTTCGTTATATTGTGGAAAGAAGAATGGTTTGATCCAAACCGGTTTGTAAACAGTCTGTAACTCTTTGTGCACTCTTTCAACTGCGTTTAATTGATAAGACAAATCTCTTAGAATATATTCCTTAAGGAGACAAGCTAAGTTAACAGTAACTGGATTTAACTTATATCCGAAGAACGGATCCGGAGAAAGGTCCTTTTATGAAAAAGTGGAAAGAAAAATCTTTCTTTCCGGAAACAACGCCTGTACTAGGAATAAATTGGGGATTACTTCACTTTCTACAACAAAATCGGACTTGTTGTTTTTGCCTTTTTTCAATCAACTTCTCGATCTGTCGAATTTTGATTTCCCAGCTGGAAAATGTTTATATAAAATATTTTTCCTGTATACCTACAGCTTTAAACATATGATACACAAAGGTTTCTTTTATCTTTGTTTTTCTAATGAACGATATATTTTTTTATATATCATTAGTATACATATATGAGAAGGGAAATGGTGTTTTTGTTAGGGTTTCCTATAATCGAGTGTATACAGTATACATTGCCTGAGCCATACACTTTATGAACCTATACGTGCATTGGGCTTTAACCCCTATTCTATACAGATTGGTAAGAGTCATCGGTAAAAACTTTTCTACCCTGGACGTTGATCGCTCTAAGATTAAATCACGTGGTTGATGTCATCAGAGGCCTGAGAGTGATAGAAAGCCTACCACATATCTTCTGCTCCGGTCCGGATCTTACATATGTCTCAAGGATATCAACTCTTCGGAGCTTGTTTTTCAACATTTTAAGTGGTCTCCCATAGTGGTTTCCCACCAGTGGATATGGATCAAATCTAAATGGCAACAAGTCAATGGACCGGACTGGTTTAAGTGCATTCAATAAGCCACCACAACCTATCTAGAACCTACCTTCCTAATGTTCAATCTTTTTCAAATCACTGGATGGACTCCTAGACTTAGTAAAGAAGTTGTATGACAGCATGCGAATTTATACAAGGCAAGTAACAGTGTTGCCGGCATTAAAGGTTTCGCGGAATGGCGGGAGCTATCTGTCCTCATTCAGCAAGCATACATTAATAATGCAGTAATGAAAATGTCTGGTCGCTGATGGACCATTTGGATTCTTGACGTAGGGGTTGATTTAACAGAGAATATATTATGAGCTGGTACTTCTGCAGTGGATAATTTAGAAGTTTTTCTTGTCATCAATTGTCTAGTCAGTCATGTATGCACATAACCAATTGTTCTACAATAGCTTTGAGAAAGGCAGTCCAACTGCAGTAGCAGTTTGTTATCACCTGCCTTGAATGAATTACTTTGTCTGAAAGTGGGATGTTTTCTGCTCAGAGAGCATGCTTCCATGTGAACTCAGGGATACACAATAAAAACATTCCTTTTATCTAAACAAAAACAATGTGCACACATTATGGTATAATCGGGCAAAGATGAGCAACAAGCATATCATCGATCTTAATTTATTAATGTCCAAACATGATAGTTGGTTGATTTATATAAAATAAAGAAGTATCGCCTGACCAATTCAATTGAATGTTTATTTTAACGAAAATAAGAAAATAAATATAACAAAATCTTATACGTTTTTCATTTGATGGTTTGATTAAAATTTATTTCCTATTCTCTAGGGTGACATATTTGCCGGACTGAACGATGGAATTCTTAGCAGAGCGGAGGCATTAGCAGCTGTCGATATAGGGAAACACCAGAGTACACATGCCCACTCGCAAATGCCCTCGCAGATAAAGCATGATGTCATGTACCACCATAGTATGAGCGGCCCTCCACAAAGACCATTACAGGTGATTTACTTGTTATTGCTTGCATGCTTGTCTACTTGCCTATGTTTGTTTGTATGTATGTTGCTCTTTTTTTTTTAGAAACCACTCAAGCAATTTATGCCACACGAGTCGATAATTTGATCAGGTCTAGTTTTTGGTTAATAATTTTATTAGCTTCACGCACTTGTACGCACATATATCCGGTATTGCCTAATCAGAGACACGATTTCTGACACACGCCCATCCCTGTCGTCTGTCACGTGTCATTACTCAGGGGGGCATGAGACAAGCAACCCTTCGGCCATCAGCCAAGCAGCGCAACCGATTTCAATTTAAATACACACAGGTACTTGAGCCTCAAGGGTTGTGCCATTGTCTTGACGCCCATGCAGCGTAGATTAGATCAATTTGGAGAACACTTTCCCAGCTCTTCACGAACAAGTGTGGAAAGTTGAAAAATCGGAATTTGCTTGTCAGAGGCACAGAGGCACACCGTGGTTTTTCGGTTCATTTGAAAATCAACAGCAAAGCAATACACTTAGATACAAATTCAAATTGCTCTGCAACCCTATGTTGGCATTATCATCCATTAAACATTGAAAAATTAAAGTTGTTTCGAAGGGAGCAGCTTAGTGGTGGTGGTGTAATAAGGGCCGCTACCCCTCGTCAATGGGCGACAACGACGGCGATGGTGATGATGACGACTACGAAAACGAAGACAACGATTGGCAGGAGCCACTGTGCAGTACGTCCTGAGCAATGGGAAATTGTTTAATTGTTTCCATTTGTACTAACAAGAAAACAACACTTAGGGCTCTTTTTGCAGCACGAGGGTGGCAATAGAAATCCTGAGAAGAACGCTGAGAATAACGACTTATTTTCAATTAGAGAGAGCTCTCTGACACGTGATGCATGTCAATGTGTAACAAGTGCACAACACATGGGACTTTTGAACAAAAACTCGAGTTCAACTATTTACCACTTTGAAGATGTGTTGTATGAATGGATTAAGAACTGCAGCGTTCAGTGTTGTGTAATTTAAATTCAAACGGGATTACTGGAATAGAGTTTTGTGCTGTAGAGTGTACTGTTTAATTGAGGTGAATTGAGATGGAGAATATTGCACGGAACAAGGCATAGACGATTGTTCTTTTATGGAAATATGGATGGAAACAGAAGACGAATAAATGCAAATACTTTATTTCCGATTAAAATGCCGTGAGTGTCAAAAGAAGTATGTAAACTTCTTTGTTTCACACAATGAGATTTAGAAATATTTTGGAAAAAGTTATAGTTCTTTCTATCAATATAACAAAACTAATGTAGTGAAACTTCTCTTTACCGACAAAAGGGACACCCCTCTTAACGGACAATTCAACATGGTCTCGTCAAGAAGGTATTCGGTTAATTCAACCCCTTCAGAAACGGACAATCATGATGGACCTGCTGGTGTCCGCTTTAGAGAAGTTTTACTGTACTTCTTTTTGTCTTTCAACCTGTGGTCTTTGACATGGATTGCTTGGATTTATTGTTTAAGGCAATAAGCCTAAGCGGAAATATTTTCAAAAAATGCAGATAGGACGTCAACAAATCACTGCGACCATGTGTTGCGCAGTCAGAATGAAGACAATTAAAGAACTTAATTTGAAAATTCGCTAACTTTACGCCACGCTAGTACACCGCTAAGTATAATCAGGAAGATGCTAAATGGCGATAATTGGCAGCAGAGTACTGAGCGACTTTTCTTGAAGGAGGAGATATAAGCTTTGAGCAGTTGTGTAAATGCTGCTACTCGCATATGAATGCGTTTGTACCTGCGTTTCTAACTTACTAGATGTGTAGACGTCTAGATGCTCAAAATCTGATCTATAAGTTGAACACAAAACAAGAACAATACTGTTCAATTTACGTTGGAGATGAAACGCTTTATTTCCATTCTTCTTATTCTACGCTAACTTACCATTACCTTAATGCTAGGCATACGACACGTCGCGAGTCATACCGGAATGCAGGCTGCTTCCGTTGAATTGAGCGATCGAGCTAATCGAGGCATTGAATTCGAAGCGATGAACTGACTCTAACCTAACTTATACACTTCACCGAAAGGTTTGGGTATGATTTCTGGTGGTTGCTTCGACTGAAGCCTAGTTTAAAAATACCATTTTATGATATCTTTCACAAAAATATTGATTATTGGCTTTCAAGCGTCTCGAAATCTCCCATAAGTTAGCTTATAGACTAGTGGCTTCGTGTATATCTACGGCCGCGTCGTCGTGGCTACGGTTACATAACAGGCATTAGCTACGCTTTATATTCCTAGATAACTTTCACATGAGAGGTTTTAATAAATAAATTGATTGTGCGGTGGTGGCATTCTTCCTTAATGCCATTCCCTCGGAAGACGAGGAAGACGAACGACATTTTTCTGTCTGTTATCATTGATCTACATCCCTCTTCATTAATCATCGAATCATATTACCGGCCATAAAATACACTAATTGGGAAATTCACGTGGTCAAACATCCCGGACAGTCTTGGGCGGGTGGCTGACGAACAGACATCGGTGTGTCGGCGTTCATAGTTTGTTGCGAGACTTCACCTTTTAAATAAATTTCAATGATGGTAGACGTACTCGTAGCGCTTGTAAATTCCGAAAATCTTAATTTCTAATTTTCTATTTTTATATTCCTCATATATTCTATCAAGTCCTTAGAGGATCAGGACCCAGAATCTCAGCAACCAAAATTCTAGCTTACCCAGCTTTTTCGAGACAGTTGTACACTTTGAGCATCGTGAAGAATTATTCTTGTTTCTGTTTTGTCACCCGGGAATCGAACCCCGACAACAAGGTTTAAATGCGTGAAAGTAGAACGTACTGTTATTCTTTCACCAATACTGTGCGGGCTACACAGTTGTATACCGACTCCAAACTGGGAAATTCAGAAGATCTTATTGACCCTTATGGTCACTGAACATTGTCCTGGATTCGTGAGGGTTGGTGCTGCGGAAATGAAAGTTGATGTACACATACTGCATTTATTATGGACTATTATGGACAACTACACAGCTTTCAGTGATATTGTAACTACCAATAGTAATCTAACCCATTTTTACAAAAGCCAATATGAATAATGGGACCAAAGCTATTCGATAAGTGACTTAGTAACTTCGATGCAGAATTCTTTACAGAACTACTGAGCCTACAAGACATTCAAAAGATGTCACAACTTAATAAATGTTCAATGAAATCACTGTTGTGTGTTGGACGATCTCCGGGTCAAGGGGTTCCTTAGGGCCGTTTGCTGACTCTACTCCTAAATATACTTCATAGCCAATATGCACTTAAACCTTATGTCTAGCTTTACTAATATTATCTTGCTCGTAAATATTTAAATCAAACTTAACTATGGTACGTTAATTCACTTACATTTCAATTGTCATGTAATGTGGATTCCGTCGACAATCACAGATGGAAGCGAAGCTATAAGAAAAATATGTTTCTAGCATTTCTAATTTCTGTTGCTTTAAAAAGGTTGCCTGGATACACTCGAAACGTGAATTCCTCCGATATCAGCCATGCTCTGCAAATGAGTTACAGTCACGTAAAACCTCAAGTAGTTGATTGATAGGCGCAATCGAATAAAAATCTTACTTTAAAATTTGCAATAAGAAATTATTTTCTATATTATATTCTAAATTTAACCAAGGACATAACCACTATTGTTTCTTAGCCGAAAACATTTATAAAACGAAAGATTGTCGAATCTATATGAATATTCATTTTTGTTGTAGACGTGATGACTTTCACATCATTTTCAAATAAATCAAGTAATTTTAACTCCATACTATAATTTTGAAATTCGTACTGTTGAACTTTTATTCACAAATTTCTTCATGATTTTATGTCACTGTCAGTATATATTTACACTACTTCAACTTAGCCAAGTTAAGTCAATCTTAGTTAACAAGCTAAGAAAACTTGAGTATGAGCAAACGGCTCACAGTGGGTTATTTGACCGCAAAGCTTGGCATAAACCTCGGGTTTGAGCAGGGCAGCTGCTTATGGTTTCTAAAATGTTTTTCCTGCAACAAGTAAATTGCGTTGCTGCGTATATGGGAAGTTGTGGGTGGGTAGGGTGGTTTGGCGTATGGTGGGGTGGGTATTCTTTTAGTTTTATTCGTTTTCATTTTGTAGCTGTGCATTATAAATTCATTTCAGAATCAGCAATCACTACTAACTTATTTGAATACAGTGTTCTCTTTCCTAACGTTCTAACTTTGTTTTCTCTTCTAACTGGATACACTTGTGTCCATAGAACAGAATCAATCACACGATTTTTAATGTAAATAATGCTATGGATGCGGATTTTCTTAACTGCAATAGAATTTCACTCTCTGTTAAACTGACAAAACCAATCTGGCACACTTTGTATTTTGTTTTCCTTTTCTTTGCGCATTGTCCTCGTTACCCAGCAAACAATTAAAAAAGAAACGTCTGTGGACTCCGTCTATAATTTCCATTGCACAATACGTAGGTTTGTGTGAAACGTATCCTTAATTAGAAACTTGAATACAGTGAAAGCTCCTATTACGGACAATTTTCTTAGGCGTCCAATCCCCTTGAGCGGAAAATTTCTCACGATATTGAATTGAAGTTCCTTTCCTATACTTTACCCTAGACGGCGAACTTCGCTGTTCGCCTATGTGAGCTTTATTATTATTTCGTAATTTGGTCGAATAGCATCATCATGGGTATAGGGAAGCAATTGATACCATCGAAACAAAAAATTGAACTTAATCATGCCCATTACAAACAAAAAAACAATTTTGTATGTTAGCGGCAAGGGAAAAACCGGAAAGTCACAAGCCGTTGAAATTTAAAATATAATTTTCATTTTAGATGCCGTATTTTTTCTCATAACCGGACACCTCTCATAAGCGGACATATTTACAAATAGTTTGTCTGAGTTATGGAATTTCCAGATATGTTTGGAGTGTAAAATATGAGAAGATTTAAGTCTAAGTTCTGAAACATGTGACAAATTTTGTTCGAAAAATTCGTCTTAAGGATGTTCGTCTTACAGAGGTTTGACTGTATTTCCATTTGCATGTTGCATTATAGAAAAGCATGGAAATCTGAACTCACAAAATTCCGAATAACTGCAAAAGGTGCAAAAAGGTGCAGCTGATTTTTCTCGATAGAAGGAAGAAGGAAAAAAATGATCTGAGACTGTTCGGGAACGTAAACAAATCTTCCCTTTTCCTTTGTGGTTAAAGAGAAAAACTGCTACTGGAGAGTTGCCATAACCATTGATAGTCAAAACACATCGTACAGTATAATTTAAATATTATTTGTTCAGCACAAACCTTCAGAAACAAATTCCATTTCAAAACCTGTCAATAATCTTCTCAAAACAAGGAACAAACCACGCAAAAATGTTCTTATTTTGTTATCAAGCCTTTCAATCGGCACAAGTGATCTAGGAAAAACATTCAACTTTGCATTGACACTGTGGACGATTGGTTTGACAGATTCGTGTTTTGTTTTCCTGATAGCTACAGTATTTTATTTAAAGTCGCATACTCACTTTTTTTTTAAGTTGTAAATGTCGGGTTTCTGATATGTTTTGCAGACAAATAACCCACAGTGCACCTCATAAGTAGTAAAAGTGTACTAAATTCAAATGACACCGTCTGCACGCATGACCGTTTATCATTATCGGGCGTTTCTGCTGACTGTGGATCAAAATTTTATCCGAGTGAATATTTTGTGTTTTTCTTTTTTACATCTTCAATCAAGTCAGTGGTCTTGCAGTTTTTGAGAAATAATAGTTTTGGCAGGATTAAGCTTGGATATTTTATGTAAAAGGATACTAATTTAAGAAAAAAGAAATACATATTGCATTTCAAAGTCACTTATCGAACAGCCATTTTATATATATCCAAGACAAGTCCTTTTCAAAAACATGCCTGCATCCAACTGATTGCCCTCCACTTGTACAATATTTTTTGCATCTGGTTCATGCGTCATAAAAGACCAAAAATCGGGGGTAATCGAAAATGTAACCCTTTTCAGTTTTAATTAACATTAAATTTATCTAGTTTCAACAAATAATCATTATCACAAATCGTCTATCTGTTCGAGTTGCACAAAGGGATGATTTTCACTTGTCAAAATGTGCACTGTGAACAAGTTGATCCAGCGTATCATCCTTGTGTAAACATGTTAACCCATATGTACCTACAAGTTTTCCAAAAAGAATCACTTTACTTTCAAATTGCATTCTAATGGACATATGTTGCTCAGAGTTCAGCTGTCAGATTTTCATTGTAGTAACTTCACAAACATTACCCTTAAGTGCAATTTCATGTGTTCCACATTAATGAATATTATTCGAAAGTAATCTGTTAAAAAATATCTCGTATCTCCCTAGCATGTGTTGCATCAAGACCCTTCCCTTTCACAAGCAAGCCAACAAAATCCACGATGCCGGAACATTTTAAAACAATACAAATGCCATGGAGAAACACTGTAAGTGCACGCATCCACCTATTCTATCAACACCGTTTCCAATTCATATCTGCTACCCTCGTTGTTATCACATCAAAGAGGTACATTCAGAGGAAAGTGCATATTACTAACGCAAAAGAGAACAGCAAATTGATCGTATTAATAAATATAACTGGTTCATCCCGCCCATATAATCAACTTAAAGATTAGAACGATTTTCCATAACGAAACTACTCGCTTGCCATTTTATGGCAATGAATACGATTAACTATCTCCCACGGGGTTAACGCAAGTATTGCATATCAAAGTCTGTCCCCTATTGAGAATCTCTCAATATGGTCTGGATTCAACCACCGGACTGGTGTTTGCAGATTGTGCACCCCAAATAAAAATAAATCATAATACTCTTTCGTTACCATCCATCCGTACAGGTTACAACCCTGTGTAATGTGGATTGAATGAGAGGCAGGGATGAAGCTTGAACAATACGGCAAAGAGTCCGCCGCGCCGGCAACGTACGAGTGAAAGGGATACATTGAGGTCTTGAAATTCAGATTTTTTTCCCATTACACCCCCTCTCCATATTGATACGGTTCCCAGAAGACAGCGGCGAATCCATATGGGCGGGATGAGTACATTTTGTGTAGAAGTCATGTACCGCATTAACAACATGTTAACCCCGGCAAAACTCAAGGTTGAAAAACTAATACAAGATTGCCAACCAACAGCGGGGTGATAAAACGAGGAGATGCAGAGTCGATTACGTGGGCAACCCCAGTGGCAATTTGTTGTGTTTTTATTTTTATTTCGTGTTTTTCTTTCTTTCCTCTTTGTGTGATTTCCACCCTTTGTCCCTTTGTCCCTTTGCACTTTTGGCAAGTACCGCAGCACCCCTATTCTTTGGGAGTATTTCAATTTGGTTGTTTATGTATCATAACAGAACAACAGATGGTTTATACAGTGATGCGTATCCCTAAATCTCGTTTTATCCATATTTTTGGATATCTTTAACAAATCAAATGTTCGCAGACACCATTTAATGTACTGTTTGAGAAAGTATACATATGCCCATCATCTACGATCTGGAATGTTAAGTGATTTTTTTTATCATAAATCAATTGTCACCTTCGATGAAGTACAGTGCAGAAGTGTAGGTTCATGTACAGACTTAAATCCTTTCCAATTGAAGAATCAAAATAATGACAGTGTGAAGTTTTTATGAAAATACAAGATGATCTTAGGAAATGTTAAAATTAAAGGTTTGTGGTCTTAACGTAGCATGGCGCATCGCCGATATAACTTTGAAGAGACAAATCCAGCAGACATGACGTGGTGGGCAGGTGCTGCTAAGAAATTTTGGGCTCGACTCTGGAAACAAAGACTTTTACGATACGAACTTCTTCGAAGCACTGACAATGGCTAGATTGTACAGCTGCAAGAAAATCATCATAACACAAGCTCCATTGTTTCGAGTGGCCATAAGACTGCAGGTTCCTTCCACATGTGGGAGAACCTAAGCACGCTCAACGGGAATAGTTTCTCAAGTGATTGAATTAGCAATAAACTAACTCTTAGCTGGTATCACAAAACTATTACGATCTTGTGGGAATAAATTTGTCTATCGGAAATTAGTTAATTCAATTCTGTAGTGATTAGCAGGGATTGGATTTTGCTAACTTTGCCTCTTTTTATTGGTTCATCGGAAGATAGTATCGACTTTGTTTGTACAAAGTTTCATGTTTCATGTTCACCTGATTCCAAATACATGTATTTTATTTTGCCTTTTTATACCGTTACTGACACCACATAATACGC
This sequence comes from Eristalis tenax, assembly GCA_905231855.2. Lineage (NCBI taxonomy): Eukaryota > Metazoa > Arthropoda > Insecta > Diptera > Syrphidae > Eristalis > Eristalis tenax. The sequence continues at coordinate 50,456,542 of HG993128.1, forward strand.
ATACCTAAAGTCATAGACACATACACAAAAATGAGGACTGGTAAATTCGTGGATCGAACCTGGCACCCTCTGAGCAGGAGTCAATGTTCCAACCCGCTAAGCTACGACCACCCATATTTTGCATTTTAATCGATAAAAAATGTTGCGATGGCATAGAGAAAACGGATTTTGAGAGTCTGTAGGTACTTATTTTTTTTTTCTTTCTTTGATTATACTCATCATGGAACATCAATTGGCGAAGTGTTGCCGATCTTAAAAATAATTCCTCAAGAAGTTTACTATTAATTTTAATGCAAATACGCGACTGAAACTTGGATTCCAAAAATATTGAAATTAATAAAATTAATAGAATTGAATGGGCTCCACTCGTTTCAGCTGAAGTAACTTACTTCTAACTTACTTCTTGGAAAAAAATCAAAGGTTCCTTCTCTTGTCAATGAGTGGGTCTACTGTGTGAAATTAAACGTCGAATAAAATACATGTATCTGAATATTCTTAAGAATCATATGATTCCACATTTGCGGACAAACATACCACAAAACAGCTTACTCCAAAGCTATAACGTCTCCAAACATAGTAGGAACCTTATTTGGAGGATATTTATGTCTTGGATTGGCCAGAGTCTCTTGATCATAATCCTATATAAATATATGTATTAATGAGAGCATGGGAAATTATAGATCGGGAAATTAGGAAGTGAAAGCACTAGAACTAGAATTGCACTGCGGTGATGACAAAAATAAGATCAGAATAGGACCAAATGTCTCCGGACCTAGTTGGCTCACTAAAACAAACTAACACAATACCCAATTGTGGATCTACGAAGGGCGTTCAATATATTCTCGGTATCGATATGAAGGAAAATGCGAATTCAATTTAAATTGTTTTTATTTTTTCAATATAATCTCCCCTAACATCAATGCATTTGTTACATCTTGAGATAAGCCTTTTTAAACCCTCAAAAAAATAAATTTCCTCTTTCTCTGCAAAATACCCATTTATTGCCGACTTGAGTTCTTCATCATCCGAAAATCTTTTTCCACGAAGACATTTTGTCAAATCCGGAAACAGGAAATAATCACTAGGGGCAAGGTCTGGACTATAGGGTAGGTGTTGGATTTCTTCGAAACCACAATCTCTTGCAGCAGCCTTGGAAACTCGCGCCGTGTGAACAGGAGCGTTGTCATGAAGAAGCAACACACCCGCTGCGAGTTTACCCCGTCTTTTCTTTTTAATTTCCTCCCGCAAATTATGCAAAGTGGAAGCGTAGGATGTGGCGTTGATGGTTTCACCTTTTTTTTTTTGTACTCAATGAGCAAAATTACCTTTGAGTCCCAAAAAACTGTGGCCATGAGCTTCCCGGCAGACGGAGTGACTTTGAACTCCTTCGGGGGGTCTGTTTCTTTTGTATGCCTCTGTATCGACTCTTGTTTGCTTTCAGGGTCATAGTGGTGGACCCATGTTTCGTCACCAGTAACAATTCGATCCATAACACCGTCCGCGTTCTCACGACACATCTCCAAAAGCTCTCTACAGCATGCGATTCTCACTTTTTTCTGAGGCGCTGTGAGCATTCGTGGCACCCACCTTGCACTGACCTATGAAAGGTTAAGATGGTCATGAAGAATGGTACCAATTGAAAGCTTGGTGATCTCTGCCACCATTTTCACCTTTATTCGGGCATCCTCAAGAATAAGTTTTTCGATTTCTTTGATGCTTTCTCTCGTACAAGCAATAGCCGGGGCGCCGGAGCGGGGGTCGTATTCAATGCGCTCTCTGCCTCTCTTGAACTCACTTGACCACTTTTGCACAGTTGATAATGAAGGTGCGGAACCCTGGTAAACAGCGACCATCTCTTCATGAATAGTTTTTTGACTTTTTCATTGCTTAGTGTGAAATTTAATTACAGCGCGATGCTAATTTTCACCATCATCGTCTCAGTTGCCATTATGATTCTGTTTAACTAGAGATAAAACGCGAATTAATAATCACATTGAAATTTTACATGAATGCACTAAAATAATAGCAATACCTGATTTCCAAAAGTCGCAAAAAAAAATTGTCAAAAAGGAGGTTTTTTATTAGAAAAAGGACGTGTCATGGTCTCTGACGTACGTGAGTGGTCTCTGAAATGTGAATAGTTTCAAGTAGACATAAAAGAACAGGTAGAGTTGCAATGTAGGCTTTCGATATCGAGGTCCTGCGGTAATAATGACGATAAGAAGTTAGATAAAGCCCGATCTCGGTTACGTTTATTCATTCGTTTTTAATTTCAAAACGAAAGTTACAAGCTTTCATCCATAATAAAACAAATAAGATAATAAATCTTCTAAAAATATATCTTCAAATTATCTATTTTATCTACATATAAATAGCTATTTGCCCTGGAATTATTTGCGCTGCCATCACGTCGCAACGTTTGTATCGACGAACAATGCACACTTTTTATTGATGGCACTAGAGTCCGAGTTGCACATGGATCCAGCTTCTACAGCTCCACATTGGTTATTAACTATTATATCAGGCCTTTATTTTTGTGCTGGTGCTAGAATCATGCTTCAATCACTGGAATTTTTTTTTTTGTGTAGGTTTTGTTAGCCATCGATTATCGATCATATTATGTCTCCTCTTTCAAACGCCTTCCTATATCCGAAATTAATCTAGTCAATCTAAAATGTGAATAGTATTTCGCCGATTATAATCTGATTCACATTTTAACAAGCGTTTGTTGTGTTGATTGGGTCTTGTTAAGATAGGTTAGTGGGACTGTCAAGGATGCAATCGCTGTCGCGGGTCAGAATTTTTGGTCCTACAGTAGGTCTCAATCTACTTATGCATTATTTTGGAAGTTCGTGTGAGAAAGAATAGTCCCATGATATATATAGTCCCTGCGTGATGAATGTCAATCAATGATTTTGGTACCAACTTTGTCAATCTTGCTTTGATTATATTTACCTAGTTACTTAATAACAGTTGACGGTCTATATTTGATATCCGGACCTGATTTCAATTCAATATCAATTATATTTTTTTCCACATATCCATGGGCCTGATCTTGGATCTTTGAGCAGGGTGTAGAAGATACGCCTCACCCTCGAAAAATGCTTCCAATTTCCTGATCTTTCACAAGCCAGAACGCTCAGAAATTGAACGCCTTCTCAACAAAAGCTATTACGTACATATGTCTTCTCTTTCAAACGCCTTCCTTAGATATACCTAAAGCAGTAGAGGCTCTACCAGATTTTCCTTCAGCCTTCGGACATATAACTCCTCCTCTCAATAATCTTATTCTCACAAGTCTCAGAATCTTTCTAAGTACAAATGTACATACATAATTAGTCAGGTAGGTCTACATGTATATTCTGAGCGACGATGTATTGCAGAATACATAGTGCCGTGTAACAAAAGTCCAACAAAATGCTCAACATCAGAAGCTCTGCCTAAAATGTGTAAAATACACTGTTATAGTTAGCCCAGCTCTGCGACTAGACAAATTAGTTGTGCATCACAACACACTCACCCCTTGCACATCCGTCTTATCATTCATATAATAATATATAATGAAACCCTAAATATCAATCGAACAATTATCTTGACATCCGTAACTAAAATGCCCTCGAAAAGAAACAACAATCAATAATTATTTCGTCTCGCGAAACAATTCATAACACTTGTCCGCAGAATGCATCCCCCCAGTCATTCACATTTGTCATTATTTGTTGTATGTGGGTACAATACCCACTGTCACGCCATGCTCAATTGTTTGTGTCCTCCTAAACACAATACCGACGTGAAGTCGGAAAGCAATTATTTCACATAATAACACATCAAAAACCTTGACACAAACCTGAAACAAAAAGGACCTCTTCTCACAAATTGTTGTTATTTTATTTTTCTTCTCAAAAAGGGTACATGCACGTACTCCATGAACAAACGAACACACACCAACACATGCATGTCCGTAGGGCAAACCAGCTACGAGGAACTTCGGGTATCAGGATAGAAGCAAAGATCTTAAGCAAACATAAAATTAATTTCAAGTGCTCTAATCATACTCTGACGATATTTACCTAATTGAATGTAACAGTAATGGAAGTCAAACAACGAGCTGAAAGTACCCTGTTTGCCGAACAACCGGGCTGCTGAGAGAATGGCGAACGATTTCAATATGTTTATTAGGGTTTCACCGAACCGAACCGAGAGCTATTGCCGCAGTGGCTAGATAATTTTGTGGCTTTTTGATCAGATGGCATAATGGGAGAGTAAAAAGTTCGAATGGAAAATATTTACGTTCGGGGTTGTGATTCGTTGGCTGTTGGCCGCCTAGAGCAACTTTCAAAATCCGGTCACCTTGTTGTTATTTTTCGTGTAGTTGATGTTGTTATTTTATGTGGGTGCCACTACTCGCAATGAGTGCTGAGGTTCCAAGCCGTTATTTCATTTGAACTATGCCCGGCCTCTGTAAATTTGTACACACTGTCAATGTTTGCTCAACAAATTAAATCGGCATGTAACTTAATTTAGTCAGCAAACAGGCAAGCGGTTCTCTCTGCAAGTTCTCGCTTTACATAGAAAATTAAAGGCATCCTTAGCTTGATTTTTTTGTTGTGTGTTCTATTGATGGCCTACGGCATTGATTGTGGCTTTAAACTAGTAGAAGACTTGTGGATGGATTTGTAAATAATTGAGCACTGATAAAGGTTACAAAATATATTCCTAGATGCATCATACAATGGATGGACTTGATATGCTGGATCCAACGGGTTCAATGACAACACTAACGCCAATGTCTGAAACGCCAATCACCCCTACACACCATCAGCTGCATGGATCGTACCATGGTATGAACCACATGATGGGACATCACCATACAGGACCTTTAGGTGGACACACACCGGGTAGGAATTATGGTAAACAATATTCGTGGACAGTCAAACTGTATTATAGTATGTGTTCTCTATTCTTTCATCTGTCACAATTACATTTCAACAGGACATCATGGTCACCCGAGTGCGCATCATCCTGCAATGGCTGCCGCAGTTGCTGCCGCCGGACTACATCCTGACACTGATACAGATCCTAGAGAGCTGGAAGCGTTTGCGGAACGGTTCAAACAAAGGCGAATAAAATTGGGTACCTATTGTATTTAAATTTGCTGCAAAATGTTTTACTGCTTGCACGGAACAATATTCATCTGTCACATATTAAAAAATTATTATTTATTTTGAGCAATGGGAAACGAGAAAGCTCGCACGAGTTTATAGTTCAGAATGTGTTTTGAAAAAAAAAATGATATCAAAAGACTTTTGTGATAATCCATAAATCAATTTTGTAAAACAGTTCTAATTAAATCTTGGCGTAAAATTCATTATTTTGCTTAACCATAGTTTTAAGGCCCGATCATAATTGATTTTAGTAAGGTCATGTTAGAACTGAAAGAATGGTAGCCAGGAGCTCCAGCAGTCAGATTTCAAAGTGAAAATATTTGCTTCTGGAATATTAAATGAGCTCCAGTTAAATCTGAACGAAAATTAGTCAGAAGAGTCGTCGAATTTTAAAGTGCGAACAATTGCTTTCCGGAATTTAAGAAACTTTCCACTTCCAACTGACATTTCGCAACACCTAAGGCCCAACTATAATGCGTGTGAGGAAGCATAGGCTAGTGTAAAAGGCACTTGGGTGAGTGAGTAAGGCGAATGTCTACGAACTATTGCGAACATTTGGTTGTGTATTTGATAGCTGGCATATTTTGTGCACAAACCACACAAATATTTCGTTAAGCATGACCTGGTGCGTTTTGTTGACAATTGAAAGGGAAATCAGCTGATACTGATTTATATTTTGTGTTTACATACATTATATATGTACGAACTGAAAACATGAGAAATTGTCTATTTCACAAAAAAAAAGCAAACACGTGAAGAATTTCTTACATATGACCATGCTCATTAGGGGTAGCCATGTGACACTGGCTCACGTACATGTATGAGCATTATAGTTGATCCGCAAACAAAATTTATCGAAACTTAACGAAACTGATGAAAGCGATATAATTATTATATCCCTAGTGTATCGTTTCGTGTTCTCTTGGTTGCAAAGTTGACTTAAGTTCTCTTTTGTTAATTGTGGTTGGACCTTTGAAATATTGCAATCAGTTCACTACAAAAAATTATTTATTATTTAGTAAAACAAATTTCATCAAATGGTTATACTGTCATTATTTTTCTATCACAATAAAAACGCCTTAAAGCCTACACACGGTAGGGACATAAAGAATAACTTGTTTTTTATCATATTTTTTGTAGGTGTCACACAAGCGGATGTCGGGAAAGCTTTAGCTAATTTAAAACTACCCGGAGTCGGAGCCCTCTCACAAAGTACAATATGTCGTTTCGAGAGCCTTACCCTGTCTCACAACAATATGATAGCACTAAAACCAATCCTGCAGGCATGGCTTGAAGAAGCGGAGGCGCAAGCGAAAAACAAAAGAAGAGATCCAGATGCGCCGAGCGTGCTGCCCGCCGGCGAGAAAAAAAGGTAGACAACGTTTCAATTCGATGAGATTTCGGCGAAATTTGAATAAGCACTTCGAACCGAAATTTTATATTTTATATATGTTTTGTACAGTCATCTATATCGAGTCTTTTTTCAAGAAAAAGGACTTCCATTGCTGCACCTGAAAAACGCTCCCTTGAAGCATATTTTGCCGTCCAACCGAGGCCATCTGGTGAGAAGATAGCTGCAATCGCTGAGAAATTGGATCTGAAGAAGAATGTGGTGCGAGTCTGGTTCTGCAATCAAAGGCAAAAACAAAAACGTATGAAATTCGCTGCACAGCACTGACAATCAAATAATACAGCCACACAATTAGGTATTGTTAGTAGTGTTACGGCATCAATGACCGGTCCTGGACCCGCTGGAGTTACTGGTTTTGGTTACTGATAGTAGCTTACATCCCACACAGCCCGCAACAGCAGTGCACTGAACGCCATCGACCAAATGGACTCCATCATCACTTCAACGATGCTGACGGCATACTGATACAAAGCGGACAAGAACTGCGCGCCACCCATCCCTCAATATTTTCTTCAGACCAAAGTTTAACTTTTTGTTTACATTAAATCCTCCTTTCAAGTGTCTTTCAATTGTTTAATAACTTTCTTAACTTCACAAATACATATACATATGTAAACAGAAGTGAGCCTACATTATTTGTATATGGTAGTGCAGTTAAAGCCAATTGTCTGCGTTCCTAAGAAAAACAATCTCATCCGATAACTCTATGCACTATCGGAAATTGTATCAAGATACAGAAAAAATAATAAACAAACACAAAGCAGACCGTAAAACTTGTAATTTGAATCTTCAGTTAAATTATTGAGAAACTAAAAGAAAAACAATGAAGGAAACATAAAAGTGAATCTATTTTCTAGTGTTTAAATAAACCTTAATTCAGAACTCAATAGACTCAGAAACTAAGCTAGCAAGTCTTAGCACGGAAGGTTAAATTACTTACCTACAACAAACTAAAAAAAAAAACAAAAAAAAAAAAACCAAAAATATAAGAGTTTAGTATTATTTTTATTAGAATTATTTAAATGATAAACGAATGTGCAATAGGCAATAAACTATAATGAATAATAAAATTCGTTCATTTATTGATCATTTGGTATGTGCTAATAGCTTTTTTAATCAACTGATACTTAGTAATAGAATAAACAAATTGCGAAGAAAAATTTGTTTGCATTTTGCAAATTCCATGTATATAGTGTCCTGTTTCATTGATTCACTAAATGAAAAAAATATCATCTCCGGATAAAAAGAAAACAAAAAAACCTATTGTGTAAGAGTTTATTTTAAGCCAAAGAGTAGAGTAATAAAAGTAAATTACATATATAAATATATATAAATATATATGTGTACATATATATACAACTAAGATTTATTATCAAAAACGTTCTTGTATATACAAACTTTTCAAATACAAATAAAGTTAGACTAATTTTTTTAGAAGAATAATTATTATTTTTGATCTGAATTTCATCATCATCATGCGCCGTGCCATGAATAGGTTTATATTTTGCAGATATTTTAAGATGATTGTTGATGGGATGGTTCATGGGAATGAAGGTAATTCTTCCATAATTTTCAACATTAGTTTTACAGCCCCATTTCAGGATTGATGTAATGCGTTCGTAAGTCCAAGGATTTTGACACGATTTATATGTAAAATACATGAGAGGAGTGCAATATGTTAACAGGTATTTATTTCTCAATTTTGTACACACGGATAGACAGTTTAACGCATTTATCAATAACTTAAAATAAATAAACGTGACTGAAATTTACGTTTCATTTTCGCATTTGCACATACAAATATATGTATCAAATATTCTTTTAATATAAACATCTAAATTATATATTTTATTTATATACTTTGCATATTAGCTTAAGTAATGTTTTAGTTTTTGTTATTTCACCAGAAAAAAAAATCTCAACCGATCAGCTTTTCCTCTACAAATAGTACTCGAGAAGGCTTGGGAGTATGATCAAACTAATCCTCAGCTGCTTTGGAAATTTGGAAAAGGCATGCGATTCAGTTCATTTCATTTATTTATATTTTGCTGTACATTAATGACATTATATTCTTTTACTAGCACAGGAACATTACATTAGATACTATTTTTAGTAACATGCTTAAGAAGTGATTCAAATTATTTCAATTATAATTTAAAAGTTTAGATTTGCAATTTTTTAATTCAATACGATTAATACTACTAAAACGTAAAAACAAAAGTTTGTAGGAATTATTTCAGTTCAAGCGGGAGAAATGGGAGAAACAAACAGTAACAAATAGATACAGTACGGTCTTAGACCCTACTTGTGAAGGTAGGTGATTCCAGAGGTGAACAGCATGATGTGATGATGTGATCTCTTCACATAAATAATTTGGCTGTTTCTTGTGAATAATTTTGAAGAGTAATATGAACGATTTGTGGTCTTCTACCGTGCAACGTTGTTACGAGTTAAGATTGGCATAGCAAGTTTTGATTTTACGTTGAAAGGGGGATATTTGCCGAAGAATATTTAACACTAACCTATCAATGTGGTTAGTCCATGTCAGTTCACTGAAATCCACTGGAAGTTCATTGATAAATATTGAAAATAATAACGGGTAGAGAGTGGAACCTTGAGGAATACCACATAATCCTCAGGTAGTAAGATATGAGCGAACAAATTTATTAGTGGGATTAAAGAAGTCGGATTGGGTGGATAGTTTATGACAAAGAATCGTTCGGTCAACACAGTCAAAGTCAAATACTCGAGAAATAGAGTAAGGCAAGTAAGGTTATTTTGTCTTCGTCAATAGCTACTCGTACACCTGCCGTTACTTTTAACAAGGCTGTGACATAGCTTTTCCCTTTGCGGAAACCTGATTGGAATGTTTTTAGGCGATTGTCTCGCTGGAAGCAATACTTTAATGAATTCAGCTTGGATGCCATGTTGATCAACGGATTTTGACTTGATTGTGAATGATGCAATTTCTAGTCCAACACCTTGCTTCATTGGAGACTTTCTTCTGGAAGCTGCAGAGCCAGTAGAAGAGTATTTAAGTTGTCAGGGTTCATGCTAATATCGTTTATTCTTTTTTGCAAATCTTTAATTTTGATTACAAAGGGAGTGTTTACAAAGAGTTGATACATCATTTCAGTTTTTGTGTTTTTTCATCGACAAAAGTTTTCCTTACGACGGATAGTATTGAAATTTTCGAACTTGTTTTTCATTTTTCAATTATTAATAGAAAATCCATGCGGATGTTATGTATCCAGTTTTGCACGTTTTGATTTTTATTTCGATATTTTTTTTATCTATCCGCCATTCTGGTTGTGGCTTCACAAACAGCGGAAGCAGCGACTTTCTAGTTGAAAAATCAGTTTTTATCAAGTTTTCGTTTTTAAATATTTAAAGTTCGTTTTAAAAGAATCATACAAAACATATATTAAAAATAATCATGGTAAACAACAAAATTTCGGTCTATGTCATCACAACATACATTGACACCGAAAGGGAAAGCAGTTGAGACGGTAACTTTTGCATAATAAAAGTGGGCGCCCTAAACTGTTGATCCTCGCCTTATTGAGATCGGTATGGTAAAACCTTATGCCAAAATACTAAAAGCAACTGCCTACACTAAGCGACAACTTTTAAAAGCCAACTGTATTTGCACAGTACTATAAACGTCAAAATCCGTCATAATGTAAAAAAAATGTTGATGAAAACCTGCCAAAACTCAAATGGTGTATCCAGTTTTGCTTCCCACCAGCTCTCCGTTTTGATGTTTACTCGTCTTGTTTTTTAGATCGAACTCGGTACGACGTAGTGATGTGCTCTTCAGCAGGTAATAATGCGTAAATATAATATGTAATAAGAGCGGTGCTCCACAATGGGAATATATGTTTACTATCTTGTCTACTATGTCTACTATCCGTAAAAAGTATTTTGCTCATAACCTGTGTAAAGTAGGCTAAAATGCATAGGGGTCGACTCACCAAATCCACAACGTCGCCGCCGTCACAAAGGGCTTTTTGGTATTTGTAATATCCTCAATACGTGTCCACTTTAGTATTAATAAGTATATTGAAATTATGTATCGAAAGCAACCATTTTAAGCACAGCACTTCAAAGAACTTTAAAAGTTAAGCATAAAGAGCAGCTTATATTTCTATTTGTAATTTTTGCATCACAGACATTTGTTCTTTGTGATCAAATCACAACCAAAATATGGGTGCATTTCATTTCCTCAAGAAATAAAAATTAAAAATATAGAAAATATATGAAAAAATTTTAACACAAAAACTGTTTGCTCTGTGCGCAGAATGGAAACCTGAACCGAAATAATAAACCCCAACAAGTGACATGATTTAAGACGCTACCATAATTTGATGACAACCTTCATTAATGTCGAGGCATACATATGCATGTACATCCCCGCATATTGAAATCAAAATCAGCGTAATTAATGGCTAAGCACAAAGTGCTGGCGTTGTTTTTCAACGCACACAATTCAATGGCCATGCACAAAATTCTGCGTGGACTTGCGTTGATGAAAAATCATAGAGAAGAGAAGATCGTAATAAAACGTAAAACGTAGGTCTATCGCACGTCATCATCGAACATGTCGAAAAATCTTGACAGAGAGGTGCGCTGTGAGACCGAAGTTTAGAGTTTTTCTCCCAAAATGGAATTTTTGGTTCTTATGTGTCATATTTTGTTTTTTTTTTTGTGACAACTGACATTTAATAAATGGAATCCAGAAATGATGTATTATAGAGATACCCAACTTTACAGCCTTGTCAATCGACGAATTTCAGAGCCTTTTTGACAGTTATTCATGAATTTTTGACAGTTATTCACGAAATAATGGAAATTGTCAATTTGAACTTAAATTTTTAGAAAACGATATAAAAAATGGTTGTCAACAATTTTAAGGAGCAAGAGATGTATAGTTGGGCTTTTCTATCATACTTCATTTCTGAAGGAAACAGCTTACTTAAATACAATAATATTTAATAAATATAAAAATAATAATATTTTAACGACAAAAGTAATTTTAAATGTGTGGCATGGAAATAGTTGATGCAACAGAGAGAGGGAGTGAAGAACTGATTAACACAGAGCGGAATCGCACCCGTTCGTAATAATGAAGTTAGCCCCAGCATCGCACTATTGAGTTTCAGCCGTAAATCGGGTGTAAACAATCGAATAGATCATACAACCCTAAGTGGACACATCTTTCACTCACCGTTGCTTCGATAGCTTGCCAGTGTTACAAAATTGCACTTCTTTGTGCTGATCCAGATTAAATTTCCTTAATACTTGAGTATTCCTCTTGAATTTCTCTCCAATAAAGTAAATCTATGAATTGGGTGATATCTGAGTTCATATTTTAGGCCTTGTTAAACATATACGATATCACAACTACCAGAGGTATAGTCTTGTATTTTGTAATAGTCTATACCGTTAATCAAGGTTCACATAAACTATTCCTAAAGAAAAAACTACTCCTAAAATATTTTTCGACTTTAGTACAGTGAATTCACACTCAACGAATATTTTTCTTTACCCTACTGTCAATGAATGTTTTTTTTAAACATTTCCCTCAATGGAATAGGTCTTTCTGGACATTTATGCATTGGAACTCATTGAAGTAATTAATTAAGTCTTTTTGATATTTGGGACATGTTATTAATTTTATTTTTAATTTGAAGTTTCTGTCGTACATCTCATTGATATTACGAAGTACTTTCTTGATTTACACATTCGTGGCATTTATGCAACTGAATACTGTGTTGTAAACGGAGAATGTCTTCGCAGTCAGTGCATGCAAATCTAGGGTCGAACAGAAATTACGATACTCGTCATACGAACGAACATATTGGGATCAGTCATACGAATACTGACGGAACGTAATTAGTATTTGTGGGAAATATTGTAATAGACTCGGACGTAGTAAATGTAATAGTTAAACGTTAAATATGTGTCTTTTGTGAAATGCAACGATTAAAACAATCCTATATGTTCTGGGATTTCGTTAGGTTCTCCACAAAATCTGTGGAGACTCTCCTCTGATGTCCTAGTTTAGTTAGGTGCTCCCTGAATTCACAGACCCCTGTTAGGATACGGATCTTGTTCTTGCTCATTCTGAAACATGCCTCAAACCTCTTCCGGTTATATTGATCCTTTGAGCTTAATGGTAAACTCCTTTTGTTTACCTTGAATTTTCGAATAGCGTCTTCTTTCGGAATGGCCAAGAGTGGTAGTCTTCTAACTAGTGCATCGAATTGTATCGATGTAATGCACGATGTTGAACGCTTCTTTTGCCTTTCTCGTGATAGTTCTTCTTGCACGTTCTGCAACCACCAGATCCAATGGTGTCAGCTTTAATATCACCTTCACGCTGGCAGTTGAGCAAGTTCTCATAGCCCCTGTAATACAGAGGCACGCCAAACTTTGAACTTTATTGAGTATCTCTCTTGCGCTGATCAGGTTCGTTCTTTTGGACCATGCTATTGCACCGTATGTCGCACCGTGTCGTTGGTCTAACAATATGTATGTACTAAGGATGTTCGTAATGCATCCCCAAGATTCGCCTGCCAAGCTTCGATAAATAATTAAAGCACGCGTCGCCTTCCTGGTTGCCTATTCTGTGTGTCTTTTCCATATGAGTTTGCTGTCTAAGATGACTCCTAGATATTTTACCTCTTTTACTGGAACCAGTATTGTGCTTGACAGACTAATTTGTTTAGTCGCTCTATTTTACGCTTTTTCATGGAAAAACCACCATAGTAGGGTTTTGCAGGTAGCATATGCCTGACATTTGATGCCGTGGCTTGAGCGTATCTCCAGAAGAAACTAGACCGTCCTCCTTGAGGACATCCTCTTGTTGTGGTCACTTTCATAATAATTTCTTATGTACGAGTCTCAGGTGTTCTCGTGCTCAGAAGTTCATACATCCATTTCGATACTGTTCGGTTTACTTCCTTCCTATATTCTATCTTACAATTTGGTAATATTATTATAGAAATATTGGAACTACCAATGAAAGCGTAAACATGATTTAAAATTAAGGTACTACACTTCTATTTGCGGCTTTCGCTTGAATAAGGGGCATTTAAATGTGTTCTCTCTAAACATGCCAAAAACCCACATTGATCTACTGCAGTTGTATGATCTCAAATTATTTAAAAAAATTAAAAAAATATTTTTTTAGAAGTGTGTAGCAGTAAAATGGCGAAAAGGAATAAAGCCAAGGTTATTGAACAATTCAAACTGGGAGGTCGGTTAGCAAGATCGATTGTACCTTGGACTGAGTGCCAATCCCTGGAAATTGGCTAAACATGTTGCAACAAGTTCATTAATACATTTTCCAGTATGTTTTGTGTGTTTAATTTGGACGTGCAACATAATATAATTTATACACTCTATAGTGTTTTTTAAGTGTTAATATATTTCTTTCAAGTTACTAGATTTAATGTGTAAGAATATGTACGCATTTCAAAATTCAATATTTTATTTAACACATAAAGTGTTGAAATATTGTATTTTTAGAAAAAGTGTAGTGGATGTTCATTGGATCTATGCCTATGCATGTACTTTGGACGGTTCCAAAATCGAGAGCAGCAAAGCAAAAGGTGCAAGACTTTCTCGCAAAGAATAATGATCCATATTATAATCATGAGGATTTCGAAGCCGAAATTCATTGATCGATTTCGGAGTTGCATAAAATATGTAATTTCGAACGCTTTTTTTTTTCGTTCTTAGTCTTGCTGCTTTTATTTTCAATCAAAAGTATTATTTTATGAATTTATAAATGGATTGAAGTTTTTTGAAAGAAAAAAAAATAGTATACTGCATCATTTGAACACAATCGTTTTCGGTCCAATCTGCATACACTAACTGATCAAGGTGCATACAATGTATGTACCTCGGGCCGTTTGAGATTTCCTTGCGAAAAAGCATTTTTTTAGGCAAATATTTAAAATGTCATTTAAACACTGTGGAATATCCAAATAATACGCTTTTAACATTAAAAAACTAAGTCAAAAAAATGTAACTTACAGTCCAATGTAGATGACCTTTCCATTTTCTTATTGCATGTTTTCGCTTGTTTAAAGGTATATCATATTGTAATTCAAATTAGAACAATACATCGTGAACTACGTGTGAACGTGACTTAATATGAGAAGAACACATTTAAAATTGAGTTTATGATCTAAAATGCTGGTAAATTATTCGATAGTTAATTTTGTAATGTAGGTTTATCTTATAGCATCTCTGAACCTCAGTGGATGACATAAATAAATCATATTTTCAAGTTAGAATTTACTAGGGTTTTCGCCAATGTACTTTAGATACACCAAAAAACCACAACATTCATCGCGTGGTGATACAATATTTCCAGTTCCATATTAAACAGTGCAATGGCCAAGTCTGTGGCGGACGTGGCTTTGCGGTTCTGTGCTTCGACTCCTACGCAATTAAAGCTTTCTGCCCGAGTTCGATTCTCGGTGCGACCAAAATCATTTTCACGCCTCCAACTCTTTCGGATCACTGACAATGCTCAAAGAGTAATAACTTTATAGAAATAGATTCTCCTTCTTTGCCGATCAGAATATAAAGAACTATAGCACACACAACATGAGTGGTTGCTGTAGAAGCTAGGTCCTGGTCCTCTACAGGTTGTAGCGCCAACCATATTAATATTATTATATGGCTAAGTTTGAAAAACTTTTTCTAGAGAGTCATACTTACGAAACTTAACGAAATTGTTTGTTGTGCCGGAATTACAAATACGAACTATAATATTTTGTCTAGAAAACTTATTTTACTTAACATTGTGTTTCATTTTCTTCACACACTTGTTAACAAAAAAGTAGATATAACTCGGGCGTCAAATCAATGAAATAAAAAGCAAAGACTTACCATGCGTCCCGATTTGATCGGGATAGTCCCGATTTATTTATTTATTTATATGATTTTATTTATTTAAAATTATTTATTTAATTATAAGAAGGTAATAATAATAATTTTCTTAAGCTTGGAATTTTTTAATGCATCCACAAGATTATGTAAATACTCGTTTAAACCCCTAATTTCATTTGTAAGTGTTTCGGTTCTCCCGTATTTCGTGTTATGAAACTTTTCAAATAGTAAGTGGCGAGTACGGAGTGACCCAGTTCACAAATAGAATTGAAGTAAGTAACATGTTATATGGTTGGATAAAGTATCCCCAACAAACATTACTTCATAACTGTGCGTATATAAATTTGCAATTATTGACACCCTTGGTCATATAGTTCAGGTAAAAATTCGCTTGAATTTTAGAAAAAACGAATTGTTTGCACCTTCATTGCAATCAGTGTAGGTGCTAAACTAGGATTCCCTACAACTACGGCATATTCAAAAATGGGCCAAAGGGCGCATACAGATATAATAAAGCGAATGGATCAGTGAAACCTTTTGTGTTAGTCTTAATTAGAGATGAGGCGAATATATTTGTATTCCTCAAAATATTACTATATATTAAGTATTGCTATCAGATATTACTATACTTCAATGTTCACCAACATGCATGTGAATATTTTGGTGGTCCAATTCCCATGTAGTATCACTTAGTCGGCTTTCAAAAACACATAAAATTCAAAAAAATGCATGAAATCTTTATTTGAGTCGATAGTACGGTCCATATAATTTAATGTTTGAAGATTATTTCATGCAAATGTTGACCTTGACTGCGCCTCAAATGGTCCATCCGCTTAGTCCGATTTTGGCATACTCTTTCTAACATTTCGCCCGTATCTCACGAATAAATGTTTCAATGTTGTCTTCCAATGCGTCAATAGAAGCTTTAACATAGCCCCACAAAAAATAGTCTAAGGGCGTTAAATCGCACGATCTAAACCACACCAAACTGTGACTTTTTCTGGATGCATTGATAGCTCTTGCAATGCATCTGGCTGATATTCACTCCAAAATCGACAATTCTGCTTATTTACGTACCCATTGAGCCAAAGATGAGCTTCGTCGCTGAACCCAAGAAACGCGCGATTAACTTTCTTAACAGAGCACGCATTTTGATAATAAAATTCAATAATTTGCAAGCGTTGTTCGTTTGTAAGACGATTCATGGTTAAATTGTAGACCAAACTGAAGATGTTTGACAGTGAAACAAAACACGAAACGTGCGTCAGCTGTTTAAACCAGTGTTGCCAAAAAGATAATAGATAAAAAAAATCACCCTTTAGTTGCCGATGGAGATTTTTCCGTGATTGTTTCTCTGTTTATACCCGGATTGATTCAGAGAACAGAGAATTTGTTTGTTATGTATAAACTTCTGAGTGAGATATTAGACTTTGTTGGTGACCATGTTAAAATAATGTATTTCGAACGGAGTGATCAGACGTCCAATAAAATGATATACCAGCAGGCACCATAAATATTAGTATTAACTCATTTCTACTCTTGATGAAGCCAACTGCTGAAATGCCTTTAGGTAATGTATAATAGTGACAGTATGACAGTCCAGTCAGAGTTTCAGTTTAAAAAAAAAAACTTTCAAACCAATTTTGAATTCTGTATTTCATTTGATTAATAGGTGCTTTATAAAAAAACGTAAATAGAACAGATTTTAGGGTTTCGAGGAAGTCAGTCTTTGTTTTACATAAAATTAAACATAAAAACTAAATTATCACATTAATTACATTGATTTTGTACTGCTTTGAATATTTTTCGGAAGAATAAATTTTCTTTGCTAGCTTTGGCTCCGAAATCTAGGCAAGTCAGTTCATGATATTTTGTTATCAATATAGAATGACTGGTTTCTACCCTCATTTGTGTTGTTTCATTTGCCCAAATATTGTTTAGTATAGAAACAAAATCTTTCTGTTGAAGTATTTGACCTTGGCAGACATAAGCCACATTCTACAATGCTCACAATGTTTTTAAATTGTAAAATTATTGAATATTTCCACCCATCTATCTCATGCTGTCTTCTGATTATCCATCCATTTTGCTTTTTTACACACGCAAATTCAATAGTTTGACCGCCATCAATATTGAAACCGCATCTCTTTCTTAAACAAACTTTCTTCAACTGGGTCCCAAGACGGACTTATGAAAGTACCATTGATATGAGCTTCGAACTGCAAACGGCGACAATTTCCAGTAGATATAAACTTCTCGGTGTGCAAAAAGATATGGATTGAATTATCAAGCGTTTTGCCGACTAAAATCTCAAAAATAATTAGTTCAAGCATTCTTATTAACGATTTAATTTTTTTTAAATTATATTTAATCATTTCATTTGCGAACTGTCAATTTGAGTTCGCAATACACCGCGATCCACAACGATTCACGAACAAAAAATTCACGATGAAGTGTCTGTTTGCATCCATTGCTCTCTGCGAATGAAAAAACTCCAAATGAATGAAATGTCAGAGTTTGCCAAGTTTTGCAATTCGTTATGAGCTAGCTTAATAGCTGTATCTTAATAACTAGGAACTAACTTAACTAATACGTGAAAGGGACAGTGGCGTATACGGTCCAATGTGAAGGTAAGTAAGAGAATTTTCAAGGAAAGTATAATAATAATAACACGAGTGGCCCTACACAGCCCGTGGAGAGCCAGAGAATTAGCTTCTCAGCAACCAATCGTGTTATGGGTGGCTTTCACGAGTGGAAGGGGGAGACCTAAAATTGTATGCCGAATAGATAGTTTGAGAAGCTTTTTCGAGACAGTTGTACTCTTTGAACATTGTCAACGACTCGAAAGAAGCGGGGCCGTGGAAATTATTTTGCTGGAAGCAGAAATTTATCTTGGGCTGCGTAAGCTCAATTGCGTAAGGGTCGACGCACCAACACACAACGCCACGGCAACAAAATAAATGTTTCATCAATCATTTCAATTTGTGTAGTATTGGATGTCAAACATCCTGCAGTGTGTTGTAACATCGATATACACACAATTTTTTCGTACTTCATTTTGCTACTTTCCTTTACTTTTCGATGTTGCAAACGAACATATACGAACAACTGGGTTACCAAAAAACGAAACAATAAACTTGTTCGGCCTTTTCTTATATTCTCATACACAGACTATCTATAGATGAACACACAAACTCGACTATGGATGTGGGCACACACTTATCGTCGCACTTATACGCAATGTGATCGATAAAAGTCCTCTCAAGTCATCGACTTCATTGCCGGAGTTGGGTTGGTGTGTTGCCATTTCTTCCGTGCAGGTTCTGTGTTCAAATCTGGGTGGAGGGTATTGTTCGTTTTTTGTATGCAATACCACTATTTTTTGCATAATTAAACATATTATACTCTGTTTTACAAAATATGCATTGTCGAATGAGGGAGCTTTCGTTGGTTTTGAGTGTGTATCAGAGATCGTATCAGCTTTCGAGAGAGCTTTCGCAGTTTTCCTTTCTTCATTCATGCCTATTATATGCATAAGTTTCTTATTGGCAATCCGGCTTTTCTGACCAATGTTCGAAAAGAAATGGAAAAAGTCTTACTTATTATGAAGGACATTCCAGTGATAAATTTCACTGACTTTCCATCAAAATTGTCGCCTATCATTGGTCAGGGAAAATCAAATAAACGGCAATAAATAGCGGCATTTGATGGGTAGACACTTGACAGTGTAAAGGGAGTTTACTAGGCAATGAAAATATCCCAAGCATATTTACACAAATATGGTTTACCCGTCATTTTTCCCATAAAATTCGATCTTGCGATGGCACTACGGATTTCCTTCGAATGCGATGGTTGGTGCTACCATCAATGTAGTGACGAGAAACCAAAGGATCGTTCGGCAAGTAAAAAAATAGGATCCCATGCGTATAAAGCAATGATTGGATTATGTTACATACAGTCAAATGTCTGACTTTATGAAATTAACACATATAAAATGTCATGTATTAGACTTTGTCTGCAATTTGATACAAATAATTTTCCCATTTCGTTGTTAACCCCTGCATATGCACATATGTACATATTTATGCGCAATTTGAAAATATGCAAACTTTTGCACGCTATGCAATCAGCATTATCATGAATTTCGCCCGAACGGCATTTCTCCCAAAATATCTTCGTTTTTCGTAAAAAAGTGTCATTTTCGAAAAAAAAAATCCCTTATTGCGAACAGCAAATCCGAACGAAAACATGTGGCAGGCCAATATGTGGCGAATCGTCATGAATCTACGAATAAACTCAAAATAAATTGCACCTAAATAGCCAACGGCTAATTTGGAGGCAAAAAATGAGCATATCAGCCGGCCACAATATGTGTACAGCAACAGCGCCCTTGACAAAAAACCCGTTCCGCATCAAACATATGGTCTATCAATAATAACCACCGACAACTGAAAACATCTGCAGAAATATGATGAATGGGAAAAAGTGAATGTATACGTTTTGTTTCTTTTCAATAAAAATATTTTATTTTTATTTTGAAATTTGAATTTGATCCAATACTGTGGACGTTTCCAACTGCTTCAATAGGGTGTAGTACAATTTCCTAACTTTTTGAGTGTTATTAACATACTTCACTTTCAAGTAAAAAATGTATGCTACATTTTCCGTTTCTGTTATAGAAAACCTGTTTATTTGAAGATGGCAATATGTAGACATGCGTGCCATCAATATAGTCTATAACACCGGGTATCTTGTATCTGCAATAAAAGTCTTGAACAATTTTTAGTTGTTTATCTGGCGTTGATCGATATATCTATTGTGGACAAAGTTTTTCTTCCAAAATGTCCAATAATTTGGTAAGTATCACAACGAAAGCGGATTGTTCCAGACCAACGTCGTGATTCTTTCCTACTCTTTTTTGGTATCCTATCCACCTTCTGCAAAAAAACGCAAGCATGCGACGAGTTTCACTATTGTAGGAACCGCACATTTTTTATTTTTTATTTTTGCTGGACCGAAAAGTTCAGGAGTATATCCAGTAAATGCTTAAAACCAGATTTTTAGCCTACAGTATTGTTCAGAGTTGTAAAAGACTGCAATCTTTTGTATTGCAATCCCTGCATTATACAAAAGAATTTCATGATTTGTGATGCGTTCCATTGACTTCACTTGATGACCCTGACTTCAGAATTAAAATCAGTATTCATTTTTGAAGTCTTGACTGGATAATTCCTTCCGACCAATCTTATGACTGAAATCAATTGAATGCAAGTCTTTAGAATTACCTTGCAGTCACTGAAGTCACTTTGAAGTCTTCAGCATTCACTTGAAGTCACCTGCATTCAATTGAATTCTTCGAGACTTCAAACAATTTCTGTGCATTCTTTGGGACTTCAAAAATATTGGTTGAAGTCTTTTCAAATCAAAAGATTTAATTCTTTTACATCTCTGGCATTGTTGAAATCTGGTGAAATATAAATTTATTAATTTATTTTAACAAACGCTAAACCTTTTTGTTTACGCAACTCCAAAGGAATATATAAATCTCAGCATTTTAACTTATATTCAATTTATAAAAACACGTTTTCTAACTTCAATAAAGACACAAACTTTGTTCAATACAATATTTGTCAAAATGACGTTTTTTCGAAATGTTACAGCTGATTCGAAGTGGGGAAGAGTATTTTGGGCGAATAGAAATAATTCGGGAGATATGCTGTTCGGGCGAGATTCATGATAGGGCTGAATACAATTATACAATAAAGCGCTATGGATGAAAGTATGTCACGCCAATAAGAAATGTGAACGAAAAACCACCCTTAGACGCTAGGGGGTCCCTTGGTGGAGTGGGTTGATTCACGCTTTTTGCAAGTTCTGTGTTCAGATCAATACCACTTTTTTGTTTTGTTTTGTTAAAATTAATATTTTATATTCTGTTTTCCGAAAGAGATCTCTCGTGCGTGGGTTACCCCTGCACCCCTTTAGTGGAGCATGCAGGTCAGAATATGATGACGATGATGATATTTTGTTTTCCGAAGCATTCTACATCCAATGGATATAATGTCGTAGAATCAAAATATACGTATAGCAGCGACGCGTAACATGCTTTTCTGCTAGCACATAATAAGCTGTCACTAAAAAAAAATATATTAGCCACAATGGCGAAGTGGGTGGAATAACTTGACTGACGACTGTTAGTTAAGATAGGTTAGTTTAGTTAAAATAAGCCATGTTTTTTATATCTTGGCCACATCAAACTACCAATAAAGTAGCTTAAGCCCACAGAGACTAAAATAATTTAGAATAGCTTAGGGTACCCGTACTGGATCAGTAGATAATAATTCAAAGCTTTAAGTATTTTAGGTTTAAACATTAACTATAAATATAAAAAATGCAAGGACACATTAAAAAAGAACGTATGCTGGGTTCTGAGTTCCATCCCCAACGGAGGACAATCCCCAAACTTTCACGGCTCCACCCCTTTCGGGTCGCTGACAATGCTCAAAGACTATATGTCAAGAAAAAAATGTTCGCTGTTCGTAGTGGGCATAGAATGTTAGGTCCCCTGAACCTGTCAAAGCCTGGTTTTCATATTGTAAATTAAGAACATTCGATTATTTTCGCTAATCCTATTTTGTAAATGTGCAATTTACATAGATTGAAAACATGCCTCCTGTACATCCCGTATAAGTGCACTCACTCTTCGGAAGAGTATTTGAAAGTTGCAGGAAGAACTCTATGTAGATATCATTTCCGCTTTCCACAGTCATAATAGCCACTACGAAGAAAATCAAGCAAAGCTCCTGGATAATCCAGTTAATCACTTCAAATATCTTTCGTCCTTTTTTTGTCTTGTGTTATTACCGAGATATTACCGCCGCTCATGGGAAGGAACAAGTTAGGATACAAACGAAAATGGAGACGTATAAACCTTAGGCAAGGCTGTATACTCCCATCTGACAGCCCATTCGTAATTCGACTGGCAAGGAAAAACTTAATTATTTATAAGGCTCTAATGCAACTCATTCAAGGCTTCACTCGGCTCCCTAGTTGTTATTACAGATAACGTCGTTGCTTTAAGGTTCAAACGCGCGTACCAAATAACAGGAATGGACGTTGGAGTACGTCATCTGTTTCGACTTACCAGCCAACCCCATTATTTTGTATAAGATTGTCTTATCCTATATTTACCATCCCCCAAACCATTTAAAGGGGTTTGTCAGAGATTGTTGAAATAAGTTACCGAATGAATAATTATTGCATGATTCATGCCTAATTTTTGCTTTGTGCCATATGATCAGCTTAGCATAACACAAAATCATTACGCTTGAAATATTAAGGGATGCTCCCGGAAATAATAAATAAATAAAGTTGCTCTTGTTCTCAATGCCATTAGGATCTTATAACGACATACAGGTGTAGTGAATTCAAAAATTATTATGTAAGAAATTTAGAAAAATAATGTAGTGTTATATAAAAGCGGTAATAAGAGGGTGGCTTGGAACGATTAGCAGTGGTAGTTGGGGTAGTGATGCAATGGAATCGTATGTCAATTGATATGAAATGTCGTTCATATATGCTGCTCTTATTTTGATTTTTAATGCTAATCTGTGATTAGGTTGGTGTGCAGGTAAGTAGGTTCACTTAAACCAACATGGTCCACAAAGCTACAACTCGAAATATTTCACTTGGGACTATTATTGTTCATAGACAAATTTTATAGATTTTGTCGTATTTTTGGACACGTGTGTTATATATTTTATATTAATTCATTTATTTACCAGAACTCTGTTTAATTTCAAATTTTAATAAAGGGCCGTTCATAAATCGCTGACTGTCTGTAAATCCTAATAAAACAACAAGTGGGTGTGACATGACACATATATTCGTTTGTCAGTGGATGCTTGTATATATGGATTTCATATAAAATCTTTCAAATGTCGGCTGCAGCAGCTCCGGTGGCGCGCATCGTAAATGTAAAAAATGTCCATAAATCAGACTGGATTTGACCGATGACTATGTTCGCTTTGAGGGCCGCTGTGTTGTGTTTGTTGCTTAAGACCCAAACACATAGAATCCGTTGCATGCGTTGCGTAAAAAAAACGTAAAGTGCCTGCCCTTCATTAGAGGGATTCCCGGTTCAAACCAATGCTTTTATCGGCCTCCTCCAGCCACCATTTGTCGTTGGGATCAAATTAACGGCACTATCACTGGAATGGTCGATCAGACCGGGGATTCCTGGGAAAAGTACAAAAACCTCTGACAAGAAAAAGTACAAATTTACCAACAATATCAGGCTTTGTATTAAATATACATGCAATCATATGTATTACATATACTCGATACACTTTCATCGGGTTGTTTAAAGAAATTACTAATTAAATTCGGAAACAGAGGGCAACTGCTGGATTTTTTAGTCGTCGTTACACAGTTCCTTGGATGTCATACTTGGATCTAGCTTACTAGGATAATATGACAGCTTTGAGTTGCGAATCAGTAAGTTGACGCATGTTTCCACATCTACATTCCATACTTTAGCACGTTTGAACAATGACTCCCGTTCATGATACTATTTTTAATTTGTGCAGATTACCAGCGACATGTGAAGAATGATATGTTTGTCTTCACAGGGACCAACGAATCAAACATGTATTGCGATAGTAGGCTAGTAGGCGTGAATAAAGGCGCTAGTAGGCGTCATTTGGTCAATAAATGAAATGTTAGCTACACAGTTAGTTAGAAACATGTTGATTAGTGAAGGGTAAGTAGAGGATTGGAAGCATGTGGGATAACAATTATGTCATAGAAGTTCTCTTGCAGTCAATACAGCCCTTTCAAATACTATTGTATTTCGAACCAAAATCTAGAAATGTGACTTCGAGTTCGACTAGTATTTTTTTTAGATTTTCATCCCTAAAACACCTGGGAGGGGAATATATAACCACTAAGAGATGTTTCTAAGTATTATTGCTGACTTCCACACAAAGGAACTGAACTATGAACTTATGGGACGAATATATACATTTAGCTTATCTATTATCTCTGACATGACCGATTCTCTAAATGCACTCCTTAAGACAGCATCACCAACCCACTCCGTCAACGGCACCGGTTACTTTCAAGGTTTTTATTCCGACAAACTTACATGCTTACATATAAAGTAAGCGAAAGCGCCTATCGGAATATATTTTGCACGAAGTAGCTATAATTTGACTTCAAATTACTATCTGACACATGCTCAACTAGGGATGAGACAACTATAAAGCTCGATACTGAGAAACTTAATAGGAACTGCGAAGACAACAACTGCAAAGGTTAATATCATTTTTAGACCAACATACTGCTGATGCAATGCAGGATTTGCATCATCCTGAACATCAAACTAGACTGGAAACAGAAAACAACGGAACGTACTAGGCCATCAAGCAAGAAAACTATTGGACCGAGCTGTAGGGCTTCACTAAAGGTAATGCACTTAGCCTTGTCTAGTGCCCTGAACATCAAAGATAATCCAAAAAAGGCAAATAAAATACAAAAGTAAGCATAATTTGCATCACATGGGCACTAAAATTAACCCCCTCAGCGGCTCCTAGACGCAAAATTCTTTATTTTATTTCCCCAATAATTTAATTGACCACTGATATGTGTGTAGACAATATGCTGGAAAAATCACTGCTCAGCAATTGGTTGCTGAGAAGCTAGGGCCTGGACCTCTACAGACTGTAGCGCCACCCATATTATATTATAATAGGACAATAATATTGTGATACGCCAAATATTGCACAAAAGTATTGAGTGTCTACGGACCGCTTAAGACTTAGAGAATGTAGTTGCTCATGCTATTCAACGACGAAAATGTATATAGCATACCTATCCCAAGCACGGACTAATGGTGAAACATTGCATATCTCTAAATATATAAAAATCTGAATCTAATATAAAAAAAAATTTCCCCTGTGGTCGGTCCTTGGGCAAAGCGGTATTCCAGACATCAATAGAGCTGACAAACTGCCAAGTCGGCCCTATTATCGACATTTTCACCTGCATTCTTACGTGTACTAACCGAATCCAATAAGATGCTAAATATTTTCCATAACTTGGTATTATGATGAATGGAGTACTATTTATTTTGAAAGTCATATAATCATAAATCATAACCTTCAAATAACACAAAATGTTTTTTTCATACTGGTTACCAATCTCCTAAACTAGGCGTTCAGTTAAGTACATACACATTTGGATTAAGTACATTAATGTTTTTTGGACTGTAGAAAAAAGCTCAAAAAGACTCAAACGGGAGACATAGTTTATCTGAAAGTTGGAATCGTGCTCTATTCATGGTGTACAAATCATCAAGGACCACTTCTAGTAACTTTGGCCGCAAGAGCTTTTTAAATGTAGTAGTACGAGGGGCGTTCAATATATTCTCGGTATATATATCGGTTATATATAAATTGACTTATTTACCAAGTAATACTATTAATTTAGTGCATTCATGTAAAATTTCATATAAATGTGATTATTAATTCTCGTTTTATCTCTAAACAGAATCATAATGGCAACTGAGACGATGATGGTGACAATTGAGCATCGCGCTGTAATTAAATTTCTCACTTAGCAAGGAAAAGTCAAAAAACTATTCATGAAGAGATGGTGGCTGTTTACCAGGGTTCCGCGCCTTCATTATCAACTGTGCAAAAGTGGTCAAGTGAGTTCAAGAGAGGCAGAGAGAGCATTGAATACGACCCCAGCTCCGGCGCCCCGGCTACTGCTTGTACGGGAGAAAGCATCAAAGAAGTCGAAAAACTTGTTCTTGATGATGCCCGAATAAAGGTGAAAATGATGGCAGACATCACCAAGCTTTCAATTGGTACCATTCACACCATTCTTCATGACCATCTTAACCTTTCAAAGGTCAGTGCAAAGTGGGTGCCACGAATGCTCACAGCGCCTCAGAAAAAAGTGAGAATCGCATGCTGTAGAAAGTTTTGGAGATGTGTAGAGAGAACGCGGACGGTGTTATGGATCGAATTGTTACTGGTGACAAAACATGGGTCCACCACTATGACCCTGAAAGCAAAGAAGAGTCCATGCAGTGGCATAAAAAAGGAACAGACCCCCCGAAGAAGTTCAAAGTCACTCCGTCTGCCGGGACGCTCATAGCCACAGTTTTTTGGGACTCAAAGGGAATCTTGCTCATTGAGTACAAAAAAAAAGGTGAAACCATCAACGCCACATCCTACGCTTCCACTTTGCATAATTTGCGGGAGGAAATTAAAAAGAAAAGACGGGGTAAACTCGCAGCGGGTGTGTTGCTTCTTCATGACAACGCTTCTGTTCACACGGTGCGAGTTTCCGAGGCTGCTGCACGAGATTGTAGTTTCGAAGAAATCCAACACCCACCCTACAGTCCAGACCTTGCCCCTAGTGATTATTTCCTGTTTCCGGATTTGAAAAAATGTCTTCGTGGAAAAAGATCTTCGGGTGATGAATAACTCAAGGAAATTTATTTTTTTGAGGGTTTAAAAAAGCTTATCTCAAGATGTAACAAACGCATTGATGTTAGGGGAGATTATATTGAAAAATAAAAACAAATTAAATTGAGTTCACATTTTCCTTGATATCGATACCGAGAATATATTGAACGCCCCTCGTATGTTGAACTTTGCTGCACTTTAAATTGTCAAAGACAAAACACATAGAAACTTTTTCCAAACAATTATATTCTTTTAATGCTGTCGGTGGGGCCGTTACCGTCGCTACGGTAATCAAACCTGGGTAAAGAAGACTCAATTGCGTAGGAGTCCACTCACTAACTCACAACGCCACGGCCGCCACTCGTGATAGAACAATAGCACGCACAACACGAGTTGTTGTTGAAGAGATATACCCTGGCCGTCTACGGGCTGTCACGCCGTCCATATTACTAAACCACATATGTATTATTACTAAGCCACAATTTTGTTTAAAGCTCCAGGATTATATTGATGCAAAATAGAATTGAATCAGTTTTGAAATATTTATGATTATGAACGCGGATGTTTTTATGTGTAGTGTGTCTACATATGGCAATGGACATACAAATTGGGTTGTAGTTCTCAATTTACTGGACCAGCCACCATCCACCATCCAAGATCGAACCTAAGTTTCTAATTACCATTATATTAGAATTGTGAATTGCAGACAAAGACAAAGACAGTAGACGCTCGATATAGTGAGCTAATAAAAACCGGACCTGTTCATTCCTTGAAGAAAATTACCACTAAAATTGTGAAGAAGATTATTAAAATTACTAAAAAAACAGTACAATATTTATAAAAAAATCTATAACGTGATACGTGCTGTTTTTTTTTTTCAAAATTGTTTATTTAAGTTTTTTTTTTTATTTAAGAATAACATGTACAGTAATATTATTCAAAGTATTGCCCATCTGAAGCTATGAATTCTTCCCATCTTTCTGGCAATTTGTGAATCCCATCCCAAAAGAACAGCGCCGGCTTGGCAGCCAGGAATGAATCAAGCCAATTTTTGTTATTCTGCATCGACCGGAACAAATGTTAGTCAGAAGGGACAAGGTCTGGGCTATAAGGCGGTTGGGGTAAAACTTCCCATCCACTGTTTTCAAAATAGTTCTTAACCGGAATAGCAACGTGGGGCCGAGCGTTGTCATGATGGAAAATTATTGCCTCGTGTCTGGTCGCATATTCCGGGCATTTTTCGTCTACTGCTCTCTTGAAACGGATAAATTGTGTTCGGTAGCTTTCTCCATTGATGGTTTCACCCGGTTTTAGCAGCTCATAATACAACACATCCTTCTGATCACACCAAATACAGAGCATTACCTTCTTGGTTGGCCAAGCCAAAATTACCACTTTTAAATCGTGCAAACCATTTTTGGCACGTTCGCTCAGCCAGCTTATGTTCACCATAAACTTCCACCAAAATACGATGACTTTCGGCAGCAGCTTTCTTCATATTAACGTAATGAAGAAGAACTCCCCGCAAAAAAACCTTCAGGCACAAAGTTCGACATATTTGAGTGAAAACAAATATTGTGGTTTACGCTTCAAATAATGACAGTAGCTTTCCAACGCATGTTCCAATGGAATAATACAAGTTACGCCATCTCTTCGCAACCCGCTCGAATTAAGTTATAGACCCAATAAAATAATTTTATTGAAAATCAATACGCAATTTATGTAAAATATGTACAGAATATATAAAATGCAAGAATTGTTCTTTTTTATTAATAAAACCTTATTATATGACTACATTTAATTACCACCTTAAATTTTCCACATTTTTAAACACGGTACATTGGTCTCGAGTTTACAGAATCTTCTCCGCCGCTCCCTTATAATGGAACCACTGAGGGATGTACCCACCAATGGCACTCAATTAGGACATACCCTTCCCCACATACCCCTTCTTAAAACCGTTAAAAGTTCAATGAAGATGCTATTACCCTCCTTTCAATAAACAGGAGCGACATCACAACCATACATTTAGACGTCATTACAGAGGTTTTAAGGCTAACCTGCCTGTAATCATTGGCGATAGAAAGACATTTAACGCACTGTACATATGACGTTCCTTTGACGTCATCCATTCTTTTATCAATGAATTTTAAATTCCGCAAACCAGTTTTCTCTTCTCAATCAATTTCCGAAATATTCAAAGTATCGCTACGATCGACTTCGGCCATTTCGCACCTTTCAGTCTGACACCATCCACGTTCGAGGAAAACCCAGCAACATGTCTTCCAAAATGTTACTTATTTTCATGTGTGCAGTATTCGTGATAAGTTCTGGTCATTCTGTAAGTATTGGCCTTGACTCAGCAGCAGTGACTCAATTCAAGGGACCGCTGTACTTACCTCCATCGCGGGGGTCGGACCCCACCCTGCAACCGGTGACAACAAAGCCTCCTGTAAAAACTAAAGCAACTGGATCCACAGATCAACCAAAGCCTACATTAAACCTCAACACTTTGAAGACATTGTCGGGATAAGATTTGTACGGAATTTTTCCATTGTTTGCATGTGTGTAATATATGAGGTCACGGAAACTAGTTTCGTCTTGTTTGGTTTTTGTTTTCTTTCTTTTTTACAGCAAACTTCAGTTTTGTATTATCAACGGGTGAATTAAGTTGTCTTGCGTTCGGGAATGAATCCAAAGCCGGTATTTGTTGTTTTCTTTTGAGTAACTGAGTTCATACGGTTAGATGACGGCTCGGCAGGGGTTTGGATTAAAGTTCCTTCAGTACCCGCAGATGCAAAAACAGAGCGCCAGTGAAAGAGGAAAAGAAATATGAGAACTATGGAGACACTCAAACAGAAGATCCAATCATATTAACTCTCGCAGCTGCGTAAGAAATGTGTCCACATGTTTGTGAAATTCATGCTTGCGGGATCTGTAAGGCCCTATACTTACTGTGGGACTAAAAACAACAATGACGAGATATTAATAGTAGGCTTCAATGTTGTGTAACAAGGCCGATGTTGATGCTATCGAAATGATCCCTATACAAAGTAGAGATCATTTCCGCAGGTAGGTTATTTAAAGTGTTCTTTCATTTAAAATGATTATGTAGAACACGATTTGGAAGCTATTTATGCAATAGATCATTCCGAGAAAAAATTGGAGAAGATGTCAGTGATGAAGTGAAGGTGTCCCGCAGGGATCAACGTAAGGTCCACTTCACTTTATTACATAAGTCAACGATTTACTGACTGTGCTAAATGAAAGTACGGTGTATGCGTAGTTGACATTCAACTAGACTTCAAAAGAGTTGCAGCTTGGTGTCACGATCATTAGCGTTCTTAAGGTAATTGATCCATGCCAGCGACATATCTCCAAAGCAAAATCAAAAGAGATGAAGTTAGTATACAGGCTTCCTAAGTTCCACCTAAGCCACCTAAAGAAGCCTTTCCCAAATGGTATTCCGCAGAACCGTGGAAGTTCCGTGGAAGGGCCAAAGGAGTTCCGGAGAAAAAGCATAAACGTGCCGTGCTTCGCGTCGCACCGAAATATTTGTTTGTGTCTGTATTAAGATTGTTGTTGCCAAGTATGTATGCGGCAAAATAAATGGAACTGTGGCAAGAATAAAGTATGTTGCACCGAAATGTAGTACCAGTCACTGCGTTCTACAACAAGAAACCCGACATAAAAAAAAGTTCTCGATCAAGCCGTCCAAATATTTAAAGACGTCCACTCCAGTGGAGCCTTTTCAAAAAAGTGTGGGAAATTTTCAAATATTCTTCGGCGAACATCAGCATCCGTAAGTACGCATCTTAACCCCTTGCACGATGAGCAATGGTTGGTGAAATTGGCTTATTTGGCCGTTGTATTCGTAATTTGCAGGTCATTACAGAGAAGAACCACAACCAAGTTAAAATTAAAATATCTTCACTTTACACTCCGTCGGACATCCAGAGTTACATATAACAACTGGTCATCATTCGGAAATTTCTGTTCTAACATAAAGCAGAGCGTGGTCATCTCTCGTTTCATTATTTTCTTTGTTCGATTTTGTTACTCTCTTTCTCTCTCTCATCATTTTCACTCTATTTCTACTTTGCACATGATCTATTAAAACTATTGTACAATATTAGATGTAGACTGACATTGTATGCTATGACATTTTTTGAACATTGTAATAACTGGACGGAAAAAATAAAAAATAGAAATTTATTCTAGAAAATATATCAAATAGAAAAAAAGGCGTATTTGATTCTTTCGATTTTGGGCCATAACGACTGGCTCTCAAATATTACTCCAGGTCAAGGATTTCATTTTTAAGCGTTATTAACTGATATTTCCAATGAAGCTATAGACGTGAAATTTGATAGCTTTCTAAAATTTTATTTTCTACCGAGTTATGGAAAACCTCATTCTAATGAATTACTAGAATTGCCCATTTCTCTGAAAAAAAAGAGACAACTTCGGACGGACACATGGTGCCTGGCTGGACCCCATTTACGATTAGTTTTTTTCTCGTTTTCTTAAAAGTTGCTTAGATAAGATGACGAGTGAGCTCTACCAAAAATCTTTCCAATTTATTTATAGGTTGTACCCTCAACGTATAGCTTTATAAACATTTTCAAACTAATTTCTTTTAGCTTATTTTTGTATAGCAAGTACCAAAAAGCATTCAAAAAACCTCCAAAGTCAAGAGGAAAATTCGTTCGGTAACGGTAATAGCATATTCCCTCATTCTATGCAGCTGCTCGCAGTTGTACGCAGACTTTTGCGGTTTTTCGACGTGTTTCAGGAAAAAATTAATAAAAATGATAGAAGTTATAAAGAGAAATATTTAAAAAAAAATCAAATAAAACAAAGTTTGACACTGTAAGTGCTATTTTATTTTTTGCATGGCCAAGTGCATTTGTTGGAATACTTTGGCCGCTGGTACATCACAATAGTCAGTGTTCTAAGAAATTCTTGAAACATACCTACATCTTATAAAAACTGTTTTGTGAGTGGCACATATCTCGGCACAAACGTATGTAAATAAATAGGGCCGGGCCAGAAACCATGTGCCCGTTGAAAGGTTTTAAGAGGGTTAAACTTAGTTTCCGGATAGAATGTGTAAACGAATACTATACGCAAGTTTTACTGTATCCAACGGAAGAAAATATGTTCCAGGGTACTTCAGATGCTGAAAGAGTCATACATCAACATTTGGTTACCCTTAGAAAATCTTTGGAAGAGTATTTTCCCGAGAAAATGGACGGGATCGACATGTTTTTGATCGACATGTTGAAAGTTTGATTAACATCAAATGTCATCCCTTCTTTAACAAAATTTGGAATCAAAGATTCTACTTTGAATACATCTCGGTCAGTCGCAGAAAAAGCTCATCTTCCATTCGTAACAACTTACCGACGCGAGGCTGGGCTTTCAGCTTAGGTTAAGGTTACGTTGAAGTGGCTGACTGCTACACGAAAAGACAGCAACATAGGCCCATCGTTCTACAACGCAGATCTGTGAATACCTGTTCCGCAAACCAATCAGTGCTTTTAATAAATTTATAATTATATACTTAGTGGTTAGTGGTGCTCCATAAAAATGTTTTGTGCTGAGTGAGATCGTCGTTGCTCGGCCCGGTGAGATCAGTGCTCGATGTTGGTCTGGCGTCGGTGATCGCAGTGAATGGAGAGGTTTTCGAAGGCTTCTAGGCACGCTGATAAGGGTGTGTGCTGTTTGAAGTGCCTTGCAATGGGTACAGCATAATGCTTGGACAAGATGAGATGGGAGGAGCCTCGACATGGTTGTGCCCGATTGCGATTCGTTAAAAAATGTAGGGCAGTAGTTTAAGTTCAATTAAACACGGCAGAGGAATGTGGGCCTGTTTATGGGACGGATACAGGGTGGTAGACTATAATTGAAGGGGGGAAGGGTGTTGGTCTATCTGTCAAGCTTCCACATGTCGACCGACGATTTCAGATGAACGTTAAAATGTGTGACACAAGTTTTTAGACCGGCATGTATATATTGGAACAGAACGTCCATAGGAAGGAAGGAGTAGAATGAAATCACGAAAAGCAATACACAGCTCTTAACACATCATTAACAGGTGCTTTGTCTACCTAGGGTTTGGTTTAGCAATCCCAACTATCGATACATAGATCAAGTTGATAGCCCATTCACGGCTCCCCCTGGATAGACTCCACAACAATCTTTGTGAGGTATTCAGGGATCCCTTTGTGGTTGTTCGGAGGGCTAACTACCCGCACCATTAAAAAAAAGATTGTTAAGAGAGGTTCTTCCGTTCCGATGATACGGCGAGGAAAAGGACAATGATTTGCGAGTGTGCTCCTGCAATGTCAAAACAACCTCCTGGACGGTGCCTTCGGAGTCTGCCCGGAGTACAAACCGGAGTACGGAATCGTACACAGAGACTTCAATGTCAAAATAGGGAAGAAAAGACAGAGATCGGAAAGCACAGCCTGCACGACATGACATCAGAAAACGGCTTCCGACTCACAGACTTTGCGACAGCACGTAATATGGTAAATAAGATTGCAGAACGAAAAACAGACAAGATGGCTAGTGGGGCTCGTCGTGCCGAACAACGACGCCTTCAGCAAGCCCAATTTATCCGCCGTCAGCTCAGGAAACTAGTCAAAACTCGATTCCTCACGCATTCACGAGATAGCAAGTCAAGAACATCCAAAAAATGGCAAAGTTTGCGCCTCAAATTCCCAAAAAACGCCTCCAAAATACCCCCAAAACTGCCACAGAGGTCTAAAATCACACCCAACACCCCCGCTCTCTAACGCCACCAACACCCCCCGATCGTGAAAAAATAAAAATATTACAAAACCATTGAAAATTTGGAGAAAAAAATACCAAAAAATGTGAAAAACTTAAAAAAAAAAATTTCCCCGCATGGAGGGTTACCCGGGCCTATAAAAGGGGGTACTCGATGGGGGAGCGAGTTCAGTCTGTCTATGGTCGTCGGGGGGTGCAGATCGCAATTTTTTTTTTCTCTCGGCTCATGCTCGTACATGTAAGCCTCCCCTCACCCTCTATCTGTGGTTGTACCCCACCCCCTTACAACCACTTGAGGTGCAGTTTTTGGGAGATTTTCAGAAATGTTGATCGATTTTGAGGAACTTTGGTGATGGTGGATACTGGACCGTGTGCCGCGAATTGGGGGGACTGCGCGGGTGGGCAATACACGTTGCTTTAATATTTTGGTGGTCTTGATCCATCGTCGGCTGGGAAGTTTACTTTTTTTTTGTATTTTGACGATTGTTGGGACAATTTTTTCGATTTTTTTTTTGTCTTCAATTATAACGAGAGCCTCGTCTTTAAGCCATCGGTTGAGAATAGTGTACGCATTTGCATCATGGTCAGTTAACGCCATGAACTCCGGTACGGTCATACATTCCTTCGAGGCACTTGTACAGATGTTTCTTCGGGATGTTTTGAATTCAGGGCAACATTGTTGAATGGGATTTTGACTTGGTTTACCTCTGCCCATTGGTACAGCGGCTAGTTGCAATCTCAATTGTTTGTCTTCTTCTTTTTGCATTTCATCTCGAGTTACATCGTGCTCTTGCATCTGTTGTCGTTGGATCCAACTTGATTCTTTTTTTTTTCGATTGTCTTTGCTTTTCTTATTTTCGGTACACCTTTCACATTCGCTCTTCTGGATTGCGTTGCGGTTGGTCGTTTGCGATTTATAGTCGCCCCACCTCAGCCCTCATGGATTACTCGGTCCGGTTCAATTGACCACAAGCGGCACATCCATGGTTACAAGCAGCCTATCAAGGATCCCCTCATCACATGCCTGTCACGAGAGGTCCACAGAAGTCTAGACACAGCTGAACAACAATGCAGGAGGTACACAACAAGGGTATCTCAAACCATTTCTTATTGATTTTTTATATATATCTTCTCTTATCCATACACAATCACAATGAGTTTTGAATGAATTCGAATACTGAGTCATGACTCTCGTTCGCAATGTCTCATGCTAGCATGAATACGGTTTCGGGTCAGCTTACTGTGCACATATAGCTTTTTTCTATATTTAAATATTTTCCAACTAACCCCCTCCGGACCCAAACAGGTGTCCTTGAGGCTAGGTAGGGAATCCCTCAGAATCCAAACAGGCATTCTGAGGATAGGTAGGGCACCCCTCAGGACCCGAACAGGTGTCCTGAGGCTAGGCAGGTTTTTTGATCTTCTCTTTTCAGGTTTCCCTTTCTTTTCTGGGTCCAATTCTTTTCTTCTCTTTTCAGGAACTCTGCTCCTGTAATTGACACGGGCGCGGTAGAGCTTGTTTTATGAACGTTGTGTGTTGAACTTACATCAGTTGTTCGGACTGGCTCTTGCGCAACTTGCATCTTCAATGACTGGTCCATCGGACGTGTCTTGTTGTTTTATCATCGCGTCATGGTGTCAACATCCCAACATGCTACTTCTCCCTGAAGCTCGGGTCAGCTTCTCTTAGCGCTTCTCGATTCGCATTGTAATTCATGAGGGCCAGCTACCTCCGTTCTTTAAGCGCGTTCGATCCTATGAATCGATGGTATGGCAGATCGAAGGCAGTATGAGCACCTCGATGGAGGTTTTGGTTCGGCATAGCTTGCTCGGGGAGTTTGTCCATTGAGCACTTCGGTTGAAAGAATTGCATATTCACCGCTTATGTTCGTAGACATGTGAGTCACTTCATGTCGCATTATTGAGGACCTAGGCCCTCAACCTCTACGGGCTACATCGCCATCCTTCAATTCGCGTTTAGCTGAGGACCATTTGCCCTGGACCTCTACTGGCTGCATCGCCACCCTTTAATTCGCGTTTAGCTGAGGACCTAGGCCCTGGACATCTACGGGCTGCATCGCCACCCAAAATATATTATTAATTCGCGTTTAAATGAAATGAGCTAATTTCTTTTGCGTTCATTCGCCAATTCATTAGTCAACACATTGTTCCCTTCAAGCTTTGCTCAGCTCAGCTCAGGACCTTTTGTGTTTCTACAAACTGATGCACATTTCCTCATTCCTCCTTTTTAAATGAGCTGGGAAACCTTTCTGGCCACTCTCTTCTTTCTCCTTCCTCCTCTTCATTGGTTCACGCTTCATCCTTCCTCCTCTTCCTCCATCCTCATTTCCGACTTCCCTCTTTCCATGATTTAGCCATGATTAGCTTTTCCAAAAGTAGGCTTAGCTAGGTAGGTAAACAGAATTCACCAAGAATGATTTTATGGTAGGAATCGTGATAGCGAATAGCATTTAAAAAAAAATAAAATAAAAAGAAGAAGAGAAATGATATCAAAGTGACTGTATGCATGCGCATTTTACGAACGACAAAACCAAAACAGATTAAAGAGCTAGGTAGGTTAGATTAGGTAGCTAGGTTTCAGTTAGCTTAAGACAAACTATGAGTAGATCAGTGGATAGGTAGCTAGCTTCTTAAACGAACACAGTTAGGGTCATTAGGTATACATGTAGACAGCTACATAGGAACATAGGCACATAGTTTGAGGGACTGTTAGGTAGATAGTTAGGTCTTCGACTTTTCAGCACGATAGTACGATCATTTGCTACATTCTTGTTGCGCGCTAGTGATACGTTTTTGACTCTATCGAGAGACTTAACGATGCTTCGCGTGTGTTTTCGTGGTAGAATAGGCCTTCGAGGCGTCGAACCGGTGTCCTCGAAGTTAGGTAGGGGACCCCTCAAGGCCCCCAAACAGGGTGTCCTTGAGGATAGGTAGGGGACCTCTCGGGGACTCCAAGCAGGCTGTCCTTGAGGTTAGGTAGGGGACCGCTCAGGGGCCCAAACAGGTGTCCCTGAGGATAGGTAGGGTCTAATCATATTCTGTTTTCAGGAACGAAACGGGCGGGAATTTTTCGGACAGTTCTTAAATTTGACCGTCTGTGTTCATTTCAATCACACATTTCGACATCTGACGCATCGCGAACGGATTTTGAAGCAGGATCGAGAACACCTTTAGGCATAGTGATGAGTCACGGGAAGACGAGCCCACGCCTTCATCCATGTCCCAGTCGAATTGACAACATATCAAAACTCGTGAAACTGTCGAGAAACCATAAGAAACGCGAATAGTCATCGAATGAAACCACTCTTCTTTCGCTGTAAGACGGGAGACTGGCTAAGATTTAGCTTGAAACGCCAAGTAAGTCGTAGCAATCAATGCGAATCGTCAACGCAATGAAAACACGAAACCGTCGAGAGCCCAATTGACGTCGAAGGAAGCATCACTCTTTCCCTTTAAGTCACCAGTCACGTGCTATGATTTTGCTTGAGACTCGCATTCGAATCGTCAACGCAATGAAACCACAAAATCGACGAGAAACCAACTGACTCACGAATAGTCGTCGAACGAAACCCTGTTGCCGTTTTCGAAACATTCTATTGATTTTCATTTCTAGTTTCGTATTCGAATCGGCGGCACTATAAAATCACGATATTGTATGAAAAAAAAAAAAACACGTAAGCAATTCACTTGCGAGTAGTCTTCAAAAACCGCACCTAAAGTCGGGAGTGCTTGTACGCCCGTTGGATGGCCACAAGCGGCCCAACCATGCCCCAAAGAACTGACTACAAGCACGAGAAAGCTGACTCACTGATGACGGACTGACTGCTTGCTGCAACTGCACTTCGGTGCACTATGTAAGCCCTGCCAGCATTCAAATATTCTCATATTATTTCCTTGTGTAAACAATTTGTGTGTTTGAAAGAATTGAACGGTTTTTTCTTTCGTTTAAAATGTATGCATACACAGAACATGTATTCTTTAGCAAAACATATATTTTTTTGTCCAACTAACCCCCTCAGGACCCAAACAGGTGTCCTTGAGGCTAGGTAGGGGACCCCTTAGGATCCAAACAGGTATCCTAAGGCTAGGTAGGTCATTCCCCAGGACCCAAACAGGTGTCCTTGGGGCTAGGTAGGGCACCCCTCAGGACACGAACAGGTGTCCTGAGGCTAGGCAGGGCTTTTGATCTTCTCGTTTCAGGTTTTCCTTTCTTTCTGGGTCCAATTCTTTTCTTCTCTTTTCAGGAACATGTGCAAGTCGCGATGTTTTTTTTTTTTTTGTTTTCTTAAGAATCGACTTGCTCAAGCATGACCCGAGCCTCGAAACTTGCCATAGAATAATCCTGGGCCGCTTCTTCAGCGTTGCCCTCATGATCACATCGATTTTCACGCAATTGATTTTTCTGAAAATATAAATTGACAGTCCTTGACGGTTTCAAGAAGTTTATCTCTTTCGAACTTTTGCATTCGCATTCGCATTCGCATTCCCCAACCAAATCATTATCGTTGATCGCAGTTCGTATCGTGCTCGTATTCAGACCCCAAGTTGGTTCCGCGTCGGTAGCCAGCCCCTCTGCGGGCACAAACTGCAATGCAAAACTGAAAAGCGACGCGAAAACATCATCAGGTTATTCCAGAAAAGGGAAGGGTGTTTTTAGTCAGTAAAAATCTGACACTACTATGTGCACACGGGTCACATAGTGTCTTGCTGAAGATTTTCACCAACCATAGCGAAAATACAAAAAAAAACTGCGATGATAGCAGGATTTTTAAAACGCAATTCCCCATTGCGTTTACTAGCGATATCTGTGCTTGATATTACATTGGATTTTAGCCAGGACAGAGACAGAAGGTGATGTCGACAGTGTGTAGTTTAGAACAGCTGTTATTGAATTGAAAACGACACGTCGTGGAACAACACCAAAATAATATTGGAGTAAAAAACTAAAATTGAATGTCTGGACGTCAAAAACATAAATTTTCAATATTTACAAGAAACACGCGGCTTGTTGCAATATTTGCAAAAAAAAACTTTTATAATAGAAGTTCGCCTCAGAAACAGGTGTAACATCAAAGAAACTTTGCACATATATTCACTCAGAATCAAAGACGACCTAATTCAAGAAGAAGAAGAGGGTTTTGAGTAATATGTATTTATTTAAAATAAAATGAGTTCTTAATTTTGTACCTTACAATAACAGAGGCTTGTAAAAACTTACAGGAATATGTATATTTTACATTTCATTCCTATTCATAATCTAATGATTTCTTTTATAGTTATTGTTATAATTACTGATGACGCGTCGTAAAGTCTGAAGTCTACACGGTGTAGTCTACGCCGCACAACGCTGGACAGAGCTTGAATAATCGCTATAGTTTCAGACTGAAAGACGCTAAAGTGATTCGGTAATTGGTATCCATCTTCGCTCTACCTGTGAAGATTCGCACTGGACCCTCCAGCGTCTAATGTACAGACTCAAAGTATGATCTGGGGGAATACTGGTTGAGGAGTTCTTCTCGAAGAGGAGTTTAGGTATAGTGAGGTCTGTATCTATGGGTATAGAACTATAACTGCTGAGGATCATTGAGTGTGAAGACCGAAGTTTTTTCTCAACCAACTAAAGGGTAATTTTTTAAAAGCTGTATGAGAGTTTTTCAAAAAAAAAACATAAAATTCAGAAAAATGCATAAAATCTTTATTTGAATCGATAGCACGGTCCATATAATTTAATGTTTGAAGATTATTTCATGCAAATGTTGACCTTGACTGCGCCTCAAATGGTCCATCCGTCCAATTTTGGCATACTCTTTCCAACATTTCGGCCGGTATCTCACGAATAAATGCTTCAATGTTGTCTTCCAATGCGTCAATTGAAGCGGGCTTGTCTGTATAGACATGAGCTTTAACATAGCCCCACAAAAAATAGTCTAAAGGTGTTAAATCGCACGATCTAGGCAGCCAATTGACCGGTTTACCGAACTCGCCTCTCAATAAGTCCGTTGTTGCTGTGTGGTATGTGGCACCGTCTTGTTGAAACCACATGTCATGCAAGTCAAGCTCTCATCTCACGGTAGCGCTCACCATTCACAATAACGTTACGATTCGCATCATCTTTGAAGAAGTACGGTCCAATGATGCCACCAGCCCATAAACCGCACCAAACTGTGACTTTTTCTGGATGCATTGGCAGCTCTTGCAATGCTTCTGGCTGATATTCACTCCAAAATCGACAATTCTGCTTATTTACGCAACCATTGAGCCAAAAATGAGCTTCGTCGCTGAACACAATTTTTGAATTTTGAACAAATTTGAACTTTCTTAACAGAGCACGCATTTGATAATAAAATTCAATAATTGCAAGCGTTGTTCGTTTGTAAGACGATTCATGGTTAAATTATAGACCAAACTGAAGATGTTTGACAGTGAAACAAAACACGAAACGTGCGTCAGCTGTTTAAACCAGTGTTGCCAAAAAGATAATAGCTAAAAAATCACCCTTTATAACTGTTGAGGATCGTTGAGTGTGAAGACCGAAGTTTTTTTTTCAGCTGTGCAATCTCAACCAACTAGTTCTATTGGTTGCAGGTTTAAAGAGTAGAGCTTCGGAGGAGGTCGTTTTTAATACTCTGGTGATACATACTCACGCCATCCTCTGGGCTCTGACGAGAACTTCGCGCTATGATGAAGTTTTACGGGGGTCCCGCTTAGGCATCGCATTGCACCCAGTCCCTTCCAGTATCACGAGCATTTCGTTTACCACTACGTTGCCCAAGAGAGGGGGGGGGGGAGGGGTTCACCGCCTTTTGGCGTGTACACCTCTGTTAACACATTTGCAGGTCGTGGTCCCACCAACTTTCGAGCTTATCGCTCTGTTATTGAGAAGTTGCTGAATAAAATCCTCTAAGGACTTTTCGATCCCGAGCCTGTTAAGTGCTGAGGTTATTGCATGGAGTTCAATGTTGTTTAAGATCCCTCAATGTCCATAAAAGTGTCCACAAAAGCAAGTGTATGCCTGTTTCGACTGACCTGCCCTTGTCATGCTGAGAGATTGACAATTTGTCTACGACTGTATGCCTAAGAACATTGACAGTACCGTTAGTCACTCTAAGGGTGCTCTAATAGGAGTGGGTTTGACTGGTTGGAGTTCCAGCGTGTTACTCCTCAACATGGTTTCCCGGGCGACGACTGTCAGAGAAGTCGTTGATCCCCTCAACTTACTTACTTACTTTACATTTAGGAGGGCATTTAAGGAGACGATCACAGCACTTTCCTGAGCCAGGATGTCTCGTAGGCTTCCTGGATCTTCCCACAGAAGAGTTTCCACGATGACATTTTGGCTATTCTTATTTTGTAGGTACTGAGACTGAGCTCTTTTGTACGAGTCCCAGTCGACTTTTTCGAGAATGTCGAGATCTGAGTATCACCAAGG
Source organism: Eristalis tenax (assembly GCA_905231855.2). NCBI lineage: Eukaryota > Metazoa > Arthropoda > Insecta > Diptera > Syrphidae > Eristalis > Eristalis tenax. Next base: position 50,497,750 of record HG993128.1, read on the forward strand.
GGGTTTCGGTTTCCCTCTAGCCCTTTTGATGGTACAGAATCTGTATAGAGCATGATTCAGAATATTAGTGAGTCTGTATACTGATGAATCCTACTAATAGATTACTGACTGGCGGAAGCGGGTTACACAGGGAATGGAGCTTGTGAGCTGAGAGTGATATAACGGTGGTCAGAGAAGCAGTGATCTTTAGACACCCTCCATTCTTTAATGCCATCCGATATAAGTGTCAGAGACAAGGGTAAGGTCTAGTTATGAAGGTGGGTTCGCTGCCTATATTACAAACTGCGAACATGCTACTTATAATATATTCTTAAAGGCACTCACCTCTATCATTGATGTCCGTGCACTCCCAGATGGTATGGTGTGCGTTGGCATCACACCCCAGGATGAGTGCGGTTATAGATCTCTCCGCATCCGCGATCACTCTTCTCGGTAACTTTCCCGGTGGTTGAACATGGTCGCCTATAAACGCCGAAGTGAGCCATAGGCACTGTGTGCCTGCCTCCAAACATAAACTGTGTCTTGATGGCTGTTAATACTTACTTACTTAAGGTGGCGCTACAGTCCGAGGTGGACCTGGGCCTCAACCAACAAGCGTCTCCAGCCAGCTCGATCTTTAGCTAGCTGTCTCCAGTTTCGCACGCATAGTTTTCCACTTGCGTGCGCCACCTGAGTCGCGGTCTTCCTCTACTGCGCCGTCCCTCGGGGGTGGATTCGAAGACTTTTCGGGCCGGAGCATTGGTTTCCATCCGCTCTACATGACCTAGCCACCTTAATCGTTGGATCTTCACTCTTCTGGCTAAGTCGATGTCGCTAAACAGCCCGTATAGTTCGTCATTATATCTCCTCCTCCACTCACCATCTATGCAGACGGGACCGAAAATCACACGAAGAATTTTCCTCTCGAAGCAACCAAGAGCAGCTTCATCCGCTTTTGATAAAGTCCATGCCTCCACGCCATATAGCAGGACTGGGACGATTAAGGTCTTGTAAAGCGTTAGCTTGGTTGTTCGAGAAAGGGCTTTGTTTACCAATTGCTTTCTTAGCCCAAAGAAGCAGCGATTGGCAAGAGTTATTCTTCGTTTGATTTCAGCGCTGGTGTCGTTGTCTGAATTGATAGCGGTGCCTAGGTAGACAAAGTTTTTGACTACCTCAAAGTTATATCTGTCTGCTGTGACGTTCTGACCGAGACGTCGGTGTTGGGTGTCCTTTCTCGTTGACAGCATATACTTGGTCTTACCCTCGTTTACCACTAAACCCATCTTCGCGGCCTCCGTTGCAATACCCACAAAAGTGCCATTGACATCACGCTGCGTTCTTCCGATAATGTCAATATCGTCGCCATATGCGAGTAGTTGGACGGACTTCTGAAAGATTGTTCCTCTGGTGTTGGCGTTCGAGTTTTGAACAATTCTTTCAAGAACGATGTTGAAAAAGTCGCATGAGCGCGCGTCGCCTTGTCTGAATCCTTTTTTGACATCAAAGGTCTCGGTTAGGTCTTTACCGACCTTGATGGAGCAGCGTGCATTCTCCATCGTCATCCTACACAAACGGACGAGTTTGATAGGGATACCAAAACTAGACATTGGTCTGTATAGCTCGTCTCTATAAATGCTATCGTACGCGGACTTAAAATCTATAAAAAGATGGTGGGTATCGATTTGTTGCTCCTGGGTTTTCTTCAAAATCTGCCGCAGTGTGAATATTTAGTCGATGGTGGATTTTCCTGGCCTAAAGCCACACTGGTATGGACAATGGGTACAAACTAATGTCTGTGCAGATTGTCTGCACTGTGTGTGGCGAACGGGTGTTTGCACGGACCTCGCGACTTGTCAGCGACGTGTCTGTGTCGTGTATGGGCCCTATAAGCTTCATGTCTAATCATAGTTAAAATTTCCCAAGAGTCATTGACCTTTGCTAAGCCTTCGCATTTGGGCCAGGTGTACATCCCCGTGAAGGGGAAGGGGAATAGAGGAAGCAAAGTGACCAGTTAAAATCCCTTAAGAAGAAGGTTATGTCCGTCCAAACTGCTTTCTCATAAAGCCATACTTTCTGATAACAAGAAATTAGCTGATACGACACAATCGTCAGTGTGTCAACAGAAAATTGATCAGGAAGAGAGGTGAGAAACTGGTCAGGGTATTGGCGGAATAACAAAAACGATTATCGGCTCTTAATAATTCATCATAAAACCTTGGCAGTACAGACATTTATGACATTTGAGTTAAAAACTTGAAAAGAAAATAAATAAATAAAGGGTGGTTAAATTTTAAGGGCCGATGTTGAATAAAACACAAATTATTTAGGAAATTATTGTCATTTATTTTTATTATGATAATATCGGTATGGTTCAATTATGTATGGAACAAAATATTGGCCAAATGGCCGCCGCGACCTCGGCGACACACCTTCATCCGATGGTCCAAATTTTCGATGACGCTGAAGCATAATTGAGGTTCTATGCCGTTGCCGATGGTCCAAATTTTCACTCTTGGATTATCATTCGCCCAAATGCGGCAATTCTGCTTACTGACGAATCCACTGAGGTGAAAATTTGCCTCATCACTGAAGATGATTTTCTTCGAAAATTGATCATACACTGTTGCCATTTCTTGCCGCCGTTCTGATTATTGACGACGCTTGAAGTGGTCAAGAGGCTTTAGTCCTTGAGTCAATTGCACCTTGTAAGCGTGTAAATGCAAGTCTTTATGCATAATGTTCATCAACGAGGAGCGTGAGAGCTGCAATTGTTGGGCACGACGACGAGTTGAGGTGGACGGCTCTTCAGCCACACTATCGCGAACAGCAGCAACATTTTCTGCAGTACGAGCTGTACGGGCTGTACGAGCATGCTGGTGTTTTCACATCTCCTACACATTTTTCCGATTGTACGCACATTTGGACGATTAAATTGACCGAAAAAATCACAAAGTGCACGATATGCATTTTGATTTGAACGCCCATTTTCATAATAAGCCTGAATAACTTTAACGCGTTGCTCGATTGTGTATCTTTCCATGATTCAAATTGAGTTAGTCTGAAATAGAGAAATGTCAAATGAAATGCAGAAAAAAACTTGACGTTTAGGTGTGGTTCACATTCAACATCGGCCCTTAAAATTTAAGCCTTGAGGAAAATACATAATTTAGAAAAAATAGCAAAATATAGCAACGATTTCCTAGATTTGTGCTGACAGTTCGAGTTCCATTTCTGAGGAAACGGAATATGGACAGGAGGCGCGCATTAAATGCATAAATTTCTAAAAACTCGCCTACAGTCAGCAAATTCCAGAAGTGTGCAATTCGTGGTTTTTGTGTAGTATTCTACGCAAGGATGAGATGAAGGTTAACATAATTTCCTTTGAAATTGTGATTTGAGACGTGTTTCAGAAACAAAAATCAACAATAAAAATAAGGAATTATAATGCGTGCTAGATTTCTCACTTTGGGTAGTAGATCTGGTAGATCTACCACAATTGTTTTAAGTCCCAACATTGGACTCAATCCGCCTGATGAAATCATACGGGAGTTCCAAACGAGAATGCGCGGCAGTGAGTTGTGTTGGAAAGGGGCGAGATGGAGCTGAATACTGAAACACTTCACACCTGCAATTAGCATTTGGTCTTTTTCCTGGACACTAACGAAGCTTTAGTGGGTGCAGGGACCAAGGGTTTTCGTTTTTGATTGTGCGGACTTAACTATCACATTCATCAAGAATTTCACAATTATCAATATGTATCCCAAATTCTTGAAACGCTTTGACGAAATTACTGCCATTATCAGTGACCGTGAGTCGTTTTCGTGAGTCTAGCCCAAATACTGCATGTATTACTTCAAGTTAAACCGCTATACGGTCCAACCTGTGCGTACCCAAAAATCTTCTGCATGTCAGCCTTCTAGATTTCCTTTCTAGGCCATTTAGCCGATGGCCTGTTTCAAACGTAACCCCAATCTGTATACTCTCTAAGTCAAAACAAAAAATTGTTTTTTTTAGTAAAAATCTCTATTTTCTATCAAATTTATATTTTGCGTGAATTATGTGAGACCCTTTATATGTGCTCTATTTTCGAGTCGAGCGTTTGTTCCCCTTTCCAGCCGATTAAGGGACACGCCCATCGATATTGCACAGCGGGACGATGTAATTAAACCAAACCCAATCTGCGACGTCACACAATGGACATAATCTGACCAAAGTATTTCTCAAACCATTTTAACCTACCTACCTTAGTTTTGCATAGTTGGCAACCTATTCGTCCAGCCATAATCATTTCATTGTTTTATCGGAATTCCTCGTTTTCACGTCCTTTTGCCAGTAACATTTAAAAGTCCTTTAACCACACTTTCTAGACAAAATTAATGAAGTCCTGTAGGTGTGCTAATATTTCAGCTCTACTGAATATAGGTCCGCCTTCTCGGAACTCTTGTCGCACTCGGCATTTGCCGTCACATCACATGGGCATGAAAGCCTCAAAAATCTGTTAAAAATGCAACAATCGGTCAAATCAACCAACACGCGCTCATCTAATAAAGGTTCGCACTTTATCCAAGCGCTGTCCAAACGACAATAACTTGCATGAATATTTCACAAGGCCTTCCTTACCAGTAGATTCCCTTCAAAATACCATAATTTTCATGAGCCCATCCATGCAGATTTGTATGTACATATGCATCCACTTTAAGCTTACATATGCCACCCGACTACAGCCCAAGCGAACATGAGTGTGCTCTTGTGATGTGTTTACAGGGACCCCTGACAGATGTATTTGATTTGAGGATGAAAATGCTCCCTAATTACTGCCCGTGCCTACCCACCACCCATTTTGCTTCCTGTCCCACACCCCAACGAAATAAAAACGTTTTCCGAAATCTAATTCTCCGTTGCGTGAATATAAATTAGAATTTAATACGGTGCTCGTTTTAGGCCCGTCTACGTGTGGTATGGGATTTTGTAATTAGTAGACCACTGAGAATAAACCGAAAACTCAAAAGTTCTCGGACAATTTACAATGTACAAATATGACATCATGTTTACGGATAAATCCAAACCTAATATGTACTCGAAACACACTAGTACCTACCTAATAATGCTAATTTCGCATTAACGAGAACAATGAAGACAATTTGCAAATCGCATGCAATATTCATTCTCATTTAATCCAGGGTAAACATAAAATCATCCTCTGTGTTCTTACGACAATATCGTGTAGCTGGCTCACATATTATGTCCCTTCTCAATGTATCATATGATGTGCTTCATATGCGAGCGGGGTTGGCAGGGCGGTACCGAGTCCTGACTCCTGAGTTGTGAGTTGTGGGTGGTGTAGGAGAAGGAGTGTATCGGTGAGGAGGACGAAACGTCGGTTCATGTCGAATGTATTCCATCCGGCATACAGCTACAATAATGCAATATTATGACAAATCCTCTTTTTCTCGTCAATAGTTGTGTATTCGATAAGCTCCTAATGTACGGTTGGCTCTGGCTCTACTCTGCCCTGTTCTGTTTTTACTGACATGTTACGGAAGAGTGATTTGACGTTCAGGTGAGGATTCACAGAGTGGATCACACATGCAAACACTCGCATGGCAATGTATTTTCATGTCCAAACGTTTGAATAGATGCATCGTAGGTTGAGGAAAATTACCCTCATTAGGATGTCTTGTTTTTTGTTTGACATTTATTGGTTATAAAATAGCGTCTTATTATATTTGTTTTTTAAGTATGACACATACGAGCAGATATGTGCGTCCTATTCTGGACACTAGACACACATGTGTAATTGTTGGATGGGGGAAGAAACAAGAAGTGGTTGCAAATTGGTGGTATTACTTTGTTCGGCAGGATACGTTAGTGCAAAGCTGTGTTAGAGTGTAAGCTAAACTATTTGAGGAGATGGATTCTTAATCGAAAGAATAACCAACACGGATACTCAAAACGTGTGCTTTGATTAATATACATAATATGGGCGGCGCCACAACCTATAGAGGGCCAGGGCCTAGCTTCTCTGCAAACACTCGTGTTGTGCATGCTATTGTTCTCTCACGAGTGGAAGAGGCCTACAGTTTTATGCCGACTTCGAACTGCCAGTTTGGGTCGACGCCAGCGTTGTGCGGCGTATACTACACCGTGTCGAGTACAGAGTCGAAGACGCGTCTCCAACATCGTGTCATTAATTTCAAACTCACGACGCATTGACTACACAACATATCGCCAATAGCCAAGTAATTGTAACAATAACAATAAAGTTATTATAAAATGAATACGATTGAAATTTAAGATGTAAGTTCTTATTATTCTGATGTTGGTGCACGACGTGTCGCATATGTCAGCATTCAAAGAGACGATGTCTAGTTTTGACATTCCTGCCAAACTCGTCTGGTTGTGCGGGAAGACGATGTAGACCCCCGAGACCTGCAGATCTCACTCACCCACGCTAGAGGCACAATCTTCCAGAAGTCCGTATAACAGTTGGCATGCGCGAATTACATTTATATGACGTATAGGTCTAGCTTTGAATGAGGGCAAAACGTAACGTAAATGGTGTCCTCAAGAAAGGACATCTAACAGCGAAGCCTTGGGTAGAGCATCACAATTGGTAGCTATAACTTCGAAGTAGTTAAGGACTTCGTTCACCTCGGCTCCGCAGTAAATAGTACGAATTACATCAGTACCGAGATCAAACGCACTGTAGCTCTTACCAACCGCTGTTTCTACCGGGCTCAAGAGGCTAAAGAGTAACACAGCTGTCTCTCGAAGACCTGACTGATTTTATAATCTTAATCCTATTTTAATCCTTAATTTTAAAAGCGGGTGAAGGAGTTTTCCATGCGGTCTTTGGTCCTATTCGTGTTGAACTATCTGCAGGAGGTGATTCAAACACGATGGTGCCACAAGATCCGAGCCGTAGACGCTTGGCTAGAATCATATCGCACAATAGTGTTTGAATTACTCCAACTTCTAAGGCCATGAGTATGGAGAACTTAATTCCGTCCCATAGAGTCTTCGACTTCGAACCAACAGAGGACCACCTCGATTAATATTTACTTGAATGCAAGTAGAGGACAGCAATCCAGAGATCATTTGTGAGGAAGAATGAAGAAGAACAGTACTGTTGGATCCATTGTGATGCCCACTGGGAAATGTAACCCTCTGCTCCTACTTCATGTTGATGTTGATCAGTCATCCAGATATCCGAATAAACCTGAAGAGAGAATTTAGAGGGATATTCGATCTTAGAGGTATTGGAAGAAATGTTATCCCAGTGTTCTATGTCTCAACTGAAGGTCGTCTTTTTCCGCCACGTCGCACATTGGGGCAGAATGACCTGAAACCTGGCATCAAATCAACCGTGCTATCAGTGAAAATATATTGCTGGTACTGATGCATTTTTAGTGGAATGTGACTAAGATTAAGCCGTGATCTTAGGACGCTTAGTTTAGGATGAGTGGGATATTTGAAAAACGACCCCGGGGGAGAATTTGATTTTTGATTTTATGCCGGCTTTTAGGGGGCAGTGCGTTGCTGCAGCCACTGCATATAAAGTCGTTGGATAGTCCCATTTCCATTTCATAGTACTTCAGGTGATTATAGCCAGTTAGATCTCCAACTGTGATCTGGCATGTGTAGGCCATTGAAGGCGTTTGTTGATTTTTGCACTATTCAACTTGGGCAGGAGCATCCGAGTGGTCTCACGTGTGGTTATGGAGTTCCACCTTTCATTAGCTTCTACTATGAAGGTGTCATGCACTTTCTTCTTGACATCCGCAAGAGATGGTTTGATACATATGGGTCGGATTCGGCTCCATTCCTGGTAAGTTTATCCGCTGAATCATTCTCAGCTTTGTAACAGGTTTCTAGAACCTGTAGAGCAATACTGCTGGGCAACGCATTGAGAACCAGCTTGGACTTGACTTCTACTGTTGATGGCCATTTGATTATCAATTAGAGCGGTAATATCAACCGTCGGTATTTCCCACATCTGGTCTCATTCTGTCCGCTTCCTTGCCTAAGAGTTAGTTCGATAAAGTCGACTTCAAGTCGTCTTCAAGTCGACTTCAATAACCATTTGTTTATATTATTTATATTATACTATTTTACTATTTAATAACTATTTATAAATTTACTTTTACATATGTTTCATGACTACCTTCGCCTACATTACCCTAAAAAGGGCTTCTTAAAAGCTTTTTAATAAATTGTATTATTTTATCCTCAGTGGCGGCCGAGGCGTTGTGTACTTGATTCTTACCCAGGTTCGATTCCCAAATTTTCACGACCCCATCTCTTTCGAATAACTGTCAATCCTCAAAGAGTATAACTGTCTAAAAAAAAACTTTTCAAATTGGCCGTTCGGAGTCGGTAGTTCCCTTCCACTCGTGAGAGAACACACTTCCACTCACAACACTAGTGGTTACTGAAAAGCCCTCTACGTTATTTTATACCTCAAATGAAAGTCTGTGGTGAATTACTGTGTGACTGAATTCTTTTTATCTAGGGACATTTCCGTGCTAACTTACACCAAAAACCCACTTTGGATTTTGTACATACAGAACAAATTCAAAAAAATTCGGGGTGAACACTGCTTGGTACACTATCCCTTTTAATTGACTGCTAAAAGTTCCAGCTAATTTGTTCTACCAAACAACCTTACATGCACATCAACCTCAACAAATAGATACGTTACAAACCTCAATCTCTAGACCACCCCTAGCTAATTTTCTTTTCTTTTATTTAATATTCCACTTTGGTTCAATTTTAGGGGATTCACCCCAGATTTCTAATTATTTTTTTACGGCGTCACCAGGGATGCATTTCAAGACAGAAAAAAATTGTATCACTGCGTGCTGAAGAGCCGCATTTTAATTTTTCAGTTAAAGCAAGGAAATAGCTACTTGCATTGTTTTCTGTTTTGTTTACTGCGTTCAATTTGTACTTGGGGGTGATAATAAAAAAACATCAAGTATTTTCAATCAAGATTCAGTGAGGAAGATATAAAAAAGAAAATATTAATTTAATTTAAAAAAATAAAGAAATGAATAAAATGTTGATTAAATTAAGCAACTATCATGCACTATACGAGTCGCATATTCCTCAAAATAATCAAATATGTTCATAAATACTACATAATACAGTGCAGTCACGATTATCGCAACTAAAAGAGCCTGGGGTAGTTGCGATTATCGAGCTAGCTTCTGTCTAAATGAAAAGTTGCGATTACTGCATCAATATTGATAAGATAATCGAAAACGTAGTGTATGTACATTCTGCTTTTAATTGAATGTTTTTGTGATTGGCTTGATGGGGTTTTATTGTTTTCAAACAGTTTTACAAAGATTCATGCAGCAAAGGCTTATATGTACGTGCGTATGGTCCTGGGGAAGCATACGACAATCAAGAAATGCACAAAATATGAATTAAAAAAGTGGTAAGCAGTTGAATTGTGTTGCCACTTTTTAACACTTGAGAATTTTTCTGCAGAAAAATAGAAATGTGCCGAGTCTCACGAAAATTCTTACGAAAAAAGCAAACGATTCCGTTCTGATTCTGATACAAAAGAAATCGTCACAACCTGTATTATTAAAATTCACATTTCCTATTATCTGCTGTAGATTCTAATTCAATATCTAACGATCATATAGGCGCCAGTACAAATTTAATTAAATTGAAGATTATTAATTAAAGGGAGCTCCAAGCGGTCCCTAGACGCTCAATATTTTTGTGCGAAATATTGCCCAATACTATTGGCTAGGCTCCCCAGACGATGCAATACTTTCCCAATAAATTAATTGACCACTGATATGTGTGTAGACCAGTGGTTCCCAATTTTTTTCGGCCACGGAATCCTTAATTATCTCAAACAATTTTCGATATTTTTTAGATATCGCCCTTATGCAAACCAGATACAAATAATAACAAGTAGCAAGTTGCAAGTAGTAATGATATAAGTCAAAGTATTATTCATTTATTGCTCACAGGTCGCCACAGATACTTTTATGTTTGACAAGACAGGCAAGAATAAATGATATAAAAATAAACATTTATTGTTCAACGAAAAATACGTTATAACTTTTTATTATGAAGAATAGACAATTTAATAAAAGATATTGAAATTAATATCGGCAGTGAAGAGTGACTGCCTATAAATATTCGATTTTTTCATATATTTTGACATATGAAACTCAAAACAACTGCGAATGGTTTTTTGGAATCCAACCGATGAAAAAACGCGGGTAATATTTACTTAACTGAATGCGACTGTAGGGTATTCAATGCATATTTCAGTCCAACCCAAAATATATTCAAATTATAAACTTCTGATTCAAAATTCTATTTAAAAAGAGATGAACATTTGATGTCGATAAAATTGATTAATCAAATTCGGATATATGCTTCTTTCATCATCTGAAGTAAGCAAATATTTTCTTCCAAAAATAGTTTACCAAGTTTGGTTTTAAGTGAAAATATTTTGTTTTTAACTTTAAATTTGGTTGTGGTTCTTCCCTGTAAGGACTGGTATATTACGTTGAGTTTTAATGCAAGAGTTCAACAAGTGTACTTAGGGATGCAGAAATGTATTTAATGTATGTATTTAGCTCGTTTCGCAATTCAAATATTCTGTATAAAATACTAGAGAGCCATCTTACATCCGAATGTGGAAGAAGAGATTGACGACTTCCTACATATTCACACACTTTTTTAAAAATTAACGTAAGTAATTTACTATTTGTAGGGCACAGGCATGACAAAAAAAAAAACGAAGACACGATTATGATTTTCTTGCGGAACCCCTTTGACCCTTTCACGGAACCCCATGGGTCCGCAGAATACCATTTGGGAAACGCTGGTGTAGACCATATGTTGATGAAATCACTCGCTGAGGTGCTTACTGCTCGGCACTTTAAAATTAATAAGCAAATATAATGTATCTGTACCTACAGAAGATGCAATTTCTTCATATTTTGCAATAAATATCAAAAACCTTTTGATTTTCACAATATATTAGACATGCTTACAACATTATCAAAAGACGAACAATAATATTGTGGTGGCCGTGGAGTTGAGGGTATATGCGTTGACCCCTAAAACTGAAACTCGCTGCCTGCGTTCGATTCCCGGCCAGTGCGACAAAAAATGTTCACGGCTCCACTTCTTTCGCGTCACTGACAATGCTCAAAGAGTAATAACTCAAACTTTGCCGCTTGGAGTCGGCATAAAACGGTCCACTCGCGAAGCAACAATAGCACGCACAACACGAGTTGTAGCTGAGGAGCTAGGCCCTGGCCCTTTACGGTCTGTAGCGCCACCCATATTATTATTATTTCCTAGCCTTAAGTTTTTTCGGTGACATGTGTTTCTGACTATGAAATCGTATTTATAATTAATAAACAAATTCTGTGATTCTTCATAGTTATGCGTTAGAACATTTAAAAAAAAAATCACCCGTAAATTTGTTGGTGGCTAATAAACTATACATTTTTCCAGTTTTTTAACAAAAACTTCACACTCATGAGTCCGACAATCGTGGCACTCATCCAAGCTTATAAGCTCTACAGTCCCCACAATTCATGCCTGAATCTTCGTCTCCAAATACCATCAACGTAATCAGTAACGAAAATCGTAATCAAAATATAAACGTCTTTTTTGACAATAGGCCTCATTAACGGCTCGTTGTATTCGAGCAACCACATCGATGCCATCCGCGTATGCTAAAATTTGTACGGATTCCTGGAAGATCGTGCCTCTAGAGTTGGCGAGTGAGCTCTGAACGACCTTGTCAAAAATTGCCTTGAAAAAATCACATGACATTGCGTCGCCCAGTCTTAATCCTGTTTTGACATTCAAGGTCTCGGTGAGTTCGTTACCGACCTTGATGCAGCGAGTATTCTCCATCGTCAGGAGAGAATGAATTTTGCATGCTATAATATGCTGTCATATGTCGTAATGAAATTGACAGATAAGTGATGAGTGTCAACTGCATTTCGTGAGATTTTTCTCCAGAATCTGCCATAGTGTGAAATGAAATTCCGGCCTGACCACTCACTCATTGGGACCTATCAGATTACGTCCTTATGTTTTCATGTTTAGTAGACTTATTCCTCTGTAACTGGCGCAGTTGAAGAAGTCATGTTTTTCGTTGATACTGTTTAACCATTATTCTCAATTATCGGGTTCTTTAATTTACTGTGCAACAAAATTAAACTGGGTTCTCAGTATGAAATTATGATTCGCCTTCTTTAAACTATATGAAATGTTGAACGAAAATTGTTGTATCAATTTTAAAAGCGAAACACAATTTGATTGATTTTACTTAAAAGGCCATGTGAAATAAATTGTTATTCCACATTTCCCGTTGTAGACAGCCGGCTGGCAGTCCCTCTACCAGCTGCAGCAGTAGTATGCAAGGGCTCTCATATTCCCTGGCAACGTTTCTCATACTTTACAATTTCGTATTCAAATCTTTCGCGGTGTTCGTCACTCACTGAACCCATGTTATCCGGAAAAAAATCTTGTGTTGGAGTGTAATGAAAAAACACACGAGGCAACCGTTGCAGCGACACAGCCATGTTGAACCAACAGTTGCTTAGTGTGAAGCTGTGTTGTCCGTTGCTTAGTGCGTAGGTGTGTTGCCGCAACTGTTGCTAGAACTACCAACAAATTTTGATAGTTTTGGTAGGTTGTTGCAACTGTTGTTTCGTGTGTATAATTGTTTATTGCATTCACTCGTTCTTCGGAAACAATCTAGTGAGAAGGTTCTTGGGCTGTTTTAAATTGACCCAGCTTGATCAAACGTACAGGAAAGCCCATCATTACTCCAACACTCGTGAAAAAGACGCCGAGATACTTAAACTTCTCCACTTGCTTCAATGGGACTCCACTAACCTTTAGAGTGCATTGAACAAACGTTCTGGATTGAACTGGACCATAACCTCCGATTTGTCCACGTTGACCTTCATTCCAGCATCAGCACAAACGCATCGAGTGCGCGCTGGAGTTCCGTCTTGGAAGACGTGAGGATCACCAAGTCATCTGCAAAAAGAAGATGACTTACCCACAACTCTCCTAATGTGAAACATTCCTCCCCTAGGCTGCGCTGCAAAATCCAGTCCATATAAACAATAAAAAGGAGAGAAGACAAGACGTACCCTTGGCAACACCTACGGGGAAGGTGTTGATTTAGCACCGTTAACCCGAACACAGTTGCTACAGTTTGTGCATAGAGACTAAATGGCATTCAGAAGAGGACCCTCAATTCCATACTCCTGCAGAAAACTCCAGGGTTTACCTCGAGGAAATCGGTCGTATGCCTTTTTCAAATCCACAAAACAAGTGTAGATGGGCTTGGCATACTCCCAAGCACTCTCAAGCACCATTCTTGGAGTGAAAAGCAGGTCGGTTGTACTTTTACCGGGACGAAAGCCGCACTGTTCATCCCCCATACTGGGCTCGACCATAGCTCTAGAACGCGCTTCTAACACCTTAGGGAAGACTTTCCCCGGGAGTTCTTTTTTTTTTTTAATTCATTTTTATTCTTTACTTCATAAAATACTTAAATACTAGACAAAAATGCTTAAAACTAGTTTAACGAACAATGCTAGATGTAACTTACTGGCCCTCGGCGGGCGCTCTAAGCTAAACTTAAACTTATGCTATGTCTTTCGACCTAAACTTAATATATATATATTTAAACGAAACATGGATATTGAATCAAAAATTTTAAATTAAGAAAATTGGGAAAAAAAAACTTTATTACAGAACTGTTTGTTCCCCGGGAGTCTTAAAAGAGATATGCCCCTGTAGTTGGGGCAATCTCTTTTGTCCCCCTTCTTGAAAAGTGGGACAATCACCCCAGTTTGCCAATCGCCATGAAGTCATGAAGAAGCAACACACCCGCTGCGAGTTTACCCCGTCTTTTCTTTTTAATTTCCTCCCGCAAATTATGCAAAGTGGAAGCGTAGGATGTGGCGTTGATCGTGAGCAAGATTCCCGGCAGACGGAGTGACTTTGAACTTCTTCGGGGGGTCTGTTCCTTTTTTATGCCACTGCATGGACTTTTGTTTGCTTTCAGGGTCATAGTGGTGGACCCGTGTTTCGTCACCAGTAATAACTACACATCTCCAAAAGCTCTCTACAGTATGCGATGCTCACTTTTTTCTGAGGCGCTGTGAGCATTCGTGGCACCCACTTTGCACTGACCTTTGAAAGGTTAAGATGGTCATGAAGAATGGTGTGAATGGTACCAATTGAAAGCTTGGTGATCTCTGTCTTCATTTTCACCTTTATTCGGGCATCCTCAACAAGTTTTTCGACTTCTTTGATGCTTTCTCCCGTACAAGCAGTAGCCGGGGCGCCGGAGCTGGGGTCGTCTTCAATGCTCTCTCTGCCTCTCTTGAACTCACTTGATCACTTTTGCGCAGTTGATAATGAAGGCGCGGAACCCTGGTAAACAGCCACCATATCTTCAGGAATAGTTTTTTGACCTTTTCCTTGCTTAGTGAGAAATTTAATTACAGCGCGATACTGAATTTTCACCATCATCGTCTCAGTTGCCATTATGATTCTGTTTAACTAGAGATAAAACGTGAATTAATAATCACATTTATATGAAATTTTACATGAATGCACTAAATTAATAGTATTACTTGGTAAATAAGTCAATTTATATATACAATCACAGCTTCACCGCCGATACCGAGAATATATTGAAAACAAAATAATGTAGTGACTTAGCCGCAAAGGATAATAAAACTTTGATTTCATGATCACACATTAAGAGCCATTCTTTAACTTTTGTGAGATCTTATAGTATGTATCTTATAGTGCGATTACTAACAAGGAGTTTATTAACCACTTTATGAGAGACTATGGAGTAAGAGTTTTCATTCATCGTTATTCGAAAGGGCGCAATAATAGCAAAACTCATTGAATTGCTACGCAAATTACGGTTGTCAGAGTTCTGAATCTGTAAATAGCCTCCACTTATGAAAAAATGTCAATCAATAATAACACTAAGGTATTTAAACTCTTTAACGGATTCAATTGCGAAACAAATTGCATCACAGGAGTTTAGTTCATTGAACTGTAAAGTTACTGACGACAAATTGCAAGGAAAGTTTGAAAATGTACAAAATTTAAATCATGAGATTTATCCTGGCCAAGACTGAAGTGCATGGCTTTAGTTTTAACAATGACCGAAAGCTAGTGCTCAGCTTACCGGATTCTTAAAATAAAAATGTCGTTATTTACATCAGCAGTGAGGTTGAGGGGACTGAGTTATATGCGATGCTAAGATCACCTGCAAAGGCTGTAATATTTCCTTTAAAATGTTGAATAAGAAATTTATATAAATAAGGAAAAGCAATGGACCCAAAACTGAACTTTGGGGTACACCACGGTTAATACATGCTGCACTGCTAAAGATGTTCCCAATTTTGACTCTATGGGATCTATCATTTAGAAATGACTTAAACCAGTCATAGACAAAACCTCGAAAGCCACCGGCGCGTGTGTTGAATTTGCACTTATAGAAACATGTCAACTACATGCACAGTTCGTAAACTAAGCAGACCTCTTGGACCCACCTACGAGGAGAATCAGTAGTGTCTTATCTATACAGAGAGACGATGGTCTCTCTGGTTGGTCATTCGGGGGATAGTCCTCTCTGTCCCGCTCTAAATGTAAGATAAAACAAACAAAAGTAACAAATGTGGCTTTTCGGGACATTTCGCAAAAAGATATAAGATTAAAGCGGATTAAAGATAGAACAATTTTGCTGACAAATTAAGTTATAAAAGAAAAGGATTTGGGCAGTAAAATATAAGATGTTTTGGTGATGAACAGAGAAAGGAGAAAACGACTTAAAATAAAATGTGTCCTGAGCAAGAAGGTTTTAAAGTCTTCAAAGAAAAAGATGAATTCGGAAGTGGAAAAATACTTCGCTCCGTTAGTGGCTTTGAATTATCTATGGTTATAGATTCATGATCACGATTTAATTTAATAGGCGAAAAAAAAAAATGGCAGCAATTACTTCAATAAACGTTGGCATTACTGAACGTTGGCATTATATCATTACATTAGGCCAAACAGGAGGCCTACAAGGCAACTCTGCATCGAACAACGACCGGCTTCTCAGAAGGAAAAAGAAAGAGCACGAGAAGCGCGCGGTCGAAGAGATGGAGAGATGTTACGGCAGGAAGGAGGTCTGAAAGTTTTACCAAAAGGTAAAACAGTTATCCGGAGGGTATAGACCTCGGACAGAAGCCTGCAGGGATGAAAATGGACAACTAGTAGTAGAATCGCAGTCGATGCTGACAATTCGGAAAAATCACTTCTGCAGACTGTTAAACGGCGATGACGACACAAATTCCGCTGTCAGGCAGAATGTTCCACTTAATTTGGACGAGGATGACCAAGAATTCCGTCCCCCCGACTTAGGCGAGGTCAAGATAGCGATATCTAGACTAAAGTCGAACAAAGCTGCTGGAGCGGACGGACTGTCCGCGGAACTGTTTAAAGCAGCTGGAGATGATCTGGTTGGGCGCATGCACCAGCTCATCTGTAAGATATGGTCGGAGGAAAGCATGCCCGATGAGTGGAATCTCAGCGTCGTTTGTCCGGTCCACAAGAAAGGAGACCCTTTTGACTGCGCCAACTATCGAGGGATCAGTCTCCTTAACATATCGTACAAGATCCTCTCTGCCGTCTTGTGTGAACGCCTGAAACCATTCGTCAATAACCTGATAGGTCCTTATCAGTGCGGTTTCAGGCCGGGAAAGTTTACCATAGACCAAATTTTCACACTGCGGCAGATCCTGGAAAAAACCCACGAGATGCAGATCGACACCCACTACATATTCGTCGATTTCAAGGCCGCATATGACAGCGTGCATAGAGACGAGCTGCCATGTCTAGTTTTGACATTCCAGCCAAACTCGTCAGATTGTGCAGGATGACGATGGAGAACTCTCGCTGCTCCATCAAGGTCGGTAACGAACTCACCGAGACCTTCAATGTCAAAAAAGGTTTTAGACAAGGCGAGACGCTATCATGTGATTTCTTCAACATCATACTTGAGAAGATCGTGCGAAACTCAAATGTCAACACCAGATGCACGATCTTCCAAAAGTCCGTTCAACTGCTTGCCTACGCGGACGACATTGACGTGATTGGACGAACACAGCGAGCTGTCAATGAGGCTTTTGCTAGCATTGAAGCGGAAGCGGCTAAAATGGGTTTGGCAGTTAATCAGGGCAAAACAAAGTACATGCTGTCATCACGAAAGGACGCACAACATCGACGCCTCGGACAGAGCGTCATAATGGGCAGCAGAAACTTTGAGGTAGTCAAGGACTTCGTCTACCTTGACTCTGCAGTAAACAGGGACAATAACACCAGTACCGAGATCAAGCGCAGAATTACTCTTGCCAATCGCTGTTTCTTTGGGCTCAAGAGGCAATTGAGTAACAGAGCCATCTCTCGAAACACCAAGTTGACTTTATATAACACCCTAATCATCCCCGCCCTGCTCTATGGCGCAGAGACATGGACGCTATTGAAAGCGGATGAAGAAGCTCTTGGTCTTTTTGAGAGAAAAGTTCTGCGTGCGATCTTTGGTCCTGTTTGTATTGATGGCGTCTGAAGAAGGAGATTCAACCACGAACTGTACGGGCTGTACAGCGGCATGCACCTAGTTAAGCGTCTTCGGATCCAACGCTTAAGATGGTTAGGTCACGTAGAGCGGATTGACACCACAGCTCCGGCCCGAAGAGTCTTCGATTCCGAGCCTTTGGGACAACGCATAAGAGGTCGTCCTAGAACAAGATGGCGCACACAAGTGGAGAAGGACCTCAACCAACTTGGTGTGCACAACTGGAGGCAGCTGGCGAAAGATAGTGCTGGCAGGAGAGGCTTGTTGGTTGAGGCCCAGGTCCACCCCGGACTGTAGCGCCAAACAAAGAAGAAGAAGAAACGATCGTTATTATGACGAGAAACTTAAAGTCCTTAGCTTGGTGCCAGAAAGGAAGTATTATAGTGAGCCAACTTCTACCTCTCTTGTGTTTCCTTAAATCGACTGGAAGATCATCAACTGTTTTCGAAAATTAAAGATATCCACGTCCAACTATCGATTGACAGGTCAGTTAGGCCAGAACAACAACCTGTACATCCCATTCAATCTGCGTTGGAAGAGTAAGTTGAATGTAGGTTGAGTGAGGCAGTTAATAATGATGTAATAGAACCTGTTAATGGACCGACATAGTGGATTTCCCCCATAGTTATAGTTTTCAGAGAAAACGGTGATATTATGCGTGGACATGCGCAGGGCAAACGCTTCCCATGTTCGACTGTTTTATGACCAAGCTTAAAGGAGCTCGATATTTTCCTCGCTTTGATCTCAAAAATGCGTATCATCAATTATAACTGACTGAGGATAGTCGAGACATTAAGACGTTCAATACTCATAGAGAGGTATTCCGGACAAAAGATTATTGTTCCGAGTAAATTCTGCGCTTAAAATATTTCAAAGGACGATGGGAAAGATCTTGGCTCCTTGTCGAAATGCGCTATATTATTTGGACAACGTCATTATTGTTGGACTCACTGAGGAAGAACACGATACGGTATTAAATGCAGTTCTAAAATTGTTTAAGAATATGAACGTTATTGTCAGTTAAGAGAAATGTAGGTGGAAAGTTCAAGAACTCAAATTTCTGGGACATATATTAGGTACAGCTAGGATTAGTGCTGATCCTGCTAAGGTTAAAACAATTATGAACTTCCGACCACCCAATACCAAGGAAGAAATGAGAAGCTTATTGGGTCTTGTGACATATTTAGCAAGTTCGCATTGCACACCCTGATCAAAACACCATAAAGTTCAGCTCAAGCAACCGCAACACTAATCCCTACACATACGAATTATGTTTACTATAAGTATTATGTGTTATCCATCATAATTTTCTATTCTTTTTTCTGTAGAAGGTTGTAACTAGAAGGTAGGCACTTATACTTTGCCCAATGCTTGTGCAAGCCATATTTTTTATGCGTTCAATACATACTGACATCATTGAAACCAATGGTACTACACTGCTGTATATTCATAAAGTTGTATCCTTACACATTTGGTGTGAGTTCGTGCGAATTTTGTTTGTGCACTTTATTTATACAATTAAAGCAAAATTCGGATCTAATTTGTCGTACACCCTTCTTAACCCTCTGCGATTGACGTGGTAGTACGACAGACACCACAAAAACGAAAAACTTGTGTTGCGCCGTTATTTTTCAAATGTTGACTCTCGCGTTCTCAGTACCTTTCTGTAGTATGCTCATACGTGCGTTAGTGTTACGCTAGCTGTCGTGGCATGCGCATGTGGTTTTGTGCGAAGGGGAGTGTCTGCTAGTTAACCACGTCAGCATTAAGGTATGTGTCTGATATACAACCACCTCAGTGTAATAGTTACATGTTCACAGTGTCTCCTAAGCAATATTTTTTAAAATTGTTTTGTTAAATTGAATTTGTTTTTTGTTTTTTAGAAGGCTCACTCAAATAACAACCAAGGGTCTTATACTCGTAGATCTAAAAGAACCTCGACTGGAACCTTTTTAAGTCACGATCAGCTAATAGAACAATGGTTGGACGAAGAAAGCGAGCACGAGTTCAGCGACGACGAAGTTGGCGACCCGAATTTTCAGCCAGAAACCGAATTCTGGTGATGAAGAGTTTCCACGTGAAGATGTGCCGTTTGTACCCGCCACTGAAAATGTGCATCAAGAATCGTCAAGAAATCCATCTGAATATTACAAAGGTAAGAAGGGATTTATTTGGAATAAACAAGAGTGCAAGGACGTCACGAGCTGCAGCACACAACATAATAAGATTACCTGGCCGTTTGCACATTTCCAACTTTGAAGGCTATCAAATGAAGGCATTCAATGTTAGAATGTTTGGTCACATTTACGAATCAAAAGCTCAATAGTTACCGAGCCCAGTTCAAACACAGCACTAAGGTAGAACTTATGGACACAGATGTCACCGAAATCAAAGCATTTATAGTACTATTCGTATGTATTTAAGTGTAATAATACAGATCTTTGCATAATATTTGCCACTGACGGAACTGGCCACGAAATATTCCGCTGCGTTATGTCCAAGTGGTGTTTATCTTGTTTGGTCAACTGCCTCCGATTTGATGATTCCGCTACCAGAAAGGAACGTCTGGAAGAAGATCCACTTGCCCCAATATCAGACATATTCAACAAGTTCATCTCAAACAGCCAGTCTCAATATACCCCTGGACCATACCTTTGTATCGACGAAATGTTGTTGGCATTTAGAGGTCGTTGCAAATTTATTGTTTACATGCCCCAGAAACTAGCAAAGTATGGCATACTACATTTACAATGCCTACATCTACCATGGCAAAAATTCAGATGGCATAGGCCTGACTGAACAGGAAAGAAAACTGGCAGTACCAACTCAATCTGTTCTGAGACTTGCGAACGCTGTCGAAAACTCAAACCGCATCATTACAGCTGACAATTGGTTCAGTTCGATTCCACTTATGGAAATATTGCTGATAAGGGGATTGACCTACTTAGGTACTCTGAAGAAGAATAAAGCTGAGATACCACCATGCTTCTTGCCGAATGTCCTATTGATCTCTTCTTCCCACCATAATCAAGATATAGATACTGATACAAGAAAACCAGTAACGATTGCGGACTACAATCACACTAAAGGAGGAGTTGACGAAGTCGATAAAAAGTGCTCAGTATATTCTTGTAGCCGCAAAACTCGTCGTTGGCCTATGGCAGTTTTCCAAAGAATTCTGGATATGGTGAGCATAAACAGCTTTGCAATGTATCAAATATGTACAGACAGTGATGATAAAATGAGAAGAGGAACTTTTATTTTGAATACGGTAACAGCATTAGTGCTAGATCACATGAAGGGTCGTGTGTGCAACGAAAGATTGACAAGAGAACTGCGGATGACTGTCAGTAAAGTTTTGGGTAAAGATCTTCCCCCTCCACCACCAAGAACTCCATCAATTCCACCAAATGGAAGAAAACTATGCTCTATTTGTCCAACAAAAATGAAAAGATTAACC
The DNA here is from genome assembly GCA_905231855.2 of Eristalis tenax. Classification (NCBI taxonomy): domain Eukaryota; kingdom Metazoa; phylum Arthropoda; class Insecta; order Diptera; family Syrphidae; genus Eristalis; species Eristalis tenax. The sequence continues at coordinate 50,518,851 of HG993128.1, forward strand.
AGATATTGTTGCTGTGATTTTTCGAAGCCAATTTGTCTTCAATGCTCTAAGCCACTTTGTGACTGCCAAAAAAATTGTGATTTTGAGGGTTCATATCTTTTAATTGAACCAATGAATGGATATCTTTTTTTTAGTTCGATTACCATAAGCGTTAACTTTAATAGACGGATAAGTAAATGAAGAAAGTATTTATGTTGTTTTTTTTTTTTACTTTTTCTATATGTGTAAATTTTGCAAAAATAATTTATGTCATATAAATAAATGTTGTTTAACTTTATATGTGTTTTTAATTTAATATACTAGTATTTTAAAATAATAATTAACACTCTTAACTTTAAAACATAATAGGTAAATACAGGAATATAAAACGAATTTTGAAAATACTAGCTTCCAAAATGGTGTCTGGTGTACTACCACGTCAATAGAATTGTGAAAATTAGGGCACGATGTATCAAACAAATTATTTTATCGGGGAACGAAAAAAATACACATACGTAGATGTATTTCATAGCCATACATGTACCATAAATATACATTCCTCAATCGAACATTGTTTACGTTCTCACTTGACCATTTCTCTCACCACCCTGGTGGAAGTTCATAAAACTTTTTTGCGACATGTTAAGTCCAGTGCCACATGAAATTGCTTACAATTACGGCGATATAATGAATACTTATCCATGCGCTACAGTGTCGACCAACAACTTTTTTGCCCACTATGCAACAGATTCTTTTATTTCGTTTGTATTTCATTTGTCTCGATATCGATATTGTCTAAAAAAAAATCTTGATTTCTATTGAACTTCTTTGCAACTTCTTTAGAAAGCAGATTAATAATTCACTTGCCTAAATATTTTATGACCTTATAGATGTGGTCCTTGACGGGAATAAAAACAATTTCGAACTGGTCAACCAAGTTCGCCTTAATGTTCAGCGGGGAGATCTATTTTGTGAGTGACTTATACGTCTATACAGACATTGTTGCTTGTTGAGGTAGAAAATAAAATCGAATGCTATGTCTCCATCAACAAATTAATCCCAGGTTTATATTTACCTGAATCCAATGTGATTGTCATTTCTTGGTTTTGCTTCGAATCCAATAATGAATATCAACTGAGTAGCGAAGAAAATTGCGAATACATATTTGTAGCAGTACCTTATCTACAACAGGAACGAGAATGGGTGAGTGAGTGATACGAGGAACTTATCGTGGAAAATAGACGAGGACAGTCGACGTTGCGAAAGTAGGTAACATGCAATTTCGTTTTTACGCCTATATTAACTGAAATAAATCGATTTGCTGAAATTTTTTTTTTATCTTTTGTTTCTTAGCACACGAACATTAGAGTTACACAGTCAACGCTTTTCGTGCTGGTGCCACAGTCACTGGTGGACTTGACCCTTAGCCAACAAGTCTCTCCAGCTGGCTCGATCTTATGCCAACTGCCTCCAGTTACGCAATATATGTTTGCAAAGGTCCTTCTCCACTGGTGCGCAGTCGAAGACAAAAAGTAAGTATTTAAAAAGAGGATTTAAATTGAACTTATTTTAAATCGAAATCGACGTGTGCAGTTTGTAATGGAAAAACATTCAGAATCCTGATCCTGCCATTCAGGAACTCCACATATTCAGTGAAGTTTATGGAGGGCAAAAGAGAAATAATACCGTCATATGGTTCTTCATACTACTGGTTTTACTTAAAGAAGATACTTCAAGAATGGCTTGCTCCAGAAGAATGGCGTAACACCTGAAATGCCTACCACATATTTAGATAAGATACCAATAAACTACGGTATAGACGGAAGATAAGAAGACGGAAGATATTCTTAAAATTGTTCAGTATAAAGAGGACGTTAAAAAGGAATTTTACATGAACATATTGACCTGGTCTACTACTGCTATTGAAGCGGCTGAATAGGAAGAAGGATGGAAAAAGTTAAACGGTGCAAGAACCTTCTTTAACAATATATTTTTTCACTTTGTCCTTTATTTTATTGGAACATAATACGATCTGGTTATTGTTAGTATATTTTATAACTTTATCTATTTTTTATAGTTTAAGCTTCATATTTCAATAAAAAAAAAACTTTTTTTATTTTATGTATTTTATGTATTTTATTTTAAAATTATAATTCTAAGTTTGAAGACGGAAATAAAAACCAGCTTTTTCACACGGTATATCGAGCTACTATTAAACTAGGAAGATAGAAACAAAAAATATATCTCATACAACTCAAACAGTGAGAACCTTATTTTATTCATATGTCAACAATTTGAGAACCGTCAAATAAAAAATTTATTCAGTTCTTTGCGTTTTCAATGGATGGATTTATTCCCTTCTTCCAACTGGTGATTCAATTTTCACAACCGCAATAGAACTAACCGGCCAAAACACATCAGTCACACTTTGCTATCTTTATCACAATGGATCCAACCAGGACCTATGTCGGTCATAACTGCTACAGTTGTGGCAATCACCTTAACCTAACCTTGCTATATTTTATTATGTTTGCTGTGTTTTCCTTTTCTTCACGCTTTGCACTTATAACGTAGAAAAATTAAGAAAAAACGTTTAAGAATGTAAACATATAATTCCTGTTGCAGTTTTTCACTAGTTTAGCAGGTTTGAAGAAAATAATCTAGTAACGCTGGTGACAGAGGAAGTGCTTTGCAGTGTCGTAGTCTGGTCTACAGGCATCGCAGAGGGTTTCGTCGCGTAGGCCAAGCACACTTAGAGTGGTTTTGTTCATAATTGCTCAACTTGTAAGAAAAGTGGGATTTGATTAACTTCGGAGTTAGTGTCAACTCGAGATTTAACCGACGAGTTGAAAATTGATTTTGTTCACTATTTTAACTCACAGACTGAAATGTAAAATCCAGAAGTTGTCCACCTTTCAGTTTTTTATTTTCCCCTGAGATATTTTGGACAATTCACACATATGATGTCTTTTTCCACTCTTAATCTGCGATGTGTGAGGTGCTGAGAGGAGAGGATGTGTGAGGTGTGCGCTATGAGAAGTTTTTTCTTTCGTCAGATTCGTTTGGCAAATTTTCAAACCGAATCCTTGTTGTATACATATGTGCGGTCAGTAATACGATTAGTCAGTGTGTAATTGTACGTAATTCACGAGGCCTGTTAACAAATAATCTATCAAATACTTCATTACTTCAAAGCAAATCGAAAGGGCCATTACCTCCTGTCGATTGAATTAAGCCCGAGAACCATTTTTGTCCGCCTTGAGTGACGAAAACGATAAATGTATCACAATTATCCCATCTTGTGTACACACGTGAGCAGGCAACTAGAGAGAGAGAGAGAGCAAAGTCTCTGATTTTCTCCCTTAACTTCTGCTATTGCCATAATTGGAGAAAATCAGTAGCTGATAAACCCTTGCGTTTTAAATTGAAACCCGAAACCATAAAACGTGTGTGGATGTTGAAGAGAAAAATCCCAAGGTTGTGGGAGAAAATAAGAATGCCGGGGACTTCTGACAGGCATTAAGGAGCATGCGCTTGGTCTGTCAGCATCCTGGAGAGTCATGGCACCTCCAATTGTGTTCTCGAGAGCGTCATCCATCGATAAAATCACTAACCAAGGACGTAGGCAGTCCCAGCGCAGGTTCAGGTCCTGAGAATGTCTCCTCTGATCCTTGTCTAGGCACTTCATCGGGGATCTCACTTCCAGCGATCACCTGCCGACCCGGGACCCAGACAAGTCTTAGTGAATGATGACTGCAAATTCAGAGAGGACTTGCATTCCTGAACTATACTGGTTAAATGGTTAAACAAGGGCCAAGCACAGCTTGGCTGTCACTGCAGACAAATATGTACTTTGCCCTTTTCTCTTATTCTTCACAATATAGTTCAGATTGGTTATTTTGCGCTTGGAAAACCGACTCAAATTTACCACATGAGGTATGTAGTCGTCATCCATGTTGCCCTCATCCACGATGGTTTTCTCATTGGTCATCGGATTTGGAGCCATCCATAAATATTCTACTACATTCCTTTCCTAGCTCGGATTTTGAGAGCCAGTCGTAATTGCGAAAGTCAACTCAGATGATAACCATAAAACATTATATTCAGGATTTATTTTTCAATTCTACATGTAATCATTTCTAAGTTAGCTATTTTAAAAGCTCTTCCTTAGTTTTAAAATTCGTATAGTACTTCATTGTAAGTGTTGCCATGGTTTTGTTTAGTAAGTTTTTTGAAGTCATTGTTTTTCTGTTCCTACCTCATAAATGGGGCGGGAGGAACCCAGACCCCCCCCCCTCCACCTCTCGGATTGTCGTATCGGCAATCGAACCTAGACATCATAGGTCAAGTGCATAGGATTCGACACGCATACCCACCACTTCATGGTGTCCAATACTTTCAATTAGAACACAGAGATACGATTTCTTCTCATTTAATTTTGGTTACAAATATTCGAATAGTCTTAAATAAATTAATAAAATTATCACAATTAAGTTTAATAAAATGTCAAGACCACAACTTGTATTCAACTATAATATGTGTGCAAAGATTTTTTTTTACTTACATACTCAATCGATCAGACAAGAGGTTGCTGTAGAAGCTATGCCCAGGCTCACGTGTGATTGCAGAGCCGTCACCATTATCATGATATTATAACGAGGTCACCATTAATAACCATCTCTCTCATATTGGGTTAACATATTTTTACACGATAAATCGAAAGTGTAACATCCCTCTTGATTTTAAGAACACATATGGACCCATATTTACATGCCTACGAGCGTGCATGTGAATGTAACCAGAAATCCTTATTTGCCTTCGAGGGTACAGAAAGAGATAGAAGCACCCTTGGCTTACATACCTCGTAAAGTTAACCATCGTTATGAAAAATCATACATTAAAAGGGTTAAGAGGTAACAATGAGTTAGAGACAAACACATGTTCGCGCTGAGGATGTGAGACCTACGGTGTAATTAAAAATGAATGAATACACACCAAATTATAATTAGAACAACTGGCAAATTTTGGGGGCGCTTTAATATTTCTGATGAGGGTTAGCTGATTAATTATTCATTTTTCTTAAGCAGTTAAGGATTTGTTTATAGTTGTGCTATTATTCTTCGCATGATAGGCGCAAATATGTATGTTCTTATCTACCGATATCTACCGTTCTCTATGTATTATCTCCAACGAGGCAAATTGGGTATATTTTTTATTCGAATGTAATAGTATGAACCTAAACACCACGTAAACATAAACATCGACTATCCAGCACTAACTGACTCTACAATTGAAATCGTCATAATAATACGCTGTACATCCAAGTCCGGGCATTTCATTTTACGGAGAGTACAATATCAAATAGAAACAAGGATGGGCAAGCTTAATATATACTAGATCCGTTGCTGGCATATTTAAGGTGCTGGAATTTTTCAACCTAGGTACGTTCGAAATAAGTTATTATTGGTCGTTTTCGACCCTTATGTATCAAAAAATAACTTTTTTTAAGAAATAAATGGGTTTGTATAGAATTCATAGAAATATGAATTAATGTAAACAATTCCTTTTCTTCTTAATACGGTGCGGTGGACCTGGACCTTAACCAACTAGAGCGATCCCCGGCTAGCCATCTCGAGTTTCGCACGCCAAGTTTTTTGAGGTCGGTTGTAACCTATGGAACTATATTGGAATAGAGGAATCTCGGATTAAGACACGTGATCACTCCAAAGTCTGATTTTTACTAATGGTTGAAGCTTAAGAAAGAACGTCATGCATGACATTTACAAACGAACGAGACAAATAAATAAAATACGAAGGATAACAAAGTAATAATTTTTATAGCAAGTGCTGTCAACTTTAAAGTTTGGAATCTTAATGTCAAAATAATTCTCGCACACTTAACACTTAAGGATACTCGGAATTCAGTTCATAATTCATTAAGTAAGTTGGTGGTTGACGTTGACGTGCAGACTTACGAACTTTTACTTGGTTTTCGACTGGTCTGAATTGTTGAAGAGTTGTTTTATTTTCTGATTGTTGAATTGAAACCATTGAATCCTCTCCATCTGTGGGAGATGGAGGTGCTGGATCGTAGACAGAATATTGTTGAGCGATTACTTGCTGATCTTGTAACTCTTGACTGTCGGCTGTTTTTGGTTTTTAACTCGTCAGATTGAAAGTGATAATCCGGTGTAACATCTATTGTTGATATTTTTTGAACATTGGTTGAACTTAGCTAATTTATGTATCTACTGAAAGTATATCTGTTATCAAGGTTGAGCCTATAGTGAAGGCGACCCATTTTCCTTATAATAACAGCTGGTTTCCATAGCAATTGTAGTGTAGTATCGGGCTTGCACGCGTTCTCCCACGCTAATTGTCTAGATGCAGATATCGCGTAAGTACTTTTGAATTTGGGGGGCTTCAGCGCGAATTTTGATTTGTCTTCCTAAATATTGTACTGATGGCGAGGTCCCGTTTTTGAGTGGGATTGCTCCATATTTGAAGAGAATTTCCCTTATTTTATTAACGAATGTTGACGGCTCATTGCTCATCGCGGCTAATTCGTTTTTTGGCGTCTGAATACTTCTTTCAGCTAAGACGTTCGTTGCTGGACGAACTGGCGCTATGAATATCTGAAAAATGCCAGAATCTTGGCAAAGCATTGCTAATTCTTCGCTTTTAAAATAATTGTTGAATTTTCGTAGACCAACTTTTCTCGAAAATATGATGAGAAGTATTTCTTTGGTTAATGAAGTTGATGGTGCTGTTGTGCAAACGCATACTTCTGCCCACTTTGACTTGGTACCAACGATGTCCTTGATAGGTCCCGCATAATCAGTATTTTTATGTTATTCTGCCCAAGGGTGGAGAATTACTTAGCTGGATTGCATCTGGTCCCACGTACATACCTTCTTGCAACCTGCTTAATTTTTCTTACTCCAATATGGGTGTGTTGTCGCTCATATAGAATAGTCTGTTGTAGGTTACTTGGTATAACAGCCCTCTGGTCTCTGAACAGAACATCTCTATCGATCGTATATTCAGGTTCCTGATATCTTGCGCAAATTGAACAAGATATTTGATAAAATCTTGTCTTCATCACGTAATGTTTTGAAATTTATTTTATTCGAACATATCTGATTGGTGGTTTCCAAGCAGATCAAATGTACTTCGTTGTCTATGGAACATATATTTTCAATATTTTCCTCGGGGATTCTGGAGAAACAATTGGATTTAATGTTGTCTTCACCACACAACTTCATAGTTATATCCAATTAAAAATGCTGCATACATAAATCGAGCTGATGTCATCTGTGGAAGCTTTGCATGTTGATGAAAAATTCTTACCGAATTATCTCCATCCAGATCGTTCAAGTTGATATTAAGTCACCTGATCTACGATCTTCGTATTAATGCTGCACAGATGTCTTGGACTACGATTAGGTCATCAGTACGGAGTGTAACGGAGCCAGAATCCACTTCAAACTGAATCGTCTTCTTTTCAATTTCAAAACGCTCAGAAGTATCAGCTGTTGATAAATTATTTTTATGAATTTCGACAATATTATAAATGCCAGATGAAACGTCATTCTGAATAGCTTGAATTTGATTTGTTGATGATTTAATTTTTGAATTCGAACGGTTGCCAAAAATAGTTGAGGTACACACTTTGGCTTTGTGCCCTTTTCTTTTGCAGCCGGAACATTGTCATTTTGATGCATCTGTGCTGCATTCTTTCGCATTCTGATTATTTTTTTCGCAACAAAGACACGACCCACAAATGCCCAGTTCCTGGAAGTCAACTTTTGATTGTTATTTTTGTCCAGAAATAGATATTTTGATAAAATATTTAATTATTTTATTTATTGAATAATGCTTTCTTTTGCTTTATCTGCATCTCCTTAGCATTCATCCTAGCGGCTTCGAATGCTAACGTCTTTGAAACTATTTCATCGCATTCAACCGTTGTTGATTGAAGCAAATGCTTTATCACGTTGTTGTCGCGAATTCCACGAATGAATTGAGCTCTAAGAAAAATTTTTTCTTCTGCGATGGATTCTGGACAGAAATAAAGTATGATAGAGATACCCAACTTCAATCGACGAATTTGACGGATAATCATGAACATTTTGACGGTTATTCATGAATTTTTCATCTCTTATTGGTCAATATGGCTTTAGAAAACAATATAAAAAATCGTTGTCAAAAATGTTAAGGGGCAAGAAAGATAGAAGTTGGGCATCTCTATCATATTTCTTTTCTGATTTTGGGTATTCACATGTCATCCGCAGGCAGGCAAAGTATTCAGCTATCGACTGCGCATCTGTTTGATATTTATGCAGCCAGGTGACTTTCAAGCATACGGATTAGTCCCTCGTACGATAATTTCGATGGCTATTTTGGTGAAAAGAGCTCCGTTACTGTATTGAAGTACTTCGACCCTATCGAATTTAACAGAAGCTTCTTGCAATATTCTTTATTTGTAACGACATAATTTTTAAAGTTTTCCTTCGCGGCATCAAATTGATCGAAAATTGCATTAATAAATTCTGCACCAAATTTTGGTTGCAGGAACGCCGCGGATTAATTGCACTAGGTACGAGATAAATACACTACATCAAACAATTGCACATACCCGCATGAAAATGAGTGCAGTTTTCAATATCTTATAAGTTGGCGCCCATAGGTCACATCTGCCTTGTGTTTGGTTTTTACTATCATGTAGAAGATATAAAACAAACCATAGGCCACTTTTGCACAGAAAGAATATTTTTATTTCATTTAAATGAATCCCTATCCACATCAAGGAAATGCACATACACCAAAAAATTGCACATACATTTATTTTTGCACAAACATATATCTTAATTTGCATCGTTTAATACTTTGTATGGTATCCTTTGGCATTGCTGACATCTCTTAGCCGACATTTCATCAAAGACGCCAGCTTTCTGGTGACTTCGGGCGATATTTTATACCACTCCTCTCCACCTCCGCTCTTTTAAGCGACTCTTGCTTGTGATCTGATGTTCTCGTAGTTTCTTCTCCAAAATGACCGAGAGATGCTAGATGGTATTTAAGTCCGGGGATTGTGGTGGGTAGCGTAACACTGATTTTACATTATATAGCAGCCATTCCTTCACCAACCTGGATGAATGCTTGGGGTTGTTGTCCTGCACCAAAGAAAAGTCGCCATATAAAGATATTTTGTCTGCACTAGCTCTCAAATTATCTTTAAGTATTTTTGTGTAAACGGTTTTGTCCATTGTTGTTTCTACAAAGACCAGTTTCCCCACGCCATTAGCTCCCATAGCACCCCATACCATAATACTTCCCCCGCCATGCTTCAGAGTTGGTTTTAAATTTTGTATTTCCAAAGCTGTATTAGCTTTGCGCCACACAAATCGACAACCGTCAGACCCAAAGACATTAAATTTGCTTTCATCTACAAATATAACTTTTTCCCAAAAGTCATCCGATTTATTAACAAATTCATTTGCGTACGCTAAACGCTTAGCTACATTGGCCTTGGATATGTACGGTTTTTTCCTTGCCTCTCTACCATGGTATCCCTTGGTGTGCAGAAAATTCCGAACGGTTTGTGCGTTTACCGTTACTCCATCACTTGTGGCAAGTTCCGCAGCTATTTTCAGAGCACTGGTTTTGGGGTTGTTCTTAACTATTCTTTTAATTTTTCCTTCTAAGTAACTAAAAGAACTTCTAAAGAACTAATCAATTCTGCACCAAATTCTGGTGGCGGGAACGCGCGTAAGTGGCGATGGTGTTGAACGCGATTAATTGCACTAGGCACGAGGCAAATACATAAAGTACGAAGAATAATAAGTTTCATAGTAAGTGCTGCCAATTATAATGTTTGAAATCTTAAGATCATAACAAGTACTTTCTCTACCTGAACGTATTGTTCCGTTCTACTGTTCACTGCAGAGCCCAAGTAGAGAAAGTTCTTAACTACCCCGATTTTTTAGCTTCCTTTCTTTAGTACCGCATTACTTTGCTTTGCCCTCATTCACTGCAAGACCCATTCTAGCCGATCTATGTCAATGTCAGCTCTACTTGATGTAGCAGCAAATTTTTCCACCGTCTTCAGGTACAACCGACGAGTTTGGCAGGAATGCAAAAACTAGACATGATGTTGGAGAGCTCAAATCTATCTCTGAACGCTGGCATATGCCTCAAAATAGACGAATTGGTCTTCTTGGGTACTCAACTGTTTTTATATACTCCCAGTGGATCGGTGTTCGTAGAATCTACAGACGATGTTTCATTTTCACATTCTGATTGACTTGAATCACACTTATCACTAAATCCATTTTCGACTCCTCCGAGACTTTCTAAAATAAAATTGCTTCTTTGATTAAAATAAAATAAATCATGAAATTTCTGTAGATTTTCAAAAGTATCTTCACACAAAATTCTTGAAAATACCACATGCCGAAAACGACCCATCATCATCATTATCATGATCATCTTCTGACCCGCATGCTTCACTTAAGTGGTCGCGGGGTAAACCAGGCACGAGAGATCTCCAGGCAACTCGATCCTCCACCATCGACTCTAACTCATCAGGAGTTATGCCCAAGCCTAACCAGTCGAGTTTTTGGACTTGGTCCACTGAACTTGTCCTGGGTCTGCCAAGCGGTAATCTACCTGATGGAATCGCATTCAACGTCCGCCTCGGAAGTCGTGATGAAGGGGACATTCGTGCCACGTGTCCAAACCACCGAAGCATAGCCCTCTCCGTTCGAAGAAGCAGCTCCTCAATGAAAAAAAAATCACCTCAACAGCTAGTATTTGTGATCTTAGTCTTTCAGTCATTACCCCAATTTCATGACCATGGGTGAGAGTTGGAACAACTACTGAGTTAAAAACTGGGTTTTGACACCATGCTCGGCCTTCCTCATTACAGATCCACCAAGCTGTTTCAAAATTAACCCAGCTTCACCCATCCTACAGGAAAGCTCAGCATTACTCCTTCCATCACTCGTGAAAAAGACCCCGAGATACTTAAACTTCTCCACCTGCTTCAATGGAACTCCACTAACCTGTAGAGCGCATTGAACAGGCGTTCTGGAGATGACAACAACCTCCGATTTGTCCACGTTGACCTTTATTCCAGCACATACTGCCACAAACCTATCGAGTGCGCGCTGGCATTCCGTCTGGGAAGATGTGATAACACTAAGTCAGTGCAAAAGAAGATTACTTACCCTCAACACTTCCAATGTGAAATATTCCTCGCCTCTGCTGCGCTGCAACATCCAGTCCATATACACAATGAAAAGGACAAGAAGTGACAAGACGCACCCTTGGCGAAGTCCGACGCCCACGGTGAAAGGTGTTGATTTAGTACCGTTAACCCGAACAAGGCTACTACAGTTTGTGTATAGAGACTGGCCCTCAGAAGAGGACCATCAATCAAATACTCCTGCAGAACACTCCAGAGTTTACCTCAACAAAACAAGTGTAGATGGGCTTGGCATACTCCCAAGCATTCTCAAGTACCCTTCTTGGAGTGAAAAGCTAGTCGATTGTACTTCTACCGCAAGATAGCCGCACTGTTCATCCCCCATCCTGGGCTCGATCATAGCTCTAGAACGCGTTTCCAACACCTTAGCGTAGACATTCCCGGGGAGACTTCCAGGAGATATGCCCCTATAGTTGGAGCAATCTCTTTTATACCCCTTCTGAAAAGTATCTCACCACGTTCCCAATCTGCCAAAAAAGTCTCAATATCACGTACGTAAGAGAAAAAAACTGAAATATCCTGATTTCGGCTTATGTTAGACAAGGCGCTAGAAAAGGTACAGTGGGATGAAAATGTATGTATTGTAAGGTAGGTGAATACAGAGGATGTATCAATGCAATCCACTTGTTCAGTACGTGGTCAGTAGACCATTTCAGTACATCGTCCAGCGGAAGTCAGGTATTACAACTCCAGCATGCGTGGTATTGACTTTGTGTGGGTAAAAACATGACGGTGAGAACATTTTGCCATTTGCTCGATCTGGTTGTAGCCAATTGCTAGTTGATATACACACGTTGTTGCAATTGACAAATTGGGCTTACAGGTTAAGTCCGGCCAAATCAATAATGGGGTATGATGGGGGTTAGCTCCCATTGTTTGCGTTCTACCGAGTTTTATTTCTTCTGGAGACGACGAACTATGATGCACATATGATCATCCGACAAAAAACACCGACCAGTGGTGACACATCCACTACTTGTGGATCATCTGCAGCCATGTGCAGATAGAAAATCGGCTCTAAATGTCGCCGATTGCACACAGACCCCTCTAGTCGTAGGTAATATAAGAAGCGAACAGATCTATCAGCTCAAAGATGACTTTTCCCCTGGTCTCGGTGGTCTACCATATTAATGTGTTAACATACAAAATGTGTTAGCGGTCTATATGTTCCACTTACAATTCCATTCCTTTTTTTGCTCTCCCAAGCCATCTTCCAAATTTAAGAAAGGTGTGCTTCACAAAAACATAATAAAAACGACATATGTAACTAAATAGCCAAACTGCCTCAGTTCTTCGAAAGTATTATATGCGACTCACTTTGTTTTCACTGCAAAACTTTCCTTCTCGCACAACAGCACGGTTCCTTAAAGGGTAGTCTTCATACGACTAACCTAACCGAGTTCGTCTCTAAGACCCTGCCTTTGGAGGAAGGAATGAACTCCTTCATGGGAATGTACACCTTGTCGCTATGCGAAGGCTTAGTAACGGTCAATGACTCTTCGGAAACATTCCCTATGAGGAGACACAAAGCTAAGATGCAACCATTCCCTCCCTTCCTGCTACCTAATCCTTTCTTTTCCTCCCCTCTTCCTATCCAGTGGGCTGGATCAAAGTGTCATACGGACCGTGCCAATGATCAGCTTGGCTGGGGCCTATTTGAAAAATAGCTCAGTCGACGACCCTCCGGGCTAATTAGACTTATCTATGGATCTCTGCGTCGATACTGGTAGGTAGCAAGTGGCTTTAAACATACACTTAGGCTAATGTATGCCCTTTTTACTGACACGTGGGTTAAGGTCGGAATGGTTACTATCTACTATTTGTCAGTGAATTCGTAGTAATGGTTCACTAAGGTCGCTTAGATTTTCAAAGAAGTACTAGCCCATTGCCAACGCCCAGACTGAAATGGTGGTCCCACACTTCCTGTCCTTAGCTATTAGAAGGTGGACTAGGACATCCAAGCATAAATTCTTTAGAAAAACCTGGCCCTCCTAAATGTCTGCTCGTTTAGCAGAATTAACGCGTTGATGTAGCGTTGCCCGGGGATTGTGTTTCTCAGGTTCCTGATTGCCTCGTTTTGATGGTTGTTGATTTCTTGTAGCTGCTTTCTGAACAGCGTCACCATATACTGTTGCAGAGGGATGATGCGTGCTTGGTTGTAAGGCCTACTGTTGCTGTCATGCCTTTGACGGTCCCTATCGAAGGAGAGTCATGCTGGTCTTAGAGATGGTGTGCCATATTGGGAAACCGTACGTTAAGATCGGCCGTATAAGCAGCTCGTATAGCAGCAGTTTTGTCCTCTGGCTTAATTCATTTTAATTGCGCATCAATGGATATATGCAATGGAAGCCCAGGTTGGCCTTCTTAATGGTCAGTTTCGAATGTCTGTTGAACTTCCACCTTTCCGTGAAGTTAATGCCAAGATACTTGACCTTTTCGTTTGTTGATATCTCTGTACCATTAGGGACCTTTATGCTTCGACATTTGGCTGCTGATCTGCATCCACCTCTGGATGGTCTCCTTAAGTACATAAGTACCGATTTTCCAGCATTGGTACGAATACCCCATTTGATATACAGTAAAATCCGCTTAAGAGAAACGACAATAAATCAAAACAAATATTTTTACTTAATCGGGTTTTTCAGTTAAGCGACGTAGTTTGTATGCAATGTACATGTACACGGGGATTTATGAATCTTTTCACTTAAACGGGGTTTGTGCTTAAGCGAGTTTCACTTAAGCGGGCTTTTCAGTAGTAGTCAAATTTGTTCGCTGTTTGGATTCCGATCAGAGATAATGGAGGAAGAGATGTGCCACTTCTACGTTTCTTGCCAGTCAGATTCATCTGACAGCGTTTTTTATAACCTTTTCACAGCCTAAGCGAAGCTGATTAATCCCGCCTAACACCATTGCGTTGCTCGATTCTCCTAACAAATGTGAGTGAAAATAAAATAGTATGTGCGACTTGAGAGCACAACCGTCAAAATCTGAGGTGAACTGCAATCCACTGAGGGTTTTCCAGTGGAAAGACGAATGTCTCTTCCTCCATTATCTCTGATTTCGACCTATCTGTGGTGATGTCGAGTTGAAATAAGTTAGCGAGTCATATGCAAATTGACAGCATTTCACTGTGTCAGTTGGATGTGGTTGATCTGCCGTGTAGATGTTGAAAAGCCACGGTCCTAGCTTTGATCCTTGTGCAACCCCCGCCTTGTTGCTCCGCTCTGTTGACTTGCTGCATTCAACTGAGACGCAGAATCTTCTGGGATGCAGAAAGCTATAAATTATTCTTATGAGGTTGGAGGGGAATGCCATCTGGTTCAGCTTGTAGGATGAGTCCCTCAATCCAGACTGTATCGAAAGCTTTTTCTACGTCCAGGAAGCAGGCGACGGTGATCTCGTTATTGTTCAGCTACAACATCGTGGTGGAACTTCATTACCATGGATTCTACCAGAGCAGCGATAACAATCACCATCGAAGCTAAAGCGGCTACCACACTACCTTCCCATCCCAAAAGGACCATCATGGACTCGCGGACTTGAACAACCCGATATTAGCGCGAGGCATTTTAGGACATAGGAATAAACAATAAACCGACAACAATAATAATCGTAAAATTAAACAGAGTACATCAGGTGGGCCCCAATTGTTGAGACAACACCCTGACGTTTAATTTGAAGGTTTAGTTGGAATCTCAACTGTAAAAATAATTTTCCGTTCAAGTAAATTTTTAAATCGATATATTTTTAATCGGCACTTTGGGTTAAATCTTATACAGTTGTGTTCAAAATAATAGTAGTGCGCCTACCAGCGTTGATTGAAACTAAAAAAAAAATATTGGACATCAAACAAAACAATGGGTCTTAAATAAAATATAACCTTAACACTTGGTTGTAAACCCCTTATTCTCTGGGACTGATTTGCACCGACGTGGCATGGAGTCCACCAAATCCTTGCATCTGTTGGTTGTAATATTCTGCCACGCGCTTTGCCCTACTTGCCAAAGTTCTCTATTATTGGTTGGCTTTGCGCTCGCCACTGCTTTTTTTAAGTCACACCACGAGTTGATGTGTTCTATTGTGTTAAGGTCTGGTGACTGTGCGGGCCACACCATAACATTGACCCCATTGACCCGAAACCATTCCTTGGCTTTTTTGTTTGGTATGTTCGGGTCATTATCTTGCTGAAAGACCCAGATTAAAAGCATTACATATTCTGCTTAAGCAACATTAGCCTTGCAAGAATATCAACATATACAGTCTGGTCCATGATCCCAGAAATAAGATGGATAGGCCAGAAAACAGCCCGAAACCATTATTTTTAAACCGCCGTGTTTTATGGTCTTTAAAGTGTATTGAGGGCGATATTCCCTGTTTGGAGGACGGCGAACATATTGACGGGACCCACATGCCCCAAAAAGAACAATTTTGCTCTCATCAGTCCATAATATATTGCGCCATTTTTCCACAGGCCAGGTGATGTGTTCTTTGGCAAAAGCTATCCTAGCTGCTATGTGCTTTTTAGAGAGTAATGGTATCTTGCGGGGACTCCGAGCGTATAGCCCTTCATTTAACAGCCGTCTGCGCACTGTGACGGTACTAATACTTAGCCCCAACTCCTTTTGGATGACATTTGAAGGTGCAGATATGCTATATCTTACAATTGGCCTTCATCCAATGCTGATGTTTTTTTTTTTCGTCCACGGGATTCGGGCTTAGGATGGTGCTTTATTGCGTTAGCAATCATTGGGGCTGTGCATCCTATGATTTCTTGAATTTTTTATACGTTTTTCCATCTGCTCTTAATTTTGAAATAAATTTTCTCTCCTGCTCTGTGCAGTGCTTATTGCGGCCCACTGTTTAATTAAAAATTGAAGATTTTACTATAATCTAAATTAAAAATATTTATTTGTTCTCACTTTTATGTTTCTACCTTTAAATTTAATTTTTTAACAAATTTTAAGTCAGTTAATTAGAACACTTCTAACGACTGACTGATACTACAACCGACATGTCGTGGAAAATATGATCAGTATTTGTTCTGTCAATTACCTATATACGTTTTTGCAGGCTGCATTCAGGGAAAATATAACAAAATTTGCTTGCAATTGCTCGGGATATGAAGGGAGAATATAAAAAATTGGCATGGAATTGCTTGGGATATGCAAATTAAAAGTGAACTACTATTATTTTGAACACAGCTGTATATTTATAAGCCCCCTTATTCTCTTAGGCGAGGTGACAAATTCTCGCCCCGCATTTTTCTGTCACAACATATTAAAATCCGTATTATTGAATTCAAGTGCGGTGACAAAAAACCAGTCAAATTCTCTTCCCAAAAAAACTAAACTAGTTGGCAACATATGCTGCAGATTTGTGTCTTCAAGTGGGATCAATTTCAATTCGGTGGTTGCAATTGATAATTTGTTTGGATGCCTTTGGTTCAGAACACGGATATGTGCGCAAATGTGCCGGATTACATTTCAATGACAGCCCAAGGAAAGGACAATGCAAACGCTTCGTTTCCTTTAAAAAAAAATAATTTCTTGGTGTTATTGGAATTATCCTCTATTAAAGAGATCTGGCACTCAAATTGTCGATTTATTGTTATTTTTACACTAAACGTGAACATATTAATCAATTCCTATCATTCAAATTCCTATCAATAACAAAATTTGGGTTAAAACTTACGTCGATTGTCGTCACCCACAATAATGCAAGCGACAAAATCTCTCATTCTCATGAGATGTGACTAGGGGTATTCCCCACAATCGTCGTGCAAGTGACAAATGTCACATAAAGTGACTAAGGGAATACCAATTTGTCAAGATAACACATATTTTTGGGTGACACAACTAAGAGAATAAGGAGGAATGTGTTACGATTCTACAACACATGCATTCTGTCACAGATTTTTCAGAGATCGTAGCACATCTTCGATTACGATGGAATTCGTGATAGGAGAGAATGTTGGTTCGACAAAATGTTTAAGCGTTTTCTTTTTCAAAAAGTGTTGGGCTACAGTGAAGTGTATGAATTTAGGCTACTCAATATTTTTTCACATATTCCCCTATTCTCTTAGTCGTACCACATGTCACTGTGACAAATTAGTACTGTCTTTGTCACTTTATGTGACTAATTGAATAAAGATTTGTCACAGTGACATCTGACACGCTAGAGTCACTGATTATACAATCAGTTCCCCAAGAATTCCACCAAATGATGTCTTGTTGAAATTGTGAAATAATCTGCAGAAAACTTGTACAAAAAATAAATAATTTTCCACTTGCTTTATGAAACGAACATCGATCGATCCCATTAATAAAGAGAAGTGATTGTAACTTCAGAAAATCTAGTGCCCAGCTCGACCGTATCCTCAGGGAAATACTCTTTCCAATTCGTATCTTCGTCTTTAATGATATAAGGCCATAACAAGTTCCCTAACATGTGCCCGGCTGTCCTTATCTGTAACATGTATTTCTAAATCTAACTTAACACATTTTGTCTATTCTATCAGTAAATACATCGAATCAAGTGAACAATATATTCATAATTTCTCTTTTTACTGCATTCTTCTTTTCGACTTGCATCTGGCGCAACGTAGCAACCACAAGTTCTCCAAAAATGGTATCTTCACAGCGAAGTGTTTCGGGTTTTAAACTTTTTGGCTGATTCGATTCGGTTTGTTCAGACAATTTATTTGAGACTTCCTTTGGTAGCTTCTCTTCGGCTACTGCAACATCAGACTTCCTCGATTCCTCAGAAATTGATTTAAATTCCTCTGCTGATTTATCCCTATTTCTGGTATCACTTTTCAAAAAAACTCTCGAGTTATTACTTTCATTTTCTTCAATGATATGAAAAGTTTCGACTTTTGAGTGTGCATTTTGTTTGCAATTTACTTCCGATGGAAGCGGCTTCCTTGCAGAAGATTCTCCACTGGGAATGCATACTGTTTCCTCCACAGCGTCATCACTAACTTCAGCCGACAGATCAAACGATTGTATATCTTTATTGGAATTGTTATCGACCTCCAATTCCACAAACATGTTGGCTGAATCATCATCACTAGTCTCATCTAGGTTTTTTTGTGTAATAACAAATTCTGGATGTTCGAATTCTTCTGATTTTGTGTGCATGTCAAATGCTTCTATATTTATGTGGTCGACCAAAAATGACATTTCGTTGAAGTACTTAAAATTTGAACGTTTTCCCTTGATTTCTCCAGAATATTCAGCAAGAAACCTTTCTCGGAGGATATGCCATCGACTTTTAATCCATGAAGCTACAAACGGGCTGTTTTAAATTGAAATGCATACTATGAAAGTTGTATAACTCTTACCGTCTACCTTAAGAATATCCGCAATCTCCTTCCACTGATGGTTGCGAGCTCTAAAGTCATTACACTTCGTATACAGAACAGGTCTATTCTGAACTAAATTAATAACGTGAGAATTTTGATCAACTTCCATTCTTGAAATAAATGATGCGGCAGAACGGTTTTATTTACTATAATTGAAAAACAATTCAAACAGCTGATAAGCAGAATTCAAGCTGTCAGCTTATGTTCCGATTCACATTTCAGTTTGGTTTTCATATATTAAAGCCTTTGGAAGTGTTGGTATACTGAAACCAATTTAGATATGAATATGTAGTAACAGGAGACTGAATGATATGTGGGAATATCATGTGTACATCAAATGTACAATGTACAAACCTTTTACGAAGGGAATAAAAAACTTGCAACCAAGCTTTTATGAAACAAAAATCTGTCTCTTCATAGCCCATTCCGAATAAGTGAATACCTCAGCATCAGCCCTGTCATTTCTCCTCCATTCTATTCCCAATGATTCCATGTCAGAAATCAGCCGGTTGTTGTGAGTTTGTGACAGCAGGTACAATTTGTTTTGTATCATTTTCTTCGGTTTATTAGTCTTATTAGTCGTCGTATCGGTAGAAGTTTAGTGTCAATTGTTGTGGATCTTTTCTTCAAAATTGTGTATATTAAAAGATGAAAGCATATCCTGCATACAACCGATCGTATAAAATAAATCAAAACTAAAGAAATAATTTTAAAATTTTATTTGTGAAACAGTCATTTGAAGTCATGTATAAACATTTAGTTATTGTTGTCGCCTTATTCAGTTTGTGTTGTTTTATGTACGGGATTCTTCATACTATTTTGGACGTAGAGAAGAATGAATGTCGGATGACTTATATGTATCAACTTCCTACATTTATAGTAAGATGTTTCATATATTAATTTGTATTTGTTTCTGTGTACATATGCCGGATACAAGTCATCTACAGATGATACATTTCCCATGCCCTCAATTGAAGTTATGCATATGAAATAGTGTCAGTTGCCTTTTCCCATCGGTTCTTTTCATCAACATACAATTAGACAAACTTTAAGAGCCCTTTAAATTAATTATTTATTGACGTTTAGTTTTTGAACTTAACTTTGAACTACATACGTGGCCCTGAGTATATCTCACAAACTTATTAACTTGAATAATTTCAATGACCTCGTTACGTCCTTATTTGTTTTGTAGAGTATTAATTAGGGCTCACTTGGACGGATGATGGTTCGAACTCTTCTTAGCCCCGTGCATTCATAATTTTTTACAAAAACCTAAGACTACGATGGTGCAATCTTCCACAATGCCTCTTCTAAGAAGAGGTTTACAGGAAACATTCCTTAAAACTTGAGTTTTTGATGAACTATTCTACAAGAAAAAAACAAAAGCTGCACAATGTTTAGGGGTATGTTACTTTAGACTCATTGTGGGGGAGTTGATAAGCTGATTAGCTCGCGTAAAGAATGTCTCAGATGTGATTATGTATTTGCCTCAGGAGCGATGATTGACATTTACACTTTGGACAAGTTATAGGTGTTTCTAATAGTAAAATATTATATTACTATTGATTCTCAAGTAGATGTTAGACTATGCATTTTAGGCAATCTGCTGATCGTTGCAGTCTTGCCAGGGTGAACAAGTTGGTTGTCTGGATTCGATAGCGATTCAACTCGGTGGGGTAGACATCACCTTTCTAGCAGAGTAATCTCATCCTCATGAGTCGACATAAGACTGTTAACTCGCATAAGACAAATAGCGTGCATAACCTCTGCAGTTTCTTTCCAGAAGCTTGCCTCCTCTGCTGCATTTGCCTAACCTTTTGTATAAATATGTTTCCGTCGATGGTAATTACACTTATAGAAATGGAATTCTTGGATTTATGTAAAAATGTATGTAAATATAACCATCAACAGGCAAACATATGTAAAGGTTTAATCAAGAAACAGTACTTAACGAAATCTTTAGGTTCAGCAGTTTTTTTCTTGTAAAAAATAACGATAGCCGTCTAAATACAATGTTGTTGAATTTTTTTTGCAGAAAGTTCAAGTGAATGGAGAAGAAGATTTCCCAAAATACAATCTGTATGCGTACGCTGAAGGAAGATTAATCGAAAATGCACGCGCCATGAAGTTTACTGGCGCTCCCGTTATATTTGTTCCAGGAAACAGTGGATCATACAAACAAGTATAAAACATAATTTTCTAATTCCATGCATAAGGTTACTAGTACATTTTTAGGGAAGATCTTTAGCTTCGACCGCACTTCGTAAAGGAATGGACCATGACTTGAATCACCATCTTGACTATTTTTTAGGTATGTCCCATTAAAGTTTTAAAAGTCCTTACGACCCAATAATCCCTCCTCCTAGTTGACTTCAATGAAGAATTTTCGGCATTATATGGAGAATATCTGGTCAAGCAAGCGGAGTACCTAAATAAATGTATTTTGTCGATATTAAAATTATACAAACATCTACCGAACGCGCCAAGACAAGTTGTACTGATTGGACACTCGATGGGAGGAAAAGTTGCACAATCTCTGCTTCTGAATGAAACCATATCCGAATTAATCAACACAATCATATTCATAGCGACTCCGGTCGATCGGCCAGTTATAAACATCGATTTCTATATGGAATCGTTTTACAAAGCAACTGACGGATTTTTACAATTGAATCGCAAGATAATACCCTTTCAAAATGACACAAATTGCTGTACTGCTCCGCATTGGAATGGGCATTCCAAGTCTGGTGCAGAAAACAAACTGTTAGATGACAAGTTACTCATATCAATTGGAGGTGGCAATCGTGATCTCTTAGTTCATGCTGGCTTGACATACTCAAAGTATAGCGATATTAACGTTATGGTTAGTTTTTAGTTAAACGCGAGTAATGCCCAATCTGAACCTTCTTCTGTCTTTAGACTTCTGCAATTCCTAATGTCTGGTTGAGCACAGATCATGTTGCTTCTGTTTGGTGTCTTCAATTGGTGTTGGTAATTAACAGATTTTTATTTAGTATCATATCATCGCCAAATAATTCCCGGCAACGTGCGCTGAGCTTTGTTCACGACAAATCGGCTCGGCTTTCAAAGGCCTCATACTACTTTGTGGTAAATAAAATTTGTACATATAATAAATGATTTATATACATTTGTTTACAAATTCAGGCACCAAAGGCAAATAATAAACGTCGAGATGTTACTTTAGCTTCGCATGAGCAAGTTGATGAATGGGTTCAGGATTCCCGCAGAGTATTCACCAAAGATTTTGCTGACGGCATTGATCGTCCTTACTTCCAAATGATACCACTCGTGACTGATAAACGGCAGTATAAGGTGAGATGTTTTTTGAACTAATGTTGACTTGGTATGGACTATTTCAAATGATAAAACTTTATTTACAGAAATTGTATGCTGAGGCTGTCAATTTGGAATCGGAAGATTGGGTATTCGGTTGTGACGCAAGGGAATTTAAACGCAATTTAAGATACTGGTTTGATTTTCTATTAATTATTAATGAATTTGTGAATATTTTTGTGTCGGCGGAACGTACTAGCTAGGTGCAGCTGACACGAAATGTGTCCTGTCCTTTGTTGTAGTACAGAGTAGTGTTGTGCATTATATAACGTATGTTATTTAAAACGAATGTATCCCTGGTCACCTCAGTACAATAGATTCAAGTGGTATTGTTAGTGATGTCTTTTTTGCTGCTAATCAGTAGACAAAAGACACGACTGTAGTTGATAGATGTATTTACACCACTTGAACAAATAATTTGGCGCTAAAATCGCTTCGCAATGTCACGATTTTCTCGAACGACGCAGTAATATACAAAGTTTATGATCTGTTTCAGGTAGTCTCAGTTAAAACCAGATAAGATACAAAATGCGTGCTATTCAACTTATTGAAATCTATAAAAGCATAACGATAATATTTATACAGTTCATACTGATTCACACATTGTTCGAAGGTTTCCTATATTTCATTTAAAAGTAATATAATATGGCCTAGCTTCTCAGCAACCACTCGTGCTGTTACGAGTGGTTGCTGAGAGTGGAAGGCACCTACAGTTCAAAGCCGTTCTATGCCGATCGGCTTATGTTCAGCAGCCTTTGAGCATTGTCAGTACTCGAAAGAGGTGGTGCCGAAAATTATTTAATCGTATCTAGGGAACATAGGTTCAAGTCGACGCACCAACCCACAACCAACCCACCACCGTCATATTTCATTTATTTTCTGTTCAAATTTAATTTTATGATCCTCGACGGGGATAAACGCGTACGTATACGAGTTACGCCTACTCAGATCTGGCGATTTTTGAGCAGTTCATTGATCACTTATTCGGACTTGGAGAAAACTGTGTGCTCTAGCTGCTGGAAGCAATTGTTAAACGAATCAAAGTATCTGTGGTAGTCGTGGCGTAGTGGGTATGTGGATCGACTACGTTATTGAATACCGGCATAAGCAATTTTCATAGCGCCAACCCTGTACGCGTTTGTGACTACGTGATATACGTGAAATCCCCTAACGTGATACGTATCATGCAGGTACCCGGCTCCCAGTCGACGAAGAAAACTTCATTGTTTCTCTTTTCTTTTTCGGCTGGCTGTTTAGTACGGATGGAGACCTAGTTCGACATTATTTGTTTTATTGATTTAATTTCATATATTGTATATAATTATGTATTTTATATCTTCAGCTCAACCGGGCATTCAATTTCTCATCACATGGAGAAGCTGCCGAGCAGCTACGAGAAACGTATGTTTGTGTCGATTGATCTGCACAAAATAAAGAATACCTATCCCAATTGGACACACGTCTTACTTCGTATACTACCCACCAGAAGCAATGTAACAGTAATATTACTTCCATACGCCCTCAGATAATTTAAATCTTATTCATACCTAAGGTTAAACTAAACATTGATGTTCATGACCCCGACGAAAGAACTTTGAGAATAAAGGCCCCAAGGTGGTATTCGTACACGCAAAAACAATTGATAGCAGACTCTACAATCGGGGTTTCACATTTTAAAATTCTCGTATCAGGTAACTCAATGTAATGCGAGACTGACGAAACATCTAGCTAACTTTTATTGACCTTAGATCTTGATGAATCCTATCAGTCTATACAATTCAACATAAGACCGAGAACCTGCTCCAAACCTCGCCACAATGCAATAGCAAGGACATGTATTCCGTGGGTGAAGGGATTCGATCGTTATCAAAACTTTTCGTAAAATAACCAATGATCTTCCTTCTGTTCGAATGTCTATTTTTCCTTCAATTTCAGAGATGTTGAAAATAATCCACTTTTATTAAATGTTCCAATTTCTAAGCCTTTGGGATACAATACGACTGAAAATCCAGTCACGGTCAATCTACATTTGGATCCCAATTGCCGCTATGAGATAATGTAATATTCTGAAGTATTCTGAAATATTTCACGCAATTTTCAAAAACCGTTTGTTACAACAGGTATCAGAATTCATTTGCGGGAACTGCTTCACGTATTGTGAAACAATATTTTCACTGGTTACCTGCACATTTAACGGCTGTTTTACTTCTATCGTTTAAATATCAACTCTCTTTAAGTCCACATAACGCGCCCTTCAAATGTGGGAAACTTCATACGGCTATCGTACACTGTGGATCATTTTTTATCATAACAGGTGAGTCAAAGATAAATCAGCATTAATGTTGTAACTAAAACTCATTCATTCCTATCGTTGCAGTGACCAGAATCTTTGCAAAGCTTCTGCTATCCGTTAAAGTGCTCCCCGAACCAGATAACTTCCATCAATCTTTGTTAATTTCATTTGTGATTCATGGATCCGCCTCCGCAATCGTTTTACTATCCACCGCTGGCATTTGGACGCTCATTACATTTTATGCCAACATTGTTCATAGCATTTTCCTAAGGTAAGTTCAGAAATGTGATGGGTGTGATTTTGCATTACCTGATCGTAGTATTACGGTGTGGAAGTGAACCGTAAAGAAATATACGACCGTTAATAATTTTAAAGGAACCACTTGCATAAGTTTCAGTTTCTGAACTGATTTTGTATTTCCAGGTTGACAAGACTATCTTCCCCTGTTTTTTCGATAACATTGCCAATTATTGAACGATTTCCATTGTTGGCTGGGGTTATCCTCATCTCTATTGCTCTCGCATCATGTGGTGGAGTAGCTCTTATTCTCGCATGCTGTGTTTACTTCATGCTGGTAAGTTACTGGGTTTGTATATTAATGTAATAGGATGGCCTACGAGTAAAGAGGAGCAAAGGTGTTTGTCGTATTCGATGGCAAAGTTTTGAAAAGTTTTTTTGTAGGGGGGGCCGAGCATTGGCAGTGACTCGCGAGTCTAGCCGTGAATTATGAAAATTGTTCGTCGTGTCGAACTTTTATTTTGTTTACACATGAAAATGTATACACGCAGAAATCAATAATTAGAGAATACGTTGTTCTGAATTCCAATGGATTGAGTGGCTTGCGAAAATCACAGAGACACACATCGGAACATATATTTTCTCTGCAGGGAGCCGGCAGGCATGAAGTTTTGCTTCACAGTACAATCTGTCTGATGTTCGATTGCTGCTCCCACAAAATGTCCACGAATACAGCAGCAAGTTGATTTCTGTACTACGAACATTAATAAGTCCCCGAAGTTGAAGCTGCAAAAGTTCCACGATCACGGTCAGCAAATGGGGAAAATCCCATTATTCGGATGGGAGTAGGTGCTTACGCCCGTAACAATCCACCCAGATGAAACCCAATCCTTCAACTAGTAAATCATACACTATCGCTCCGATAGACATATGTGCATCTGAAATCGAATAGGATTGAAAAGCAGGTTTTCATTATCCTGCCGTTGACAAATACGCACTGGTTTTTACTCTGAAAAAGTGGCTTATTGCACTGCTGACAGTTCTTTAACCTGTTCAGCGTTATTTCGCTTATCAATCAAATGTGCATGCATACTTAAAGCAACTCCAAAGTTTTAAGAAACAACAAACATGCTCACGGAGATTAGATTACGCATTATCTTTTTTTGACGGGCTTATCTTGTCGGTCACATAATGGTCACAAGTGTGTGAATATTATAAAAATATAATCACATTCTATTACAAGCTATAATATATGAATAATTGTAAACCCTTATAGATAACAAAGAAGTATGAAGATTTCCTGGAACAATTCGTATTTGATACAATAGCCATAATTGCAAAGAAACTTTTCGGAAAAGACGTGCCAAGTAAGAACAGTAAAGGTGTTGGAAAATCGAGTAATGAGGATGCGGAAAATGTCGGTTCGGATACCTTAAAGACAAACGACGAAAATGTTGATGACGATAGTTTACTTCAACTTCTTGAAAACAATTTAAATGCAAAAACTTCAACCGATTTGGTAGAGGATGTCAGCAGTGAAGATCAAGAGCAAGATAAAGAGCTGGAAAGGTTGCTGAAAGAGGCAATTGACAAACAAAAGGAGCTTCTTAATGAAAAGGAAGAGAAGAGAAGGATGGAACGAAAAGAATACGATGGCATTCAAGAGGGACTTACATGTGTACATTTCCACATGACCCTCTTCCTGTTGCTGTGTGTACTAACATTTTTATTTATTCCGACGACAATTTCATGGGCTAGAGATTTCGGGTAAGAAAGTCAATTTAGGAGTTGAAGGCTGAAATAATTACTTATTTTGCAGATTTTCCAACAGACTTTCATCGGACCCAGCAATTATTCCTGCATCAGTAACTATTGCTTGTGTTTTTGTACTTTGGCACTTCTCAGCACCCAGAAATTTGTAAGTTAATTTGTTTTACTTACACATCCAACTTTTCGTGACGTTTTTTCTTGCATTTTAGGTATGCATATAACTTTGTTGCCAGCATATTGTATGTGTGTGCAGCAATAAGCGTAATATATTGCCAGGATTCCGTCTATCGATTAAGTGGGATTATTCCAACCGTTTTTGTATTCGTATCGGCTCACCAAGTGTTTAGCCCGATAAAGGCAGACGTAAATGATATCGACCCTGCTGAAGCGGATATAAGAAACAGAATAGAAAAAATGAAAGCGGTTCTTACTGATGCTGAGGCAAATTCCAAAAAGAAGTTATGAAAAAATGTTTTATTAAAAACAAACATCTAGTCGCTTGCACCGAACATTGTTGTTTTGCAATTGGTGTTTAAAATAAACAAAATTCGACAGTTCGTTTCAATTTCGAAATGGAGACCTTTTAACGTTGTGTTTGCATTTTGTGTTTCGTAGAGTAATCATATGTGTAGGTTTTCTGCAACTTGGGCGGAGTTTAACAATAAAACATGCAAATTATTTTTCACTGCACTGCAACTTTATCCAAATGTATTTATGTAGAATCAATATTTTTTTTTTTTATTTGAATTTCCAACAACGATGATGAAACAATGAAAAATATTGAAACATTCCAACAAAATATAACGAAATCTTTATGTAAAATGCTATATATCACTTGTATAATTACTTATCCAGTACTGCAACATCGTGTGCCAGTATCAGGATGTGTTTCTAAATTATTGTCATCCTCAACAATTAGAAGGTTTGATCCCCAAACCGAATTATTGCGTTGATTTGATGAAGCTTTTGCTTCTTTAACATCATTGAACTGAATCATCTGAAAATATAAAAACATTTTCATATTTTGCTTGTACAAAGATTAAGACGACTTACAGATAGAGTGAACTTCTCAAAAAGGTCGTCAATTCCTTCATCGAGTTTTGCTGAAGTTTCAAAGAAATTTGCTCCCACAGATTCGGCGTAACTGAAAATGATCTCACTTGAAAATGTTTGTCAACAAATTTGATGGGGAGTATTCACCTTTGAGCTTCCTCACTATTCACCATTCTATCCTTTTCCAAGTCTGTTTTATTTCCAACGATAACTATCACTATATCGGTTCCACGCATTTTTTTCAGTTCTTTCACCCAGTTTTTCACCTACAACCGAGCGAGAGAAAATTTAGAGATAAAGATCGCAGCACACGGTAAAGATGCGTATGTACCTTTTGAAAAGAATCCTGATCTGTTATGTCGTACACTAAGATTGCACCATTTGATGCACGGTAGTATATTGGACCAAGAGCATGAAATCTGCAACACACAACACACTCGTTAGATATATTTCCTGTTCACAGGTGGTGTGATAGACTGATTTGTATGCATTCACACAAGCTCATAGTAATCACTAACTGCGAATTGATATCTGCTTACCTTTCCTGACCAGCAGTATCCCATATGTTTAACTGAATTCTTTTATCGTCTAAAATGAATATTTTTGTTAAGAACGATGCCTACAAATAGACCACCAAAGAAAATTAAATGAAGGTTCATCTCAGATATGAAACCTTATAAATTCTGACATTGAAACAACGAAACTAAGATTTGCTGATACGCTAGAACTCATTTGTCGTAAGGTAAGGTAAGATGTATATACAATTGATCACATTACCTGCAACGTACTTATGTGTTTCTTATTGAATTTGTCTTCTACATATCTAAGGGCAATTGAAGTCTTGCCCACACATCCCTCTCCCAGCAAAACAACCTTAAAATTATAATTGGTTTGTGTACTCATATTCTCTTCCTATCACATCTAATTTCGTATCCTTCATGAACTACACCTGTCTAGATTGCGAAAGTCTTATCTTTTTTCGCAACGTACTATAAACTGCACTTTAATCGCCTATATTTACACTTCAATTCCACAATATTGAATTTATTGCAAAAACTAAACACATCAAATTTTCGTAGCTAACTTCTTCTTGCAATAAATGTCAAACAGGCATTGCCAGATATTTTATATTTTGATACTTTACAGCTGATTATGTACGTTCAATAACGTATCAACATTTTTTTTTTGATTTGAGGAGTCAATATATGTAATATTTGCGTATGCGGATTATTCTTCTCCCAAGCATAACTGAACCAGGAGCTTATGTCCATATTAAACATAACAGGCTCAGTTTTCTTGGACATTGTAGTCATTCTGGTCACTGTGAGGTCATCAGCTTTTTGGGGATCGATGTAGATAGTACTGTCGGACCCAGCAGACTTGTGTGGCTTATCCTGAACAGGGTGAGGATTTTGTGTTATGCGAATTCGGCCATCGCGTCTAACAGTTTCTTGCGATGAATGCTGTCCTATGCGGCTTTGAAATCGATGCAAACGTCTTAAATCGTTGAAGTATAGGACGTCTATGTGACTGAATCTAAGTGAAGAGAGGGCGCTGTAGTTGCATAGGAGATGTACGACGGTCTCTTCCCCCGCTTCAACAAGTCGTTGTAGAGGATACCTAGTCTGGAGGCGCGAGCACTGATGACGAAATGCCCGGATATTGTTGAAATAAAACACGATGTTTTAACTACCAGCGGAATTTATTTTTTATAAAAGGAAAAAGACATGTTAGTTTCTCTAGAAGGACAAAGGCGAAGTGACAACTAACGAGTATGAGAGTTGCCAGTAATAATACAACAACACGGTGCTGCCATGTTGTGTGGAAATGGATTTCCAACAGATATAACAAGCGCCCATATACTGGCTAGTTGCATTTGGAGCTTATGTTGTTAGTAGCAATAGGCATAGACAGCAGGTCTCCATCCTTAAAGTGTGTTGAGGTTGTGCCCTTTCTAGCGAGTTCGTCTGCTTCGCAGTTCTCTGGGATACCACTGTTTCCCATACTTAGCCATCTCGTTAGGAAATAGGAGACGTTTTGGAGTTAAATGTGACTGCACTCAGAGATTTTGATCGCTGCGTAACTGTACGAACATATGACAATATCTGTGATTATTTAATTACATTGTTTTTTAAGTTAGGACATAGGGTCCTTTATCGCTATAGTTTCTGGCTGAAAGACGATGCAGTGATTTGGTAGTCGGTATGACAGTTGGGAATTCAGATCCCTAGAGTCTTCTTAGACTCCTAGTATCGTGAGGTCGGTGTTTCCTCAAGGGGTCTAAATTTATCAAAGATGGATAGGATGTTGGGTTTCCAAAATGAGGCCCAGGAATTTGGCACTGTTGCTTAGTTTTATAGGGATATTTCCTTGGAAAAGGTGACTAGATCTGTTTTCTGCGGATTGACATCTAGGCCGCAAACATTCGTCAATTTCTTTGATTCGACAATAGCCGACTGCCCGATATCCCCAATCGTGGATAAGAATTTCCCAGTGGCCGTGATGGCAACATCATCGTCATATGCAATGACCTTGGCACCCGGTCCTATCCAATGTTAGTAGAAGTTCATTTACCAACACATTCTACAGAAGAGAAGAGAGTACACCACCTTGTGGACCAATTGACCGCTTTGCTGATAGTGGTGTCACCAAGCTTGGAGCAAATTGTTCTCTTATCAACCCGTTGGTGTATAAAAGTCACTATGGACTTTTCGATCCCGTGTGCTGAGGTAATTGCAAAGGAACCCAATTTGAAGTTGTTAAAACTTTCGTCAATGTCAACAAAGGCAGTAAGGGGAGTTTGCTCGAGGGATTTTTCTATAATGCCAACTAGCGAGTGAACGGCTGTTTCCACATATTTGGCCTTGTTGTAGGTATACTCATTTTATGTATTGAAACTGTGCTCCTGATGTGAAAATCGATCAGTTTTTCTATAGCCGTGAGCAGGAAGTATGTGAAGGTTTACCCTGAAGTACGTGAAAGGTTTACGCTGATTTTAGTACGTCATTCTCCAGAGTCTATGTACGTACACATCCTAGATCGTCCCTGGAATATGGTCCAACCAGGGAGAGATTAGGTCAATGACTTGTTGTAGCTTCGCAGGGGAGATGCAGGACCCA
This sequence comes from Eristalis tenax, assembly GCA_905231855.2. NCBI lineage: Eukaryota > Metazoa > Arthropoda > Insecta > Diptera > Syrphidae > Eristalis > Eristalis tenax. Next base: position 50,549,288 of record HG993128.1, read on the forward strand.
ACGCTTGCCATTTTATTTGGTTTGAATGCGCTTATGGCCCAAATTAGACTATTGGTCGTTACTGTGAGTGAGCCACATGAGGTATAGGACTGAATGCAGCAATGGAATTAAACGCATCATTATTTTTTCCAAATTCATGTGGGTGGGTAGGTAGGTATGTACAGCTGCTAGTGAATTCACCAGCACACTTAGACCATGTTGGTCAATTCTTATACAAAAACCAAATATTGTTGAGAAAAGAACAGGTAGGGTTGTTAGTATAAGATCGATTGACCGTCTGACTTGTTAATTCTGCAGAATTTAGTGTCGTAGTCCTATTTTGAAAATACACTATCTTCGATGTTACAAGTAACTATCCAGGCATTGTTCTTGGGCTGTGACTAGGGCAATGTGATGCATCAATATATACGCAGCTTAAGGAAGAACTTCGATTTATTGTTATGTAATCTTGAATACTGATCTAATGTTTGTATCGGAAATATGGATTTTCGCTTGTGAAAGTAACGACTATTCAATTCCAGAGTATACAATTAGCTCTAGAATCGTATTCTGCACGCGGAGTTGGAGTTTTTGTGCGCGATTGCTTGGATTTTCATGTTTATCAACACTGTTTGGTGACAGCGGACACAATCGAATTAGATGTAAGATAAGGTAATGACCATCATAACCAGTCATTTCTTATTGAATTTAAGCTGTTACTTCATCATCATCATCTTCTGACCCGCATGCTCCACTATCGGGGGGTAAACCACGCACGAGAGGTCTCCAGCCAACTCGATCCTCCGCCATCGCCTCTAACCCATCAGGAGTTATGCCCAAGCGTGACCAGGCGTGTTTTTGTACTTGGTCCAACCATCTCGTCCTGGGTCTGCTAAGCGGTCGCCTACCTGATGAAATTGTATTGTATTGTGTACGCGACAACATGTCAAACTGCACTTGTTCTATTGCTTCTATTGCCACTGAGTTTAACGAAATTCAAAATTGATACCTTGAAACCCTGCAACCATTTAGGCATTATTATTGACCAAAATGTTAATTGGTCTAACCACATTGCGAACTTGAAGCAGTATCTTCGTTCCTTTATCCGTGGTTTGTAGCCACTCCGCAGATTCTGCACAAATAACACCCTGAGAGCTGTACACTTCGGTATATTCCAATCTAGACTTCAATATGGCTAGGGTGCGGCGGAGGAGCTCACCACTCTAGACTTCATCATCTGCTTGTACTACAGAAATGTGAATCAAGACCATGCTGTCTTGCATCCGCGATTACTTGGTCCTCATACCGGAGATTCGGTCTTCCTCCCCTTATCGAACTAGAAGGCTCGGATCCGAAGACCCGATGCAGTCGACGTGTTTTTGCCTTCCGGACTATATCCGAATCCTAATACAGGCGGTTGTGTCTTTCCCTCCTCGTAGGCGGCCTTTCTTTCGCCAATAATCAGCTCTGCAGTTTTGCTTATTGTTTAGCCTAAGGCTTCACTTGCAAAATAATAGTTTTTTAGAGCATGATGTTGGTCCTTCGAGTGAGGAGTTTTGAGCCCAGTTGTTTCGACAATCCAAAGTAACATCGGACCAAGGGCGGTTCTACGTCGGATCTCCACTATGATGTGGTTTGCCCCAAACTCCTTTACTATCTTGAAATTGTAGCTGTCGATCGTGATGTTTTGTCCAGGTGGTTTGTGACGGAACGTTTCTTGCTCGACAGCATATATTTTGTTTTGTTCTCACTCATTCTCTTCTTCAACCGCCGTGAATACTTCGACGACGGCACTTTGAAAGCGCGCAACAATGTCCATATCATATTTGGGTTATATTTAGGTCGTTAAATCAAGATCTTAATCGTTTCCCAATTTGTGTATTTGAATGCGACAAAGAAAAGCATCTACAATAAGGGAATCGAACATTGTCTGGATTATTGTTGGCTTTTGTTTGAAAGTTGTTCACTACCGGTCCATTTATATGTGCACACCCACAGATTCAGACAATATACACGAAGTTTTATCGCAAACGGCTTTCATTATAATTCGATAAAGACAAAAGGGACTCAGGATATCTGTGCCTTGCTTTGAATTTTAATGGTTATCTGAGAAGGCTTCAGATTAGTTTTTGCAAGTGAGAATGCGATGATTATTTTTATTGACGTATTTATGCTCACTTAATTAGTACGTGAACGCAAGAATTACTCGACATTATGAGCGAAATTCAAAAGGGTTAACTAGCATGAATGTATAGAAGATTTTATATTAACCGGTCAACTTGCTCTACGCTTATTCTAAGTGTAATATATGATGCCGTGTAATATATGATATGTAGATCCCTTGCAATCCCAAGGTGATGCTACACCAAAAATCGCCAAACCACTAATCCATGCAACGCCTTAGCTGAGGGATGAGACTGACAAGGTAAAGTACCAAGAGTGTACCGCAGCCTGTCGCTGAACATCTAGAGACGTCTAAGTACAATCGCTTACAAGAGCAGGACCGGACCCACCACATCTTGCTCCTGGCATTACAAATATTGTCTTTGCTAGTTTAGGTCAATGCTATGTACCGAAGCTTGTGAAAAGCTCAATTATATTTCCAATATTTAATTGAGGAGCTTAAAATAACACTGAAAACCACAGGCCAATTGCAATACTATCGACGATTGAAAAATGTATGGCAGAAATTGTTGTTCGACGGCTTAAAAGCTTCATCATCATACACCGAATTTTAAACTTAAACCAATAGGGTTTTCAAAAAAATAAAAGCACGGGCATGCTATACTTCATATACTTCACTAATACGGTTAACACAGGCCTAAACTAAAATCATACTTCAGCCAAACTTCAGCAATACTTGTCTAAGAGTAATGGGAAATTGGCTAAAAAGTTTCTTGACAGATAGACACATAAGTGTCAAAGTGTCAAACAGTTTAAGTGACGAAAAGAGATGTACCACAATAAGGTACCACAAGGGTCTCAATTGGGACCTTTTTTATTCATATTGTACACCAATAGTAGTCCTACTACGTCTGTTTAAAAAGTGTACTGCCTACACATACGCGGATGCTGTAGCAATTCTGGTTAAACAAAAACATTTAGATACAGCGAACAAATACTACAACAAGAATTTAGCCATGCCTCTGAATGCCATGATCAAGGTCTACTTGGGTTGGGTTACAACACTCTTCTTTTCTGCCAGCTGCACTATCGTTTCCTGTACCAAATTTAAGATATCACACGACAACGCAACACCTTGCCGAAATCCAGATCAGGTTTCCAAAATCCTTCAGCCAAACTGCAAGGTGAAGCGTGTGTGAACATGTGTACAAGGTGTCTGTATTAAAGGTATTAAACACTTTTATGAGAAGTGATTATCTACGAAGACCAATCTTTGATGGCCCAAGTCTACGTAGTAACTCTAGATTATTCGTAAACGTTCTTTCCTCTCGTACCACCCACTTGACAGACTTCTACTCCATCGTCTACTTTCAATTATTTAATTGCCTTTCTGTTAATATCGCTTGGCTTCTGGATTTTCGAACTTCAACGAAATTGGAGTTTTGCTCTCATATATTGCTTAAGTTAAAATTAACGTTTAGTTATGTAACTTCTCCTGCACTTATGTCTGTGACTCTTTCTTTTGTACACATTTAAAATGATTTCTACCAAATGTAAATGTAATATCAGTTAAATTTGTATTCTGATATGGATAGTAGTAGTGTGAGAGGTTGATGCCAGTACCTTCCTGAGACTAGAAGACTGGAGACATCCTCGATTTTTCCGCTGAGTCTCCAAGATGATCTCTTTGTATTTCTCAGTTCGACTTTTGAAGGTGTTAAGAGCTCTTTTATACTAGTCTCAATCGGCATTACAGAGGAGTGTGGGTGATTATGGTTTTGTTGAAAAGCTTCGTGTATCCATTTCGGAGGTTGTCTATTGTCCAAGTCTGGTCGCTACCATGGAGGCTTAGGTTTCCCCCTTACTATATTGATGGGACGAATTGGCCAGAGCTTGATTCATGACCTCGGTAAGTTTTCCCTCCGAGGAATCACGGTCTGAGGAGATTGTGGATTTGGATGGTTGTGTAGCAGGTTGCTGACAACCTCTTTGTACTCGTCACAGTTAGTTTTCCTAACATTGCGGAACGTTGTTACTGTGTGTGTGGGCGAATGCGGACTTTCTACGTTTAAAAACCTCGATGGTGAGAGAATGAGTGTTCGTTTGAAGCTAAGCTTCATTCTTTTATTTTCTGCACAATATATATAATAAATAATTCCAAGGTTTAAGTTTGTTTGATTCATCACATAATTCGAATTCCGTTTTCGAATTAATAAATGGACGATGGATAACACTGTAAAGATAGCGATACATAAAGGGTGATTTTTAAGCTATTATCTTTTTGGCAACACTGGTTTAAACAGCTGAAGCACGTTTCGTGTTTTGTTTCACTGTCAAATCTTCAGTTTGGTCTATAATTTAACCATGAATCGTCTTACAAACGAACAACGCTTGCAATTATTGAATTTTATTATCAAATGCGTGCTCTGTTAAGAAAGTTCAAATTTGTTCAAAATTCAAAAATTGTGTTCAGCGACGAAGCTCATTTTTAGCTCAATGGGTAGGTAAATAAGCAGAATTGTCGATTTTGGAGTGAATATCAGCCAGAAGCATTGCAAGAGCTACCAATGCATCCCGAAAAAGGTACAGTTTGGTGCGGTTTATGGGCTGGTAGCATCATTGGACCGTACTTCTTCAAAGATGATGCGAATCGTAACGTAACTGTGAATGGTGAGCGCTACCGTGAGATGATATCCAACTTTTTTGCCCAAAATGCAAGAGCTTGACTTGCATGAAATGTGGTTTCAACAAGACGGTGCCACATGCCACACAGCACGCGCAACAATGGACTTATTGAGAGGCGAGTTCGGTGAACATTTGACTTAACGTTCGGGACCAGGAAATTGCCCGCCTAGATCGTGCGATTTAACGCCTTTAGACTATTTTTTGTGGAGCTATGTTAAAGCGCATTCCGCTTCAACATTGAAGCATTTATTCATGAGATACCGGCCGAAATGTTGGAAAGAGTATGCCAAAATTGGACTAAGCGGATGGACCATTTGAGGCGCAGTCAAGGTCAACATTTGCATGAAATAATCTTCAAACATTAAATTATATGGACCTTACTATCGTTTCAAATAAAGATTTCATGCATTTTTCTGAATTTTATGTTTATGTTTTATTATATTTTTTTTTTGAAAAACTTTCCTATAGCTTTCAGAAAATCGCCCTTTAGACTGAATATAAAGAAGGGATAAGAAACACCAATTTATGGTATTAATTTAAGTGGCACTCGCTTGATACCAGTGCGTTGTTGCCTATGTCGTGTAAGATGAAAAATAACGGTAAGTTACTGATGTTTTTGTGCTACGACACAGAAAAGGGCATACACAAAATTATTCGTACAAAAATTTTATCAGCGTGAGGATCGAATAACAATAATTCAATTGTGTCGCGTTTGTGTGTCGTATTTTATAAACAACAAACATTTTATTTCGAAATTTCCAAAAATGTTTGTGAAAAAAAGCGAAACATCTCTGAAAGAGCGACAACTCATTCTAAAACCCGTTTGTGCGAGCAAAACGTACAGAGAAGTTGGTGATATTGTCGGTAGATCACACATGGTCGTAGGAGATATTGTAAATAAGTACAGATAAGAGGGGACATTGAAAAATAAGGACGGGAGAGGGCGAACACGAATATTATCTGAGGCCAATGAAAGGTATATAATATCACAAATTAAAAAAAAAAATCCTAAGACCCCTGTCAGATTGTTGACCACAGAAATGTCCAATATTATAAACAAGCCTCTATCTGTTGAAACCGTAAGACGTGTTCTTCGATCACACAATTAGCGGCAGAACTGCAAAAGAACATGTGGGTAAGACGTCAGAGTTCTGGAAAACGGTTATATTTTCTGGCGAAAGTAAGTTGAACCTATTTGGAACCGACGGGAAGCAAAAGGAATGGCGGCAGCCAAATACAGCGCTGATGGAAAAAAATCTTTGCGCAACGATCAAGCACGGTGGTGGTAATGTAATGATGGGAGTGTATGTCTGCAAATGGAGTCGGTACAATGCAGTTCATTGAGACCACAATGACCCAATATGGTAATCTGAATATTTTGAAACGAAATCGCCAACAAAGTGCTTCAAAAATGGTATTAAGCCAGGGGTATATCTTTCAGCAAGGTAATGACCCCACACATACTGCTCAAATGGTAAATATTTGGTTGCTGTATAATGTAAAGAAACAATTAAAAACACTTCCGCAATCGCCTGACATAAACCCAATAGAACACCTCTAGGCAGAACTGGAAAACAAAATCAGAACCCGAACTATAACAAGCAAACAAATGCTAAAGGAAGCTCTTCAGCAGGAGTGGGACATAATTAGCCTCGAATTTACAAAAAAACTGGTTGATAGTATGCCAAGACGCTTGCAGGCAAATATAAATCCAAAGGAGGTGCAACTAGTTACTAGTTTAACAAAATATTGCACAATTCTTCTATTTTCTACCTTTTTTTGCATTTTGTATGAATAATTTTGTGTTAGTTAGAATTGACGTTCACAACTTTTTTCTTTTCTAAATCATTACTCACTTAAGTTCTTGCTTCCGTTTTTTTTTTAATTATATTGTATATGATATAAATTAAAAAACATTCTTTCGAACTACGGATACCTTTTTCATAACATAAGTTTCAGCGGTAAGGGCTTTGTACGAATAATTTTGTTAGGGTGTGTATGTATACACACACACTTTACATGAAGGTTTTTTTCCTTCTTTTTCTTCAAACCATTTTCACAAACGATTAAAAATTGTAAACCTTAATAATAATATTCCAGAAGTAAGATAAATACGTATCTAATCTCTGCATACACTCTAAAGTGTATGAAATTTATACTGAAAATAAATCTATATCCATCTACCGTAGATATAATAAAACATCCATAGTTTTTTTTTTCTTACTTGTTAGGCCTACTACCCATGGAGGGTCTGAGCCTGAGCGATAGGCACCTTCTATCGTTGGCGGTCCTCGACACGCTGCTTCCAGTCATCAAGACAAAGGTGGCTTGCATCTGGGATTTGTGCCTGAGGTTCGGTATTATTCTCCAACGGCGAGAGTTAGTTTCTAATACCCTTTTAACGCTCAGTTTGACCAAGCCAATACACTCGACGGGTTTTTGACTTCCTGTATCCACAACCTGGACCAGCTCGTAGAGTTCGCGGTTATGACTTCACCTCCATTCGCCTTCTTGCTTCGCCTTGGGGATACAGAATTTTCTGTTCGAAAACACTAAAAATCAATTCTACGGGTTTTCATTATCCAGAACATGATCTTGGTCCTTTGAGTTAGAAGTTTTGAACCCAGTAGTTTAGACAAAACAAAGTAGCAGCAGTCTTTGAACCGAACTGCACGATGGACAGCGTATGCGTTAGAGTAGTATGCAAAATACTTCCAGATTACATGCCCAAAGCTTACACCCAATAAGAAGTACAGTAAATGAATGATCTAATAAAATCGCTTATAGGAAATAAATTGGTTTCCCATAAGACTACGTGTTAAATTTATTGCATATAAGAAACACGCTCCAATATAAGAAAATAGGGTTTTTTGGTTTTATGCTTTCCTTCTTTTAATATTATATAATATATAATTATACAAAATGTATTTTCTTTACAGGATATATGTCTTAGGTGTAATAAAAGAAATCCATTATTTTGCACTAAATTTAATTTATTTGTTGCCATTTGATGGTAATGCTTTTTTTCCCTCTCTCCTTAAAGCGCTCGTCCTTTAAAACAGAGTGTCTTGTTTCGCAAGCCTTCCTTGAGACGAACTTTTTACCAGCAAAGTGGTTCGTCATGGAGCGGAACAGCTAGTGGTAATCACTTGATACTAGGTCGGACTATAAGGTGAATGTATAAGGACCTCCCAACCAAGCTCCCGGAGCTTCTGGCGAGTAGCTATCAATGTGTGTGGCCTGGCGTTGTCCTGATAGAAAAGAATTCCACTCTTATGAACCAAAGCGAACTGCCACACAGCAAGACCTTCCTGGCCGTCAATTCCTGGATTGGCTACTGTTTGCGCCTGCCTACGATTTTCATGATTTTATCGACATATTCCAAGGCGTGCACTGCACGTAAACGTTATTTAGTTTGATACGATGGGGCATTTACCTACCTGGTACATACTTCGTAAATATTGCGACCTTCATCAAACTAGTTTTTATGAAAAATTGCTTGGAAATAATGATAACTGTCATTCGCAATCAATTGAAAAGTGAAATACACTTGGGTGTGTCATACTAACACCAGTACTGTTACCATGTTGACCATCTAGGTCTAGGGTCTTCGGTTTAAGCACTGCCTTCAAAAACTTGACGATCTTCATACGCAGTTTAAAAATTGAGGTTTGCCTCCGGTTGTATATTAGGTGTCGCTGGAAATCCTTGGATTATGGATGCAACTTTTGAGTCGCCTTGGTCGATTATCATTTTAGGAGAAATACGAGCCTTTCCTTTTCGGCTCCACTTATCCTTTTTTGTTTGCCTTGGGCACTCAGTTTGTCCATATTATCAAGTATTTCTGCATTACCAGTGCCTTCAGCTGATGTACTAGGCACCTCTGCACTCTTCGGCACACTGTTAATGAAGATGTCATCCACGTTTTTGGTGTTTTAGAAATTTTGTTCTCACGAGTACCTCGAGTTTCTAGTCATTTGCTCCAGAATTACTGATAAACACAAATGGACATTTGTTAAAATGGGATCTCGCCAGGGCATCCCGAGTTCGCATAGAACCACTAATCTAATTATACAATCCCTTGGCATATGCTGGTCCACCTTAGATTTTGGGGGATCTTTAAGTACTAATCATTTTCTCAGCCCATCTAGATTTGGTCAACCATACAGCAGAGACATCATCGTACTAAAATGATTGTTGCCGGCGACCACCGCGAGGAGGTACTAGTTGCACTACGACCAGAGATGATGGTCCATCATCTCTGCCGAGGAGTCGCTACATCCTATCCTCCTGTTCCTGGCCAATCGCACATTCGCAATGTAAAAGTCAACATAATTTACCTTGTTCCTCAATATTTTTTAGATCATTAAAAATCAAATTTTGGTAAAATTAAATTTATTAATAACTTCTCTTACCATGGAATGTTAGTTTAATTTCTCCAACTCTCTAAATTAGCGTAAATATCTGTACAAAATACTATTTTATAAATAATAGTAAAACATACACCTGCACACATATGTGTATGTATAAATTGGCACATAACAAATGAGTCATTTTCAGGTAAAATAAAACAGAAAGCAAGACTTGATTTGAGCAATCTAACTGAAGCATAATTTAGTAAATAATTGGTGTTTTCATTTTAGACTACTACATTTTTACATACGGCCCCCATTAAAAGTTAGTATTCACTGTTCCATCAAAAGGTCCCATTTCATCGCCGAAATCTTTTAAATCGTCATCGACGATCTCCTCCATGTCCTCACCGTCATCTTTCGATTCGGGACATCGCTTGCAACGGCTGTCGTTTATGCCGTAATTAATGCATGTTAATCCAACACACTCGCAGCAGCCATCATGAAACCACCTAAAAAACAAAACAAATACATGTTTATATATGTTACAAAGATCCCTATCAACATACAAGAAATACAATAAATCTGTTAACACCTAGCCTCCTTAATAGATTCACATTTCACTAGCAATGAGGAATATTTCGGTGTTTGTTACTAAAATGTGCCCCTGATGACGCGACGATTTACACTCGGAAATTGTATACAAAGTACTTTATTTTCCATTAGTTCAGACAGTAGGGTCATAAATTTAAGGAAAATCGAAATCTTACCGATAACTGCTGGCGCCAGTGCTCTGACAACTTTGACGACATTTGTTCCATGAAATGCACTGTGGTAAGTAGATGACGCTGCAGTTCATTGTTACTGTATGATTGCGTTCCTTTAGAATTGCGTCAGAATCCTGCTCATTTGATTCTAAAAAAAAAACAGAAAATGTTATATGTATGAGAAGGAATGTGGATTACTTTGAGAAGCATACTTAAATAGTACGTTGTATCTGTGTCTAGTTTTGGACTCGCTAGAACTGTATCATAATCTACCGGGAATGTTACAATGTCCCAGTCATATTCTTCCGTCCCTGATGTCACCAATGCATTGAATAATTCTGGAACACCGTTGAACTCCTCGACATGCGACTTTTTAGAGAGGGCATTTCTCGTATCGTTCGGTTTTGGGCAAAGCTCTGCAAAATTAAGCAGTGTTAGTTTTCATCTAAGTTGAAAGTTGTATAAATTCTGGAAACAAGTACCTAGTAGAGGACAATTTTGAAAAATGAACAGGTAACAATTTATTCATTTCTCTAAGATAGATAAAATTTAAGACAAGGGCAGTAAAATAATTTAATGCTTTGGATGTATCATCAGAAAGATGAGATTGCTGTTCGGGGTAAAGCTAAACAATGAACATAACTCGTATGATTTCTCTCTTCACTTTTATCTGTAATAAAAAAAATTCCAAGGCGGGAATTCGGCATACTTTTTCGATTTGATTTTGTTTTGCGTTATATTGTTCAACGCATTAAAATCCTATTGATAGAAATTTATACTGAAAAGCACACTCATCTCGTCGTTGGATATCAAAAAATGCCTGCATATACTTACACGTACATATGTGTGAATATTGTAGTAGATATTTAGAATTATTTATGAATACAGTAGTAGCGTGCACATTTGCATACTTACCAACGCAACTGCAACACTCCTCGTAATATTTTTTCCCCAAACATTTTAGACATTCCTTATAGCACGTCGAATTCTTCGGTTCGCATTTGCAACTTTGTGTTAGCATACACTTAGACACAATTGATGCACAAACGACCTCATTACATGATTCTACTTCACTTATAATTAGCATACCACCGTATATAACCAATATAGATAAAGCTAAAACTTTGCGAAGTACCATATTTGCGTATGACAAAAAAAAGTTGGTTCTGCGAAAACTTTGCTGATAAATTGTAAACAGAAATTGAACCCAATAGAAATTCACTTCACTTAACGTTGATGTGATTTTATATTTCCAGGAAAAGAGCAACACACGCTGTCTGTATCAGCAAAATTGTTTAAATATTCAAATCACTACACATTATGCGATATACGATCCAACAGTTTCCCACATTGCTAAGCTACAATCGATCAGTTATACATCCAATGCCAAATGCTTTGTCAACAAGATCGGAATCGATCAAAATGATCACATCTTCAATTTTAAAGATACATGGATAGCAGCAGCCTCACTCTAAAAAAATGCGGCGCACACACAATTGTCTTCTCTTTCTATTCAATACTAACACTGTTGGTAAATCAAAGGAATAGTGTATTTACACCTACAATATGGCTAAGTGAAGATGCTGAAGTTGTTCAGCAGCTTAGCAAAAATAAATACTTAAGTATACCTGACTCTTTAGCTGATATGAGGGTAAAAGGAAAACAAAATGCAGCCTATACAATATACATATTTGTACACACATTTCATTAAGATTTACATACCTATATACAATTATACAGCTGTCCTTATTTTCAGATCTATTTATCTCTTTCTGTAGCAGAAGAAACGAAGGTGCATTAACAAGTGCACAATCATTTAGAGTTGCCATTGATGGTTAAAATATTGAAATGTTTCCAGATATGTACTAGGTAGTGATTCGAAATTGAATTACATATAACGAAAAGTTGAAATTATTCAACGTAATTATGGAATAAAGGTTGCCCCTTAAAACAGAAAACTGTGGATGCAATTCCAGGCTCGGGTTCATTTTGAAGAAGGATAACAGTTATAACTGCATACATAAATACTCTTTTAAAGAAAAAATGACACGTTCTCGACCAATGACAAATATCGTTTACCTGTTAGTTGGGGTCTTCCAAATGTGTTTTTGGCACAAGCATTGGATGCTTGAATGCATGTGATACAGCCCGACATGAACTGCAGCTACCGTCAAAGAGAAAGGGACTTCATCATCCACTTTTGGAATTGTCCATTCCTTTGCGCTGTAGAGCACGAGTGAGATTTCTTCTATGAGAGAACTGTTATTCTACGTTTTATCACTCTACGCATGTTGGTAGTACTACGCACCCAGGAGGCGACGTAGACGATATCTCTGGCTACCTCGAAGTTATAGCTGTACATTGTCACGTTTTGTTCAAGTCGATGTTGTAATTTTTTTGGCACACCACTGAAGTATAGACTTAACCTCGTTTACCATCAGGCCCAACTTGGCCGCTTTCGTGTTTTCGACTGTGGGAAAAACGCAACAGAAGACTCCTGCGTCTAAGGTGGCACACACAATTTGAGAACGACGTCAACCGACTTACTGCTCTTAATTGGAGCCATCTAGACGCGGAGGCCCAAATTCCGGGACTCCAACAACACCCCAAGAAAAAGTAGTATTGTATACGTTTTAATATTGGAAATTCTAATGAAATCTCAAAATGTGCATGCTGAAGAAAAGCGGATATAACAGAAGACTGTTAGTTGAAGGAATCCAGTTTTAGCCCCGACTACAAGCAACATCCTAATACAACTACAACATTAACGCACTAAATTAGTACATAACCAGTCTAAAAAAAAAGAGTTTGTCTACATCAGGACGAAAGTGAACTGCAACTATGACATCCTTGTCTAGATTCGAGGTAGAATGTACCTTAGCACTCGGCGCGACTGCAGTTTGTCGAAACAACTCGCATCAGAATTCCTGACTCGAATGACCATAATTAATCTCTACACATATGGAGCAGCAAAGCTGCACGATAATGTTAACAGCAAATCTGAGTCATGGCATCCTGAAAGAAACATATTAATGCAGATAAAGACACAATCGCTAACTCTATAAGCTCTATCAAAATCTAGTCCGACAGGTCCATGTCTGTCGACTCCACTGGCTTTGCCACATTGAACGAATTGGCACTAATTCTCCAACTAAAGGAGTGAAGGAGGAAAGACCGAATCTTTAGTAGAAAGACCATGTTAAAGTGGCCTAATGCAGTCAGCGCTAGAAGGCAGTTATCGCTCAGACTCAGATCCTCCATGGGTTGCAGCTCTGATAAGTAACGAGGAAGATGGAAGTAGATCGAGTAGTTTTCCACTGTTGTGCATCGTATATAAACATAAAACAAACCAGCATATACCTTTACAGCAAACCTAGCAGACAGTCCAGAAGGCATTGATGTTTAGTTTTGCTTAAACAACTTTTTTTTATATCAAAGGTTTGCTCATATTGGCTTAGGATTTTCCAATGCTTTCACTAAAATTATTGCTGCTTCTTCCCTTATTTGCAAATTCTCTAAATTATCCATTTTTGCGATTGCACCAATTCCAACCATATTTACTTCGATTATAAAAGTAGAAACAGTAGATGAATGCATTTGAAACACTTTAATTTTATTAAAAATATTTTCATGACACACCACTTAGGTTCTTAAGGGAATCTTCAAAATCAACGGGCTCAATCATGCGCCTGGCTTTTGAATGTAGAGGGGGTCCTATCAACTTTACAACTTCATCATAGTTAAGCGTCTCTTTTTCAAGTAACGCTTCCGCGAGCTAGAATCGATACAATTACAAGATTACAATAGGTATGCAATTTCATTGCTGATTGGCTTACCTTTATTAATTTGTCTCTGTTTTCCGTTAAGACATTCTCCGTTTTTTCATAGGCACTTGCAACTAGTTTTCTTGCTTCCGAATCTACTATTTGTTCCAAGTTCTTAGAAAACGGTTTGTCTCCTACGGGACCTCCTTCGATTTCCTCTGAATCGGTTATATACATCGGTCCAATGACTTCATTCATTCCGAATTTCTTTATCTACATTACCCAATAAACGATAAATATTTGAATGTCATCCTCAAGTATATTTATATTTACCTGTGCATAAGCAATCTTTGTGACCTTCTCCAAATCATTTTGTGCTCCTGTGGTAATGCGACTAAATATAAGATTTTCCGCAGCTCTTCCGCCAAGAGCCATGCACATTTTATCAAAAAGCTCTTCTTTTGAGAAAAGTTTTTGTTCACTTGGTGTATATTGGGCAAAACCAAGTGCCAAACTTGTACGTGGTACAATCGTCACCTTTAGCAACACATCAGAGTTTGGTAGGAGCCAACCCACAAGAGCATGTCCCGATTCATGGTACGCGATGACTTTTCGTTCGGCGAGTGTCAGTGCGTGTGACCTTTTCTCAGTTCCACCTCAAATTTGCAAATATTTTGATGGTAAATAAATTGAAATGGTTGCAAAATAAATCTCACGTACCCACAAGACGTTCCACGGCATACTCCAAGTTTTTCGTTGAGACTATTTTCTCAGAATTTCTCGCTGCGTGTAGAGCTGCTTCGTTGCATACATTTGCAATATCCGCTCCTGAAAACCCAGGAGTGAGTCTGGCCAATCTCTCTGAGTACGTATTTGGGTCTTTTTCCAGCTGAATGGATGAGAGATGCTTCTCGAAAATTTCTTTGCGCTCCTGAAGAGTGGGGAGGTCTATGAGGATATGACGATCGAAACGTCCAGGGCGAAGGAGAGCTTTATCTAGAATGTCTCCACGGTTCGTACTGGCAAGCATAAGAACACCTTCTCTAGATGAAATGCCATCCATTTCAACTAGCAGCTGATTAAGTGTTTGTTCTGACTCCCCAGAGCTTCCTTGACCTGCTTGTCCTGCACCAGATCTCGCTCTTCCTATGGCATCGATTTCATCAATGTAAATTATGCAAGGGGCTCTCTTGTTGCCCTCTTGAAATAAGTCCCTAACTCTGGCTGCCCCCAGCCCGCCAATCATTTCAATGAATTCGGACCCATTCATACTCAGAAAAGGTACTTGCGCTTCTGTGGCAACTGCCTTTGCTAGGAGTGTTTTTCCACACCCAGGGGGGCCAAGCAATAAGGCGCCCTTTGGAACTTTAGCTCCTAGCCTCTGATACTTCTCTGGGGATTTTAAGTAATCTACAAATTCTGCCACTTCTTGTTTGGCTTCTTGCAGGCCTGCCACATCTTTAAAGAGGACACCACGTCCTCCATCTACTGGATCGACTAGGGTAAACTTTGCACGACCCATCTGAGACTATATCGATGTTTGTTTAAAGAAATGAAATGTTTGTTTGAAAAATGCATTTCACTGTAACAACATTCACTTACGAACGAATCCATGCTTATTGGGCTCTTCATGCCTTTCATCCTTGACGCAATCGACATTAGAAGGGCGAAGAATAGAAGGAGTAAGAGAATTCTTCCGGTCACATCACTTTCTCTGTCATACGTGATCGAAACTCCTGTAAATAAATTCTTAAGACCAAGAGCTCGGATCACAGTGATTGATTTTACCTTCTTTTATGCCTAACCTTGTCTCTACATCGCGCAGTTTCTGTTCAAACTTCGTTGCATCAGCGATTGCCATGTGAAAAATTGGTGAAACCACTTTTCTACCTTTTACAATGGCACCATCGTGCAGAATAATTGTGACCATTTCCATGTCTGGTCGAATAATAAGCTCCTTAACTTCACCAACAGCTAACATGTGGTGTACAAATTCGTTCCAAGATACATACCTAGTAGTGGACTAAATAATTAAAAATATTAATCTCAAGTGCAAACTATGAAATTGAATGCAAGATACTCACCTCGGGTCGATCCGGTCTCTTAACGACCAGTGATAGGAACGAAATAAACATATACACAGTGAATACCCAAAGAAATACTTTGGTTAAAACAGACTTCATTTTATCATCATTGTCATCTTTCTTTCCATCATTTGAACCACTACTTCCCGAACTACTTTCATTTTTCTTGTCTCCGCCGCCATCTGTGTCACGAGGAGTATCAGTTTTACGAGATGAGAACAATCTGGTATGAAAAGTTCGCACCTCAGCTGGTGTAAGATCAAATGAACTGCATAGAATTCTAACTGCTGATTTGTATTCCAATTTGAAAAGCTTTAACTGCAAACAATGTGATGTAACATAAATGATTATATCCTTCATTTCATCTGTACTCACATCTTTTCTGGTGCAAGAAATACTGGATTGCTTTGTTGAGGTCGAAAGTCCTGAAGCAGACTTTTGGAGTCTTCTCAAAATACCCTGCTGGAGTTTAGAGAGTTCACGTAACGACCTAAACATTTTATATCTTATTTATAAAATTATGAACAGACTAATAAAAACACGAATTCTATTTCATGATTCTTGACTGATTTTCCAATTTACAAATGTCAAATGGAAACATCTGATTTTGGCAGATTTTGCCGGAAAAAAGTTCTGTTTGGTTGTAAGACCATTTTGTCTGTGAACTTAGGTAGGATAGGCAATATGTTGTGTATGTATGTATATACAGAGGATAATATTTACTATTTATGTGTTTCAGATTTTGGAACAATAACGGTAGGTTTGAGATAGTAAATATATAGTAAATCCCTTAATACATGCTGCAATATATATTTGTATTTCAGATCAATTGTTTTAATTGGGAATAAATGTGATTGGTGTATTTATCTCACAGATGCCGTAAAAGATGTTTTGCTCTATATTATAATATTTCTGGATATGCCTTTTGAATAATATACGCGTATTATATGGTATATTTCTCGATGTGCATAAGTCTACCCACAAAAATAAACCGATTACAATAAATTTCGTTAGCCTAAAACAAAAGTAAATAAATAATTATGTTATAATAAACCTTCCACATTATTGAACATCGCCTTCAGTTACTGAACTCGGAAAAACTGTATTTTGATAAACTCAAACGCACTCAACATCATAATTGCACTCTACTGTCAAATGGGATTTTGGAGCGCACCTATCAAATTTGGCGGAAAAGTTCTCGTTCGGGTTGTTTTAATTGTGTCGCATTTTTTTATTAGAGATTAGAGAATCAATTGAATCGGTTTTAGATCTTTACATTCCGTTTGGTGCATAATAGAAGACGACAGATACATCAACTGTGGACACAATGTCCTTGTCGAAATTAAATACGGATACAAAAACAACCTTTCAAAATATATGCCGTGATTTGAACATGGACAAAGAGGCTGAAGAATATGCATGGAAAAAATACATAGAGGTTTCGGAAAAATATACGCTGGACGTAAGTTATTTTGAATAGAACTCTTAGGATTAAAACATCTGTATGTTCTTAAGTGGTGTAATTGTTTGTATTCGCTTTCTTTTATTATCGTATCCGCCATACAAAAACATCAATGAGAGTACGTTGTTCTGTGATGTTTCTTTCAAGAGTGGACTTGGGGTTTACCCAACGAGTCATTCCAGCTTTGCATAGTAAACTTGTGTTAGCTCTCTTCATTGTTGCAACATTTAATTAATTGAGCTCCTCTTCTAGTTTCGTTTGTGAAGTTACTCAACTCGCAGTGTTGCCTCACCCAGTCTTCGATAGATCTTTGAATGAAGTCGTATGGACTTCATCTGTTTCAATGTAGGTATATTGGACATTGTAGATTAATTATTAAAACCAGGCAAACAACCATCCAAATAGTAGTATCAACCGACAGACGAAGGAGTAAATAAACTCATCAGAAGCTGTTATCTAGTCTTGGAGGACAGTTTGTTTTCAGTTTAGTTAATTGTCCTACCTGTGGCACTTCGAAAAGACTCCTGTTCTCAATTGCGTTTCAGGTTTTCTCTTTCTCTTCCCTCATAGGTGCAAAATAAAAAAAAAAACATTTATTATTATTGTTTTTCTTATTAGGCCCGCTGTAGTGAATTCTGTTTTTTGTTCTTTAGAATTATAATTCTTGGGCTATGGCAATTAGTGATTTGCGTCGTTTTGAAAATAATGAATTCTTCACCTATTCGCATTGACTGATCTGAAGAATACTACCAACTTTTATGCTGTTGAACGAAAATAATCGCATGGTGACTTAAGGCTAGAATTGTAAAGTACTTAAAATACCGAAAGACATTAGAAAAAAGCTACGGGTTTCAACACAAATTTTGTATTTCAATGCAGTTTATGACAACGTTCTTCGGAGGAAACTATTTTCGAGGCGCAAATTCGGATTGCTTACATAACACATCCAATTCGTTGCACAATTATAAATATTAGCGATGTTATTTCTATGACACAACACATCTATTACTGGAAAAACCACTGCAGTGTAAACAATTAAACGCTGAAGTCATACTTCTAAAATTAGTTACCTCCTGTGCTACGCATCATGTCATCGACTTCATCGCATTTTCCGAGTCATTGTAGAAGCTCCCAAATAAAATGAAAACAAAACAGCACTCGGCACGTCTAAAATAGAGACGTTTTTCCACCTTATTTATTTGATATCAAATGGATATTCAAAGCCAAGAGTCCAAATTCGAGATTGAGTGGAAGACTGAAAATTCGCTTCGATGAAGTGATTAAGTTTTGATGAAGCAGTGTCCAGAACTAGATGGAAGACAGTATAATTGTTCCTTAGTTCTGCAAGATAATCACTACTTGAAAGCATCGACTAACCGAGGTTTATCAATCGGGATAATACAAGGCGAGTCTAAAGTCAGAATATTCTGACTAGAAATGTATTTAAAGGAATTGCGGCGGCGATAGAGGACACTTGTTTCTCAGTTTGCACGAAACTGAATACACACAGTTTAGTTTTCAGTGTTTTTAAATGAAAGAGCTTTGGTACCCAAAAGATCGAGAAACTATTAACGACGTAGTCAAGATTAATTATTATTTAATAATAGGTACGATAAAGTAGCTCTATGAATACAGTCAACATTTAATTTACTGAACCTATACCTAGGAAACATGTGGTACTCTCTGGCGAGTAACGTTACCTTAGATATAATGTAGCGAGGTTTATTGTGTATATTAAAATTGTTACTTGTTCAGAATGAACAAAATTAGCTACACCAATCAAATTCTTACTTGATTCTGGAATTCTAAAAAACGACATGTTCTACTATTTGCAAATACTGGAGTTATGTGGAATTATGTTGATATGTCATGCATATAAAGCCAGCAAAGATCACATCAATTGCGCTAATCAATTTGATGGTTTCGGTATTCGGGAAATGGTAATTGAATTGGGAACAGCTTCTCAAGCTAAAAAACAACACAGAAGGGTAAGCATATTTTTGGTTTTTGTTTAATACTGATAAAAAAGTTCCTTTTTCTAAATATCTAAATACTGCAGTGTAAATATGTAAATACTGCAGTACTCATAAACGGACAGCTGCGGGATCGAGATTTTTCGTCCGCTTTATGGGTATTTTCGAAAAATGTTTACTCTGAATTAATTAAATTAAAGTAAAACATTGTTTTCATAATAAACTGTTACGCTATCCGTTTTGAACATTTTGTTTCAACTTTTTGTTGTACGAGTATGTACGTTGTAGGTAAAAAACGTATGTACCTACTTTAAGTTTATATTGATTGAAAAAGTCTTTATCTCGGCTCTCCCGTAAAGGGACTCCAGGACACACCACTTTTTCAGAATATAATCGAATATCGGATGAAATTTGTTAGATTTTTTCGCCTCCAAAATTCAAAGCAAAGTTTTGCAAGCAGTTATAGCCCTTCGGTTATTCATATTGGTGCATAGTTCCAGTTGACTTGACTTCTTCTTTTTTGTTTGGCGCTACAGTCCGGGGTGGACCTGGGCCTCAACCAACAAGCCTCTCCAGCCAGCACGATCTTTCGCCAGCTGCCTCCAGTTGTGGACACCAAGTTGGTTGAGGTCCTTCTCCACTTGTGTGCGCCATCTTGTTCTAGGACGACCTCTAATGCGTTGTCCCAAAGGCTCGGAATCGAAGACTCTTCGGGCCGGAGCTGTGGTGTCAATCCGCTCTACGTGACCTAGCCATCTTAAGCGTTGGATCCGAAGACGCTTAACTAGGTGCATGCCGCTGTACAGCCCGTACAGTTCGTGGTTGAATCTCCTTCTCCAGACGCCATCAATACAAACAGGACCAAAGATCGCACGCAGAACTTTTCTCTCAAAAAGACCAAGAGCTTCTTCATCCGCTTTCAATAGCGTCCATGTCTCTGCGCCATAGAGCAGGACGGGGATGATTAGGGTGTTATATAAAGTCATCTTGGTGTTTCGAGAGATGGCTCTGTTACTCAATTGCCTCTTGAGCCCAAAGAAACAGCGATTGGCAAGAGTAATTCTGCGCTTGATCTCGGTACTGGTGTTATTGTCCCTGTTTACTGCAGAGCCAAGGTAGACGAAGTCCTTGACTTTGACTGACCTCAAAGTTTCTGCTGCCCATTATGACGCTCTGTCCGAGGCGTCGATGTTGTGCGTCCTTTCGTGATGACAGCATGTACTTTGTTTTGCCCTGATTAACTGCCAAACCCATTTTAGCCGCTTCCGCTTCAATGCTAGCAAAAGCCTCATTGACAGCTCGCTGTGTTCGTCCAATCACGTCAATGTCGTCCGCGTAGGCAAGCAGTTGAACGGACTTTTGGAAGATCGTGCCTCTGGTGTTGACATTTGAGTTTCGCACGATCTTCTCAAGTATGATGTTGAAGAAATCACATGATAGCGTCTCGCCTTGTCTAAAACCTTTTTTGACATTGAAGGTCTCGGTGAGTTCGTTACCGACCTTGATGGAGCAGCGAGAGTTCTCCATCGTCATCCTGCACAATCTGACGAGTTTGGCTGGAATGTCAAAACTAGACATGGCATTGTATAGCTCGTCTCTATGCACGCTGTCATATGCGGCCTTGAAATCGACGAATAGGTGGTGGGTGTCGATCTGCATCTCGTGGGTTTTTTCCAGGATCTGCCGCAGTGTGAAAATTTGGTTTATGGTAAACTTTCCCGGCCTGAAACCGCACTGATAAGGACCTATCAGGTTATTGACGAATGGTTTCAGGCGTTCACACAAGACGGCAGAGAGGATCTTGTACGATATGTTAAGGAGACTGATCCCTCGATAGTTGGCGCAGTCAAAAGGGTCTCCTTTCTTGTGGACCGGACAAACGACGCTGAGATTCCACTCATCGGGCATGCTTTCCTCCGACCATATCTTACAGATGAGCTGATCCAGATCATCTCCAGCTGCTTTAAACAGTTCCGCGGACAGTCCGTCCGCTCCAGCAGCTTTGTTCGACTTTAGTCTAGATATCGCTATCTTGACCTCGCCTAAGTCGGGGGGACGGAATTCTTGGTCATCCTCGTCCAAATTAAGTGGAATATTCTGCCTGACAGCGGAATTTGTGTCGTCATCGCCGTTTAACAGTCTGCAGAAGTGATTTTTCCAAATTCTCAGCATCGACTGCGATTCTACTACTAGTTGTCCATTTTCATCCCTGCAGGCTTCTGTCCGAGGTCTATACCCTCCGGATAACTGTTTTACCTTTTGGTAAAACTTTCGGACCTCCTTCCTGCCGTAACATCTCTCCATCTCTTCGACCGCGCGCTTCTCGTGCTCTTTCCTTTTCCTTCTAAGAAGCCGGTTCTCTTCCCTTCTCTTCTGCTCGTAGAGCTCACGAACAGCTCTCGTTGTTCGATGCAGAGTTGCCTTGTAGGCCTCCTGTTTGGCTGCATGTGCCTGCCTGCACTCGTCGTCAAACCATGGGTTCTTCTTTGGTGGTGTCGTAAAACCCAGCACATCAGTGGCAGCTTCCTTGATGGCTTCTTGACAACGTTTCCATTCCTGGTCTATTGTGGTTGTAGGCAGGGTCGAACTTTCGGAGAGTTTCAGGGAGACTCGGTCGGCAAAGTTCCTAACGATCGATTGCGATTGTAGCTTTCCAACGTCAAAACGAGGTGTCCTGTCTCGACTCCGTATTTCTCTCGATATCCTCATTCTTATCTTGGCTACAACAAGGAAATGATCCGAGTCAATATTGGCTCCTCGGAAAGTTCGGACATCGAGAATATTGGAGGAGTGTCTGACGTCGATCGCAATGTGATCAATCTGGTTGACGGTTGATTGATCAGGTGACCGCCAGGTCCCTTTATGGATGTTGAGGTGTGGGAACCGTGTGCTCATTACAGAGAGGTTACGCCCCGAGGCGAAATCCACCAGCCTTAGTCCGTTTCCGGATGTGTTGTCGTGCAGGCTGTGTTTTCCGATAACTTTAGCAAAGATTTCTTCCTTGCCCAGCTGTGCGTTGAGATCTCCTAGAACGATCTTGGTATCATAGCTGGGGCATTGATCGTATGTTCTTTCTAGGAGATCATAGAAATCGTCCTTGCTATTGTCATCCTTCTCCTCTGTCGGGGCGTGGGCGCAAATCAGGCTGATGTTCCCGAGCTTAGCCTTGATGCGGATTGTTATGAGGCGCTCGCTTACATACTTAAAGCTTAAGACTTTTTGCCTAAGTCTGCCTCGAACAACAAAACCACATCCAAATAAGCGCTGCCCTCCTTCTCTGTAGCAGTCGCCGTAGTAGAGGTCGCAGTTTCTCATCCTCTTTTTGCCCGGCCCGTTCCACCGCACTTCCTGGATAGCGGTTATGTCTGCTTTATAGCAGTCTAGGGCCTCCGCTAGTTCATCGGCTGCACGTGGTCTGTTAAGGGACCTCACATTCCACGTGCAGAACCGAAAGTCATTGTCCTTTTTCCGTTTTCAAGGGTCGTCAACAGTAGATTCGTCCGTATCCGAGGCAGGTTGTTGTATCTGAACTCGTATTTTTTTACGTGGTGAGGAAGTTAACTTCACGCACAACCTCCAAACTGGGAGGACAGGCCCATTAATTTAACCCTCGGGCAGAGGGTTCGCTGCGTATATTAGTTCACCACACAACGGCTGTTATGATGGCTATCCAGGGGCGCCGCGAGGAGGCTGTACGTCAACTTGACTTATGAACAAGCAGGGATCGCGCTGGCATCCTACCAGGTTGGATGCAGTCAGCAACTTTACCCTGTGTACATAAGCCCATGCCACCCGTTGACCAGTTGACATCAACAATAAAAAGACATGGATTATTTTCCATATTCCATCTTTCATCTGTAAAGCACATTGACGTCACAAGCTGCATTTTCCATAGAGCGAAGATAAATTTGCTCATGCTATAGCCGTTCCCGCTAGTGATGGTAACCCAAAATCAAAAATGTTCCTACCGCTGATTGAAAAAATCCCTATTTTTCCCTACGCTCACATACAATTTGGTTGCCCTTGCAGCCTTACGGCTGTGGCTCACTTAGTCCAATAAGATGGGTCCATTGTGCCTTAAATAATAAATAATACCATGAGACTTGCTTTTTTTTCATTTCATTTATTAATATTTATCGCTGTACATTAAGATTATTATGTTTTTACTAGTACAGGAGCGTTATAAAATAATCTTTATTAAGTGGCATGCTTCAAATTAAGTGATTTCAAATTGCTTAAATTATTTATTATACTAAATAAATCCTGCTTCATTTGGCAACTTCAGGAGGCTTTTCAACTCTACACCACACAGGTCTTACATCTCCGAAAGGTGTTTACGCAGGTGCTGCTTTCTTTTCTTTGCCAGGGCTGGGTAGTGATGGGACTCTAGTTGTTCGAATGACTCGAGTAATTTCAGATTCAACTCGTCCTCGAGTTAGTCGATCTGATCTCGAGTAAAATAACCGATTTCAGTGAAAAATTCGTCACTATCTCACATTCGTAAGACAAATGATATTTATATTTACACCTATGAGATATGTGCAAACAAATCGTTACGAAACGAGACCATATAGGTAGGTACTGGCATTTCTTTTGTATAATAGATATCTGATAGCGGTTAGCGCTTTTAAATTAGCGGCAAGGTAGCTTTAAAAATGAGTGAAAAGAAATCAATGTTTTTTTTTTTAAGAAAGACGAAAGGGCCACGTATGCAATTTGTGCAAAAAAGAATATATACAAAGGCTTTCGAAACACCATCGTTTTGATTTTACATTTACATACACAATCTGCATCCACACCACATTTATTAGAAACCAGTAATGCAGGAGGAAAGTGCTATACTGTGGAAACTTTAGTTGAATTAGCACTAGAAAACGTCAGTGCCTAGAAAACGATATTTCCAATAGCTCTTGGTGTCGCAACAAACATTTCCGAATCTCTATGTCTATTTTGTATTGTTTAATACAATGTTTATGGAAACTGAACTGATTAGATTTACTGTTTTTGTGTGTGGCATGGTTAGTCGCGATGCATACGTGCCTATAGCAGTATTCGGTAAGGACTCCTATTAGCTTCCGCACTTTTCTTCGACTAAAACTGATCAGTGATGTTGACCTCTTTTTATTCAGCGTCGGCCACAAGGGCATTGCTATTGCTCCGATATCCAGACAAAGCCATCTAGTTTTTATTCTATTCAGATCTGAACGGGGAGAGCGCGTAAGGAATTGTCCTGGATTCTCCAAGATCCGTTTTTCGCAGCACTGTTCGCCTTTTCGTTTCCTTGGACGCCAGTATATACGGGTTCCAACATAGGGTCACCGTGTTCACCAAGGAAATATCGGTTATCTGCATAACCTGATCATTTTCGATGCCATGATGTCCGATGCTATGACGAATTCCCATTCTGCTGTTACCAGAAGTTTGCACTTCCCATTGTTCCCGGTCTGCGGTACGAAGGTGAAAAGACTTTTCCGAAGCTAGTGTTGTTGACAGGTAGTCCGTTTGATTTATGTGTTGTGCTACTGTCCAACATTTGTGTGTGTTGTTCTGAGACAACCTTATTCCTTGACATGCCGATCATTGTACCTTGGTGAGTTGTTTTAGAAGATATATCTTCTCCGGCGGTTTCCACCATACCAGAGAGCCGTATGTTAAGATAGGTCTGGTATATAGCCCGTGTCTGGAGCCCGCATGTTTTGTCAAAGTCACTTTATACGCCTTCTTTATGCGGTCTTCCATGTTAGCCTTGCAGATAAGTTTAGAATCGATTATGA
The DNA here is from genome assembly GCA_905231855.2 of Eristalis tenax. Lineage (NCBI taxonomy): Eukaryota > Metazoa > Arthropoda > Insecta > Diptera > Syrphidae > Eristalis > Eristalis tenax. The sequence goes on from HG993128.1 coordinate 50,574,252, forward strand.
CCCCTAGGTATTTTGCTGTCTTTGAGAGTTTTAGTTTCGGAAAGTTTAACTCAGGAATAACTCTTTTATTGGTAAAGAGCAGGATCGCTGTGCGACCCGACATTTAGTAGCTTTGGTCCATGACGGAAGTTCCTCGTTTATTCACACTTGGTCAAAACAGTTTCGATGACACTGATACACCTTTCCCTTCCTAGCTTTGAATTTTGGATGATGCATGATTCAGGTAGTATGTACTTAAGAACTTGAATTACTTGTTACACAACAAAATAGCACGTTTCCACCGAACGAAATCAAGAGATTTCGAGTTTCTCAAAATGTACTAGATTCTGACATATTATGCATACTGCCTTCGACTAAAGCGGGAAGTTTCTAAACCCCGAAAATGTAAGAGGTTTGGCGAAATTTGATAAAACCTCGCGATTTCGTTCGGTGGGAACGTAGCTTTAAACACGGCTATACATCCTCTGCGTCAAGGTCTTCATTTGAGCTTTCAGTTCTAGCCAAAGACAAAAACTGACATTCGCCAAAGATGTGAATTGTGTTGTTCATTGTTGGAAAAGTCGCGTTTAGTCTGAGCTCGACACAAAATGTGTGTATAATTTTTACACATTGACTCTATATGCAGAGATCATTAGCTGAAACTGTTGAATTTCCCTTTCAAATAAGGAGTAAAGAAGGTCAAAATCTTAAATGCGAAGCACGACTTCCACTTGCTTGTCCGCTTTTGGCAACTTATTTTTCGAAAATTAATAAATATACTGTCTGTCTCCGATAAACACATTTGTCCGTTATTGAGCAGATTATTTTAATAGAGAATATTAAAATCCTGTCATTTAAATTTATTTTTTCCGCTAACACGAGTCACCCGCTAAACGTCCTCTTCGCCGAGCAGATTTCCAAGGGGCTGTTTGCTAAAAAAAATGGAGTTAAGAGGCGAAGAATTCCTTCAATTCGGCAAAAGAAAAATTCCCAGAAACTTAAGAGAGCAGAACGAAAACGTTTTTAAAATTTTGTACATACTATTCTATTTAAGTCTTTCTTATAAACAACATTTTTGGTTTTGCCATCTTTCATGTAAATAAAAAGTGCGGTCTGTTTCAATACTCTAGAACACCCAACCTAACATTCTGTCATTCTTGTCGCCTAAATAATCCATGTTGAACTAATTGACAAGGGCAAAAATCGCTTTAAATATTTGAATAAAATGTGCGAACTGTGAATAATATTCGTCAATAACCATCAAATGATTATTATAGCACTTGCTTTAGATTTATAAAAAAATGGCTTAAATCCAACATTTCCGCCGGTATCTCACGAATAAATGCTTCAAAGTTGTCTTCCAATGCGTCAATTGAAGCGGGCTTGTCTGTATAGACATGAGCTTTAACATAGCCTCACAAAAAATAGTCTAAAGGCGTTAAATCGCACGATCTAGGCAGCCAATTGAGCGGTCCCGAACGTGAAATAAAATGTTCAACGAACTCGCCTGTCAATAAGTCCAGTGCTGTGTGGCTTGTGGCACCGTCTTGTTGAAACCACATGTCATGCAACCACAAGTCAAGCTCTTGCATTTTGGGCAAAAAAAGTTGGATATCATCTCACGGTAGCGCTCACCATTCACAGTTACGTTACGATTCGCACCATCTTTGAAGAAGTACGGTCCAATGATGCCACCAGCCCATAAACTGCACCAAACTGTGACTTTTTCTGGATGCATTGGTAGCTCTTGCAATGCTTCTGGCTGATATTCTGACATTGAGCCAAAAATGAGCTTCGTCTAAACTGACCATAAAATGGAAGAAGCGCACGATGAACTTTCTTAACAGAGCACGCATTTTGATAATAAAATTCAATAATTTGCAAGTGTTGTTCGTTTGTAAGACGATTCATGGTTAAATTATAGACCAAACTGAAGATGTTTGACAGTGAAAAAAAACACGAAACGTGCCTCAGCTGTTTAAACCAGTGTTGCCAAAAAGATAATAGCTAAAAAATCACCCTTTATAATAAAATATGCTACTGACTTTTTACGACTTTAAGATATGTATTCTTTTTTTTATTTTTTTTTTCGATCGATATTTTAATGAGCGTTTAAACTAATATGTATATTTCTTCTTCTATTATAGGGTTGCCAAACTTTGTGGTTATGCTGTGCATTATACACTGCGACTAGAGAATCCTATAGACCTACCGTAGGTGGATCGAACGAAATCGTCAAGGGAAATTGTGTTTCGCCAATAAAGTTGCTAAGAAGTTGCAATGTTAGGTAATTATTATTTAAAAAGCGTACAATTTTTAAATATTCTGACCGCGATTGACTTCAACATCAGTAGTGTGTGACAGGGATAGAGAGTGTGACAGGGTCACTACAGTACGTGCTCTAATAATGACCACTTCATGTCGCCACATACATGTTCCTTACTTGGTATATAAGAAAGCAATTGAACTGCAGTCAAACCGCTGTTAGTCGGACACCTTTAAATCGAATTTTCTATAGATAAATCGAACAAATGTTTCTGGTCTTAAATGGACCCAAGAATAAATTTTCCCATATTTTACACTCCATAACTCGAACATAAAATCGAACACAATGTTTGTTCCAGTGACGATTCGACTTATGGAGGTTCGACTGTATGAATAAGATCATAGGCTATAGAATCACCACTCATACCCCGACGTACTTATTTAGTTTTAAGAAACGAATCAGACGCGATTGCCTTTTGAATTCTGAACTAGATATTTTGGTTTGGAACACGTAAAAGTACAGCTAATGCCAATCCATACCGTTTGTAATTTGTTTTCTTTTTGTTTACAAACATTGACAATTGATGGAACTCAATGGAATAATTGAAGTTTTTTTTTTTTGACATGTTATAGCATGTTATTTCGTATTTTCCTTTTTCCTTTTCTTTGTATTTAATCGTTTATTCTATACATTCTAAACGACCTTTTCTGGTCCGTTGATGTCTGGCTATTGCTGTGTTGTGGAATCGTAAAACGAAAAAAATCATTGCAATTCATAGCAAATAGAGTACTTCGGAAAACAGAATATGAAATGTTTGTTCATATAAAAAAAAGTTCTATTGCCTATAAAAAGAATAATACCTCCAGCCAGTTTTAACAAAGAACCTGCAAAAATCGTATGCAACGCACCAACCCGCTCCGCCAACGGAACCTATAATTTTCAAGGTGGTTCTGACTAGAGGACCAGTATCGAATAAAGGCATGTTGAAACGTATATCAAGCATATTTCGGATTTAGTATTTAATAGTCTTTAATATCATTCGAATTTAAAAATAAACTTATTCTAAAAAATGCACTCAGACACGTTCGTATTATAATAGGATGATGCAAAAATAATTGTGCAGTCTGTTATTTACTTAGAATGATGTTTGTTTTGTGTACACTTTCAGCTTTTATGATTTTTTTACGAAAGTCAAGCTCTGGTGTGAAATGGCAAATTTCCCAGAAGAGCTAATAAAACAGATCAACTGCAAAAAACAAGGCTTTATTATATCCCTGAATATATTTCAATATTATATGAAAATATTTGAGAAAATATTCAACGTTTCATCACACGAAAAGAAGAACAAAAAATCAAGGTAATTATGACTGGAAATAATCATTATTGACATTTTTATCCTCTGTTTGAATATTTATTTCCATCCAGACCTGTTAAATGCTCAGCAAATAAGTTATACGTGCTTTGTTGGTGTTTATTTCTATGTGCAAAGAATGAGATTTTAAATAGACCCGTTGATCTTGTAAAATCATTCCACTTGCTAGTTTGCTGCATAGACTTAATATACATAAATACTTTGTCAGAAAATCGGGTTGACTTAATAAATGTAAATTTTGAAGGAGTGCCACCAAAATGGAATTCACCGGAGTTTGACATTAAGGACGCACATAAGCATAGTATAATTGAACCACTTTGTAAATTAGGAAAAGGTTTTTCCGAAGATGCCATATTTATGAAAATGGCCACCTTCAAGAATATCATAAATCAATTTATTAAGACTAAAGTAAGTTCACGTATCATACGCGATCAAGCATCATTTACTAATCTCGTTGCAAATTATTCTAAACAGACTCTGCTTGGTAAAGAGGAAACTTTCATGGAAATTATATCAAATAATAATTTCGAACCAAATTTGAAATCACTGAACACAGCTTATGAACAGTATATTTTGTGTGTGGGAGACTTTGACGAGAGAAGTTTTCTGCCGAGTGCAGACGACAAAAAATTCGGCAGCAACGGTAAGCATGTCACCTATGGTAATACATATTTAACATTTCACAGCTTTAATAGTTTTCGAATAGCGACAAACAAACTGGTGCCATAGGACAAATGTATACGTGGCTCCATTTTTTCTCAATATCAAAACATTCGATAAGATCATAGTGTTTGTTAATAAACGGGAATCAACGATTCAGATTATTAAAAATTAATTACGAAATCCAGATCCTTTGATCTCAACTTTATTAGAAGGTATCCATCAGAAAATATCGCAGTCATAAGTGCTTCAGTTCACATACAATACCTTCACAAAAATTGAGATTCTACATTATGACGATATGCATAAAGAACTTGATCCGATGTATCCATTCAATTGCGCCCCCTTTAGAAAAAATTAATCGCTCCTTTTTACAGCTCTCGAATTTCTTCTACTCAGTTCCGATATCCCTCTTCCCAAAGTCAGCTTTGTCTTTGACGGGGGCACATTATTCATATGTATATTACGATTCGCAGTTATCAAGAGAGGACTCTTTCATACTGCAGTCAGTCTCTTCAAATCTCCTCGACATTGTGATTTAAAGTTCTGAGAATCTTACATGAAATTTTCTGGGTTAATTTGGAGTATTTTAAAAATTGAAATGAGGGATTTGGACTGAAGATATATCTTCGTAGATATTGTATTAATATAAAATATAAATGATATTAGACTTACTCTTCATTAGCTACTGATTACAGTCTTTAAAGTGATATATAAATTTAGGCGAACTGTAGAAAATGTTGATTTTATTCCCATGGACTTCTCGTTCGAAGTAATATCTTTAAAGAAAAAACAAATAACGAACTTTCGTCATAATTTTCAGAACCATTTGGAAGCAATGGAGCAAATTTAAATAAGGTTTGTGAATCGTGAAACCTGAATTTTATGTTCTTTAATAATTAAACAAATTTAGAGTAATTTTTCATTGGTCCCGCCAACACCATTGACAAGAAGAGATGCCCTACCTGCCAAAGACAATAATAACGAACCTGTAGCAAGTGCAACACAAAGTGTCAGAAGACTGACAGAAATTGCCCAACTTACCGAGCCATCAGAGTTTATCAAGTAATATTTGCATAACCATTTAGTGGTATATTTATTATATATATTTTAATTGCAGACATGCTGCTGGGGGGGAACAAACTTTTGAAAATATCGTTACCAGGCTTGATTGCATGAAGGACCAATTTGTGAATAAGTTCCCTAAAAAAGAGGAAGCTGTTAGTCGGTTTAATGTGGCAAGAGGCCTATTTTTTTATCTATTGAAGAAAATATTACAGTCTGAAAAGAAAACAAAACCAAATGTTGATCTCAAGGTATGTGGCAAACCGAGCTATGGAATGGTTGGAATTTATTGACCACTCTTGTTTCTCTCGATTACAGGTTGTTCTGGAAAATGAAGGTTTGAATACAACTCTTATAGCGTGTTGTGTGGAAATCGTGATAGATGCTTGGTACGGATCAAATTTCCCATGGGTCTTAGACTGCTTCGATATACATCCGTTCAATTTTTCAAAAATCATTGAAATAGTTGTAAAGGGCCTACAAGTAGAACCAATACGTAATACAATTAAGAGTCTCAATCGAATAGAAGAAGTGTGCTTAGAATTTTTATCATGGAAAAAAGACTCCCTTATTTGGGAGATTTATGAAGAATATCAAAAATCAGATAGAACATTTCCCTCATGGGCTAATGTTGACGTAACTAAAATGAGAGAAAACAATGGTAAGCAATCAAATACAAATAATTGCTAATTTGATGTTAATACCCTTTATCATAGTACCCCAATCGCCAAAGAATACATCGTATGAATTCCCCGTTCATTCAACGGGGAATGCGTCGACGTCTGAAACAGCTAAACGGGCGCTGTTCAATCAGGGAAAAGGTAAATTATAAATTATTTACGACAAGAAAAAAAAAAACAATTTAATATTAAATGTAGAAGTAACTACATTTTGAATTAGTTCCTAGTTTGGCATCTTGAAATATTTGGTCTAAGAATTTGTATTGCTTTCCATCAAAATGCAGTAAAAACTCGATTTTCGAAACTTCTCGAACACTAACCAGAAATGAAGTGTGATAGAGATATCCAACTTCACAGCTGATTGACGCCTAGTCCATCGACGAATTTGACGGATGAAGTTACGTTAATGCCGTTCCCTTATTGGTCAATTTGGCTTTAGAAAACAATTTAAAAATGGTTGTCAAAAAGGGACAAGAGTAGAAGTTGGGCATCTCTATCGTACTTCATTTCTGACACTAACATATCCGACTTTATTAGAAAATCACGTATGTTTACTTTATACAAAGTTTGTTTTTTTAATCACATTGCCATTTTTTCTAAAGAATTATAGTCATTTTGACTATCATTTCTTATTTAGAAAAATCCTACCTGGTAAGTGCAACAGCGTGGGCTATTGCAAATGCCAAAATTGCGTTAATCGAGTTCGTACTGTAATTGCAACCATAATTGAGTCGAGCATTCTCCATAATTCAAAATTAACTGGATCTTGATCGTTTCTAGTAGTCGAGTGCTTTCACTTGTCATTGAATTTAATTTATTTAGCAATCAAGATCGAAATGTTGCTCATATGGAGGTTTGGTGGATCTTTGTGGACAAACATCAGCCTGAAATCTATATTATAGCTACTAGAAGTTATTTTATTCAGTATTACTACCATTAAAAGTGTCTTAAAAAACTAAACTGAAACTAAGCACAATTTTCGAACAGCCTTGATGTAGTATTGATGCTCGGGTCAACAAAAAGAAATGCAGCAATTGTCGCAAACTGTAATTTGCAAAACCGATCCATAGTGATTCCGATGACGTCAAAAAATCTGTCAGTAGTAGTAATATAATGGCTGAAAATAAACTAAATATTTTCACAGCAGATCTGTCAAGTGCCCCGAATCACAACTACCAAATGCACGCAGCTCTCATATTTTTGATTTACAGCTCTCTCATTCAATGGAAGCTGTAACGAAATATTATTAAACTTGAAATAATTTCCGTCAAAATAAGACCTATAATTTTTAATTTATTTACAACCACAACTCCAGATACCCGCTGGCTTTAATCGGTCGACCGACTATCGACATCCACTTGTTCACGCATTTCTTTATATGCTCGCTAATGCTGGAAATTGAACATCCATGATTCTAATACTAGCTTACTTCTCAGGCCGAAGACCGAAGAGCCTTCCGGGCTACATCCATATTTTGTCTTCTGCGCCATTCACCGGCTTCGCAGACAGGTCGAAATAACCGAGGCAAATTGTTTATTTCGAAGAATCAGCTCCATTGTTTTATTAATTATTCGAGCTTGACTTCATCTATATGCTTTCCTATCTGCATAATTTTCCAGCATGTCCTTTTCCATTATTGATAGTTATAGTTATTTGTGATAATGCCCTCTGCTGCTTACAAGTTACGTTGCTTAGGGGATTGCTGTCATCAAATGAAATTGTTGAAAGAAATTAAACCTAATTATTATTTTTTATTAACAAGTAAAAAACGTAGTTTTGAAATTTATATTTCCAGCATCTGAGCCAACTCCCGTAGACTGTAAAAAGAATTCTTCATTCATTATATTTTTAAGAAAGGTATTTGTTATATATCTTCACAAGAACAAATTTATCTATTTTACATTTATTCCCTTTCGTAGTTTTATCAATTGGGTTGGGTACGGCTAAGAGAACTGTGTAGAGAACTTGAACTATCCGAACAAAATCATATTAAAATAATATGGACTGTGTTCGAGTATTCTATAACACATAAAACCGAACTAATGAAGGATCGACATCTAGATCAGTTACTCATGTGTGCAATATATATTTATATAAGGGTTTGACTTACAATGGAATCATCAAATGACTTCATTTAATCATTCCATCCTTAGGTTAAGGAAATTCCGGAGAAAACTTTCACAGATATAATGAAAATGTATAGAAAACAACCATTATCTGTAAGCAGCACGTACCGTGAGGTATTAATTGATTCATCGAATCCCGACGGTATGTTCATTTTTGTTATTTTGATTGGTTTGATATAGTTTTGATTGCATTTTTCTTCTTGAATTTGAGTAGAAACAAAGCGGTATGGCGATATAATATTTTTTTACAACACAATTTATGTTCTACAAATGTCGCCATTTGCACTTAATTTTAGCGAAAAGAAAAAATCGGTAAGTTCCGTTTACGAAACTAGAAATAATGTATTCTTTTAGTTTCGCGAGAGAAACGATATATATAATGTACAAATAAATTCAAACAAATTTCATCAGTTTCATTATGTATTTATTTTTACAGCAACATGAACTTCTCCTCTCCCCGCATCCCACGGAAAAAATTAATCCACCAACGAAAGTTTCAAATCAGATAACTATTGAAAAATTATCAAAAAAACACGCCGAGGAATTGCGATCTTCGCCCAACTGCAAAGTATTTGAAATTTACAAAAGTCCCTCAAAAGTAATAATCATTCTCTTTTTGTCATACGATCAATGTAACTAACAACTAATGCTTTTGATTCGACAGGACTTAGACAGATTGAACAAATTAGTACGAGGAGGAAAGAGAAATTTATCGTTCAGTGATGAAGATACCGTTGAAACAAAGAAAGGCAAGGCGGGAAATCCGCATCTACAAGGGAAGATATTGAACATAACAAAAGATAGGCAAGAGCGAAAACAATAAATTAAATAAAATTAAATTATGATTTTGAAGTTCGTATTCTTAATTTTAGTACTCATTGTTTTTTTTTTTTTGCACATTTTAATACAACCAGATACTTTTTATATTTAAAATGTGAAATCGGGTTTGTCATTAAGTACTATTATATTATCAATTTATTACGACTAAGTAACCGCTATCATTGAAAGGTTAGTTTATTATTTGGATCAATTAACTACAATTTTCGACTTGTAGACAAAATATAATATGCTTAAACTATTAATATTTTTGGAAATTTAAATACAACAACATTTTGTATTCTTAAAAGATCTAAATAACAAATGATGTGATTTATAACTCTATACATGATAATCTTAACATTTTTATGTTATAAGAACAAAAAATAATGTATTAATAAAAAAAAATGTTTATTTAAGCAGATGCGTTTATGCACCAAGGATTTAGCTGGTCTAGTTGACCAAGGGATATGACTGGTTACACTCATTTACATGTTTATATGTCTGAATGGATTTAAATGAAAATATATTTGTACATGTTTTAATATTACACATCTACACATTTCTTATCTGGAGTACATACAAATGAACGACTTGTTGCGAGAGTTCTGCAGACAAAATCATTCTATACAGCGAGGAGGTCTCATTTGTATGTATGAGTAAGAAAAATTATGAGGCCTATCCCCCAATCTTAAGTAAAGGGTGACTTTTTAAAAGCTGTAGGAAAGTTTTTCCAAAAAAAAAAAAAAAAACATAAAATTCAGAAAAATGAATGAAATCTTTATTTGAATCATCCATATAATTTAATGTTTGAAGATTATTTCATGCAAATGTTGGCCTTGACTGCGCCTCAAATGGTCTATCCGCTTAGTCCAATTTTGGCATACTCTTTCCAACATTTCGGCCGGTATCTCACGAATAAATGCTTCAATGTTGTCTTCCAATGCGTCAATTGAAGCGGGCTTGTCTGTGTAGACATGAGCTTTAGCCCCACAAAAAATAGTCTAAAGGCGTTAAATCGCAAGATCTAGGCGGCCAATTGACTGGTCCCGAACGTTAAGTCAAATGTTCACCGAACTCGCCTCTCAATAAGTCCATTGTTGCGCGTGCTGTGTGGCATGTGGCACCGTCTTGTTGAAACCACATGTCATGCAAGTCAAGCTCTTGCATTTTGGGCAAAAAAGTTGGATATCATCTCACGGTAGCGCTCACCATTCACAGTTACGTTACGAATCGCATCTTCTTTGAAGAAGTACGGTCCAATGATGCCACCAGCCCATAAACCGCACCAAACTGTGACTTTTTCTGGATGCATTGGTAGCTCTTGCAATGCTTCTGGCTGATATTCACTCCAAAATCTACAATTCTGCTTATTTACGTACCCATTGAGCCAAAAATGAGCTTCGTCTAAACTCACCATAAAACGGAAGAAGCGCGCGATGAACTTTCTTAACAGAGCACGCATTTTGATAATAAAATTCAATAATTTGCAAGCGTTGTTCGTTTGTTCGAGACGATTCATGGTTAAATTATAGACCAAACTGAAGATGTTTGACAGTGAAACAAAACACGAAATGTGCGTCAGCTGTTTAAACCAGTGTTGCCAAAAAGATAATAGCTAAAAAATCACCCTTTATAACGCTTATGGTCGTATACGATGTACCTCTCCCAGGAATACGCGTAGCTAATCGAGACATTTGAACTCGTCGTCTTTGACTTTTATATCGCTATTTTAACAAACGATGCTCAAGTGCGCTAACCAATTGCTACATCAACTACCCTCAGTACTCACCACACGTAGCTATATTGAATGTTCTCCCCAGACCAATATTCTGATAAACTTCAATATAATTATCTTTCTCTTTTCAAAAAAGGTTTTGTCTGCATGAATTCAATTTGAATTGCTAAATGCACACATTTTCGCAAGCCTTTGGCGGTACTCCTACTTTTTAAAATATTTCAACAATTTTGTTACATATCTCATCTTTGCTCAATAATTTCCAACCCAGTTACGTTTCTATTTCAGTCCGGTATAGTTTTACTAACATATTCTTTAATACGGATTGACTTCATTCCATAATTGTAGAGTAACTGAAATCACATTTTTGAGAAACAAGAACTTTCGTTATACTGTTCTTTGCTAAGCGATCAAAAGCGTTATTTATTATAACATTCAAGTCTTAAATAAAATTAAAATGTAAGACTATATTCTTTTACATTTCACTGGGGGAATAAACGCCTTGAGTGGAATAAACGATTTCAGTTACAGAGCACCGACAAACTCTTTGAACTTCCGAATTCATGCCTTGCCAACAATTGATAACCGATGGTGACGAGCGAGGTCCTATTCTCCAATGTAATAGCCACACAAATAACTAACACGTGAAACATTATTTATACTAATAAGTTATTGTAACAATACACACCAAATTACACAGCCATTGTTACAATACCAGATATGCACACTCAATAATCAGCTGCGAGTCTGTTACCGGTTACAGCCGGATCAATTTTCCCGGGTATAACGAATCTAGCGACACAGACTTTGAAAGCAGAATTTTCTATTTTCAATGTTTTTGTACTATTTAATGTAAATAGGTAGTTGAAATTAGAAAAAAAAAATCATTTCAAAAATGTTTGTGTCTGTTTCTGTTTTTTTTTAATTTTTTTGTTTGCTCAAGCCAATGTGCACATCGACTATGTATGCAGTCTGTAGATACAAAATAGGTACGCACCGTTAAGCTACAATATGCCATTTTACTTGAATTAGTCAACTTCTTGACTTAAACTCACACCTCCTTCAAATTGAACGGCTGTCTTTATATTTACAATGCGCCAAGTAATGCATATTACTCGACTCACTTGAAAACAATGCGGGATCGCGCGATCAGTCTTCTGACCAGTCATTCGAGTTCTGAAACAGTGGGCTGAGGAAAATATAATAATACCGGACAATCAGTTCGGATTCAGGGCGGGCATGAGACCATATATGCTGCATCCAAACTGATGCCTGCATTTAATCGAATAAAGACAAAAAACATTGTGTGGTTGACTCACTTGATTTCAAGGTGAATTCGAAAATATTTCATTTCTGGAAGATTATGAACGTCCTGAAGTGTGAAAGTATCCTTTTCAGGACTCATCTGTACATGGCATCATAGCATACGCGCATGAACTGGCGTAAGTTCGGCATAGTCGACTCGAAGGCACTGCCGTTGGCTGTGAAAAGTGTATGTCTCTAGCCTGTATTTTTACGAGCAAATGAAACGACGACAAGTCTTTGCTGTGTCAAGGGGGTTGTTTTACAGCAGTCAATCTGGCTCCAGGGTGAAGGCAATTTAGTACTTGGCCCTCATCCAGTCAGTTGTGTCGTACAGTTGTCCACAGGACAATCTTGTCCGTGGAAGTGGACGAAACATCGTAAGTGACAACTTTTTCACAAACACTAAATTGGCTTCTACTTTGATGTTGGACTACATTTTGTCAATATTGGGAACTGTTAAGAAAAGCTGTAAAAATTGTTTTATTCCAATAGGTAAGGCAGTAAGATCGTAAATCTTTGTATAGCTGCAAGATATATAAATATGTGCTTATAACTTCCAAAAAAGAACAAATCGTTTGTGGTTCTTTCCACTTCCCATTATAATATCGAAATTGAAGGTACTAAATGAAAGCCAAAAAAGGATACTCGATTACAAAAGAAGCAAAGGAGGGTGTGGAAATGTGGACAAGTGCCTTGATGAATACACTACGAAGAGGAGAACGGAGATGGCCTTTGGATTTTATGGCTGCATTTGCACCATTTGTCATCTATATGGAAGATAATCCACACTTGAAGACATCAACAACAGTTGAGTGAACAATTAGCATTGGCAGAAATCCAGGATCGTTCACAAAATGCCCAAATTATGTGAAATTTTCCATCACGTTGCGAAATTAAACGAATGTTGGGCCACCCAGTAACACCTAATGTTGAAAATGTTCCATTAAGGGCTCCAGAAGGACGTGAAAATTCTGGCAAGGGAATGCACAAAGCCAGTAATAACAAAATAAACAAATAAAAAAATAAAATTTATAATTGCATTACTCTTCTAGCGTTCTGTGTGAAAGTCTGCTTAGTCTGAGCAGATTTTATTTCCTTTATTTTAAGACAATTGGTGCCTTCTGTTAGTTTTAATTGTGATCATCTTAGGTAGATGGTAGGGTGTAGCGGTTGACATGGAACTCCTAGTGTTAGAGAGGAGCTTGTACAACAACTAGCGAATTCAATGTAACAGTCTCCCGGCACCCACGTGGTGTATATTAAAACGCTCAGCCATCTCGTTAAGAGCAATTAAGGGATGTTTTAGAGTTAAACATGACATTGTCCATGGAATTCATTGCGGCCTAACTGTCCGAACAGATGGCGATGTCTCATTGTCCTTAAGCCAGAGCAATGCCTCTTCCATTGCAATGGTTTCTGCCTGAAAGACGCTACAGTGACAGATCTTTGGAATAGACACCAGCACCTTCTCTTTCGTCCGCCTTCGACCCCTGTGAAAAGGCGCAGGGGATCAGCCAGCGTCTTGTTATCAGTTTATCAGTCTAATCTAGTGGGAATACTGGTGGAGAATTTCATCTCGAAGATGGCGGTCCGTTTCAACAGGGAGAAAGTTAAAATCGTTAAGAATGGTTGAGTGACCGATGGTTAGTTCTGACCACTTCGACTGTGGTTGAGTCTCAGAGCTGTGCTGGCTGCTATTTGCTTGCTGAAAATTCCTAGTGGTGGAATGTGGAGAATATGTTAAGTGCTTCTCATCTGAGAGCCCGTACAGAAGTTTCGGCCTAACAATCGAGGTAAAAACCTAGTAATCGATTCGTGGTTGTAATCCCAATTTGCATTCTTTTTACAGCTGAAGCTATCCTGGGCGTAGACTTTCCTGCTTAGCTTGTTATCGATGAGGAGACTCAGAAGTGCCCCACAGCGTGGGGGTCAAACTAACGGAGTTTGTACCATCTGGTGAACGAGACAAGATTCGTATTTTATGGATTAACACAAGGACGCTTGAATACACCCTGGATGCACGTATACATACATATAAACATTTTATTTAGTTTTATGTCAGCTTAAGTTAGTTAAGGAAGATTATATTAGGTAGCCTAAGTCAGGTTTTGTTCAATTTTCTTGGCCACAAATGGAAAAATAAATGTTCTGGTAATCCGAAAAAATGCATATATTTACTAGCTTAGAGTGCCCGCATTGTGTCAGTAGGTTAATATGCCTAGCACAGATCGCCGAGATAGTTTTTAGCATGTTTCTATCTTTGTTCGTTATAGACATTCAAACCAACCAACCGTTATGCCCCAAACCGGTTTCATTCGAAAGGCAATAATGCGAAAATGGTTTTAAACCACTAAGACATTGCATTAGGCACATTCGGTCCATTTCGACTAGAAGACCAATCGCTGTGTTGCTGGTTTGATTTTAGAAAATGCCTGTTGCTCTAGAGTTGGAACACCGAAAAATCTTCATGTTTACACACCTACCGAAAACTCAAAATATTTGAGCATCAAGATCAAAAAGATTATATACTAACAAAAATTCCTGATACTCTGATTAAAATACACAAAATAGGAAATCTCTTTGGTCTAAACATTGACTTATATGAGTTCTGCTCCGTTAAGACACAAAATGATATTTCTAATGTAGCAGAGTTGTTGCATATCGGCTAGCTCGTATACCATACTACACTACTGCCTAGAATATCTGTTACAAATTTCATTCCTTCAAGTATTAAATTTTTGTTAAACAGTTCCTTTGTTAGAGCTTAGTAAAATCAGCGCCGAAGTGCGAAGGTTGATATAATGAAAAAACACTCGGGATTGAACAGGGCTAAACTCGTATATGAGCTCAGCATACAAACAACCACTCTTCTGGGATACCCAATTCATGGGGAGGCACTCCAATACACACTTTCACAGTGAAGGTTTAAACTTAAGTTCAGCTGAACCTTGAACCGCTGGCCGTGGCCGTGGCCCTGTGAGTCTGTACGTCGACAAATTCAAATGGAACTACCATATCGACAACTTGAAGAAAAAAATGCGTTAATCTGCGAAATCAAAGAAATGTATCTAACGTAAAATAAATCGTAACTAATTGTAATTGTAATTTGTAAATTAACTTCGAAATTATATATACTTTATGTGATTAGTCTTCTGCAGACAAGCCCTTCCGGCTTTGCAGATAAAATATGTATTCAAATCTAAAATGAAGAAATAAAATGAAATGAAAAAAAAAAAAAAAAAAAAAATGACTCCTACTTCGATTCCCGGTAATATACAAATATAAATAAATTTCACGGCCACACGTCGTTTTGAGCCACAGACAGTGGTCGAAGGGTACTCCTATTCAGAAAAGCATTCTCAAACTTGGCAGTTCGGAGTCGGAATAAGGGCACTTCCACTTCCATTCGAGAGAGAACAATAGCACGCAAAACACGAGTGGTTGCTGTAGAAGCTAGGGGCTATAGGCAGGGACCTCTCTCTGGGTTGTAGCTGCACCCAGAGCATTATTATTATATGACCCTTAAACTGAGCTCAAATTGTTGGTTTGATTCGTTCGATTTCATAGTGAAATCTGAACATGAGTTCAGATAAACATCGTTTGTGTAACGTGATTGAAAAAAAAAAAAAACACTTGCCGTTGGGTGCATACATTTGCTACAATTTGAATGCCTTTTCGATGTATTTGCTTTCTATTGGAATCATCATCACCATTATTTTCTGGCACGCATGCTCCCTCTCTCGACCATCGACTCTAACTCTTCAGGAGTTATGCCGAAGTGTAAGCAAATGATTTTAATTCAAGGAATGGATCCCATTACCGAACGTCAGATGTCTTGAAAAGAAAATACCAAAACTTGAAAAAAGAACGAAAACAAAAGCAGCTGATGTAGATTTGAGGTGCGGCACGGGGAAATACTTCTAAAAAGCTGCCTATGTGTGGAATTTAAGGAAATAATCTCAAATGGTTTATATTTTAAGGGTGGTGGTTAAATTTAAGGGCTGTTCATTTTGAATAAAAACACAAATTATTTAGGAAATTATTGTCATTTCTTTTTATTATCGTAATATTGGTAGGTTTCAATTATGTATGGAACAAAATATCGGCCAAATGGCCGCCGCGACCTCGGCGGCACACCACAAATTTTCGATGACGCTGAAGCCGTTAATGTGCCGAATTTTCTCATCCTTTAGCTCTTGAATTGTTGCTGGCTTATCGACGTACACATTTTCTTTCAAATAACCCCAAAGAAAAAAATCCAACGGTGTCAAATCACATGAACTTGGCGGCCAATTGACATTGCCACCACGTGAGCCAACACGGCCATTGAATTTGTCGCGCAAAAGAGCCATTGTTTCGTTAACTGTGTGGCTTGAAATGGTCAAGAGGCTTTAGTTCTTGAGTCAATTGCACCTTGTAAGCGTGTCAATGCAAGTCTTTATGCATGTTCATCAACGACGAGCGTGAGAGGTGCAATTGTTGGGCACGACGACGAGTTGAGGTGGACGGCTCTTCAGCCACACTATCGCGAACAGCAGCAATATTTTCGCCAGCACGAGCTGCACGAGCATGCACTGGTGTTTTCACATTTCCTACAGACCCGGTTTGCTGAAATTTTTGCAAGATTTTTCCGATTGTACGCACATTTGGACCATTAAATTGACCGAAAAAATCACGAAGTGCACGATATGCACTTTGATTTGAACGCCCATTTTCATAATAAGCCTGAATAACTTTAACGCGTTGTTCATTGTGTATCTTCCCATGGTTCAAATTGAGTTAGTCTGAAATTGAGAAATGTCAAATGAAATGCAGAAAAAAACTTGACGTTTAGGTGTGGTTCACATTCAACATCGGCCCTTAACCACCCTTTATTATACATTACAAAAACAAAGGGCACGAATTACGATGATTAATCAGTTTTATCTATCGGAGTCTGCAGAAGTAAACCAAGGCGTATCGAAAGGATCAGTTCTAGGTGCAATATTATTTATAATTTATATGTATGCCAAATGTCCGAAAATGTTGCGCAATTGCAATGTTGATACGTTAATATACGTAGAAGGAAAAAATGAAAGAGGAAGCAAAGCTAAAGAATCTCACTCAATCGTTGAATAAACTTAACCTAATGGAAATTAATGTTGAGGGCAACACATTATATGTAGACAAACAGAGGCGCAGTTGGTAAAAGTGCCTGCCCTTTGATAGTGGGATCCCCGGATCGAAGTTCTGGTCAGTCGTCATTTGCCGTTTGGATCAAATAGATGACAGTATCACTGGCGGTGTCAATCAGTTGTAGTAGTCTGACTGTGGATGTCACAATGGACCAACATGATCTAAGTGTGCTGGTGAATCCACCAGCAGCAGGTTTTCATAAAAGAATGAGGAAAAGATTAGATCATGTAATAACGGTAAAAGTGTATGACACTATTAAATTTGAATACTATTCTACAATTTTATATACGTGCTGTATCAAGGTACAAAAGAGAGATTACAGAAATTAGAAAATAAAGAGATGAGGAGGATAAACATGGGCATTCACCAAGTATCTAACAAATAAGGTTAGATATGTATGCGAAGTATAGTATAGCCATATCAACTGCGAATACTACGTAATACGACTACGTAATCAAAATACAGAGTTTTCTGGAAGCACAATTATATATAAAGACTTCAGATTATTTATTGTGTTGCCAAATAAAATAATGCAAACAATGAAGATACTATTTTAGGATTTTCAAGGAAAAATGTATAGATTTAAACGAAACATTTTTAACATGATGTTTTAATAAAATCTGCAAAATTCAAAATATTTTTATTTATACTAATAAATTATAATAAATAAATTTGTTAAGCTGCAGAGTGTTGAAAATACTAATAAACATAGACATAGATACATAACTCTTTGGTGGCCTAGAATGAACGATACAAGTTATAAACGACACTGTGAAAGTAACACCGAATAAATCTATGAACTGAAGCTTAAACCAAACGTTGAGTTTCAACATGAACTGTGAAACTGGGCATAGTTGATCAAAAAATGTTTATCGTATTTCAAACGCGTTATCGTTGAATTTCTTGATTTCCTTTACGTTCGAAAACCGAACGAACTTTAGTCAGATTTATACCTGACTCGCAGTTTCTTTGCCAATAGTCTACACATGAGTATAATCCAGTTAGTAACAACTTATCTTAAATTTTGTATTCCAAAATTCCCATAGTTTTTATTCAGATATTAAACTACTACAAATTGGGATGTCACAAGCAAACAGCTCTCGTCTATGTATCACACTTTTTAAAAGTATTATACTCTTGAATGTGTTATAATTCGAATATTCGCTTGAGTTGAACTGTTTGAGTTGTTTTCGTGATAAAACCGCTCCGCACAATGAGTGTCTCTTCAGTTTTGTTTGAACTGCCGTTAGTGATAAATTGTGTTGTCGGGGTGGAACAGAGTTCATTGCACTAAGTATCAAAGTATCTCGGTGATACAAAAGCAGGACTCTGAATCCCGCGATTCCCCTCTGACTTTCGGCATCTCTGGCGAGACATGTTGGAGAAAGTTGTCAAAATTTCTTCGAATATCGATTTAACTTGACATCTCGAATACTCGACGTTCAAAATTACAAAAAAATGTGCGATGGCAGTGTAAATAAATGCTCATAATTAGTACATATGCATTTGTTGAAATTATTTATGTATGTAGGCTTTTGTTCCTTCTGCAGTGCGTAGAATAAGTCCAATGTTAAGTGGTATTAAACAGCACAATCCAAGCCAAAAGAAAAACAACAAAGATCTTCCATATATGTAAAGAGAGCGTGTGTGGTTTTATTGTTAAGTAAATTATAGTCCAATTTGTGCGGTTCGTGAGTTTAATTTATTTTGATAAAAAGTGATTTACATCGTAATGTTATTGAACTCATGAATGATGATAAATGATGTTGCTTCCGATTCCGAGTAATGTGCAAAAGCTGTCAACGTTGCTTTGATAATTATTTAAAAAATAGTAAAGGTATAACCAATTCAATTTTAATTTTTCAAATTTTTCATTTTCCATAATTAACCTTGTGAAAAATCAGGTCAATTGATGCTCTTACATAAGGTTATACTGAATATGCTTCTGTGTTTTATTGTTTCTAAAAAATCATATGGACAGGTGGTGCAGATTATGTGCAGGTGCTTTGCTACGATCTTCATAAAACAAATCATTTAAAAGAGAACATGTTTCCCCAAAGTTGTTAGACTTGCGTCTGTCATTATGATTGTATTCATCAAACTGCGGTACACTAAGTCACTCAAGGAACGAAGAATGATTTCCTTTCAAACCATTGTCATGAATGGATCAATCGTACAGTTGATAAACATGGACTGGATAGCGAGACAGTTACGTACGTTTGTAGTAATTACGTGTGCATCGATTGTCAGGTGCTGGCATGCACTTATGCTACACACCTAGCATTGCAATGCATAAGTGGATGAAGTGGTTGATGCATGAACAGTTTACCGCGAATTGTACTTATTATATGACTTATATTGATAGGAGCAAAAAGGCGCGAAACATTACATATCCTTACATGATCAGACACGCATTTAGACAAGATCTGTTCTATATCACTTGAATTATTGCGTTTTTTCATTTCTTTTCGGAATTAGTTTCGACATTACATAAGCTTAAAAGTGCATGTTGATTGCATCGTGAATATCTCAATTATGAGTGATTCAAACTAGGACAACTGTTAATTCTAATGTGTATGAAGCAATTGTTAGAGCTCACTGGAATATTTAAAGGTAACGATCGTTACAGGTTCATCCTTCACTGTTAACAGTCCCATGAAATATTTTGCATTAAATTGCTCTTAAACTCAAAACAAAAATTAAGCAATCTATTGAACTATGAATTGAAATCTTAGTAATAACTGACGTTCACTGTTTACTTTCGAATCTATCTTGAGACTGTGCTGTCATTTCATCTTATCCTTACTTTAAAATATTACGCGGTATATTTTGTCGCAATGCTTGCAGTGTTGGTTGTAAGTTATTGATTTGTACTTAAAAAAAGGTCAGAAGCTGAGACTACTTGTTGTATCCATTGTTATTTTGTATTTGTCGAGGGTATGTGCAGTCGTATATATGTCGCATATGCATTTGCTGTTGCACTTGTTGTTTAGATTATCAAGAGGGACCTCAACTGTAACAATTAATCTCTGTATCTTTTTACTTAACCAATTTACGAATGGCCAAGGTTTATAAATGCGATTTTTTGAACAATTAAGTTGAAGAAGAGAGTTGACAGAAATCGCATATCCTTTTCTTATAGGTACCTGTCTAAAAGTTTGGGTATAATCTTCGGTTTGGAGAAACGTTGTGCATGCAGGGCATGCTTAGAGATTCGTTTCAAGAGATCGATTTCACTCAGATCGAAATGGATATCAGAATGGATTTGGAAATATTAATGCAGTCGAACTTCCATAAGTGGAATTGTCACGGGAACATATATTGTGATCGATTTTTGGAATGTTGGATTTATGGAGTGTAAAACATGTAAAACATAAATACCAGGGTCCCAAGTCCCTTTAAGTCCTGAAATATTTGTTTGACTTAAAGAAAATTCGACCGAGCCCGGAGAGTGCCTACACCGTGCGTGCTACTGTACTTTCACGAGTGGACGAGCCTTTTCTTCATAGTTATGCCCCCTGAGCATTGTTACCAACTCGTAAGCAATGAAGATAACGAAGCCTGATGCCTCTTGTCCGGTTAAGAGAGAGTGAAAATCTATGGACTGGAAAATTGGTGTCCGCTTCCGTTTATAAGGGAATTATTAACATTAAAAATCGTGTAAATAATTCCGTTCTTTGAAATTTGTCCGGTTATGAGAGGCGTCCGTTAGGAGAGAGTACACTGTAAGTGGTATGAAACAAACAAGTAACAGCTAGTGTCAGATCATATTAGCTAAATAGCTTTGATAGTAGATAGGATAGGGGACTAAGTACAAAATTAAGGCAGTACAAAATTCATGGCAGTGCATCATTTCAGTTCTCGGCTATCTCAGTTCAAAACTTCCTGTTTCTTTGTTGATGCCTATGGTTCAAGAAGTGCGTTTCTAGAAGATATTCCTTGTGTACATGTACATATTATGGACTGGAATAAGCTGATGGGAACGCATTTAGTGAATAAACAAGATCGATGCGAATGTCCACATTACAATTTCTCTCACTAACTGGTTCTGGTCGGCGATATTACTTATCATAATTGTGTAACAGTAGTCGATTGTTTGCGTCTACAGCAACCAGTTTGGGAAATTATAATTAATTTAATTAACGTACAGAATGTATAGCGCTTGCCATTGAATAACGTGGCTAACACGTTCGTATTAATGGCGATCACGACTTGAGATCAAAGACCGCTAAATTCTAGGATTGGAGCGAGGATTGGACAACGCTTAAATAATCTTTTGAGATTGTTATTGTTTTCAGTCCAGTCGTGTCTGTTTTCAAGTTAATTGTTTTAATTGGAATTCATTCGCGGAGATGTATTTAAATCACTACCACGGATGAAGTCCATGATTCAAAAATCTCTGGCCGTGGCCAAGTACGTATCAAAAAGCGAGAGAGAGGCTTGTAGCTTAACGACTTAATGTAAAGTATTTCTCTGAATTTTACCAATATTACGAAAACAGCTGATAGTTTGGTGGTTGTTTTTGTGTACACAGTTCTTAAATTGATAACATTTAATCAAGCATGTGATAAACGCAATTTGATGACAAATTGAAATAATTCGTGCTGATTGTTGAGTCAAGTAATTGCATGATATTCTTTACGCACCATTAAGCAATACAATGTTTGACGTATTGACATATTTGAAAACCCTTTATTAAGCGGCTAGTGTTTCTTTTTTCTTTACATCTCTGCTGATTGTCGCGAAGCTAATATGCCGGAGGCGGACATTCATTAATTTGAACCCATCAAGCCAGCGGTTTCATGTACTGTGTACATACAAAATGTCATGGTCGGCGTTATGTAATTGCATGTTGCCATGTAATTCCCTAAAGTATGACGTAAGTAAAACACTGCAAGAACTTAATTAGTGCAAGTTTTAGAATATGTCACTTCCACAGAGTCGACAGCCACTCTCAGAGAGGGATCAACCTTATTATTCTTCGTTTATTTAATTACTAGGCGAAGAGGAATATGAGGTAAATTGTGCTGGATGCTAAAGTACGTAAACACAAGACCAAATTCACTGACACTTGTCTCTCTTTTAATTTGTGTGTAGTCACAAATTCCCTATTGTTTAATAGAAAAAACTTGACGAAACTTATTCAATCTATAACCTCGTAAACGAAACGAAAGCTAGTACCTATCGGCATATCTCAAGGTAGATATAGGTTGTTGTCGCCCCTTTGGCTCTCCAAGTTCCCTGAAGTTCTCTTCAGTTTGAGTGAATCGCCATATTTAATATGCGGTCCTGTGGTGTTGTGTTGTCCTTCAAGAGCATGTATACAGTGTTGGTCAAAACTAAAGCACAAAATACAACGCTGTGATCCTATTCACAAAGTAGTAGCCTTTAATTAACAATTCGGTATTAATTTTACAGTAAATGGTATCTTAATTTTAATACAATAAACGCTTAAAATGTATTCTATTAATCAATTGAAACGTGGACAAATTTTCAATTGCTCTCCCTGCTCTGATCTGCAATTATATATATTTATTAAGCGGTTTAGCTGGCTAATGCCGACGGTCATTATGGTTATTGAAGTAGTAGGACCCTAGGTGTAAGCACCTACTAGCGCGCTACACGAGCAGAGTAGGAGATCTATGGTTTCAATCTCATCTTCACCCATGCAGCTTCTACAATAGTCATTATAAGGGTCAACCATCCTTCTGGCATGAATGCGAATTATGCAGTGTGTCCTGAGTGCAGTCCTGAGTGAAGATCTGCTAAGTCTGAGAACATTGAGCTATCGTTTGAGGCTAAGTGATGGCAATATTTCCTTCTATCCATTTACGATTGGTAGTGTTAAGTGTGTGCATCTTGAGTAGTTAGGGGGGAGCATGTAACACACCTATCGATTTCATCGGCCTCGCAAATGCCCGGTATGTCGCAATGCCCTGGAACCCACATGAGGTGTACCTATGTTAAAATACTCAGCCATCTCGTTAAGAGACATCCTGCAAGTAAGAGATATTTTTGAGTTAAACATGACATTTGTTCAGGGACATTTGCCGAATTGACAGTCCGAACAGATGGTAATATCTGTTTTGGATATTACATTGTTCTCACAGGCAATAACTTTGCATCTAGCATCTCCAGTATTGGTAACAGCTCATTAACCGCTACGTTCCAAAGAAGGGGGGTTCCTCCATTAACTCCTCTGCGGATCGTAACATCTCGCATATTAGAGTGGATTACCATGCTGGTGAGTAGCGGACGGATAAAAGAGACTAGGGGCCTTTCGATCCAAGGTTGTTAAGCGCAAGTGAGATTGCCTTTGGTTCGATGTTGTTGAATGCCTCTTCGATGGCAAGAAATGGCGCAATTGTTCCTTGAATGAGAAGGATTTTCCAATTGTTTCTATCAAGGTGTTCCTACTCCTCCCTCCCTGTCTCTATAGATTTGCCCCAATTTTAGGGGTTCTGTGAAGGTGGGTCCATTAATTTCTCCAAGGTTTTCAGGAGAAAAGAAGAGATACTGGTGGGTCTTATGTCCTTCGGTTTGACAGAAATACCACTTTTACCCTCTTCCAGGAGTTGGGAACATGTCCTAGAATCATATAGCCTCTGAAGATGTTTAGAAGCCATGACATGGTAAGGTCCGCTGTTCTTTGGAACTCTGCAAGGAGGAAGCCGCCAGGCTCCGCTGACTTAAAGGGTTTAAAGCTTGTCAGTGCAGACATGACAGTTGTGTGGCAGATGTTAAGAAAAAAAAAAGGGGGGGGGGGGAGAGTGATTACCTGGAAAGTGCATATCAAAAAGGAGACTAAGGGCTTGCTTGCTGGACAAGGTCAATGTTTTGGAGGAAACTGG
Source organism: Eristalis tenax (assembly GCA_905231855.2). Lineage (NCBI taxonomy): Eukaryota > Metazoa > Arthropoda > Insecta > Diptera > Syrphidae > Eristalis > Eristalis tenax. The sequence continues at coordinate 50,598,285 of HG993128.1, forward strand.
TTGATTGTGGGGATGATGCTGAGCATGGATGCTTCAGAGACATCTATTTTGTAACAGACGAGTCCTCAAGAAGCAGTAGTGACATTTTCCTCATCGATAATTCACAAAATAAAACTGCAGAAGTAACTGCTTTGCTGCTGTCGGAGACCTAGTTAGTTATCCTTCATTGATAACTAGAATGTGTCCATTAATTAAGATTTGGCTTGGCAATGTAATTAGAGACAGGGTTACAACATTGGAAAAAGCTGTATTATTTTACAGTATATCTTTAGCTTAGAAGAAGTAGAAATAAGAAACAAAATTCTTATGGAATTAGTTTAGTTCTTAGTTTAGCCTCTTCCTAAGCAAATATTATTGAAAAAAAAGATATGCACATGCACTGCAGACCGGAATTAAGACATCTAATACTCCATTACTAACCACCAAGTATAGACATTGTTTTAGTGGGATATTACCAAACTTGTTAGATATTTTTAAACAGTTTTGATCCCAAGTCTGTCTTACATTCTCAAATATCTACAAAATTAAGAAAATCCACAAAACAATCGCCCGAATAAGGTTTCGCATGGAAGCCACAAGAGAAACCCCACAGGGTTCTAGACGAAAAGTTTGAGGCACGGATTTCAATTTACGGAATTTACGGAGAACAAAGCATTGTTCTGCCGAAATACAACTTGACCTTGCTGAGTCGAAGCCCGGGTAATTTTTACCCATGTTTCTGCAACGTGCTACATATGCTTGCAATATTCAACCTTATACTGGCAAGGAAATTGGAAGTACTCCTAAAGAAAATCAACCCGACATTTAAAACATCTAAATTATGAAATTACAGAACCTAACAAAATAATTATCAAATATCTAACATCAACCTTAAAAATATCAGTACATTTGAGGATCGCAGGAAGGTTAATGGGATCTGACGGATTTCATTTCGTTACAGGCCTTCAATGCTCCGTAATTTTTTCCTATGTGACTATATTTCGTCCTTTAATTTTCGGAGGTTCGGTGTTCCTCTTCTTCGTAGACCCTCTTAGCTGGAGCATCGGTGTCCATGCGCTCGATGTGTATATCAGGACTGGCAAAATATTAGTTTTGTTGAGCATGCTTTTGATCCTTCGAGCTAGGAGTTTTGAGCCCAGTTGTTTCGCCAAACCGAAATAGCAGCACTTGGCAAAATCGATTCTACATATGATCTTCACTGCGATGTAGTTTGTGGAATTCAAGTTTGCATCGTGGTAGACAAACTCCTTTACTACCTCGAAATTGCAGCTGTCGATTGTGACGTTTTGGTCGGCAGCATATATTTCGTTTGTCCTCATTGATCTTGAGACCAGTTCGTTTCCTGCATTGGGCTAATATTCCAGTAGTCGGGTATACTTTCGTGCGACCGGCCTTGAAGCATGATGGTAAGCCATGGCTGCCGACTTCTTCAAAGCTAGTTGGGAGGACTGCTGCATCGACTGGAGTTGGGATTTCTTGATCCCAACTTGATAGACTATTCGATATCCTTGAGCAACGTCCAGACGTTGCGAAAGTCTTTTTCCTTCCGTTTATTAGTTATTGTTTTCCCTTGCAGCAGTTTTTGGTATGCCTCGTCAGTTGCACCTTTCTCCTGCTGACACTCGCCATCATATCACGTGTCGTTGGTGGTAGGTAGCCTAAGGTGGTTTCTGCTTCTCCTTTGATGGATGAGCGGCAAAAAAACCACATCGCGTTGGCGCTCGACGTTGGCATACCGGAGAGTCTCTTACTTTGTTGCTCTTCGTAGGCCATGGCAACCTCCGGTGTGCAATAACTCCTATTTGTTGGCTGGTGCAGCTTTCTCACATTGGATAGTCGAGCTCTGAATCTTGCTGCTACGCGTTAGTGGTCTGAGACGACGTTTGCTCCCTGAATGTTCGCACGTACAGGATATTTGATGCATGCCTTGCGTCGATGAGCGCATGATCGATTTGGCTGGCTGTTCGACCGTCAGCAGATAACCAGGTTGCTGTGCTAATTTTTCCAATTGAACCACGTGCTGCTTATTATCATAAGCCCTTATCTGTTGACGTGACGTGGAGGCTGTGCTTTCCGTTCACTCCGCCAAAGATGTTTTCTGCGTAGTAGGCAGCGTCCAAGGTGTCGTAAAAGTCCTCTTTGTTTGAGTCCTCAGCCTCGTCGGTAGGCGCATGTTCACATATGAGGCTAATGTTAGCGGCACCAATCCGTCTTGGACCAATCTGTCTTGGATGAGGGTCACATCACAGCCAGGAGATCACTTATCGCTTTAAAGTCGATGTCCGTTTTCCAACGGCATCCCACTCTTTGCAACCTTTTGTGACAGTTGCAATATATATCGCACTCTGTTCTTATCATTCCCAGGCTATCCAGCATATTTCCTGGATCTCTCTTGTTTTTTTGTTTCTACTTGTGCTTTGAGTTTATCTACTGGGCAGTTATTTTACCGCTACTTGAGATTCAGTTTCATTGACAATGCCATGAAATTGTATAGTTGTGTTGAGTGTGAGTGCTTTCGTTGTTAGATTGATGAATATTTTCATGATCGAACCTTGAAATTAAGTCTAATTCGCATAGGATGATGTGCAAGCTAGATCAATAAGAAATCAATAACTAATAAATAAAAATGTCATGAAGAAGCAACACACCCGCTGCGAGTTCACCCCGTCTTTTCTATTAAATTTCCTCCCGCAAATTATGCAAAGTGGAAGCGTAAGCGTGTGGCGTTGATGGTTTCACCTTTTTTTTTGTACTCAATGAGCAAGATACCCTTTGAGTCCCCAAAAACTGTGGCTATGAGCTTCCCGGCAGACGGAGTGACTTTGATCTTCTTCGGGGGCTCTGTTTCTTTTTAATGCCACTGCATGGACTCTTGTTTGCTTTCAGGGTCATAGTGGTGGACTCATGTTTCGTCACCAGTAACAATTCGATCCATAACACCGTCCGCGTTCTCACTACACATCTCCAAAAGCTCTCTACAGCATGCGATTCTCACTTTTTTCTGAGGCGCTGTGAGCATTCGTGGCACCCACTTTGCACTGACCTTTGAAAGGTTAAGATGGTCATGAAGAATGGTGTGAATGGTACCAATTGAAAGCTTGGTGATGTCTGCCATCATTTTCACCTTTATTCGGGTATCCTCAAGAACAAGTTCTTCGACTTCTTTGATGCTTTCTCCCGTACAAGCAGTAGCCGGGGCGTCGGAGCGGGGTCGTCTTCAATGCTCTCTCTGCCTCTCTTGAACTCACTTGACCACTTTTGCACAGTTGATAATGAAGGTGCGGAACCCTGGTAAACAGCCACCATCTCTTCATGAATAGTTTTTTGACTTTTTCCTTGCTTAGTGAGAAATTTAATTACAGCGCGATGCTCAATTTTCACCATCATCGTCTAAGTTGTCATTATGATTCTGTTTAGAGATAAAACGCGAATTAATAATCACATTTATATGAAACACTAAGTATTACTTGATAAATATGTCAATTTATATATACAACCACAGCTTCACCCCGATACCGAGAATATATTGAACGCCCCTCGTAAATTAATGGCTACATAATGTACCGGTTGATATATCCGGCGAAAGCGAAGTTGAGATTGCTATTCCAGGAATAATGGCTGACTCAGCAATAAACGTTTTCAACATAGCATTGTATGTCTATGGCTGGCTGAAGAAACCTTGGACCCGATGGACCAAATTTTGAATCTTGAAAAATGAAAAATGCAACCATGCTTATTTGTTTTCAAAACAAAATAATGTGTAAAAATCTACTCAAATAATGAAATAACCGGTTTTTGTTTTCTGTTCAGAATTGTAATAGAATTAATAAGAATTTGTTGTATTAAGTAAAAATCGAGGTTTTAGATTTGAGAAGGTTTACTCCGGTATTCAACTACCCCCAACGCGTCGTGACAAGACGCGCCTTCGGCGAAGTCCGACGCCTTCGGTGGATGGTGTTGATTTGGCACCGTTGACCCGAACACAGCTGCTACGGATTGTGCCAAGAGACTGGGGGCCTCCAGAGAGGACCATCAATCCCATACTCCAGCAGAACACTCCAAAGTTTACCGAGATAAACTCGGTAGCTTTTTTAAAGATACAAAACAGCAGTTGACCGGTTTGGCATACTCCCAAGCCTTTTCGAGTACGGTGCCAAATAAAAAGTACAATAGGGGTTAAATCTAAAGACACGAAAGCTCCAATAGGCAAGGAAGGAATGAAATGGAATTTTGGCTATCAAATTCTCGTAAGTACGGGGTGGAACTAAGTCTTAACCAACAATGGTCTTCGGCTGGCCCGATACTTGGGAGCACCTTAGACGCGGGCATCCACTCTCGGAAAACGCAAGAGAGAGACAGAGAGAGCCCACTCTTCCGAGCCCACCCAACTTAGACGTTGAAGCCAGTGTTGGGCATTTTCAAAGAAAATTAGCGGTAGATTTGAAAAAAAAAAGAATGTTTTGGGTCTATAACTTAATTCGAGCGGTTTGCACGTATATGTAATTCAAATAAGTCGAACTTTGTGACTGAAAAAGTCATTTGGTGATTGTTACTGGTGATGAAAAATCATATGTGAAACCGGGCCAACCAGCCAAATCAACGGCAAAGCCGAATATCCATGGCGCGGAGGTAATGCTCTGTATTTGATGGGATCAGAAGGGTGTGCTATATTATGAGCTGCTAAAACCGGGTGAAACCATCAATGGATATATGCTACCGAACACAATTAATCCGTTTGAAGAGAGCAGTAGCCGAAAAATGCCAGAAATATGCGACCAGTCGAAAAAAAAACCGTTAAGTTATAGACCCAATGGAAAATATGAAATTTCATATACTACGTGAACGCTATCATAAATGAAACGAAATAGTTAGAGCACAGTCGTAACTTACCTGTAATTTTTGCCCATAATTTAACCTGATATTGTTTTTGAGAATGGTTTCAGAAGCAAAAAACAACAGCAAATGGCAAGAAAGAATTACGTTGTGTGGTAGATTTCGCACTTTGGGTAGAATTTGGGCAATTGTGGTAGATTTGAATTTGAAAAAATTTCGCAAGATAGTGGTAGACCTACCACAATTGTGGCAAAGTTTCAACACTGATTGTAGCATGTTCCTGTACAGCCATGTGCAGAGTATAATTATTTTTTTGTTGATTAATATTGATCAATTTTCTTGTAAGTCATTTATGTCACACTATTCAATCTTTGTTTGAAATAACTACCTTGACACCCTGCAACAGAATAATTTTGTTACATATGAATGAACGATAAAATACTACCCACTCATGTATGTACCAGCAGACAGTTCGATGCTGCCATCGATGCAGAGATATCGATCTGGTCTAGTATGAGAATAAGAAAAATAAAATAAAATATTCTACATAACATTTGCAGATGTTGACTTACATCTACAGTTTCTGAGAGCGCACATGTCTACGGATATTTTCCATGACAGCAGTAATTGGTAATTCGCATTTATTCATCTTTCTGGTTGCTAACTTTTTTGTTTTATTACGATTTCCTGTCGCAATTCTAATATGCTCACCATCTGGTTCTTTACTTTTATTATTCAATTGATCGAATAAGTAACATCTTTATTTCCAAGGTCATTTACATTTTGATTATCGTACGTATACTGTAATTCACTTACAGTATGCACATACTGTAATTTTAAATTACATCTCTTTCTTGATTGGTATAAGAAAGCTTTTTATTGAGGTTATATCTGTACCCGTTGGGTTGACCTACTCCCATTTATTTTAAAGTGCTTTTAAACAAGTTATTTCTGTAACACTTATATAAACTTATATTACTCAGCTTTGTCTTCCCTCACTTTCATCTCACCTTCTTCATTTATGACTCCAATTCTGCTCTTGAATTATGGCAGCTTTCCAACTCAGGCCTGGTGACCCGCATTCGGATTTGTTGGATCTATTCCAGAATATGCCGTAGAGTAGCCTATGACGGTGTACTCTGGCTGTAGCCCACACGGATAGTAACCAATTTGATGTACGTTACCCTACGTCACGAACAACTTTTTACCTCATCATTTGATAGACACAAAAAATTTCATGTAATAAAATATGAGTATTTGTTCACAAAAAAGGTCACAGATCAGGGCACTTCACAGTATTCTCTGTGAAGGTCATCGCCAGGTTAAGTGTAAGACTGAGCCTCACATGAGCATATAAAGATTCGAAGAGAAGATGAGGTTTCACGACAGCTTGGTTTTATGTCTGGCTCTATCTAAGGTCGGGCGAACATATAAAAGATTTTGAACATACACATAACTGATTAATGTTCTGAGTGTTGTTTGCCATGTGATTTAGTGAGGCTGTTGATGATGTTGTATCACTCTGCATTCAAACGACTTGTACAGTAAGTAGACCAGTGACCAGACCCAGTGCCCCACAGTGGTCCTAATTTTGATCCAGACATTTGAAACATTGAATTCGTGACATAAAGTATGAAATCATGGGATAACTCCATTTTCATATCATGATGCTTAGCATAAATGGCTAGTTAGTGCTCCAACTACCATCGTTAGCTTTATGTTGCACTGAAGGGATTTTCCAGGTGGTTAGATGGTTCCGTCATTTATTTGCTAACTCCTTTTTTGACACCTGCAAGAGGTTGTTTAACACACAGACTGGTCGGTTTCAGTTTTTTCCTGGCAAGTTCATCCGCTGCTTTATTGTCGACCAGTAATCGCGTGCTGCTTGCTGAGAATCATACGATTTTCGCGGCAGCATACGAACAGAAGATTACGATTGCAATATCAACCCGGGGTATTTCCAACATTCATATCATGTTTTTGTCTTCCTTAACCGCCAGGACCTCCGCTTGAAAAACATATTTAATTATTATTAGAATTATCAGGGATTCCACCATACTCCATGTGTCAATATTGGTCTGACAATCGGTGTGTGCACCCACATGATTGTTTTGGTATAAGTCCCCATTTTTTGCAAAGATCCTGTCACTCAGGTGTAAGTCACAGTTCGCTTTTTTGAATCTTTCCTTTAAATTATGTCTCTGGCCTAGGATTATACCAAAGTATGTCCCAAAATCCGGGTGAGGGTAAGGGCTGCATGCTAAATTATTGGTAAACTGAATTGCGGAGTAGTGCCAACAGTGTTTTTGGTTAATCCCTAGACCACAAGATCGCCCAACTGAGAAATATTTTATTGCGTTTTCAACTAGCTCACTAATGATTTGAATTGAAGAACATGGGGTGTGTCATAGCAGGGCACTAGTACAGCGACCATAAAGATCTTTTGTACTCCCTTCTCCTTGGAAGTCTTTCCCTTATATAGATGATCTGTTTATCATTTTTAATCTTTCTCGGGCAAGCCGTGGACCGTCGATTGGTATGTGTTCCACAGTTTCTTCGCCTGGCCACCGTGTCTGTAGGATTTCTTTACTGTTTAGGCCCGTTTTATGAATGTCGTATTTACATGCTCCACATAGCCAGTTAATGCACTACTTAGCAGTGTTAGGTCAGCTTTGTTAAGTTTTAGAGCTTCCTTTTCTAGTTTGGGATTGTAGTTTTCTTCAATAAACATTCTCGAGTGCTTAATGCTCCAAAACTGGTTCATTTGTTTAATGAACCATTTCTGTAAATGAATATTAATGTCCGATTTGTTAAATCCAAAAAGGTGAGAGGGCCCAATGGATGCTATCTGAGCAACTGTCTTTTCTTCAATATCAGCCTTTTCACTACCTACGGGGCTTTCATGTCCTGCCACCCAATTCAGTTTGTAATATTCTGCCAGTGCATGTAGTGTTTTGCGACATTCTCAGACAGCCTTCGAGCTGAATGCGTATATCTTTAGCGCCTTAAGAACTGAAAAAATATATAGTTTGATGTTTTTATGTTTTCTATCGCTAATGAGATGTGCTGCTTCATTTATTGCAAATAATTCAGCTTGAAATATCTTTGTGTCCATGCAGGGCTCCATACCAAGTGGGGTTGTTGTTCCTTACCTCTCTACTCGGTATGAGTATTTCATATTGTTTGTAACGTTTAACTCAGTAGACACTTATTCGAGTCAACTCCCAAATGTTGTCCACTCTTTTCAGGATTTCTAGATGTCACACAGAACTTCCTACTTTGTAATTATAGGTTCTCTGTAAAGTTATGGCTTATTTTGCAGTTTCAGCCTGAATGTAGTTGTGGGTGCTCAATATTGCCCCGGTGGTACAGACACACGCTAGTATTTTGTTGAGTTTGTTTATGACACTATTCTGTTCGTGTTTTTATAGATCGACAGACCCATTTTGTCTTACTACGAGCTATTTTAGGGAAGAGAGGACTTTAGTGTAAGTTTTGTTTCCAGAGAAGTTTCTAGTCTAACCTTGTTTCGAAAAAATTCGCATCTTTAAAGCTCAGTTTCACAGTGCAATTTTAAACTCCACTTTTGGTTTAGACTTAAGCTTAACGATTTATTCGGTTTCACTGTTTCGCTTAAGCCTTGGACTGAGTTCAGTTTGCAGTTCACGTTAAACGAGAGTGTACTCCCGTTTAAAACTCAGTTCAGCAACACAGTTGCATTTTGTTTCGCTGTTTTGAGTGCGAGACCACTTTTCTCTCAATAAATCCGATGTTCTATAAAGGAATCCACAACTTCCTGATTTTTCTTTCCGTTCTCTTAGTTATTTTCGACATTTGATGAAAAGTTATTCATCCCTTTTTATGTACAGCAGGCAGTTTGTTCCATTTTCTTATTGTTTTGCGAGATTCTGTGAGAGGCAAAAGGGATAACACAATCACACATCTTGCTCCAAAAGTTGCAAGTGTGAATGCAGCCTAAACATTTTAAGGTACAAACAATCAAATATAAATTGCACCAAATTCGCGCACCCGTTTGAAGGGTTGTCAAAAATTTGATCGATCGCAGTACGCGAACGAAGTTCAACGAATGTTCAGATTTCACTTAAACCCGCAATTAAACCAAAAATTTGAACTCCGTTTAAGGTTTAGCTGAACTTAAGTTTAAACCATCACTGTGAAGCTGGGCATAAGAGTTGCCCTTGTTCTAGTGAATCGAATTATGTTTGTTTCGGTGGGATTGATGGAGATCCATCTTCATTGCCGTTCCAAATTATTCCCAGGGCTTTTTGCTTATTATTCCCAATAATGTCTTCATGTAATGGTGAGCATAGCTCACTAATAGTCGAGATAAATTTCCCAGGGGCAATTATCACGTCGCTGTCGTCGGCGTATGTGTTTGAATTGGTTACCGTGTAGTTGAGCTCTTCTAGAAAGTCATTCATGCGTATAATGAATATACTCCCCCTCGAACTTTTTCTCTTATTGGAAGACAAAAAGAGAAAAAGTCCGAATGGAATTTTATTCAGAATATCCTCAATTCATGATTAGTACCTATAGAAGGGCAGAAATAACTCTGCTTTGGGGGTACCCATTGAAGTAATAACTTTAACAGCTGAATCGCGTATGGTTGCTTTGATTATTATTTTGCTGAACCGGCTTACCCCCGCTCTGCACACCTAGATATTGAATAAGAACTTAATAAACACACATTCGACTACAAATATTCGCTATAATTGAGTGGAACTAGATACCCTACAGGTTATTGAGGATGTATAATGCCCATTAGCACAGTACCAGCTTAAGTGTGGAAGTTGGACGTTTAACAATAAATGCCACTTAAATAGTGGTTCAACTTAAACCACCGATTGCCATGGCTTAAATGAAACTTAAAACCAAAGTACATTAGAGAAAACCTACATAAGCAATCAAATATTTTGCCTGGCAATGCTGCTGAAGAGAACAGAAGATATACACATTTATAGATGGACTGCACACATCTTGTAACAATATCCTGACCTACGTGAACATTCCCTTTTTGAGTTGATGTGTTCTCCTTTGCTCTCTTCAGTTGTGCACTGCAGTCTGACACGTGTTTGTCCAATCACGATCACTATGTATCATAAATGGTTCACAAATGCAGAAGTTTAAGTTTAAGTTCGATCCTACACTTAGCTAAACCAGCAGATAAGCTTGCATTGTGAGACATAAGAGTTTGACTAAACCTAAGAATCCACAAAACGGAGAACAATGAAGAAAATCATGGCTTGACCCCGAAATAAAATCCAATCATCGTCGAAATTTAAATATCAATTGTGTTTTCTTTAAATTTTTTATCATGCGTATATGATAGTTGTTTATTACAAAACTCGGTAATGGAGCAAGAGCGGATAGGGTTAACGACTTAGTGATATAATATATATATATATATAGTGATATATATTTTTTCTGTGCAATTTTGTTTTTATTGTATTAAATGTAACTTACATGCTGGACAAAAGAACTTAAAACTAGCTTAACTAACTTAACAATTCATAAATTGTTCTTAATACTAACCTACTGACCCTATGCGGGTACCTAAGCTAATATAATCTAAAATTATAAATGTGTCTTTCGGCTTAATCTACTTTTTTTAGTCTTTCCTGACAAACTTGATTCATTTACTATGTGCCAAGAAAACTTATAAATTAAAACTTGGCTAAACTTAACTTAACTACTTAACATACCTTATACTAACGTACCCTAACATAAAACTTAGGACTATCTTAATTGTGTCTGTAACAGTACGGACGCGTGTACCAGGGCGTATTTGTTATGTATATGCTTAACATATATAATTTATACGCCGTGGTGCACCTTTTTTTTTTTTCTTATTAACTACCTTAAAACCTATGTAAGCTGGCCACCATGGTCAACTATCGGGTCGTTAAAAAAGGCCAGCGGTGGCGGAGACTGGTTATGGTGTAACCACCAGTAAAATTGCCGATCTTTGGCAGACTGCTTTCTATCTCGAGCGGGGATCGCTCGACTAAACATGTGAGCGACATCCGGTTCGTATTGGAGTCGCCTGTCCACTGTTCGGCGTACGACATGGAAGATTACAGGGCATCCGTCTGTATCCTGTATTAGGCCAATCGTGTCTAAATAGAGGAATGCTTCGGGAGGAATAAAGCCGTTAAGGCGCACCCTTTCGTGGTACATAATATTGGGGTAGTAAGCCCCGAAGATCAGACTGTTGGAAGAAGTCATAGCTCGTGCAATGTGCCTTCTGATCAGCTCAATAATAAAATGATCTATCCTGTTCACGTTTGCCTCGTTGTACAGGACTTCGTTAGGATAGTACTTCTTGTACTCAGACAGGTCCGAAGGCACTGTCTCTCGAACAGCCTCATCTTTTCCATTTGGGAAGGACTCACGTTGAACCACAATGGACAACCGTACGCCATGATTGGCCTGATAAGAGCCATGTAGCAGATTACCTTCACCCTGGTATCAAGTTGGCTACTGAAAAATAACCTCCTTGCCGCAGCAAATGCCTTTCTGGCTTTCGGCAGAGCAATATCTATATGTTTGTCAAAATACAGATATTCATCCAGCCAAATGCCAAGATATCTAACTGCACTTTTCACAGCTAACGGCTGTCCTTGCGGGTCAACTATGCCGAACTTGCGCCAGTTTAGACGAGTATCCCGCGAAGCCGTGTACAGCGGGGTCCTGAAAAGGATAGTTTCACACTTCAAGAAGTTGATAACCAACTTCCAGTCGTCGCAAAATCGCTGAATTTTTTCGAAGTCACGCTGCAACAAGCTATTTATTACCTCGACCTTCGGACCTGATTTGTACGCTACTAGGTCGTCGGCGTTCGCAATTAAGTGCGGCATAGAACCTATAAGTTCTGCAGTGAATATTGAGAACAAGATCGGCGAACCAATAGCCAACTGTTGTGCGTGATATTGGCGACTGTGTTCTATGCACAGATGTAATAGCTGTAAAAAGAAATCGAAATGTCTAGTTCTGTTTTAGAAGTCGTATGTCCATCACCGAAATTCATGCTCTACAGAAAATAATCTAAAATACGAAAGATATTTATTATGTGTATGGGAGTACCGAAAAATTCGAAGCCACTAAGTTTTTCAAGCAATTTAAGAATTCTGATTTTTTTTCTCCTCTCAAACTACTGTGCACTGTGCGTACATTTGAATTTCCATCTACACCCAGTTCAGTTCAACTCACGCAAGAATTGGACTCAGATGAGTCCAATGGCAATGACAATGCGGATATATGTCGTTTCCATTTTCTGTATTCGATGCCTTTTGCCAGATAATAAAACTAATAATAAAAACAAATATTAGACTACACCGTAAGACTGTATGAGTGTACTGGTGGTAGATCGTAGAGAGAATATTTTTGCAAATTCTGCCTTTGTTTATTTGAAATGCACTGGAAAAGGGGAATTTGAATACAGCGAATTCCAAAAAAAAATGTTTGCCCATGCATAGCCGGCAATTTATATTGCACAAACCCCCACTCCAGCACTTATTTGGCTCTTGATTGAAATTGACTCAATGAATAGATAATAAATGGTATCGCCGAGGCGATGAGATTTTTTCACGGAGGAAATTTGTTGTTGCCTTGAAAGCTTGAAAATGTGATGATTCTATAAAATTATTTCAAGGAAGAAATGCATTTATCATGTCGACCTTTAAAAATTTAATAATGTCTTACTTACTTACAGTCCGGGGTGGACCTGGGCCTCAACCAACAAGCGTCTCCAGCCAGCTCGATCTTTAGCTAGCTGTCTCCAGTTTCGCACGCATAGTTGGTTGAGGTCCCTTTCCACTTGCGTGCGCCACCTGAGTCGCGGTCTTCCTCTACTGCGCCGTCCCTCGGGGGTGGATTCGAAGACTTTTCGGGCCGGAGCATTGGTTTCCATCCGCTCTACATGACCTAGCCACCTCAATCGTTGGATCTTCACTCTTCTGGCTAAGTCGATGTCGCTAAACAGCCCGTATAGTTTGTCATTAAATCTCCTCCTCCACTCACCATCTATGCAGACGGGACCGAAAATCACACGAAGAATTTTCCTCTCGAAGCAACCAAGAGCAGCTTCATCCGCTTTTGATAAAGTCCATGCCTCCGCGCCATATAGCAGGACTGGGACGATAGGTCTTGTAAAACGTTAGTTCAGTTGTTCGAGAAAGGGCTTTGTTTACCAATTGCTTTCTTAGCCCAAAGAAGCAGCGAATGGCAAGAGTTATTCTTCGTTTGATTTCAGCGCTGGTGTCGTTGTCTGAATTGATAGCGGTGCCTAGGTATACAAAGTTTTTGACTACCTCAAAGTTATATCTGTCTGCTGTGACGTTCTGACCGAGACGTCGGTGTTGGGTGTCCTTTCTCGTTGACAGCATATACTTGGTCTTACCCTTGTTTACCGCTAAACCCATCTTCGCGGCCTCCGTTGCAATACCCACAAAAGCGCCATTGAAATCACGCTGCGTTCTTCCGATAATGTCAATATCGTCGGCATATGCGAGTAGTTGGACGGACTTCTGAAAGATTGTTCCTCTGGTGTTGGCGTTCGAGTTTTGAACAATTCTTTCAAGAACGATGTTGAAAAAGTCGCATGACAGCGCGTCGCCTTGTCTGAATCCTTTTTTGACATCAAAGGTCTCGGTTAGGGCTTTACCGACCTTGATGGAGCAGCGTGCATTCTCCATCGTCATCCTACACAAACGGACGAGTTTTGTAGGGATGCCAAAACTAGACATTGCTCTGTATAGCTCGTCTCTATAAATGCTATCATACGCGGCCTTAAAATCGATAAAAAGGTGGTGGGTATCGATTTGTTGCTCCTGGGTTTTCTCCAAAATCTGCCGCAGTGTGAATATTTGGTCGATGGTGGATTTTCCTGGCCTAAAGCCACACTGGTATGGACCGACCAGGTTGTTGACGAATGGCTTTAGGCGTTCACACAGTACGGCAGATAAGATTTTATATGCAATACTTAGGAGACTGATGCCTCTGTAGTTGGCGCAGTTCAGAGGGTCTCCTTTTTTATGGATCGGGCAGAGGTTCCATTCATCGGGCATGTTTTCCTCCGACCATATTTTACAGATGAGTTGGTGCATGCTCCTTACCAAATCATCGCCTGCGGCCTTAAAAAGCTCGGCGGGTAGGCCGTCAGCTCCCGCAGCCTTGTTGGATTTTAGTTTGGATATGGCAATCCTCACTTCATCTGGGTCGGGTGGACGGAATTGTTTATCTTCATCGTCCCTTTCATTGGGGTTGAATGGTTCGTTCTGCCTGACAGCGGAATTTGGTTCTTCGTCGCCGTTATACAGTCTGCAGAAAAGGTTTCTCCATATCCTCAGCATCGACTGTGACTCTACTACGATGTTCCCTTGATCATCCTTACAGGCTTCGGTTCGGACTTTATAACCTTGACTGGTTAACTTTACCCTTTGGTAAAATTTCCTTACCTCATTCCTGCAGTAATATCCCTCTAGTTTGCCGATCGCGTGCTTCTCATGCTCCTTCTTTTTTCTCCTGAGAAGCCGGTGTTCGTCTCTCCTCTTCTGCTCGTAGAGCTCCCGAGCAGCTCTTGTCCTTCTTTGCAGTGCCGCTTTGTATGCTTCTTGCTTGGCTGCATTCGCCTGCCGACACTCGTTGTCAAACCAGGGGTTTCGTTGTGGTGGCGGATTGAAACCCAGCACATCAGAGGCGGCATCTCTGATGGCTTTTTGGCAATGCTGCCACTGATCTTCAATACTTGATGTTGGCGGCGTAGGATTTCTTAAGAGGTTAAGGGAGACACGATCGGAAAAGGATTTGGCAATCTCTTGCGATTGTAGCCGGCTGACGTTAAACTTCCTCACAGTATTTCTTTGTCTTGGCGGTGTTCGGGATATCCGCAACCTTATCTTGGCTACAACAAGGTGGTGGTCCGAGTCAATGTTGGCGCCTCGGAACGTTCGAACATCTATAATACTGGAGTAGTGCCTTGCGTCGATCGCAATATGATCAATCTGATTGACGGTTGATTGATCAGGAGATCGCCAATTTCCTTTGTGGATATCGAGATGTGGGAATCTTGTACTGGCTACTACAACATTTCGCCCCGCAGCAAAGTCGATCAGCCTAAATCCGTTATCGGATGTGGTGTCGTGTAGGCTGTGCTTTCCGACCGTACTACCAAAGATGTTCTCTTTTCCAAGCTTTGCGTTAAAATCGCCAAGGACAATTTTAATGTCGTAGCTAGGGCATTGCTCATAAGTTTTGTCCAGGATCTTTCTCCTCTGTGGGGGCATGTGCGCATATAAGGCTTATGTTGGCAAATTTAGCCTGGATGCGAATTGTCGTGAGGCGCTCGTTCACGGATCTGAACGATAAGACTTCTTGCCTAAGTCTGCCTCTAACGACAAATCCACATCCAAATAGGCGCTGTTTTTGCTGTTTGTAGCAGTCACCGTAATATATATCACAGTTTTTCAGCCTTCTTTTGCCCGGTCCATCCCATCGCACTTCTTGGATGGCGGTTATATCTGCTTTGCAGCAGTCTAGGGCTTCCGCTAATTGTTCGGCTGCACGTGGCCTATAAAGGGACCTTACATTCCACGTACAGATCCGAAGATCGTTGTCCGTATATCGTTTGCTGGGGTTGTCATCAGTAAAATCCTCCGTTTCCGAGGCTTGTTGTTGCTTCGTAACTATATATTTTCTTTATGTGGCCGGGCAGTTACCCCGACGGCACAACCCTTAACCTGGAGGGCCAGTTCCTTTTTTGTCACCCCTAGGACAAGAGGTCGCACTTATAAGTTTGGCAAGTTGAGCTCGGGTGAACTACAACCAGTACCCGATGGCTACCACTTGGAGGTAAAATAAGCACAATTGGTGTGTAGAAAAAGTTACAACACTGGGCATCGCCAGGTTGACGCCAGTCAGTGCATACCCGATTCCCGCAACACCCAACATAATGTCAGTAGTAGTTAAAAGGATGTATACATAAATCCTTGATTTATTTATGATTAAATAAATAGATAAAATATATAGTCTCATTTACATGTATAAAAATGTCGGCGTATATAAAGTAAACTGACCTATGTACACAATATAATTCACTGAATAACTGCTACCTCACATTGTCAGATAGCGCGAATCTACAAGTGCCACTCCATTCTGTTCTTCTTTTCAGACGTGATCATATTAATAGTTTGCGTCACATTCAATTTCAACTAACTTCTTTGTAATCTTAGAATCAAGGCATTGTCTTGACCTGGAATAGGAAATACCTAAGCACACGTTTTCAAAGGTCTGCACGTCAGATCCAAAAAGAAGACAACGCAAACCCAAAAAACAAAAACAAGCAACGAAATGGTCATGGTGTTATAATGGGGTTTTATTTCCTGTGTGTTTAGAATTATTTTTTTTTAAGCTGCGGGTTTAATTCCCTTATAATACCAATGTGATATGTTTTCGCAGTCTTGATACATAGGAGAATCACGACAGATTTGTTTTATTTCTTAAATCTTTATAACATATGAGGGGAACACTAGAGTCACGGCTGTGGGATCTTAGAATCTTTAAGAAGCTTAAGAAACGTAGTATCCTTTATTTACGTGATCGCAATCAAGGTGACAGAGATTTGTCGTAGACTCTGACTGACGAGAGCTTGAGGTTTACTTCAGGCCATACATAAAAAGTATGTAACTTGTGTTTATATGCGTGTGTTTATTGCAGATACTTATGAAAGCACTGGCACCGATTTAATGGTCAGTTGACGATTTAGCTTCGTATCATGCAAAAAACATATTTATAATCACGGAATTAGCTCTATCGATTCACTGGCGATGTGTACTGCCAATAGAAAGGTTCCTCTTCATCGTTTGCAGTCTGTGTGGATGATATCCAACACTACATTCGAAGAAGTTTGGCATATGTATGTCCACTGCGGAGGGCACAGCTATTTAGATGAAGTCTCAATTTCATCCAAGCGACCTTCAGAGTGTACCATATATTTTATCTGCACGAAGGTGGGTCATGGATGCTGCTTGGTTCATTACGTTTTGCTCACTTCACCCTCCATACAGGCGAAATTATCTAAGTAGAATTTCAAGGAACAAACAAGGAGGAAATAGGGGGGGTACCATTACCGTTGGCGAGTCAAACGTTCGATGTGAGTTATTCTCATTGGCGAACCCTTTCGACCTACTTCAGTTGGCGAAGTTTACAGTTCAAGTTCGAAATTCAATGCTGTCATGAAACAATAAAATAGGAGGAATAAATAAACCTCAAATCATGAACATTTGAATTTTAATTTGAATTGTGTACCTTAATTGATAGTTTCGTTAGTCAATAAAATTATAAAATTCATCAATTATGAGTGAGAAGATTCGTTTCCTGAAGAAGATGAAATCTACAGAACGAATAAGAGTATTCGAGACCACTCCAATGTCTCGGATCTCGGACTCAATTTTTTACCTCGAAGAATATTTGTCGAATAAAAGGTGCTCGATTCGCCAACCGTTATACCAATTCCACATACTCATACGTTTATTGGTTCGACTGGCCAACCGCAATAGGCGGGTTAAACGTAAATCAAAAGAGTTGACCCATTTAGCCGAGATTGGCTCCATCACGATGTGAATATGAAATTTAAAAACGATACTGACTCCCTCTTAAACGTTTCAGAGAAAACGTAGTTCAGTGACAATTCCCTGAAAAATTCGAGTTGTGGTTGAAATATCTCTTCGAGTAGTTCGAGCTATAGAAATACTCTCGTTAAGGAGCAGAAAATATATGAAAAATCAGTGTTTACGATTAAACTTCGATTCAGAGACAAGTTCGAGTAATAGAACTTCGTCTTTATGTACATATTTCTATGAGATTAAAACAAGAGTCTATGCTCCGTACCTTTACAGGCGAAGCAAAAACAAAAGAATTACTGAGGAAAAATAACTCAGTGAGTTACAGCGCGTTGAAGAATCTCAATCGAAGGTGGCGCCTCAGCTACGATTCAGATACTACCACTGAATCACAAATGCCGCCTACAAGACTTCTTGAACATACAGCGGAATTATAGTCATTGGTGTTCTAAAGACAGGATAACGTATCCCAATTTTTAATGCAAAGTTTGTTTATTATGCAAATGCTTCAAGTGAATAAAACTACATTTGTACTAATATAATATCATGTAATGACACCTACCAACTTTTGACAAAGAAATGAAATGAATAAAGAACGTTTTATTGAGAATCAATACTGAGCTGAGTATATATTCTCAATAAAACACGCCACAAGCAACATGAATCTTGATACCGTCACCTTGCCAGGCGCGAATCTCGATCCACAAATTCACGACCGAAAAATTCGCACTGAAGTGTCTGTTTGTACCCATTGCTCTCAGGGAATGTGTAAACTTATGTGATTGAAATTTTTATTCACTGTGTTTGAATGCTCTCTATTAAATACACATATAATAAATTTACTTAATTGGTGAATGTTGTGTCTACCTCTGATAATTTCTGTTTTAAAAACTGAGCAGATTGCGATTTGCAATACACAATATAATCGCAGAAAGCGTTTGCAGGTGCCGACTAACCATTTAAATGTTTTACACCACGCCACTAAGAGCTAGTGCCTATGTCGAAAGTAAGTAGTATTTGGAAATAGTTCTCGTCTTTCCTTGTTCTTTTCGAAGTGATCGTAGAAGATTTTGTCCAACGAACTAATTTTCAATTGTCGGTATGATTTTTGTCCAAAGGTATTTTATGTGGTTCCCTAAAGAGGTTCGAAATTGACGATCTCTATAAAAATCGAGCTAAGAAGCATCCTATGATCCCCAGAGACAATGGAGGGTAGAGATATCAAACTTCGGCCATTTTTACCCCTAGTCCATGTCGGCATTGAGCCGTAAAAAAGAAAGAAATCAAGGGGCAACGGGGGTGGAAGTTGGATAGAACGCTAGAAGCTTCAGTTTCCATATCGAAATGAACGCGACGTTTGACCTCCTCAAATATTCTGAATAGAATTTCAAACAAAAAATATGAAATTACTTTAAATAACTTCCCTAGATAAAATTAATTACTTGCACAAATAATTGTCTCAGTTTGCCATCAATTGAAATTTGAAAATAAATTTAAAAATAAAATTGTTTCCCAATTGTCAAAACGCCCAAGTGGGAAGTGTGCTCGGGCTTACGATATAACGGTCTGTGAAATATAAACGCGCGACCACCCCATTCCGACCTAATTAAATGATTTATGTGTATCGGAAGTTTTTGTTTTTCCATGTATAAATACAGAAGTAGTCTTCCTATTTTTGACATGTCGATGATATCAACACGTTGAATATGTGTGCTGCAAACTCCAAACGGGTGTGTTTATGTTTTCATGTTTACCTACTGCCGTGATATGAGTAATTTTCATTTGAAAACGCTTACCTTGCTGGTAACAAGCGCGATAACAATGCAATCTACAATCTGAGCGATAAAATCAGGCATTTATTGTGTTGTTAAATGGATAACAGTAGTTTGCTCTAATAATCCGTGAAGAAGTTCAGAAGCACTAATAAAAATAAAATTAACGTTATGTTATTTATCTTAAGGAAATAAACTTAACAACCTTAAAAAGGTAATTGAATAAATTTGATTAACAGTGTAGATTGTTGGCATGTTTTCCTGGCAGGTTTTCTGAAAATTTATCCGCTAGGTTAGTAAGGTCGATGTGGTGGTTCTTAAATTAGAACCCAAGTAGCTTTTTCTTTATTACCTCGACTAGTTGGCTGGTGGTTGAATTTGTGTTTCTGGCAGATCAGTAAGACCAACGTGTGCAGTTTAAGATGGCCATTATTTTTTAATTGTCATTTTTGAGAAGTCGTCAAGGCGAAAGGGTTTGTCTAGTGCTTTGTTTTAATGAGTGCTGGGCATGGCATGAGTGCTGACCTTCCTGCAACGTCACATCTGTGACTGTGTGAATTGAGTGTAATATTTATTTTACCTGCATAACTTCCTACCGGCCAAATGCATGCATTGGTCGTTGTTAATTAACAATAGCAATTGTTTCCTTTTTTAAATCTATTTTACTTTCCTAAACATGCGGGCAACAAAGATCTAGCCCACTTAGACTAACATCTGGAGTGCATGATGCCCTTGAAGCTTTCGCTCAAGCTCAGCTACATTTTTCCCAAGGCTGTCTGCTTTTTCGTTTCCTTGGATGCCAGTGTGTCCTGCGGATATTTCACTGAGTCTATCTGCATAATCTGACCAGTTTCGACGACGAATGATGAAATCGATCTGTTGGTTATGTTGATTCAGTGCAAGTGTTGCTGCGTGTTTCGCATCTATTTCAGCCTGGAAGACACTACAGTCGTCTCTTAATGCCAGGGATTTCTCGAATAGGTCACTGAAGATTTCTGCGCCTGTACCCGCACTCGGTTTAGAGCCGTCAGTGTACATCGCGAAAACACCATCATCTGCTACCAATTGTTTCTGTCATTGTTCCCGTACTGGGAGGCGTGTGTGGATGGCCTTCTGCCGGGCTAAAGTTGGTGGCAGGTAGTCCGTTTGGTGGTTACATACATATGGTATGGTTTTCTCTTTAGAATTCTGCCAGCTCCGAGTCTTAGAGCTGATGAGGCTGCATTGTTACTGCAGAAGGTCCTTAGAAGATATTTCTTCTCCAGAGCATTCCACCATACTAGAGAATCGTATATCAAGATCACACACGTGATTTGAGAACTTCAGACTTTCCCAATGTCACGTTTGCATGTTTCTATACTGTTCCCCCCACACGCCGTCTTTATGCAGCCCTCTCTGTTTCCCTTCCAAATTGGGTTGGAATCAAGTATGATACTTAGATGATTTTGGATTGCTGTCTTTGAGAGCTTGAGTTTGATTCAAATATTTGGACAGTCAAAGTCAGGTATAATTCTTCTGTTGACATTCAGTTCTCTTGGTGGAGTCCAGTTATTAACTAGCATTAGTCCATGACTGAGACGTCCTCTTAGCGTTGAAGGAATTTACCTGGGACCAGAAGGGCCACATTGTCTGCGTAGGCAGCTCCTGTGAAGTACTCGTCGTACACATCATTTGCTGTGCTGTCACAATAGACTGAAACATCACTATAGTGGGCAGCAGCGAGACTTCATCATTATTGTCCCTTATGTAGGGAAGGAATATCCCTTCATGCCGGAATAAGACGAACTGTTCGTTTGTGTTTCAAGTCAAAGGGCGACAATCCTAAAGCAAAAAAAAAAAAACTGGTGGGTAGGCCGATAAGGTCATCAAGCCAGCTACAAGTACGCATTATCCACAGAAAAATTACGCTGGGTTTTTGGTGAGGCTAGAAGGGAATGTTGTACATACCATGCTCTTAAATTGATTACTAGCGATCTCTACTAGCGTGATAAAATATTATAATCGAGCATGTAAATAAAAACGTTCAGAATATGCCCAAAGACACGCATCACGAATGTATAATCAAACAAAATGTATATCAAACGTATATATCATCAGTTTTTTTACGGATCAATTCAGATTTCATTTCGAATAAGCGTTGTTTTCTGTCGACTGTACATCGCTCTTATTGCCACAGTATACATATCTTTTAAGCCACATTGGCTCCTGTATTGCTGAGACCATTGCCATGAATTCTGCTTCTATCGTTCGAGCTTGTAGCTCCTTGCCTTGTAAAAACACCGTTGTGACCCACGGTCGCTGTAGCAAACATCAGGACGTCATTTTGTCATTTAGTCAAATTAGTGCTTATCACGCCTTTTCGTCAAATTTTTGCAGGTAGGGAACATTAAAAAAATGTCTTAAAACTAGCAAATATTAGAAAAAAACGGCAACACTTACTATGAAGTACTAACCGAATTTGAGAGCCAGAAACTATTGAAGATGTATTAACATGCATACAAGATTTTACAAAATTCGCATGTAAACTAAAATTTCTAGTGTGCAAGTGTTCCTTATTTCGGATTGATTTGTATATTAGTGGGTGATTTTTGGACAGCTCACGAGTGATTTTGGACAAGCCACTGCGTTAGACATGCTCAGTTAGCTTTTGCATTTCATCATGTCTTTACATGATACTACATGCGAATAACGCATACACATTAACAAAATAAATGTTATCCGCGCACTTTTCCCCCATTTTATGGTCGTAACTTTTTGGTTGCATGGGTATGCGACCCATTAGAATAGGCCTGCAGTTAAGGATTTTCAACGGCTTTATTTTGGTGTAAAAAGCCTATCGGTAGTATATGGGGATTATAGCCACGCGTGGTCCACTGGCTATTCATATCAGTAGTCAGACCTATAATACTGTATGGACTGCGCTCGAGGAGAACTCAACTGCAAACCGTCCCATAGGGTGTTTTTCAACATTAATGTATTCAGAACCATTCCGAGAGGAACTACGATTTAGTTCATTTTCTGAAAACATGTCTGCGCTTGCACATCAGTATCTGGGAGAAAATGGTGTCCACGTCGGCATTGAGGGTATTGGAATCCCCTTCCATTTCACACATACTCAACAAAGCTCCCGGCTCCACCGCGTATCGTAACATCTTATAAGAACGCTGTCATATGAAGTCTCTATCCTCTCTATCCTCAGTTATCTCTGATCTGAACTGGAAAGATACAAAGTGAAAAATAGTCATATTAGCTACTGAATCCAAGAGCTAGCAACATCCAAGAACTCATGCGATTAAATCATGAGTCAAGTGGGGAAATGAATGGATCCTTAATAATACTTGCTAGGGGGATGGTTTTGCGATTGCGATATCACCAATCAATCAATCTTATGCTTCAGTTCAGAAAATCAATCCCAACATTAATTTGTTATGAAGTTGTAGTGATTTGTGAAATTGATGGGCATGATGAATAGCTTTCCACACCCAATAATCCCAAGGTAAACCCATTAATTTTAGCTAATCCTTATCTCACTCTTATTCGAAGTTAAGGGTTATCACTGGTCTGATTATTATTTCTTATCAAGCAGCGTTTGGTCTAGCTTAGCCGACCGACGGGTTTTCTTATCAATTAATCGAAAATAATAATTTGAATCGACATTTATCAATGATGGGATTTCACTCACGTTTCTATCTATATCGTCTGAAATAATATGCTGAAGGTTACAGCTTAAAGGGAGGTGTTTCTTTCATATTGCATCTGAGCTGGAAACAAAATATTTATAAGAGATCAATTAAAACACAAAAGATAAAACTCACACGGAACCTACAAACACTACCATACTCGGCGATTATCCGATACATATTTGTACATTTTGCTGCAAAGGCCCCTTTTACACGGTCGAATTTTTACGCATCAAATTCCATTTATCGCATGTAATTTGATCATGCTTTCAGAAGGTCAAATTCAAATGCATAATGTCGATAGCATCCGTTTGTCCTGTTTCTCTCTCATTGTCTATTCACACTCCGATAAATTTGGTGTTCTGAAGAGCTTTTTATGGACGTGGACATTAGAGACATATTAAAAATTTTGAATGAAACATAAATTATTTAGGAAATTATTGTCATTTCTTTTTATTATGACAATATTGGTAGGTTTCAATTATGTATTTAACAAAATATCGGCCAAATGGCCGATCTGAAGAGCTCCATCCGATGGTCCAAATTTTCGATGACGCTGAAGCATAATTGAGGTTCTATGCCATTAATGTGCCGAATTATCTCATCCTTTAGCTCTTGAATTGTTGCTGTCTTATCGACGTACACCTTTTCTTTCAAATAACCCCAAAGAAAAAAATCCAACGGTGTCAAATCACATGAACTTGGCGGCCAATTGACATCGCCACCACGTAAGACAACACGGCCATTGAATTTGTCGCGCAATAGAGCCATTGTTTCGTTAGCTGTTTGGCAAGTGGCACCGTCCTGTTGAAACCACATATCGTCCACATTCATATCTTCCAAGTCGGGCCATCAAAATTCGCCATCATTTCACGATTCACCATTCACAGTAACTCCCTGACCGGCCTCATTTTTGAAAAAATACGGCCCGATGATGCCGCCCATAACCGCACCAAACAGTCACTCTTTGTGGCTGCATTGGTTTTTTGGAATTCACTTCGAAAATTGATCATCCACTGTTGCCATTTCTTGCCACCATTCTGATTATTGACGACGCTTGAAATGGTCAAGAGGCTTGAGTTCCTGAGTCCTTGAGTCAATTGCACCTTGTAAGTGTGTAAATGCAAGTCTTTATGCATAATGTTCATCAACGACGACGAGTTGAGGTGGACGGCTCTTCAGCCACACCATCGCGAACAGCAGCAATATTTTCTGCAGCACGAGCTGCACGAGCATGCACTGGTGTTTTCACATCTCCTACAGACCCGGTTTGCTCACATTTTTGCACGATTTTTCCGATTGAACGCACATTTGGACGATTAAATTGACCGAAAAAATCACGAAGTGCACGATATACATTTTGATTTGAACGCCCATTTTCATAATAAGCCTGAATAACTTTAACGCGTTGCTCGATTGTGTATCGTTCCATGGTTCAAATTGAGTTAGTCTGAAATTGAGAAATGTCAAATGAAATGCAGAAAAAAAATTGACGTTTAGGTGTGGTTCACATTCAACATCGGCCCATAAATTCAGTAAAATTGTTTGTTGAGATTAATTGTGCATGGATTGTGGACAATTTAAAATTATTGATTGAAATGAACCCACAAACTGCTGCTTTCCACACGATAGCAACTATTGCGGAGAACACAAAAATAAATCCTTTTCCGCATGATATCAACCACAAGAAGAAATCAGTTCAACACAACAAAAGGTTCTCTCGAATGCTGGTAAGATCTCTGATGAACTGAAGAAATTCGAAAGCTGATACATTTTCCGCACTCACGCGCAGCAGGAGCTTTTCACTCCCTTGCCAAAAAACCTCTCATTTGACGTGTTGTGAGAAGACCTTGTGAGAAGAGACCTAGTTACTGCAGCGCACATAAATACATGTGTGTTAACATTGATAGTCCGGTTTGGACCTGAGTCTCGACCAACTAACCTTTTTAACTAGCGCGATCTCTGGCTAGCTGTCTTCAGTTTCACACGCCAAATTGGTTGAGGTCCGGGTGCGCCGCGATAGACGAGTGTCCTGTGTTTCGTTGTCGTTCATACGCTTATGTCGCTGTACGTCGTTGTTGAATCTTCTCCTCCAAAAAACGTCAACGCGAACAGGGCAAAAAATCGTAAGCAGAACTTTTCTCTCCAAGAGACCAACTACTTTTTCAACCGCTTTTGAAATTTTCCATGTCTCCGCATCGTACAGCAGGACTGGGATGATCTGTATTGATGGTGAATTTACGAGTACACTAGCTTCAAATAGCAAAATGACTAAAAAAAACCATAGCAATCGGACCTTCCGACTAGTCATGTTATGCAGAAAAGCGTCCGTGAGAACACGGTGACGCTATGCTGGGTACCAGCCCTACCAAAGAAATGAAGGCAGTTTCTACACGTTTTCGTAAAACTGGGGGATTTAGGCGGTGTTGTACTGAGATATCTTCTAGAAAGAGAAAATCTTCTAGAATCATAAATAAATATTGAAGTTTTGGAAATTGTTGTGTATTGGCAACACCACGTTAGAGCGTGGGAGGTGCTCTTCGATATGTATAATATATTATGCATGACATGCCTCTTAGCTCTTATCTTTGTTCTTTTGTGTACATGTTCAATCCTGTCTCAGGGCAGTTGTGATCTGGCCAACGGCAAATGCGCTAGTGGTGGTGAGTGGACACTAAAGGATTAATAGACGGCCACACAGTAGAAAACATTCCCGTATTAATGAACCCAACACGCTCGACTAAGTGGGCCACGCCTGCAAGGTCGTCAGGAGACCCATACACTCACTTACTTACCTAATGCTGTCTTCCATGGTCCTGGTAGGATCATTGTCTTTCGAATTATGTATAATACACCCTCGTGTGTCGTACCTAGAGTCAGCTGTTATTTCCTTGCATAGCTTACCGACAGGATTAAAAATGCTGAATCCTGGGGATCAAACGCACAAAGTCGATCCCAGTAACTGAGCGAATTCAAGACAGTAAATCCCAAAATGCACCAAAGGCATTGCTAATATAGGGAAATCTCAATTTGAGTCACTTTTCGGTTCAAAACGATATATAAATTCATTATTGAACACATTGCTCAGTAGATCCCTAGATTCGCGTTCTGAGTGGCACGTAGTTTTGGCTTGGTGGAATCGCATGTTGCCCAGGCTGAATTCGCTGCGTTTTGGGGAACAAATTAAAATCCAAACCATTGAGTTACAGCGATGCCATTGACGGTAACGTTGCTTTTAATGTCATATCTTGAATACAAAAAATACGGGCCAATGATTCCGCCGAACAATCCGCTCCAAATAGTGGATGTGCGGTAAATACAGCCCTTTAATTTGCTGAGATGTGGATGATTGTTCGTCGCTGAAGACATATTAATTCTCCCTATTGTACATGATATAATTTACAACTAATTTATCATTATTTTCAAATTACATTTATACAAATTTAGAAAATCAATTACAAGTTGATGTACTTTACACCGATTTTTCGAAAGCCTTCGATAAAGTACATCACGATTTGCTTTTAAATAAGCTAAAGTCTTTGGGATTCCATTCGTCAATGTTAGAGTGGTTTTCCAAATACTTAAAGATAGATCGATAGTTTTAGATCTCGACTAATAAAAGTTACATCGGGCATTCCACAAGGTAGCCATGTGGGGCCATTACTCTTTCTTTTGTTTATAAATGATGTTCACGAAATTCTCAAATATTGTAAAATTTTAACATTCGCAGACGACTTTAAATTGTTTTCATCTATAAATAGTTAGTAGTAATAGAATGTAATAATTTCCAATTGGATATCCATGTACTAGTGGAATGGTGCAAGCACAATGGACTGGAGCTGAATATTCAAAAATGTAATGTCTATGATTATTTCATAAATGATTATAGACTTAGGCGCCTAGAAGAGGTTAAAGATCTGGGTGTAATTGTTGATACTAAATTAAATTTTGCATTACATTATGATTATACAATTGCGAAGTCTAATGCTATGTTAGGTTTTCTGAAAAGAAATAGTAGAGATTTTCGGGATATAACTAGTCTTAAGTCCATCTATTGTTCGTTAGTTAGATCGTATGTAGAATATTCTTCCACCATTTGGAATTCCCCATATGATACACAAGAACGCAGATTCGAAAGAGTACAAACAAATTTCACGAGATATGCTGTCCGTAAATTGTATTTCCTCGAAGAACTCCCTAAATATGACGATAGATGTAAAATAATAGGCTTGCAAACATCAAGTAAGGCAGCGTCAGCCATGTTCATCCGCGTTATTATTAATTGCCGTGTAAATTCACCAGATTTACTTTTTCTAATGAATATATATATATGCTCCCCAAAGATCTCTTCGGATGAGAAATTTACTATACGATAAGAGGCATAGAACCAACTATGGTTGTAATGAACCTATTACAATTTACAATTGATTTTAGCTTGTATCGATTGGAGTTTAAACAATTTATCCATGCACTATTCTTTAATTAATACTGTTTACTTGATGTAATCTATGAGACGCAAAATCGGTAGATGATCCGTAGTCGCGCAGCAAAAATCTGCAGTCTAAAGCGATACTGAGAGTTAACACTTAGAGAACGGAGTGTTTTGTGTACTCTGTGATGAAAAAAAAAAATAATTTCGAGAGTGATTTTAAACGAACAACAACAATCGTAAGAATAGTGAAACTTCATAAAGAATAGTCATCTTTGACCAAACCTGACGTTGCAACTGCCACTCGAATGTATAATTAATTATACACCAAGTCATAGTACACCACAGAACAAATTGTTTCATAACCTTAACAAGATGTCATTCGTTTTGCCTCTACCAGGGGTACTTGTTGTTGAACAAGTTATCTCTACATGAATGCAGTTGTGATGTAATCAGCTTATAAATTTTATTCCCTTACTTATCACATGTTTCATGAACACATCCAGTTCATCCACATGCCCAGTGCATTTCTGATTGTGTCTCGCTGCACATGTTGACCCCTTCAATTATGCGTTATTGAATGAATACCAATTGAGTCCATAACGATGATTGACTGAATTTCTGTAAATAATTTTATTGGCTGCTGATAAATAAATCACTTAAGCACACATATGGAAACATATTTGTGTGAACTTAGATTTTGCCAGCACGAATAGAGGAGCATGTAACATGTTTTTATTTTGAAAGTAGTCCTTGGTTGAAGTGTACATTTATACATTTATTTAATAATTGGTAAATTCAATAGTAGCGACAGCAGCATGTCATAAATAACAGTACAAACACAAACTAAATGCAAGTCTTTTAATTTATTTATAAATTTGCCCAAACTGGGATCAAAAATTAAACGATCCATGCATTGTGTCTGTGTTGGAAATGAATATTAAGTTGAATTTCAGTCGGAACACGTTTAAATAGAGTAGGTTGTGGATCGAGGTTTGAAAAGGCGGGTCCTGTTGCCCTGAATCCAATAATTATTATATCTATTAATTAAATATTTCGTTACACTATCCTTCGACTATTGGTGACTCGAAATTCTCCTTAATCGAACTGATTGTCAGGTCCTTTGGAATAACCTTTATAAATCGAGCAGAACCTGTGTGTTTTGGTACGCTCTTTAATTCGAGGTGATTGTTCAGTCGGGTAGCCAGCAATCACGCTGTAATTCGAAATCAGTCAGATTTTTTTTTGTCGTTATTGTTTTTTGTTCTCTGTTCTTTGGCCAGCTGTTGTTTCCAACGCTTTGATCCCGTTAGATTATGACGTATGCGACGTGAACAACGTAATAGTACTTTATATCGCACCTAAATCCATCATTTCGGGAAATAAATTTCGAAATCCAATTTTACAACATTTCCACAATTTTCAACATTACAAATGGCAGCTAGTGTCATAATTGATTACTGATATATTTTTCTGATTGTAAATCAGAAGTGGTTGAACCTTTCTAACTAGCTATATTAATTTAATGCTGAATTTAAGTGCTAATTCAGACATATTAATTATATTGCTGACACAATATATTTTTATGACTTGAAATGATTGATTTTCGATGCCATCCCTTGTACTCTGACGAATGGTGTGAGGTCGAGTTTCTTTTCGAGTGCAGTCCACCAAATTGCGACGCCATAAAGTAGTATGTCTCTGTCTACTGAAACAAATAGCAAGTGTACGACAGCATACGAACTGTAGTAGCCTGCGAGATTCGGATGAAGTTTTACTGAAACCTCAATAGGCCGTTCCCATCGAATTTGAAGTGATTACGCGCTCAATGTTCAAGTTACTCCCTCTCAATTCATAAGCGTTCATCAAACCAAATGTCATTCGTTTTTTAATTTGTAAATAGCTGCCAAAACAGCCGTGTGTTGAAATGATAATGAAAATAGAGTAAAAATTATCATCAAAATGACCGAAATAAACGCTGTAGGCCTGTTCAATTTTACAACCCCTCATGGACGAATGAATTAAAGGGCACTTGGCAAAGATACTTGATTGATTTTAGCTTGTCTCGATTAGAGTTTAACAAATGTATTCATACATTGTTCTTTAATTGATATTTTCATTTGATGATGGTCTTTGAGATGCAAAAATGATACTTTGGGTACGTGGGTAGGCCACGCCTCACTTAGGTCCTGTTGTGATGTCTATGGGGAAAAAATAACCTCTAAGTCCTACTTCGTACTCGTTGATCCTGTGTTATCCTGAAATCCTAATGAATCTCAAAATAGAGGTTAGTTGGAATTCTATTAGTTCCTGGAAGTTCTGGAAGAAATGTGCTCTCAGTTTTCTACATATCAATTGGCAGAGACTGGTGCTGTGGCAAAGGTAGTTTTCTTCTAGTAATTGATTCTCATGGGTAAGTCTCATTATGATTCAATGGCACTTCAGATGATTACAACCAGTTAGGGCTCCGACTATCATCCGCAGCAACTTCTTGTCGTATTGTAAGAGTCTGTCGGTTTTTGCACTATTCAACTAGGGCCATATCATCCGATGAGTATCACTGGCGCTTAGAGAGTTCCGCCTTCGTTTGCCAACATCTTATCTCGACATCTGCCAGAGTTGGGATGTGTCAGTTTCGGCCCCTTTCCTGGTTCACCTGCCATGACCAGAATAGAGAAATCGAGTGCTGCATACCAAGAAACCTAAGCTCTTCGTGGCAGCATGCGCCCAGCGTAAACTTGATATCTATTGAGAAAGAGATTGCTTTAATGGCCGCTTGACTGTCAGAATGGAATCTCCTCCAATAGTATATCCTCCCACGAAGGGTATTTCTTCTTTTTTTTAGTTGAATGTTAATGTGTCTAATGTGCATCTTATGTCCTATATTTTTAATAAGTACGTTGATGTTTTTATTCTATGGAAAACATCGATGTTTTTTTAATCGATGCAAGGTTTCGATGCATTACAATATATAAACAATCGATGTATTTGTCTTGTATATAAAATATAATAGGCCAAATTTAGAAAGCAAATAATAACAAAATATATTTCCTCGTTTCTAGATAAGCAAAATCTTCGCTGCTATTCTAAGGATTTATGAGATGATTTCTAGCTGGAGCTGCAACTGACCTCACTACTTTCGTTTAAACTTGCACACTCTGAGAATTTCAAAAATGGAAAATTTTGTACAGCAAATTCAAAATAAATACTCATTCATTGATAATATTTTGAAAAACTTTTGGAAGTCATGGCTGAAGTCGAATCTGTTAATCAAATTGCAACTTCAGAACATCAAATGGAAAAATAGTAAAGCG
The DNA here is from genome assembly GCA_905231855.2 of Eristalis tenax. Taxonomy (NCBI): domain Eukaryota; kingdom Metazoa; phylum Arthropoda; class Insecta; order Diptera; family Syrphidae; genus Eristalis; species Eristalis tenax. The sequence goes on from HG993128.1 coordinate 50,628,951, forward strand.
AAATCAGGATGTGCTTATATGCCAACAGAAGTTAGTAGAAGTGAATTGAATAAAATATAGGCTGACATTTGGATAACTTATACATACATTTTCTTTTTGATTTATTTTATCAGCTAGAGCAGATGGCTAATTGTGTCACACATGGGCTGTGGGTTATACCGTCGGTGATGGCTACAATGAAACTTATTGAGAGATCTAAGACTTCGGGACAAATGCTTGTTGCATGGGTTTATGGATCGGCGTTAACCCTTTTATTTTGTATATCCACTTTCTTCCACTGCTCCTTCTACTGTGATCGTAACAGGTATTCACGTTATAGTTTTCTGTTTGAATAATTTGGTTAATTAAATTCTCAACTAAAGGGGACTGAAGAACGTATTACATCGCTGTGATCGTGCTATGATATATGTATTCATTGCTGGGTCTTACTTTCCCTGGCTGCAATTAGAAAATACAAAACACTCTATTATACTTGCATCTTTAGAATGGATAATCTGGATAATGGCAGCCCTAGGTATAACGTATCAACAGGTAATCTAACAGATTTATTTAAATCTACGTATTCGAAATAATATCGATTTCTGACTTGATTTTTCAGATATTCCACGAGCGCTTTAAATGTTTAGAAACTTGTTTCTATATTGTCATGGGTTTAGGGCCAGCAATGATCGTCATTATAGCGGGTCACGAATTCCATGGAATGACTGAACTAAAACTGGGTGGCTTCCTTTACATAGTTGGAATTATATTTTTCAAATCAGACGGTGTTATACCAATGGCACATGCTATATGGCATTTGTTTGTTGTCTTGGCTGCAGGTGTCCATTATTATGCTATTTTAAAGCATTTGTATCCACAGGGTGTTAGTGAAATTATAATTTAAATCCCTAGTTATAGTTTTAGGAAGAGTATGTAAATTAGAGAAAAGAAGTATACAATGTCAAACCAAATAATTACAGATATGTGATGCCCTTAAGTTTTGTTCCCTACTGGGAACTTCCGAGTAAACCAAATTAACACATTGTAAGCAAGTGGGTGTAATGTTCCACCTCAACCGTACTTCATAAATCTAAAATCGCCATTGCCAAATTGAACTTATGTGTCGAATTTATCTGCTTTAAGAATAACGAAAAATACTTGGAGTATTTGGTGTATATGATATATTTGATATGATAAGTCCAAAATTTTGTGAAAACGTTCCCATATGCTACATGTACTCCTTGAAATAATTCATATCCAAATCATCGACCGTGTGCCAACGACAAACAAACTCATAAAAAATAGATACATAACATAAAAGGCCAAGAATATTTGTCTTCAGTTAGTGTTCTTTTAATATTGGGATGTTTCGGTGGTTATTTTAATTTACACTCAAACCTGTCTTCCATATATTGGCCAAAAAACAGGAACTCAGTCTTTTGGCATAGTTAATTAAAAAATTGATTAGGTTTTGGTTTTTCACTAAATTCATTCATACCACATAACACCACACGTAAAGCGTCACCAATTTTTCAAATTTGTGAAAAATTAAAGGCAATCTCATTGTGTGATATTTAATATACGATGTATTACATATTATATGTGTATTTCTAAGAATGAGTACTCTTCATCCCATTAAATCATGTAACTGTAGTTCAAAATCTACAGGGGGCATCACAAGCACAAATAATTTTTCTGTTTCTGTTAGAATAAGTAGATATGTAATAAGAATATATTTTGTGAACAATTTTAAATGAGTGTATGCGTATGCTAATAAAGTTTTTTTTTGTATTATTTTAATGGCTTTAACCAAATGTTTCAGATTTAAGAGTTATGCTATGTTTTAATGCTATGTTGATAAGACTTAAAAAATCCAAGGCAAAAATGATACTTTATAGAGTTTGTTGTTTTGTTGTTTGTTTTCAATTTGTAACCTAAAAAAAGCGAATATATTTTTGTGCTGATGTGAATATATTTCAGGTTCGCAAAACGACGTAAAAACAGAAAAATGATTGTAAAAATTCGTGCAAACAAAATATAATTCATCAAAATTGGAACAGTTTGTGTATTACCACGGAAATAACATACTGCCAGAATTATTAGTCAATCCATAAGAGGGACTAAATTTGTTTTTCTTTATTGTAAACATTTCGATATACATAGGCATCTGAAAATCTGAACCTCACATTAGACGCACTTATGGATTGGTGAACTTTTACAATAGAAAGTCATTTACTTTACAACTTTTCCAAATCGGACCGGTGGATGTAATGCTGAAAAAAATCTACGAAAGGGATCTAGGATACTATTAATAGCCTGCATGAGACCAGAATCCACACAACCATCGTTTAAAAAAATTACACCGCTTTGTTTTTTTGTAAATATACATATGTATGTAAAATATGGTTATGATAAATACAAGTGTCTTATACAAGGCTTTCAAACACAAAATGTTCTCATTTGTCACATAGATACACGCGTTGTTAAGTTTACAAGTTGCGATACGTTCTCGGTGAAAGCAACCGCGAAAAGCCCTCAGCTGCATTGACTGCTGATGATACACGAATATAACGTAAATAACAGAGTATGAAACGTCGCCATAGGTAGTGAAGGACTTCGTCTACCTCAGTTCCCAAGCAAACAGGACGAACATCAGAACCGATATTAAACGCAGAATAAATCTTGCTAATGGCTGTTAATTTGGACTCAAGAGGCAACTGAGTAGTAGAGCCCTCTCCCGAAGGATCAACATAATTTTATATAACACTTTGATCATCCCTGTCCTGATCTATTGCGCGGAAGCCTGGACAATCTAAAAAAAGATGAAGAAGCCCTTCGTCTCTTTGCGAGGTCCTGTTTGTTTTTGGAGAAGAAGATTAAACTAAGAACTTAACGGGCTATCAGATATGGTTCAAGTGTTCACTTCAGGAGTAAGGACCCTATCCCTCGCATCTTCTATTGCACGCACTGATCTTTTCAAATGCTCTTCCGTCAACTAGAGCACATGTTGAAAGGCTTCCTTCCATAGACAAACTTAACATAAACGTTATGAAATATAATCAAATTAAGAAGAAACCGCACAAATAAAGCGTTCTGCTCTTATGTGGTTAAATTTTGTTGCCGATGTTGAATGTGAACCACACCTAAATGTCAAGTTTTTTTCTGCATTTCATTTGACATTTCTCAATTTCAGACTAACTCAATTTGAACCATGATAAGATACACAATCGAGCAACGCGTTAAAGTTATTCGGGCTTATTATGAAAATGGGCGTTCAAATCAAAATGCATATCGTGCACTTCGTGGTTTTTTCGGTCAATTTAATCGTCCAAATGTGCTTACAATCGGAAAAATTGTGCAAAAATTTGAGCAAACCGGGTCTGTAGGAGATGTGAAAACACCAGTGCATGCTCGTACAGCTCGTACTGCAGAAAATATTGCTGCCGTTCGCGATAGTGTGGCTGAAGAGCCGTTCACCTCAACTCGTCGTCGTGCCCAACAATTGCACCTCTCACGCTCGTCGTTGATGAACATTATGCATAAAGACTTGCATTTACACGCTTACAAGGTGTAATTGACTCAAGAACTAAAGACTCTTGACCATTTCAAGCGTCGTCAATAATCAGAATGGTGTCAAGAAATGACAACAGTGGATGGTCAATTTTCGAAGAAAATCATCTTCAGTGTTGAGGCACATTTTCACCTCAGTGGATTCGTAAATAAAGATCATGTGATTTGACACCGTTGGATTTTTTTCTTTGGGGTTATTTGAAAGAAAAGGTGTACGTCGATAAGCCAGCAACAATTCAAGAGCTAAAGGATGAGATAATTCGGCACATTAACGGCATAGAACCTCTATTATGCTTCAGCGTCATCGAACATTTGGACCATCGGATGGAGGTGTGCCACCGAGGTCGAGTGCGCGCGGTCGTGCGTTGTTAGCTGTACGCATTTTATTGAGCTTACGAGAATGTTATGTAAATGCACAGCTCCCTCACTTTTCAATGATGATCTAAAATTCCTTTTACCAGGAAAAAAATTCAATTATTTCACATAAAATCTCTACAAAAATAAATTGTGTACACAAACATAGTTGCCTTAGCCTGCCAACAATGAAAAATCATGAGTGTAGAAAAGAAAATTGTTTCACAGTTGTCAAAAGCCCAAGTTTGTAGAAGTAGATCTACCTTGAAATCTGTGCTTGCGCTTAGGATATTACGGTCTGTGAACTATCAAAGCCCGACACCTGCATTGTGTGTTTAATGGATTCACACAAAATGTCAGAGCACGACCGACATTGTGATATGGGTATATGCGTTATTTTCTACTATCGAAAGAAGCATTTTAACATGCGCTGATGTGCGAGTCTCCACTGATCTTGTGCTCAGCAGTTTGTACATCCATTTCGATACCGCATTGTTTACTTTCTTCTTGTGAAGACATCGAATAATTGCAATATGTGTTGTGTTGTCAAGCGTGCAGAACTATGCCAATCTGAAATGACGGTTCCTTCAGGGGCGCTTTCGATAGTTTTCGTCAGCTGTTTCTGTAAATGACAGTTGTGAAGAGAGGATGTTTGTACCTCTCTTAAGTACTTATCAACGGCATTTTCCAGCGTTGTGTGAAAAAACGATGTTTGGGTTATCACTGTATAGGAAATTGGAAGGCTTGGGACTTTCTTCTCCATTTTTTGGGAATGGACACTACCTTTGCCCCTCCCCACTGGTATGGTATGCAGCGCAGTGCCAGACTGTTGTCATGATAGAAAGAAGCAGCTGCTCAATGTTGAGTTCTGAGCTAAAATCCGCTAACTTGGCTTTGACACCAAACTCGGCCTTCCTGATTACAGATCTACCAAGCTGTTTCAAAATTGACCCAGCTTGACCAATCCAACAGGAAAGCTCAGCATTACTCCTTCCATCACTCGTGCAAAAGACCCCGAGATACTTATACTTCTCCACCTGCTTCAATGGGACTCCAATAACCTGTAGAGTGCATTGAACAGGCGTTCTGGAGATTTGTCCACTTTCACCTTCATTCCAGCATCAGCACATATGGCCACAAACCTATCGAGTGCGTGCTGGAGTTCTGTCTGGGAAGATGTGAGGATAACCAAGTCATCTGCAAAAAGGAGATGATTTACCCTCAACTCTCAAAATGTGAAACATTCCTCTCGTCGGCTGCGCCGCAACATCCAGTCAATATATTCAATGAAAAGGAGAGGTCACAAGACGCACCCTTGGCAAAGTCCAACGGCCACGGTGAAAGGTGTTGCTTTAGCACCATTAACCCTCAGAAGAGGACATTCAATCCCATACTCCTGCAGAACACTCCAGAGTTTCCATTGAGGATCTCGGTCGTATGCTTTTTCCAAATTCACAAAACAACAGTAGATGCATTTGGCATATTCCCAAGCCTTCTCAAGACCATTCTTAGAGTGAAAAGCTGATTGGTTGTACTTCTACCGTGATTAAAGCCGCACTGTTCACCCCCCATTCTGGGATCGACCATAGCTCTAGAACGCGCTCCCAACACTTTGGCGTAGACTTTCCCCGGGAGACTCTTGACCCATTACCTTAAGCATTTCTGGCCGGATTTCATCTACGCCGGCAGATTTGCCAACTTTAGCGATTCAATCGCTAAAATGACTTTCTCCACCCTTGGACTACTCTCCGCCCCACTCAAGACTACAGGTCTGCCATCCTCAGTGAACTGTTCGGGATTGAGCAACTCCAAATGTGCTCCTCCACAGTTCTTTTCTCACCACCAGCCGCCACTACAAGCCGCTTCACTCCACAAACATCCCGTGCATTCTTCCTCTACTTCCTCTATGGAACAGTTGGAGGTCGCTAAAACCTTTCCGATATGTACCGCGCAAAATTTAGCCGCACCTCACTGTTCTGTTGTTTCTCCCACCGTACTCTTAGTTTCCACCTTGGCAGAAGAGGTACTTTATCAGTGACGTACAGCGTACACAACACCAAGTGATGATCAGTTGACAGTTCAGCCCCTCTCATCACACGAACATCACAAACCACGTTTCACACACGATGGTAAGACAAAGAGATCCATCAACGACATCTGTTGAAGACTCTGACGGCACAATGTGTATTTATGAATACCTTTGTGTGGAAAGAAGGTGTTCATTATGGACAGCAAAGGTCCCACAACTTCTATCCGTTCGCGTTCTGGTGAGGATCACCGTTCCTCCCAATCACACTCCCCCACGTCGTTACATCCACACCCACGTGAGCATTGAAATCACCTTTCAGGATATTGGAATCCATTTCCGCTGCCCTTTCCAGTGCAGCATCAACTTGACCCAGGAAAGCCGCGTACTCTGACTCTTAATTTGGTGCATACACCTGCACTAGAGCCAAAGTTGACTTTTCAAGCTTGAGTCTTAAGATCCCGACTCTCCCTCCTAATGGTATCCACTCCAATACCCTGCCTGCCAGCCTGGGACTTGTGAGTATCCCCACATTTGAGGCGCAACTCCCGACAGGAAGAGTTTCCACCCGTCCAAAAGGTTCCCTTTGCTTCGTCGAGGAGATACCCACGGTATCCAAACGATACATGGCAGCCTCCTCAACTAGCTTGAGATCCTTTCCTGAAAGCGATGAGACGTTCCATGTGACTATCCTAATTCGGTCTGGCTCCAAATTAGGCCCTGGCACACCAGAGTAGGCAATGGCCCAGATTGCGAGTGTCGTTTATCAATCGATAGTCTATACACACCGATTGTCGATTTGTCGCTTTGGTATTATGAATGTCGATTATGATCGATATTATTCGATTTTCCCTTCAATGTTTGCCGTTCACAAATTTCTAATCGCCCGTTTTCGTGCGGCAAAGAATCATGAAATAAACTTTGTTTTCGTGTTGCAAGTGTAATTTAATTTATTCTGTTGTGTTCTTAAAACATTTATAATGTAACTTCAATTTCAATCAAAGAGAGTTGCACATAAAAAATCGAACAAATCAACGAATAAAAAATGTAAACAAATGTATTATTTCATTCAAGTATTTGCACACACGATTTGTTTTGATACGCACCCGAGTGCCTGTTTACACTGTACCGGCGCAGCCCACATCCCTCTCTCTAACTCATGGGATCTCACACACCCTCTCTATCTAATATTCCTGTGCTTCCCCTTGACAACTCAGAAGTATACAAATTTGTCATATGCACGTTTTTAATTCACAATAATACGATTCTCAGTCGACTGAGTTACACAATACCAAAATAGATATCAAGCGATAGATTTGTCGACTATCGATTCTATCGACGATCGACACTCGCAATCGGGGCCAATATCCGAGACCAATCGTGTTCTTCTTGTCATTTGGGGATTGCGCTTCGTAAGCCAGGCTTGGGGTGTATGAAAATAATCTCCTACACCCCAAACCTGTTGCCGGCCCCCCCACCACTAGGAGGTCAGCAGGGGCAGGCCATGGGAGGGGCTTCTTTCGGTCCTGGGTTCGGTCTTTCGGTCATTACCCAAATTTCATGACCATGGGTGAGAGTTGGAACAAATACTGCGTTGAAAATCGCTAATGTGGCTCGGCCTTCCTGATTACAGATCTACCAAGCTGCCCCACCCTAACTATCTAAAATATAAGATAAGCCACTAGTTCTCATAATTGAGATTTATTTGAAATTATTTTAGGAAAGAAAGAATAACGATTTATTTTTCATTATTGTCGATTATTTCAATTGTTGCAATTGCCACTAGTGCTCTCAATGTCTACATCTGTCCGGAAAAGGATCTCCTCCCCCCATGGGAGAACAATAGCTTCACCTTGGACTGTTGTGCCACCCAAGTCTAGACAAACTATGACAAGTTGTTGTCCCAGCTAGACGGAGTCAATTGTTCGCAATAAAAGCCGTGACTTTGCAAATAAAAACCGCTCAGTTTTAGTTAACTTTATTGGTATCTTGTATTCTTGTCGTATTTATTAATGCAAAGATACATAATTGTAATTTTTACGAAATATTTTACTAATTAAAGTAACATGCTTTAGAAGTTTTATCAGTGGTAGGATTTTGTTGGTTGATATAAAATATTTAAACTAAATATGTATATATTTATATTTGTAAGTATGTATTTTTATATATATATATTATGTATGTATATGCATATGAATTAAGAAATGTATGTTTGTTAAACATAAACAAGCAATAAATAACAAGTCAAGGCATAGATGCATTTATGTATATCTCATATTAAACTCAGTCTACTGTTGGTTTTCCTCAGCTGTGCTCGCCACGGTATGATGTTGTCGTTGTCGACTTCTTGCTCTTGACACTTATTATTTTCATCAGGGGAATCCGTAGTCTTTTCACTACAATTTGTGTTCACATTCATAACTTGGTAATCGGATTCGTTTTCTTTGTTGTCCTTATTGTTGTTGTTGTTGTTGTCGACGGGTAGAGTCTTTTGATCATAGTTAGATTCTGTGCAGTACGAAGACATGCTTATGTTGTCAATGGAGACAGCTTTGTTCTTCATTCGCCAGGAGTCCGACACCCTGTTGCCTTCTTCCACTCGTGGTGTGTATATGGTCGACCTAAAATATGAATTGATTGACGATAATAAAAGCGACCGTTTATTAAACTTTATTACTTTAACTTATTCTCTGCTTCTTCTCGCCTTGCCAAGAGATCTCTCTTCCACTGTGGTATTTGTGATAGACGACGGTTTTCCGCTTCACGTGTCATTCGCTCTTCGAACTCCTTCTTGGCGCGTTCGGCAGCTTTCTTTGCAAGCATTTGTCGCTTCCAGTCAGGTATAACATTTCCGGCCTGATCCTTTTCAGGAATCTGCAATTGAATCTTTGAAATAATATGAAAGCTCCGTGATTACTAGAATGTGTGCATGACAAATTCTCACCTGGTCTACAAAGTTGCCTGCATTGAATTGTCTTGATATCTCTGAATAGTGCTCTTGATCGTGCTTATCCGCCAATCGGGCTTTTTCCACTTTCATCTTCTTAATGCCGGATATGTCCTTGGACATTTTCAATTCTGCAATCAGATCTGTTTTGAGGAATGTCTCTGTCGTAGAGGACAGGCATTGCATGCTGAAGCTTCTGGTAGGTGCGGCGAATGATTTTTGCATGACTTTTGTTTCTGTCCTTCGCAGCTGTGAAAAAAGTTACAAATTAGTTTACATTATTCTATTTATTGCAGACACGTAGGATACCTGAACACTGTTAAGATCTTGTATTGATATTGCTGATAGTGGCTGGTGTTGTTTTCTGGTTGCGGTGTCCTGATGGGAGGGCACAGCTGGTGTTGCTTTGTTAAGGGTGAAATTGTTGAGTCCAGGCAATGGGGGGGCTGGCATAGGCGGTGGCGGGGGCGGTTTTGGAGGTTCGGGACCACTTGTGTGATGATGTGAGATTTGTATCTGCATATAATCTTCAGTATCCGTTGATCTGGTGGAGGCAAGAAGGAAATATTTTCAAAGTTGAATGCAAGAAAATGAGAAGCGCGTTTCGAAGTCAAATAACTTCGGAAAATTCTTATTTGGAGAACGAGTTCAAAGAAAAGATCTGCTTAACTTTTACTATTAAACACAAAGTTGCCCATAAAAGCCATCGTAAGTGGCAGATGCCCTAAAGGCATCAAAGTCTGTGATGGAGTTCTTTAAGACGCTCGTCGGTAGTCACTTTTTAAAAATAGGAGACATTTACATAAATCCCACGTTAAATCTATACATGACCCTCATCAGGTACCGGAAAAGGTGCACTTGACCGAGTTGGAAAAAAAGTTATGCCTCAAATCACTGATCAGTTACTACATGCAACAGAGATGACTCATCTCACGCATTTCCAGTGGGAAGAGTTATGATGCCATTAAGGACGACACGACAGTGAATGAGCGCAATTAAGTTCCCAGGTTGATTGGTTATTTTGACTACCATATTTGGTTCGCGCTACTGGTAACCTTCTAGCAAGAAAGGCTTGTCGATGGGGGAGCAGTTTCAGCCCAGACTGAAGTGCTCAATCTAAAAAACGCGACTTACCGGAAAGTCTTGTTGGTGGACGATCAGTTTCAGTTTTCAAAACAAACAATTAAATCTGATGAATATAATATAATTTTAACTTCAGTGTTCTTGAAGATTGAACAAGTTAAATTCGTATTTACACAGTTTACGGAAAGAACTTCGAATAAGAGACAACGTCCGAGAACCTCTAGCACTGAAGAAACAAAAATAATCACAAACACCATTCAATGCACTAGTGAAGGTACTTCTCAAAAACTATTTAAACAATTCCATTAACTAGACCAGGAATAAATAGAGCAAGTCAAACTGTGTTGGTAGAATTAAAATCACTGCACGTTACGCATACATGGGTACTCATTACCACTCTAATGCATTTCTTTCAACCTCCACTGTTGCGCTTTTAACTCTTATCTTAACGGACATCACGAAAGGGCACATTTGATTATATTTCAAGAAAAAATTGCCTTCTTCCACTCGAAGTGTGATGTTGTCATAAAATATTTAAAACTTCACTTACCTTGCGGACGAAGTACAGGACCTTTTGTCACTTATACTCTTTAGATATTCCGATGGTTTTATTAAATGTGTGACACCATCCTGGGAATTATTTGGAAAACTTGGTGGAACGAACGGCAGCACTAATTGCTTATTGACAAGATTTGGTCCTCCAGGTCGACCACTAGCCCGATCGTATCCTTGCGAAGAATAATTACAATGCTGATCGTTATAATCGCTCTCCGAGCAGGCGTAGCTCTGTGTTATTATTCCAATTCCAGAAGTGTGATGGCCGTGGTGTTGCTGCTGATACGAAGCTTCGAATGTGGCTGAAGAAGACGACTGCACCGTTGAGGTTCCATTAAGAAGCTTGGCTTTCTTGTTCGCTGAAATTGAACCAATTTATGGATGAAAATCATCTGAGTATGTCTGTGCCGTTTACTTAAACACTAAAGTGTAACCATGCCGCACGGCACAAAATATACAATTTGTAATTACGGACGTTAAATTGGCTTAAGAGGATGCTTTTAGGCTGGCGGGCGGGTGATGGATGGTAAGCGGTAAATAGTAAGCTGATTCGAAAGGTGTTTTAATGTGTTTGTGTTTGTATGCGTGCGCGTATGAATGTATGTATGCATTAGACATTACTGTTTTCATCTTGTTTTTAATATAAACGAGTCGCTGTAGTAGGTAGACTTGAACAGAATTAATTGCACTGTGATGTTCAGAGTTTGATGCGGATATGGTTGTGGTCAATTATATAGACTGAGATTTTGAGGTCGTTTAACTTTGATGAAGAGTCGATAGACGTAGAGAGTTGAATAACAAATTTTTAATTTTGGTCGGCTTACTTGGCTTGGGGGGGAAAGTAAAAGTTGAGACTCAGTGCGTTGAGTAGAAGAAATTGTGTCAAATAAAATCGGATAATTTGACCATACCATAGTGAGTCATATACTCAGACATTTGACGCAGACAACATGTGACAAAACATTCTGTTATTTAAGCGATCAATTGCGTGTAAGATTTTTAAGCCGATGGATTATCCGATACGCAGCATTTAAATTAGTCAGAAATACACAACAGTTGCATATATTAATAAGGTCGAAAAGATGTGTCGTATGTTTTTACATAATGGGCATTTACTCATCGTGATAGGAATAGAAGGTAAGTATTTTTATCGCAGTGCACCAAATACCGTTGAAATAAATTACTGTTCGGGATCATTGGGATCAAATCACTGCATCATATAACGTATCTTCCGATATTGTATAAAACTCAACACCATTGTTATCAGTTACATCAGGGTAAACATGATAGGGTGGGTACCCCGGGCAATGGATTGACGTCCCAATTGTCGCACAGAGCACGGTTGAGTGGAGTACAGCCGGGACGTAACAGATGATGACCGGCAATATGCATTTGAATTTGTATTCATATTATTTATGTCAACATTTTTCATAAGTGAGTGTGTATGCGAATTTTTAAGAACTGATTTTGATTTAAGTTTTGGATTAAAGAACAGGCTGGCTATCAAATTCGGTATAGACCTTCATTGTTCGTGTTGTCATATTTGTTTAATATTTTTTTCTAAAATTGCCCCTGCCTCCTAAACGGTCCCACTGTTAAAAAAGCCGTTCACCTCTACTCAATACCGTTAGCAATTTATCGTACTTTGATAAGTGCGCATCTTTGTATTGTACTCGTGCCAAGAAACTGAATTTTCGAACATTTTTAATGCAGGGTATGCGGTTGCATATTTGTGGTATTGAGTGTATTGCCTTCTAACAGTAATTTATAACCGACGTAGCTACTTGCGGTTCATATTCGTAGAAAATATGTATTCACGAATGAATACAAAGAAGAAAAACACGATGGTGGTTACATAGTTCTATGCACAATTAGTTTAAAATGGATAAGTAATAGATTCGTCTCTAAAAGAACCAAGCTCTCTTTATACAAGACGGATGAGGAGGTCCTGGTTTCTTATAAATTATGAACTGTATAGACTGTACAGCGACATGAGCCTAGCCAGGTGTATATGGATCCTACGCCTAAAGTGACTGGCACAAATAGATCGCAACTCAGCCCCGGCCGGCGAAGAGTATTCCACTCCGAACCTGTGGGACAAGGCAGTAGATGTCGCCCACGTCTTAGGGGGCTCACCTATGTGGAGAAGGACACCAACCAATTTGACGTGAGAAAAAGGAGGTAGCTAGCCAGAGATCGTGCTAATTGGAGAGGCTTTATGGTTGAGGCCCGTGTAAATTCCGGTCTGAAGCACAAAATAAAGAAGAAGCATAATTAGCGGGGTGTACATAACGACAGAGATACCTTAAAGTTGTATGTACATTCTATACAAAAAATCAATTGTTAGTTGTTTTTATTAAATTCTCTAGTTCCCCATTGTCCACTGAACATTTTTGTTTTGACTGTAGGGATTTTTGTCTAGAACTTAAGACTAATGGAATCAAATTAGTAAACTCTTTGATGTTAATATTGGTTTGTTTTACTAAAATGATAGACGTTGTAAAGGGAGACAATTGAAACATTGTTATGGTGGGTTGCACAGTCTATACCACTTATTCTTTGCATGAGTACCTATGTTTTTGACATCGTGTATGGTCTAGCAAGGCAACAATCCAAAACCTTTGGTAAAGTATTGCTTCCAAGACAACAACTTCCATACTTTCCAATCACATGTGGGTGGATAATTAGATTGACAATCTAATGCTAACCAATATTTACAAATTTTTTCTGTTTACCGAATAAAACAAAATATTATGCTCATAACAAGTGAAAGAATATTTTAGGTTAAAACATAAACCATAGAATTAACGCTTTTAGAATGTATATGTTCACAATTGTATTTATTCACAAAACAAAAAGAAATGTTTATTAACAAGTGATCCATTGAATACCCAAAAAGGTGTTATTCGATAGTACAAATATGTGTGAACATAAAGTGTATAATTAATATTGCTAAAAAAAGATTTATACAAGTTCTAACTGACATAGAAAGAGTTTTTACTTCGGAAAAATACAACAATTTTATTTTAAGTTTGTGACTCAGGGTAATGCTGCCATTTCTAATAACATCTCAACATAGAGGTTCCACCATTGAACCATCAAACAATCTTCACAGAATTATTGTAAAAAGTATCTTCTTTTTAAATAAAATGTATGACATGCTTGTACGATTTGAGTGTTTACCCACGGTCATTGTCATTATTATTCAAACCTTAAAAGTCCTGTTGCTAAAATTAGTCAATCTTTTATCTCTCATTCTACTTAGAATGTAAAGGGTGATTTTTTAGCTATTATCTTTTTGGCACCACTGGTTTAAACAGCTGACGCACGTTTCATGTTTTGTTTCACTGTCAAACATCTTCAGTTTGGTCCATGAATCGTCTTACAAACGAACAACTCTTGCAAATTATTGAATTTTATTATCAAAATGCGTGCTCTGTTAAGAAAGTTCATCGCGCGTTTCTTGTGTTCAGCGATGGAGCTCATTTTTGGCTCAATGGGTACTTAAATAAGCAGAATTGTCGATTTTAGAGTGAATATCTGCCAGAAGCATTGCAAGAGCTACCAATGCATCCAGAAAAAGTCACAGTTTGGTGCGGTTTATGGGCTGGTGGGATCATTGGACCGTACTTCTTCAAAGATGATGCGAATCGTAACGTAACTGTGAATGGTGAGCGCTACCGTGGGATGATATCCAACTTTTTTTTGCTCAAAGTGCAAGAGCTTGACTTGCATGACATGTGGTTTCAACAAGACGGTGCCACATGCCACACAGCACGCGCAACAATGGACTTATTGAGAGGCGAGTTCGGTAAACATTTTATTTCACGTTCGGGACCGATTTAACGCCTTTAGACTATTTTTTGTGGGGCTATGTTAAAGCTCATGTCTATACACACAAACCCGCTTCAATTGACGCATTGGATGACAACATTGAAGCATTTATTCGTGAGATACCGGCCGAAATGTTGGAAAGAGTATGCCAAAATTGGACTAAGCGGATGGACCATTTGAGGCGCAGTCAAGGTCAACATTTGCATGAAATAATCTTCAAGCATTAAATTATATGGACCGTACTATCGATTCAAATAAAGATTTCATGCATTTTTCTGAATTTTGTGTTTTTTTTTTGAAAAACTTTCCTAGAGCTTTTTAAATAATTAAATATTTAAATGTGGAAGTTGTCTATTACGATTACCAAGAAACCAAGAAAAATCGCTAAAGGGCATTATTGTGACATCAAAATTAATAAAAACTGAATTTGCATTACCTCTTTATAGAAACATAGAAAGTGTAAAAGAAAGAAGGGAGACAAGTAAAAAAAATCTATTCACAATTATGGAGATTGGTGTTGGCAATTCAATTAGTTGGAATAAGGTGGAGTTAGGCTTTTTTGTTTTGATTTTCCTTTAATTTGAAGTATGTGGTATGTCTACACCTAGTGAGATGTCTACTTATCCAATTCATAAGTGTGGTCCCTTTGTGGGGGGAACGCATGAACATCTGACTTTGACCCGAAAAGTCATTGAATCCAGGGGAACATCAGAAAATATCTGCATGTGAGGTGGCGCACTCAAATGGAGATGAGCTTGTAGCAACTTGGTTTTCCTACGGAAAGGGACACTACTATCAATACGTCGTGCTAGACAGGTTTGGTTGAGTCCCAAAACTACCACAGAGACAGAGAGATTTAGAAGGACAGTGTGACTTCAGTTAGTTGGGTACATTAGTTTTAAGTACTTAAACGCCTACTTACAAAACTGCCGCCAAATATAATATCACTGATCAAATGGAACATGTTCCTATGTTTGAATTAATTTTTCGCGTATGTTTTTGCAAGCGTATACACGCTTAAATGATAAGTGTACAAAAGCCATAATCAGCGCTTAATGATTCATCATAAAAACTTGGCAGCACACACGAAATCTATGACATTTGTGACAGCCAGGAGCAGCCCATTAAATGTGTAAATTTCCTGCATTTTCACATTTTCAATGTCTTTGAATTTTTCAATTGAATCCATCGATACATTTTTGATGTTTCTAAGCAAATTATCGATAACGCTTAGAAAATAATGGAAAGCATTGTTTTCATGCGCGCTTACACAAGTGGCGATAATTATCTTGGCCACTTTAAGCGTATATAGGATTTGTTGTTAGCGTATTTTACATGACTAATGTATATTATATCTTTGCCGTTTAAAAAGAAAAAAGGCTTCAAGAAAGAAAAGTGTTATTTGGTCGGTTGACTCTAATGCTCGTAAAAATTTTTTCAAATGTATGCACCCAGCAAAATTCGAAAAATTAAGTTTTGCACCGTTTACAGGTAAAATATGGTCAAAATCCTAAAACCGAGAGACAAAAGACATACACGTCTGGGAAAATTGATATTGATAATATTGCCTTATTAGCCCATTACTTTTCAATTTAGATTTTTGGTCGTATCTTGTCTGCACAAAACTATTTATGTTCGTCCACGAGATGGTATTTTCGACTTTCAATGAACTCAGCTTGGCAAGAAAACGCACTGCAGCCATGAGATAGGCTGTGAAGGAAAGTGCAATGCTTGAACAAGAGGTAGAGCTTTTAAGATTGCAACAAAAAATTAACCTCTTAAAACTTGTAAACGTAAGGCCAGCCTGGAGGAGGCGGTAGACATTAACCTTCTGATGCAAGCATTATTCAAATAAAAAAAAAACTTAAAAAAAGAATTATGAGATAAATGGTTTAAGTCTAATTCAAAAATGCAACTGCATTGACGAATACCCAAGACTTATGTTTTGGAATTTTATATTTGGAAATATCGCCCAAATGGCATTTCATAAAAAATTTAGTAATGACAGTAGATAATTTGCAAAAAAAGACGGGGTTTTCATAAACGTCGAAAATCTGCGCTAGTACAATCGCATTTCTTTTTTGTGCGTTTTTGAACACGCAAGCCTCATCAACCATTGATCTTTTACGCCAGAAATTGCCGCGAAACAAATGGTCCGGAATTTGATTTTTGAGCTAATTACAGAACAAAAAATATTGCCATAACTGTCAAAAAAAAAATGACCAAAAAAGTGCCAACGTTTTTTGCAAGTCAAAATGTTTGTTTCTAATTGCACCCACTTTGCAGTCAAAAAATAATAACTGCACGTCTGACGTTTATGAACAGTCGGTACTGCAGTTCACATAAGTGGGTACGATC
This sequence comes from Eristalis tenax, assembly GCA_905231855.2. Classification (NCBI taxonomy): domain Eukaryota; kingdom Metazoa; phylum Arthropoda; class Insecta; order Diptera; family Syrphidae; genus Eristalis; species Eristalis tenax. The sequence continues at coordinate 50,645,657 of HG993128.1, forward strand.
ATTAGTGAACATGTCTAACGCAGGTCGTTGATAGTCTACGTTTATAAAAACACCCATAGTTACATAATTGATTGCAAATTCATGCAGAATTTTATATTTATTAAGCATTGCGAAAAAGCGTAGACGACTTTCCAGATCCATGCACTGACCTTTGGGCAAAGGCATCAACATCCTGTCTTACGAGTCATTGTCAATACTCCGAAAATATAGTTATTTTTTTCTTGTCGAAATCATCATAAAGCAGTAGTTCACTTCATCCATGCGACAATAAAAACCCAGAATACCCAACGGTAGCTGTAGGGTTATCCAAAGGGCATCTTTTTGTCATTGTCACCAAACTGACAACCCCACACTCGCACAACACGCACTCGCACAACTCGCACAACACGAATGGTTGCTGTAGAAGCTGGATACAGGTCCACCTCGGACTGTAGCGCCACCCACAATATTTTCACACAGGGTCCCACTTTTGATTCCGGTTTGACAGGAGAAAATCAGTGAAAAATGTAAAATCGATTCATATAATCGCTGTAACTGTAAGCATAATGAGAGATATCTCCGAACTACTCTGCTTCAAAGAGGTACTGAAGCCGTCGTCCTTCCTTGTTCTTAGCACAACGATTTGAGTGGCTGTTAACGAGGCTAGTAAATGGTCCTTTAGGTTGGAGCAAGGACAGTGTTCTTAAATTGGTTAATATTTTGAGGCCTTTCTTTCCAAAAAATATTTGATTTGTTTATACATATATGTATGTACATGTAAATGACATTGTAGATATATAACAGATTGTCATGAGGTTCGGTTAATCATTTAATGAGTTGTGAAGATGTACGTTAAATGATGTTAATTGTTCATATGTTCGTGCGAGTAAATTTAGTTAGTTTTCATTGTGAATATGTTGGAAATGTGTTAAGATTCAAGTTGAAAATAAAAATTCAATAACAAACATAGAGTAGTACTGATGAAAGTTGATAGAACTTACTTAGAAATTTACCGACAAGCCCAAGGTTCAACATAATGACATGCACCTTAATAAAGAGTTAGATACAATAGATAATTGCTAAACACAGACGCACTTATAGTTTCACTTGGAATTTACACCGCTTTCTTCACTTAAACGCACCTGCTAAACATGTTCTAAATAATTGCATACATTGAATGTCCAAAATACACTTAGATGGGAAACACAATTGACCTACATTCGTAAAAGGTTGGTACTCTATTCCTTGTTACTTGATTAGGATCCGTTTACATGCAGAGCTGGGTGGAAGTCATGCATATCCAAATAATATCATAGAAAAAGAATACCTCGAAACTTAAAACAGGACAAAAGCGGCTCATCACGTATTCTCCACTTAAATGTCATTTCAATATGTTCTCAATTTGCAAACAAAAACAAAAACAAAACAAATTCACAATACACAGATTCCTAACTGGAATCATTTATCACTTACACAGAATTGAGAAAAAATCTAGATTGTGAAGCCGCACAAAATAATTCATATTCACGCTGTGTGTTTTCCTTTCAGCGACTGCATGCACTCGTCTCCGCATCAATGTATCATACGTTTGAACAGTTTAGTCTTAACTATGCAACTGAACAAATGTCTTCTGATAACTGTTTCACGAATTTCCCAACGCTCAACTGAAACTTTCAGTTGTCTATATCTAATGAACTATAATCTGTTCATGCTTGCAGTTTAACTCATGTGCAAAGAAAGTTACCAAGCAAGATCCAGATCGATCACATTAAAGAGCTTCGACGGAATTCTCATCGGATTGGACATTGCAGCGATGGAACTTAGCTGCACTCAGTCGGCTTATTTTCCTTTTGGGTGTTCAGCTTTGCCCCACCACAATACAGTCAAAAGATTTTTCCTGCATTTCTCACCAAATGTGAATACTGTACGAAGGTAATTGATTGTTGTTCGTACGGGATTTCATAACCTCAAGATACTGGTACAGCAACAGAGCTATGAGGTCTCTGACTTGTTGTTGTTGAATCTTAGGTGGCATTTCAAGAGGAAGAGAGAACAAACTAGCGACGGCATGTCAGTGGGGACACTTTCATTTGTCCAAACGTCCGCAAGATGTTTGGTAACTTTCTATTATATTGTTGGATTCCAATTAGACAGAGTGCACCATACCAAGAGTGGGATTGACCTACTGTCATCCGGTGTTAATTCAAATAAAAAGATACTATTGTTCCTAATACTATAGTTGACAAATCGATTTGTTTTGACGACGAGCATATTAGATTCGAGATTGAGACATAATTCATGTGGTGGGACAGTTTTTAAGATAAATGAAACTCAACTAAACGAACTACTTGTTGATTGTATGGAGGGAAACAATCACATCAATCAATAATGATGCATTTTAATATATTTTGTTTTGAAACTAAAGGCATGGTCGATTTTATATCTTTTTCTACAAATTTACCAATTTTTTTTTACGGAACCGATTTCTCCAGACTATTTTGAAGTCATGAGTAATTGTAATCTCAACTCCATACTAAGCCGTTTAAACGAAACATTTGATGTGTGCGTTGAATGAGCAGTAGTAAAGAACATTTTCCTTAAAAACAAGATATTAAAAAATGTTTTTAGGCAGTGTACTCAGATTTCGGTTGATATCATAGATGTACATTAAGAAATTATATTTTGACGGAGCAACAATATCTATGCATGCTAAGTGGTATTTTCTAAAAAAATGTATCATGTTGACAATTTAATGGCGAATTGCTTTTTGTCACTGTATATTGTACTGCGAGACAGCAACCTACCATTGATCGACCACTCCAGTCATAATGCCGTTAATTTAATACCATGGCAAACGGTGACTGGACGCGATAACAGTATTTTGATTTGCTTTCACTGGGATTCGAACCGGTCACCCCTCTAAGGACGGGTAGGTACTTAACCAACTGCGCCACTTACTTAATTTTTGCATAGAGTGCCCATTTTTTTTTAAATTTTGCGCGCACTCAAGGAGCTATTAATACCCTAAAGTGCCCGGAGTCAAGACACAGCGTGGGCCGAATGTATAGAGCGAGAAAGGGAGAGTATGTACCTGTGCACATGGGTCTTAAATATCTGCGGATTGTAGTCTGTGTAAAATATTAGGCTTTGAAAAGCATTCCATATTCGTGTAGTACGGCTAAAGAACGAATCTCTGTGCATCCAAAACCAGGCTTGAGGGTAAACTGATGAGTTTTCCTAGCGTGGCGAGTATCACAGGTGAATTCATGAAGAGGGGAAAAACAATTGGCTAACACGCTTGAGCATCGTTTGGTAAAATATTTTTATAAAACAGAGACAGAAAAGACACCGTACGTCGGTGTTGGAGCTAGTCGAATGACTCTGCGATACATAAGTTTGAATTCTATCTAGTAAGTGCAATGTCGCCTTGGGGCACCAGACCAGATATGAGAGTTGTACTTAAGTTTGGGGCAGATATACGGCTTTTGAATCAAAGCCAAATCAGAGGGGTGAACTATTTCTTGCATCGTTCCAACTAAGTGGTGTGCGGGTATACATACCAACTGTTATTGATGAGTCGTTGAATATAAAATAAATGAATTCAATTCAAATTCAGAGTAAAACAAATGTCAGTACAATCACTTACGAAAGCAGATATCCTTTGAATGGAAAGCGGTTGGGATTTGCAAAAGACAAATCAAGAAATAGTTTTGATTTTGGGTTGCACTTCTGTTTTTGAGTGAGATGGCTTTTGTTTGTTGAAACCGTGGTCAATATATCCATCCATTAAAAGGCATGATCGGCAGTCATATAAGAGTTCTAAAAGTCAATATATGCGACTAAAATTTCTGGTATAATCAGCGACGAAACAAGCACTTTGCTAGATAAATATTGTAATAATATTCAAAATAGAGCAGCTTAAATTGATAAGCCAAACACAGGGACTTTTTTTTCGGCGGCATAATTAAGATATATTTCAGGTGGTACTGGTGGCCTCTATGGTGACACGTTGCGAAACTTTCTTGTGTCCGAATGAGATCAGTTCTACTGAATATGTGTCTGATCAAACACAATTAATGCTACTATGAACATTTTCCGAATAATGTCAAAAAAGTGATGATATTTTACGATCTTCTAATGAGATCTCAATCGCGTCCCAATCAAAATAGCAAAACTTAAGGGAATTCTAAGAGAATGTACTGGGACAACTTTAGGAGTTGGAGGGAAATGTGCTCGTCCTTAAGGGATGCCTAAAGAGTGTGCTATTATTACGAAACCATTTGCGTAGGTGTATAGGTAGTGATTGTAAGGCAGCTGAGTCATGGTAATGTACGGACATCACAAGGTCAAGATTATCTGCAGCCTTGTTTCGGTACGGTTACTGGTATTGACCATTAGCTACGGAACCTAAATATATGAAACCGCATGCTCACATATTTCCTAGTGCTTTCTTTTAACAGTGACTTATGGTGGTCAACCACAATCGTTTTTCGATTTTCCTTCCGGTTATCTCGAAAGTATAAGCAAAATGATAAAACGGTGGGGTTTTGGTTTCAATTCTTGCAGCAAACAACTCTTACAATAAAAACAACAATGCTCAAAGTTTATAGCTATCTAGAATAAAGGTTCTCGAAATACGTCATTTGGAGTCAGTTAAAGAAACGGCAGTCAAACGGAAACACGGGCCTCGATGGAATCCGTTCAGTAATATTATAATAATATATAAGTAATATTATTAATATATATCATCTTTCATCTACTTAATATTATTTTAAGACAATCGCTTGCCACTGGGGAATTCGTGGCATAGAAATATTATAATATTACACAAATATTTGGCAGTTGTTTAAGACAAACATTTGAAAACGATCGGTTATCTATATTCCCAAAATCATCTAAAAGCTTTTTTCGCGGTTAAAGTAAATATTTCCCATGTAATCAGCAATCAGCATTGCTCGCTGTTGTTCGTGTACCACAAATTTTTATAATTTTGTATTAGCTTATAATTAGTTTATCTTTAATTTGTTTTGAAATCGTTTTTAGTGGGGCCCGTTGTTAGTTCGTGCGTCAACCCATACGCACTTGAGCCTTTCTAGCTAACTGTCTAGAAAAAGCTTCTTAAATTGACAGTTAGGAGTCGGCATACAGTTGCAGGTCCCTTCCATTCGTGAGCCAACAATAGTACATACAACACGAGTGTTTGACTGACACCAATATTGTTACTTGAAAATCGCTTATAAGTTGATCTGTGAAATCTTTCAATACAACATCAAACTTTACTTTTGGCTAATCCTAAATCGTTGGATTTCCATGCTGATGTGTTATCCCAATTATTTAAGCAATAGAAAACAATTGATAAAGGTCGGTAGTCTACGTCTCGTGTAATAGAGCACAATGGCGTACCCCAATGTAGTCATCTCGGCACTTTGCTGTTAATTTTGCTTTTGAATGATGCTTGCAAGAATCAAACAATTTTCACACTGTATTCGTTTTCATATTTGACATTCAAATAAATTTTGTTTTGCAATATCATCAAGGCCGTATGATAGTACCGTTTTTTCCGTATTAAAATGTAGCCCAACTTACATTTCATAGCAGTTGGTAGCTCGTTTGTTGACATTTCTGTAATTTTTTCCAAATACCTACAGATCCAGACAGATTTAAAGATAATACACATATATATATATATAATTCAAGAAAAAGACGGAAGAAATGTAGTGTCCTACGGGTTTTACGCTATATCTAAATCTAAGTATTTGTTAGAATTTAGATTCGTGAGAGTTCAAAAGAAGGCATGCCATACGAAGATTAAACATGTTTGACGACTTCCTCGTTATGGGTTGTTGGGTTGCAAACTTTTCAAGTGAAAGGCAACTTCAGTTATTTTTATTCGCGATAAAACTATAGGTATAAGCTCTCCTAAGCTATATATAAGCTCCCCAAAGATCTCTTCGGGTTAGAATATAATACTTTCGACGACATTGGCCCTAGTACTAAATTCCTAACAATATTTATGAGAGGTTTTTTTTAATGAGAATTTAATATTTCATTTAACATTTTCCTTCATTTTCAATCAATACATAATATTATTATTTATTGCAGTTATCTAAGAGATGTAACTTCGGTAGATGATCCTTAGTCGCGCAACAAACATCTGTAGTGTAAAACGATACGAGAGGATGAGGGGATACAGTATACCCTGAGCGAACGTGTTGTTCTCTGTGCTCTGCGATGAACAATAATGTAACACCTGCAGAAACTATCCCAATTTGCCCTGGGACTGTAGAGCCATCCATATTATTATGTATCACACTTTGGGTATATTCCATCTCATAAAATGGTAAACAAATATAATACTTACGTCAATAATGGCCTTAAACTCGTGCAGGATGTACTTTACGTGCCATTCATATGAGCAGCGAACCTTCAGAAACAAGTAATCCGCCGAATATAAATGCACCGAATTCAAATAAAAAGTTATACTTCTCCGTATGCAAAAAGATGATTATTGAATTACCGAGTTTTTTTCATCGACAAAAATCTCAACATGAATTAACTTAAGTTTCATTATTAACGATTTTAAGTTTTACGAACTGTCAGTCCAAATTCGCAATCCACAAGAGAGGCGAACGCTATCCACAAATTCACGATGAAGTGTTTGGTTGTACCAATTGCTCTCTGCGAATGAGAAACCTCCAAATGAAGTATAGAGATATCCAACTTCTACCTCTCTTTCCCCTTAAAATTTTTGACAGCAATTTTTTGTACCGTTTTCTCAAACCCAATTGACCAATCAGAGATCGGCTTTCGCGTTATTTCGTGAATAACTCTCAAAAAGCCTCTCAAATTCGTCAACGGGCTAGAAGTCAATCAGCTGGTAAGCTCGCCATCTCTATAGTACTTAATTTCTGCTCCATATGAATAAGGTATCAGAATGTGCGAAGTACACAGTGAGCTCATATGAATGGCCCTTTACTGGTGCAAACACTCTCCACATTTATGTATTAAAAGTGGCGTTTCGGACTCTCTCTCGTAAAAAATATAAATAATTTTTTACAATATCATACATTTTTTTTACGTACTAAAAATTAACAATTACAATATTTAAATGTAAATCATTGTTAAAACCAAATAATTATTATTTCGTAAGTATGGTGTGTTTTGTTATAATATTATGCATATGTTACTGCGGTCTAACTTTCCTATAATGAACTCGCACGGGAGCAGAAACAAACTTCATTATATAGAAGTTCACTACAGGTAAGTTCGACTATATTATTTCAATGGTTTTCAATGGTTATATTTACTTACGCATTCATTTGTTTTGTTTTTATGCAGAAAAACTCACCTGATATGGTTGACATTGTGCGGTTATGGTTTCCGCGCACCAGCTCAGAAGGTCGAAGACTGGGCTCTTCAACGACCTCAAGGCCTGAATCCGAGTCAAGAGTCTCTTGTTGTGAATTATTGGGCGATTTAGAGTTTCCGCATGGATAACCATCATCATTTACATCACTCCTGTTCAACGGTGCTCTTAATGGTGGTGGCAGTGGTGGTGGTGGAGGTCCATTTACTTTTAAATAAGAAGGTAGGTAGGAAAAAATGTTTCAATCACATTTTTATGGGCAAATATTCTTAGCACTAAGTTGAGTTCGAGGATGTTTTTTTTATTGTCTTTATATTTCTTCTATGTACAGAAAATATAGAATATCAGGAAGGGAAATGAGAAGGGCGGTTTCAAAAATAAATACAAACTGACTCGACTTCTTTAAAAATACTTCAATTTTATAACGATTTAAGACAATTTGAAAACACATTTTTGTTGCGTTTATTTTAGTTTAATGCAAAGGATGTTCTAGTGTGCTTCAGGATTGACACATTCAATGTCAAGAAAAAGCACAGAAAGACCTCATCATGAATATACCTATTATATGCAATTCATGTCCTTCGCCCCTTATTGTGTGGTTTCACACACCTTCCACTTTCTAAGTGGAAGAAATTAAATATATGTACATAGTGTGTATGTACGTCCAAAATAAGTGGAGGCACCAATTAAACTGAACTTTCAGAGAGAACCGCATTCGAACTCTGATTGGTCAAAGAATTGCCGTTTGCTTTCAGTTACCATTCAATTGAACCATCTTTTATTTGTCCAGTGTGGAATATTATTTTTGATACATCACGAGAAAATTAATATGAATGCATTCTGACAAAACCGCATTTTCTACTGATGGATCCTACTTCCAAGAACCGCATTCAACGTGTTCATGACAGCAGGAAAGTTGAAAGAATAACCTGCTCTACGGCGTTTAACAACTCTTTAGCTGGGATCATACACACTGATGACAGATAGAAATAATTACCGATTGCATTGCTTTGAATGGGTGGTGCTGAGGAGACCCGTTTGAGGAGTCTACTGCTGGGGCTATTTGAAGTATTTGCAGTGTCCAGATTGTTTCTTATTACTGTTGAGTTTCGGTTGGCCTGCTTAGTGCGCTCGGCCACGTCCTCTGGCGGACAAACACTCTCGTATGTGTCGCTCTTGAGGCCACTGTTGATTTGGTTCTTTAGGTTGACATTCTTTGCAATGTATGCATCTTTGCGGGGAGAATCGTACTTGGAGTGAAGACCATTGGTAGACTGGGACTTGTAGCGATTCAACAGAGCCACGTCTCGTTTGTTGTTCAAATCCTGCCGAGGTGAAAGAAGTAGTGAAAATGAAACAAAAGTAAATTAGATACATTTATGTATCTGGGTCAGAATGATTTCAAATTACTTGTTTGGTGTAGTGTATGGCAACATCTGTGCTCCTGGTGGAACTGGCACTTGCCGAACGGCTATGCGATCCGCTATCTCTCGACCGAGATCTGCCGATGTTATACTTCTTCTTGATCGCGTTTCGTGCCTCCTCTCGCACCAAGTAAATGTCTTCGTAGTCGTGATTGTTGTTATTGTTATTGCTATTGCTATTGCTATTGCTATTGTTGTTGTTATTAATATTATTGCTGTTGTTGTTGTTCTTGCTGTGATTGTTGGAGTTATTGTGGATATTTCGATTGAGATTGTGGTTCATGCGGATGTTGTTCTTTGGCGAGTCCAAACTGGATTGAATTGAAACTGATTCATCCGAACCACTTCCGGCACCACTGCTACTGGAATGAACATCAGCTTGGATAATCATAGCTTTGTTTGAATGATCCTTTGGCAACGCATTCTTATTGATGCTGCTGCAATCAGAGTCGAACAAGTCTCTCACTCGATTGTAAATTATTTCTTGTGGATCGTGTAAGAAAAATGATTCTCCAGATATGCTGCCGTTCGGCGATGGTGGTGTTAGCGAGCCATTTCGCATTGGATTCACATACAAACCATCGTTTGGCACAATCGGTCCTCCATAGATTTTCTCCGACGAAGATCTCGATTGCGAATAAATGCCGTCATTGCTCTGACGCACTGATGGTGGATGCAAATAGAATGGTTCAATGTCGGAGCTGCCTGTCGACGATTTCGATTTGATGGTGTAGCTCCGACTGGTTTGTTTGCTGCTGTTGCTGTGTTTACCATATGACTTTTGACGGGAAGCATTGTTCTTTTCACGCGTGTTGTAATCGACAGATGTTCCGTGTTGAACTAGTATGTTGAGACACTAAGTGCAGAGAGAATGATTGAATCACTTAAGGATGAACAGGTCCACATGTCTAATTAAGTACTTACTTCGACTTGTTGATTTTCTGCGGCATCGTTAATTGGACTTTTACCATATTTATCAAGTGATAACTTGGCACCATGATTGAGAAGCCATCTAACGGTGGTCAAATGACCACGCGAAGCGGCAAAATGAAGTGGAGTAGCACCGTCACCATCTCTCAAATTTGGGTCAACTCCTTGGTCTTCCACCTAGACAAAAATAAAATGTTTTGTGATTATACAAGGGAAAGATGTTTTCATATTGGTTTCATTTTGTTCTTCTTTTGATAACTGTAACAGAAATAGACGGGATTTTTCTTCGTTAGGGAATTTTCAAGTTATGAATAGTGCATAAGGAATTTAAGAAGGAATTTTTTTATAAGAAAATTCTCTGCATTATATGCTGTATTCCAATAATTCACAAATAGCTCAGATTTTCAATGTTTTAACAATTGATTTGGGAAAAAACAACTTCATATCTGAGTTCTCAAGATTCCAAAGATAGATGTTATTTAGAAATGCGTATACATAGACACGTATGTACCTAATGAACACGTTCGTCTTGCATTGATTATACACGTGTAAGTTATCCCGTGACCTAGAACACGTGATACTTAAAAAGATGTACAGATTAACCGCGATCAGTGATTGATTGCCGCATTTCAGCAAAAATCATCAACAGACACAATTTATTTATGGGTATGTGGGTAGACGAATCATAGCTTCTTGCCTCCGAAGGAAATTCTCAATGCATGCATGGATAGCATTACTTTGCCAATCTCCGTCTAATCGATTGATCATAACAATAACAGTAGATATTTTTGAAATATAGTGTGCAACATAGTAGGAAATGTTTTTTGGTCGAGAATATGTATTTTTTGCGTTTTACGGCACATTTTTTATTATATCATTTTACTAGTTTCAGAAAAAACAATTATAAACCATTTTTTCTCCTTAAAACTAACAAACTCAATTTCGTTTTTAATACTCCTTTCAAGATTGTGCACATTAGCCGTGCTTTTCGAGTCGATAAATGTATACATGTGCGTCCAGAAATGAAGTATGATAGAGATGCACAACTTCTACCTCTCATGCCCCATAAAATATTTGACAACCATGTTTTATATCGTTTTCCATGTTTTATATCTCTCTATCGTCAAAAAGCCTCTGAAATTCGTCGATCGACTAAGGGTCAATCAGCTGTGAAGTTGGGCATCTCTATCATACTTCATTTCTGGATATGTCACAAATTTTCAAAAAAGCTATTCGCAGTTGCTTTGATTTTTCGTTTGTCAAGATATATGAAAACAACACGTCATCATAGATATGCAGCGGATTCTCCCTGTGTCGATTTTTCACGGGATACCATTCGTTCGAGTTAAAGAGAGTTTTGAACAAATTCGAGTTAGAGAGAGAAACAATTTTTGTTCTGTTTACCTTGATATAATTCCTTAACGTAACTTAAGTTTTTTTTTAACTGATCTTACTACCAACTTGCACAAAAAACTGCAACAGCTCTGTTGAACTGCTTGGCATAGATTTTCAACTGATTTTCGTATTCCAACTTGAATTTCGTTTAAACAAGATCTTTTTTCTAGTTAGACTTCAATTGCCTTGAAATGAGAACTTTTTTAAATCCAACGAAAACAAAAGGATAACATTGTTTTTTGTTTGCCACTGACGCCCCTTTTTGTACAAGAACTCGGCAAATTCGTCGCCGACTTTTCAACGTTGTAGGCAAGGGGTGAAGCAAAAGAATGGAGTTCGACTTAGGGAGAGAGCTTTTGTATGGACAATTCAGGGAATGCTAAAATAAGACGAGAAAACTTCGACTTAGGGAGAGTCCAATGTACATATACAATACGTCATCTGGATATCTATCATAAAATGTATAAACCATCCAATTGACATCTGCGATCATACACAAAACGAATTTCGCCGAAAGAATGAACAGTTTTCACGAGATGTTATTTTTTTTTATATATATGTACAATATTTTAAAAACCAATTTCATTCTGATCTCTTAAGTCTCAGCACTTGTCAAGTCTGACGAATTGGAAGAAGGGACAGCCCTTTGGCAATGTGTTCAGCGAAGCGGTGGTTCTGCAAAAGATTGTAATTTCCAATACGTCTTGCGTTTGCTATGGCAATAACTAAGGCGCAAGAACAACCGTTGGAACTGTGCGGAATCGACGTTAAACATGCTACATGCTTCTCCCACGCACAATTATGTGCATCATATTCACTATTATTTCTGTTTATTAGTTCTGTATATTAAGGCCGGGCAAAACCAAAAAGTAGTTTACATAGCAATAGATAACATAGCATAAGATAAATAGCGAAGATATAAAATAAATATAGAAAAAACGGACATTAAAACGAGTGTTTTTCATTCTTATATTAATGTGACAGGGTCCGCTAGTTTAAATATAAAAATTAAAGCATTTAAAACAAGCCTTTGTCTTACATTCATCCAATAATGCTAAATGGCATTTCGGATATATAAGTTCTTGAACCACATTTTAAATAATAATAAAAAAATTGCTCTGTTTTGTAGGGTTTACAGGTAATTCATTTTTGTAGTAGTGCAGTAATATACTTTACTGACGAGCAATACTTAACATGATGCAAAATAATGGAATTGTAAATTTTTTTGAAATACAATTTCTTATTCCATACCTGAAGTGTATTTTCTTAGCTATTTTACCACATAGATAGTCTATATGTTCATTGAATGATAGTTTATTGTCCATAATTGAGCCCAAATAATTCATTACAATATCACAAATATTTATTTGAACATGTATTTGTGAAACATTGCCACCACATGCAGAGACATTGAGCCATTTAACAATAACTTTTTTTCACAAAACCATTTGTCAAATTATACACATCTTTATTCAATCTTAGTTCACAGAGATTGACGTCATTACCAATAATATAAATAAGAGTTGCGTCAACAGATAATCATATTCTTGAACTTTTTAGACAGTCTTTTAAATCATCATGTTCAATCATCAAATCAATCATACAAACAAGTATTACTCCCAAAACAGATCCCTGTGGTACTCCTAGGTTAACAGCTTATTCATATATTGAATATACATCTTCTAGCGAGTCCTTCGTGATAAGTAAGATTCAATCCATTTCAGTTCTTTATTTTTTATACCATATTTTTCTAACTTCTTTAATAAAATCTTAGTATACACAGTCTCAAAGACTCTCTTAAAGTCTTTTACTGGACTCGCGCTCTCTTTTTCCCATTCGTTCAAACCCCATGCTAGAGCTGATTCAGTTGAATGATCCCTACGAAAGCCTACATTATTCCATTTTGCAAAAGATACTTTTTTAGCTGAATACAAACTATTCTCTCCAATATTGCGAAACGTTAAATAAATGTACAAATGAGGCTATCAGTGCAAAAGTGGTGTAATCTATAAAACCCGAAAATTACCAAAATAATAGTTTTTGAGGCCTTCATTGCTCTCTAGTGAAGATCAGCATAATTTCATTTTTGCGGCGCCACTTTTGCAGTGAGAGGGCTTCGTAATGGTTAATGACTCTATGAGGAGTTACCTATGGGGAGACAATAATCTAAGACTGAGGGGAATGGCTAAGCCTGCTACTTAATCCTCCCTGTCGTACTATCATCATCTTTTCCGAGGGGTCCGACCAAGGTGTCATACGGATAGAGGATCAGCTTGAGTAGGATGTCACTCGAAAACTAGCTATGACTGAATGGCGCAGTTGCTTAAATACCTGCCCATGGTTAGTGGGGTCTCCGGTTCGAGTCCCAGTGAAAGCAAAGTTAATAAGCTTTTATCTGTTTTTAAATCTGTTCCAGTCACCATTAGCCGTGGGGATCAAATTAACACGACACAGACACGTCGCTGCAGACCAATATATTTTGTTGTTGTGCACATGATTGGGTAGACTGTCTGTGTCGCGTGTATTCACGTCTGCAGCGACTGTCTGCATGAATTCAAAATTCTTTGCGTAGTTACATTATGATTACGGTCTCAAATGCAATACTTTTTTGACCCGTGGTACTCATACAATTATGAAGTGACAAATCTCACTTAAGTTGACGGTAACACTGCGAATACAAGCAACTGTGCTGAACTCCATTTATACGACTGGATGGCGGAGTTGCTTACGTGCCTGTCCTTGGTTAGGGTCTCTCTTAGTACGCTTTTATCTGTTCCAGTCACCATTAGCCATGGGGATCAAATTAACGGCACTATCTCTGCAGTAGTCGATCAGTGGTACTAACCTGCCTGTGGGTATCACAATCGACCAACATGGTGCGCTTAATGTGCCTCCCCACTCACACACACCCCACCACCCTCTACCAACCTAGTCACATTGGGTCTATGCTGTCACTTTTAGCTTTGTAACTTGACTCCTCGTTGACCTCACTGCATTTCTCCTTGTTTATTTCTTAAACTGTTCTCATAATCATATGTTTGTTTACAGAATTTTGTATAACCATTTTGTGGTTTTAATGTGTTTTAGGATATCCTTTATATTGACGTTAGTTAATTCTTCAATACAGTTAAAATAATAACTTTCTAGCACGTACAGAGGCACTGCAGTACGGTTTCCTCTTTCTCCTCTTCTCTGCAGTCATTGTACGGGGCTCCAAGTCTTCAGGCTTCATTGACATTGTACTGTTATTATTCGTGTCGTGTGTGGGCGTGTCGCCTGGCTATCTGACAGTGTCATACCTAGGTAATTCATCGGCTCATTCCTTGCCCGGAATACGTTTGTGCCCATGGACCCAGCCGCAGATTGGTATTATCTTGGAGTTGATCGATGGTGTTTCAGACCATTATTATCTATGTATAAAACAATAGATCTAAATTTTATCGGACTCATTATTAGTAGCCGGAGATTATTGATTTGTGGTTTATTTCGTATCCAAAAGGCGTCGTGGTCAGGATTAAATCGCTGGCCAGTACTCCTAAAACGACGCCACTATTGATCAACAAGTTCTAACCAGATTGCAGAAACAAAAAACTGCAATGGCAAACACACTTAAAACGCCCGTTGCTCGTTAAGACATAATTCACCAGTTGTCAGTACCTGCAGATACATATTTTGTGCACAAAGCAGCAACATTAAATGCACCGGTATCAGACTGTGTGTACGTGTAAGATGTTACCCTTGAATTGCACTGTAGCAACTGTGTGGAAAAAGAAGAAAGTTGAGATAATCTCTCTGCGAGTTTTTCGATTTTCTTTTCTCCCCTTCTTCTACTTTAGAAAGGTGAATTCCAACTCTTTACCGCTGGGTTTCTTTTAAAATTTCCTCAAGATGTGTGCGTTCACATTTTCTGTTATACATAGTTTACATCAGTCATTAGCATTGGTGTGGAGAAATCGCGATGCAATATTCAGGCGTTAGCTTTTTTTGAGAGAGAAGATGTATGGCTGCAATTCTATAGCAACTGATATCAAATCAGAGTCAAGGCCATGAGTTTATAGTTTTCATTTTGTAATTCGTACTTTGCATAAAACATAAAACTGACAGAAAACATAAACTTAAACCATACGCCCAAGCAAAGGGTTCGTCGTTTATGTTTGTCCATTTGGGCTTTATGGTCAGAGCAAATACTCTTAAAAACATATTTTGTCTTCAGCAAGACTTGTTTAATGTTGTAATATGTGTTCGTTTATAAATGCGACGTAAAAAATGGCTAGTAGTGATGCAAATAAATGCTTAGGTTTGTTTGCGCAATCGGTGTTTTAAACGAGTTAACACATCTCTGACTATAAAAGTTAAGTCAAGATTTCAACGGTAATAGATTTAACATCTTTGACACAGTTTGTCTACGTCTTCACGAAACAATAGATGTTTAAAAGGTCAGATGGTGAATATGCTGGTCAACCCATCCCTATTAGCTCTATGTGCGGGAGAGGTTTATAAGGATCCTTTTCATTTAGACTTGCGGAGTTTTAAAACATGGTCGTTTTGGATTTTTCTTCAAGTGAATTGATACAATGTACTCATTGGGCTCGAAGTCTGATGCAGGAAGCCATCACAGCTCCGACACTGATAATTGTAGAGGATGCACAATTAGTCCTTACTATTCTGCGAATTCTGTAAGCGATATCTGTTGTCCTAGCCAGCAAAGCAAAGTCTTCCCTGATGTTGCAGAGTTCTCTAAACTGACCCATCTAAGGCGGGCCAACGTCAAGAAATGTGCCAATATTCTTGTCTCATTGACCACCCCTAGCGGAATCGGCACAACCGTTGCGGTCGAACAAAAAAGTCCTTATTTTATGTGTTCGTTAGCATCCGTATTCATCAAAAAATTCATCAAAAACCCAAACTAAGGTGAAGCTGCTCTGTTCCATCAGCCCATAGCGACATTCCCTGACTAACATTCAGCCTTTGATGTCACGCAGGCCGACTCAATAATCCCAGTTGCACCTAGACTGTCAACTTATATAACTATGCTAAGTTAAGGGTGCTCTGATGCTAATTTCTGATCCCGAATAGCGACGATGGCCCCTTGGAAAACACTAGCATAGTCTGGATGTCTTGAAAGAAGTGCTTCTGTTAAGAACTTCTGAGTGAAAATTCTGAGTGAACAGAATTGGTTGTAAAGGCACTCCTACGTTAGGATTCTTTAAATCGTATTTGTTGCTAAAAGTTAGCCATTTAAACTAACGAGGCTTACCTAAGAATGGGTAGTACTACTGCAGCAGATGTTAACTATGTTTTGATAATGTTTTTTAAAAAAGTACATTTTAGTAGTGGCCGTGGGGTTGTGGATGGGTGCGTTGAGCCCTACGCTGCCTATTTTGCAATTTTCCCCGTTTCTATTATTTGCTATAATCGAGAGTGCTCTGCAACTGTCTAGAATAAGCTTCTCAAATTGACCGTTCGGTGTCGACACAAAAGCTGTATGTCCCTCCACTAGTGAAAGAACAAACCACGCAGCACACGGGTAGTTGCTGAGGAGCTGGGCCCTGTTACTCTCCGGACAGTAGCGCCAGTCATATATATTATTACATAATTTAAATATTTATTTCGAACAACGGCCCACTGAGAAGAGTACTGCATCGTAGACTCAAGTGCACAGAGGTCGAGGCACCAACCCACAACGCCACGGACGAATATTTTAAATTCTACTTGAAAATATCGACTGCATTAATTCACAGTAAATTGTTAAACTCTATTCACATTTAAAGGTGATGTCAGTACCTTTTCTTCGATTTCAGACGTCAAACTTGTTATATTGTACAGGACGAGCATTCTCGTTGATCCATCAAGGTCGGCAATCAACTCACCGAAAACTGCAATGTTAAAGAGGATTAAGAAAATATTTTAACATCGTTATTGAGGAGCCTAGTCAGGTGTCTACAGATTCAACGCCTAAGATGGCTACGCCATGTAGTGAACATGGACAACAGTGTTCCAGCCCGAGGAATCTTCAACGAAACCGATGGAGCTCCAGAATGTAGAAGGACCTCAACCAACTTGGCATGCGTAATTGTAGGCGGCTGACTAAAGATCATGCCGGATAGGCTTATTGCCTGAGTTCCAAGTCCACCCGGATTACAGCGTGAGCAGAAAAAGTAGAATAAAACCAATTTGCGTATTCTGAGGATGATATTTCATATTTAAATGACCAGTATTACTTACAATAGGAATAATAAGAAATCTTATAAAATAATTGCAAGCTTTAAGAAAGGTTAAGCGGAGTATATAAATGAGCACATGAGAAGTTTAGAGCGTAAATGAATTCCGAAATTTAATAATAAAACAATAACAAAATGAAGAAAAAAATCATTTGTTTGAATTATATGGCCAAGTAAGCAGAGACAGGGGCTTTGAATCTGCTCGCACCAGTGATCCCTCTCAAATGCGCTGCTAGAGAATTTCACAGCCTAGCGGCCTGAACAAAAAACTGGCGTTCTGTCTGAAGGCTTGAATATCTCGGTTGTATTATCATTAAAGATCTTGATGATATATTAATTCTTTCTCCAGATTCGCACACATCTACATAAATAGATGCAAAACAAAGGAGAAATGATTAGTACTCTACGTGTACACGTGAAACACGTATAGTCAACAAATCTTACACGTACTCATGTATACAGAATGTACATCTAAACCCCTGTATCTGACTGTTACCCCTGTCTTTGAGTAACTACTGATTACAGTCCCTCTATAGGGACACCTCTTTTTACGGACAATTCCTCATGGTCCTGGCATGAAGATATGGCTATTTGTGTATTTCGACACCTTCACGACGATCCCCCTAAACATCGGACGTGAACATTAATTTCAATCCCTATTGGTCAGTTTGTGCCTCTAATAATGGACTATGTGTACTAATATTTACGCATGGAAAAGGACACTCGCTGGTGGTTGCCTTTGTTCAGAAATGAAGTATTATATAGATGCCCAACTTAACAGCTGATTGGCCCCTGGTCCATCGACGAATTTCAGAGACTTTTTGACAGTTATTCATGAATTTTTGACAGTTATTCACGAAACAACGTAAATGCTGTTCTCTGATTGGTCAATTTGGCTTTAGAAAACGCTATAAAAAAGGCTGTCAAAAAATGTAAGGGGCAAGAGAGGTAGAAGTTGGACATCTCTTTCATACTTCATTTCTGCTTCGGCATATAGAATACTTTACTTGCGTCAGCGTCAGTGATCCTTGGACAGATTCATAAAATACATGTGTTCTTATGGGAGGTAACACAAAGACCAACGCTGACGCTGACGTGACGGATGTAGTTGCTCAACTTTTAACTCTTCTCCTCTCCTTCAGCGTTGACAATCGTAACTTTGTGACTTTTCAATAGAATTTGAACTTTAAATTAAAGTCTGGGAGTTGGTTCTTATCGAGGCAAAGTGAAAATATAGACAGAGATTTGTAATAGAGTATTTATAATAAAATAGATATTTTATTTATGCTTTAATAATCATTGTGTCATATATTTGTCAATATTCATTGTGTCATCCCTTTGTGTTAGGTACTTAGCCCAGAACGAATGCTTTGACTGTGTAAAGTATTCTATGTGCCGGAGTCTTTATTCAGTCTTCGTTAGACTTGCATTGTATTAACTTGCTTGATAAACATCAAATACTGTAAAGTAAATTAATTAGAGTTTTGATATTGTGAGTTTTTTTTTTTTGTTTAATTTGACGACACGCTCTTACCGCAAAAAATGAAGTACATGTCTCTTTAGTACTTCATTTCTGGTACATAGAAGAAAGAGACATTAAGCGATTAAAAAACAAAATTTATTTGGGGAAATGTAGACAGGAGAGAAAGGGGAACTAGGTTCTCCTCAGACAGCTCAGAAGACGTAGTCTATCTTTTTAGACGTAGTGTTTGCTTTTAGGCGGCTTATTTCAACTGAATAATCTTTATGGTTTTACAACTTCTTCACAATTTTGAACAATACTTTACATATAACAGAATTGAAAGACACTCGGCATATAGCATTTGAAAGGGGTGAAAATCCATCCGTATCCTTGCTCGTGCAAACAAAAAATAAATAAATAACCCCATGCCATGTACATATTTTTTCTTAAAGTTCCTCGTTAATTCGTTCCGTCTTTTGGACATAGAGCACCGCGATGACCGTTGGTTCCGTTCCAGCAATTCGTAATGGATAATTCCTGACCAGGCCCACGAAGGCATGAGGAATGTTAAAATCAAAAACAAACCCCTACTTTTACATTTTAATACATTGAAAATGAAATTAAGGCAGCAGGAATAATTTACTATTGAAATTGCTGTTAAGTGTGAGTGCGTACAAATTACACTAATAGATGTGAAAACTTATAAAAAAAATCATTAAAATGCAAACTTCCTCAACCGATGGCGGAACCGAACTGTATATAGCCAACCGCATATGTAAATCTGCATTTGGGATGCTATCCACAATTTGGCGAAGTTATGCAATTAGCTTAAACACCAAGCCACTATTGTTCCGTGGTACCTGGAGGGTGACCACCAAAATCACGAGGAAGCTGTAAACGTTTTTTTCCATCTTAAGGATATTCTGGCCAAACCGTATCTCTCAGCTCAGCTCAGCTTTATCAGAGAATGGATCATGAAGCTATAAGCACAACCAGACCACGACGAAAGTGTCAGTGGATGGGTCACACCTTCCGAAAGAA
The DNA here is from genome assembly GCA_905231855.2 of Eristalis tenax. Lineage (NCBI taxonomy): Eukaryota > Metazoa > Arthropoda > Insecta > Diptera > Syrphidae > Eristalis > Eristalis tenax. The sequence goes on from HG993128.1 coordinate 50,665,475, forward strand.
TAGCAGGTCTATAGCTAAACAAGAGATGCAATAGCACCTGCTTACTCAGGATGGCAGAATGCGTGGCGTTTCTAGGAGTAGGTGCCACAGAACAATTTAAAAGGAAGCAAGGCAACTGGGAAAAAGTTGGGGAGAGCTTAGGCACATTTCCAGAAACCGCACTCGATGGCGTGTAGGCATTGAGTAACTTCCACTCGTCAGAAAAATAAAATTAATTTTTTGGCAGCTTGTAATTGACATTTCTGCATAGCTTTTTTTGAACATCAACATTTAATGTTTATTTACAGATTAATTACTGTCTCTTTCCAAAAAAGACAGAGAGAGACTATCGGCGCCAAACTATGGCATAGTGGGGTATTTGACCGCAAAACATGGCATTAACCCTCAGTTTCAGCAGGGCATCTACTTATGGTTTCTAAATTGTCTAAATGCTTTTCCTGTAACTACATAATTCTAATTTATTGGAATACACATATTCTCTTATTTTTGTCACTCCAACTACTGTTATCGTTCTTAATATTATTTGTTCAGCACAAACCTTCAGAAACCAATGCCATTTCAAACCCTGTCCAATTAGCTTACAAAAAAAAAAAAACCGCTAAAAAATGTCAACTTTTCACTGTCACTGTGGCATATTGATTTAATAAATTGACTTATTGTTTTCTTTTTTGATATCTACATTTATTATGACTATTTTTCTTAAAGTGCGCATACTTTCTTTTTCTTAAGGTTGGGATGTATGCCATGTTTTGGGGTTAAATACCCCACTGTGTTGGTTCGGAATTTAACAAGTCGACTTTAAGAAATATTTAATTTAATGTTTTCTGAAAACACTTCGATTTACTTAATTTTTCTCATAATTGTTAAAAAAGAAAAAAAATGTACTGTAGAATCTCGAAAATATGAACGAATCTATAAGATGAACAATTCGGAATGATGAACGGATTGTAAGACAACTTTCTTCCGGGCAACAGTCTACAATAGATAGAATTTTTTAAGAAAAACATCTAAATAAGTCTATTTTTACACCTTTCATGAACAACTTTTCTTATTTGCTTGATTGTTTTTATATAAAATTAGTTGTTAATTTTATATATTTAATGTTTTTTGGTAGAAATACACACGTTCTGTTTAAATAAATTTCTCGAATAGATGAACGGAGCATGTTTTATATCTGCTCATCTTTCTAAGATTTTACTGTATGTTGAAAAACGTTTTAATGAAGTCAGAAAGTCTGTTTTTTCGCCAACACTGTAGAAGAATTTTGAAAAAACACTGTTATTTGATACACAAATGGGTCTTACTGTTAGTTTATCACACTTCATACAGACATTTGAAAAACAAAGCGGGACTGTACAAAATTGTTCGTTCCTGGATTGGAGCGACATCAAGGTTCCGACACGATATGTAAATAGCATATATACACCACCACGTAATATAAAACATTTAGCAATTTTCTTTAGAGCTATTAAGCATTGTATTAAGCCACTTCAGTTTCCAGTGCGGTATATATGATTGCCATTATAATTACGGTTTATCAAACAGAAATGACGGAAGCACAGAAGGTAGGACCTTAGGCAACTTGGGCTGGAAAGAGTTAATACATAATTGTCTATCAGCGAACACTGGCCCCAGATGAACTACCTCCTAAACATAAAAACATGTCTTTCCCATGTTTAGTTTCATTACAAAAAATAATGAGATCGTTTGAAAATCTCGTCTCTTGCATCGCCCAAATCAGAGACCTTTATTCAAACACCTAAACATCGTCGAAAGACAGCTAAAAGTCGTAATTATATAGGAATAGGGTATGATAAAGAGGTGGAAATATTCCAAGGAAGGGCACTCCCGTCTATCAATTTCATGTACTCACACAATCCTATTTAACAACTATAGGGTATTAACAAGGGAATTCCTTATCACAAGAGACTTCACTTACACAGACATTATCTGGACCTTTTAGCACCAACAAAAATGCAATAAATTAACCAAAATAAACAACACGTTACTCATCTACAAAAGTACATATAAATAATAAAATTAATTTGAACACAAGGTATGAACATCCAGAGATTCTGACAGAAAACTAACCTGATTGTCATCATCACTCAAAGATAACAAACAGAAATCGTAAAGCTGTGTATTGTGGTAAACCTCGTAAAAAGTGACAACAACTTGTGGCAAAGGCGCTGGGCACAAAACGTCTTCTTCAATCAGAAAATAAGTAGAACAGATTAATGAAGGAGGGCGTATTGATGCTCTTTGGTAAACATAAAACGCACGACGGCCCAAACAAACCCTGGATGGTGGGCTTTGTAAAGTAGGAAAGCGCGACCGATGTACTCTTAGAATTATTTGCCTGATCCATATTTCAATGGCTTCAGTTGAACATACGACAGAGTCAATAGAGGGCAGCTCTGCACGCATGAGCCGACATCTATCGCCAAGTAAATGTTTAAAGAGATGTACACGCGATCCCGTTCTTGAGAACTGCGAACGCAGAGTTTGATGTCACTACGTGTCTCATTTTGTCGATCGCTTCATCAGTTTGCCAAGTTGCGAAAGAAATGATTAATTCGCCGAGAAAAAACTTAAAATTGCAAACTAGGACAGCTTTTGAGTAGAGAACTCAATCATTTAGTATCTCTTATAAAGTCAAGATATGAGCCCTGTCTTAATAACATCCGAGACTGTATTCGCCAAATTTCTCCTTAGCCATTTTTTAAACGCGTATAGTTTAACAATCGCTGAATGTGTTAAACTTCTAGAATCACATTACAAAAATAAGGAAGGATTTTGTAGCAATTGCTATTTTTGCTATTTGAGTTTTATCCAATTTCATTCAAATCGATGAATGAAGGCAAGCTGGATGAAGATGCGTTCTTTAACGAAAAATTGTCTTTAACGAAGGGACTCAGTTCTGGGCAGAAATGAAGTATGATAGAGATGCCCAACTTCACAGCTGATTAACCCCTAGTCCATCGACGAATTTCAGAGGCTTTTCAACAGTTATTCACGAAATAACGTAAATGCCGTTCTCTGATTGGTCAGTTTGGCTTTAGAAAACGATATAAAAAATGGTTGTCAAAAATGTTTAAGGGCAAGAGAGGTAAAAGTTGGGCGTCTCTATCATACTTCATTTCTGGTTCTGGGGTATTAATGGGTATGTTCATAAACAAAACGGATGTTAATGGTGAATGTGATATACCAATAACTAATTTATGCCGAATAGCCCCAATCGGAGCCTGCAACATTACATCGAGATACCAGACAATATACTCGAAAAACGGACACACATTGGACTTTCCTAATGGACTATATTCGTCCATCTGAGCGTACTATAGGCAAAACTGTAAAAATAAGAAGAGACTCTGTTACAAATGTCTCTCGTCTATCTAACGCAGCTGCCGTTAGTGAAAGTGCGACACTTGATTTATTTAAATTTATTGATTTAACGATGATCACAACTTGGATGGATTTGTCTTGTCCATGTACATTTCATTCTGGCGTGTATTTGGCATGTGGGCCAAACAAATAGGAAAACAAATAAGCGGACTAGCCACAAATCGCGTAGAACATTAGCCAATTTGTGCTTGATCATCAAACATCAGCGTTTGAATGACAACCTACGCACAAACTGCCTTCAGTGATTAGATCCTGCCCAGCGTACTGTGTGAACGTCCGTTTTGCTCATACCAGTGTGGCTTCCGGCCCGGCAAATCGACTACAGACCAATTTCTCACACTAAGCCAAATCCCGGAGAAGACTAGCGAGAGTCGAACCGATACACACCGCCCTTTCAAAGATTTTAAAGTCGCATACGACAGCATTTATCGCAAGGAACTATTCGAAGTGACAGCCTAATTCGGGATTCCGGGAAAAGGTCATAAGGTCAATCAAAAATCACAAAACAAAATATATGCTGTTGATCAAAAAACTTGCCGTCGTCAGCTACTGTTTGTGGTAGTAAGGGAGTTTGCCTGTGGGACACCGTGGCGTAGTGAGTTGGTGTGTCGACTCCTAGTCAAGCTTGCCGGGTTTGATCCCCATACTTACCAACTTTCACCCAGGGACTTTATCACGGGAGAAACGTGAACTTCACAAACGACAGCCTAGTGAGATCCGCCGTAGTTCACAACTCCTGACCGGAAGGACCAAAATCATGATCTATAAAACACTTATGTTGTCAATTAAGCTATCGTTAGCAGAAGGCTGGACAAAACAGCCGAGCTGGTCCTGCCGGCGAATAATTTGAATGGATGAGACTATATGACAGTGAACCGAACGAGTTGTACTAAAATGTGGAAAAATCCGTCGACTACACCGGCGACTTCGACACCAATGCTCCAGCTAAGATGGTCTTCGAAGCCGAAATCCGAATCTCCGGTACAATTACCAAGTTAACGCGGACGCATGACAGCTTAGCCTTGATGACTGGAAGTAGCATGCCTGGGATAAACGATGGAAGGCAGCCAAAGCTGAGTCGCAAGCCTAGCAAGTATGTAGGACTTAGTGGACAAACCAAATTGTCGTATACGGGTAAGTTGAAGTCCACACCGAACTATCGGTTAGACTTTCCAGTCGGCGTTCGATTTTTATGTGCAGAATGTATTATTTCCACTATTCGCTGTAAGCAAATATTCGGCCGGTTATTGATGACCAATTACTATGTTTACATTTTTTCTTATTTGCAATAAAAACAACGAGTTAGCTGCACTTGAAAAACCAAGACAAATGTGCACGAATAATTCATCACGCACTGTTTCTGTACTCGCTTTCATTTTTTAATTGCTTTTTCAAATTTGATTGATGATCTTTCGGCTAATAAAAGAGTTATATATCTCAAATGCTACAAGAAATTTGTTTTGCCAGAGAATATAGTAATCTGAAATTTTTCTTGCAGAAATAAGAAATTGACCCATTCGTTAAATAAAAACTTAATGACAGCAAACCTTGCCACGCAGTCAATAGTCAGTGCGGTCTATCAACCGGAAAAGATCTTGCAGGAAACAGAGGCAAACGATTAATTAACTTTTGTTTTCGTAATTACAATCAACACAAAGGTGTGAGTAAATGCATATGTTGTTTTTTTTTTTTTTTTGTAGCCTTCCTAATGACTTACCATCCATTTGAGACAATCCAAACAACCCATTTGGGAAGCGGCATGAATCGGTGCCATTCCATCGCGGGCTCGAACATATAACGATCCGCCGGCTTCAAGCACCAGAAATTTTAAAACTTCCAAGTGTCCCTCTTGTGCGGCTAAGTAAACTGGTGTGACATCATTATCCATTTGAGTATTAGCACTGCAATGAGATATTTCAATGAAAAAAATGAGAAAAGGACAAAATGTATTTAAATGGAGAAGTGATTGTGAAATGAAAATTGAGGCCAACCTCCACTTTGATAAGTTTTGAAGCAGAGAGGAAAGCAATGGTTACATTTAAAATGCATTTTATGCAATTTGTGCAAGCCGAGGCACTAGACTTGTTGATAATGCTTGCTATGTAGAGTGGAAAGAAGATGAAGTTAATTTGAAGCACCGTTCATGCATGCCATGAATACTTTTCGTTGTACTTTTGTGTTAAACACGCATTGGACTTATTGGGATATACGAAAAGTGTAATTATGATTGTGTTCATATAAAGGTATTTTTGTTTCAAGCCTTCAACCTACTGCACACCGAATTCGTTTTAGAGTTTCGAGAAAGGTGTCAACGAAACGCTTATGGATGTCGTGTTTTCGTTGTCACGTCGCGACGCCTCACCGTTGTTGATATGGATATATTTTAGTTTCCGACTGTAACCACTCGTCTTGTGCGTACATGAGAGAATCTACAGTCTTATGCTGACTGCAAACATAAGTTTGATAAACTTTTTCTAGATGTGTACACTCTATAACCATTGTCAGTGACTCGAGAGTGGTGAAGCCTTGAGCTATGTCCAAAGCATGAATTAATCTCGCCATCCAGCGTATGAGTCGATATACATACGCATACCCTTCTGAAGCTACATATGTATATTAACTAAAGGGTGATTTTTTAGCTATTATCTTTTTGGCAACACTGGTTTAAACAGCTGATGCACGTTTCTTGTTTTGTTTCACTGTCAAACATCTTCAGTTTGGTCTATAATTTAACCATGAATCGTCTTACAAACGAACAACGTTTGCAAATTATTGAATTTTATTATCAAAATGCGTGCTCTGTTAAGAAAGTTCGTCGAGCGCTTCTTCCATTTTATGGTCAGTTAAAGACGAAGCTCATTTTCAATGGGTACGTAAATAAGCAGAATTGTCGATTTTGGAGTGAATATCAGCCAGAAGCATTGCAAGAGCTACCAAAGCACCCAGAAAAAGTCACAGTTTGGTGCGGTTTTTGGGGCTGGTGACTTCTTCAAAGATAATGCAAATCGTAACGTAACTGTGAATGGTGAGCGCTACCGTGGGATGATATCCAACTTTTTTTTGCCCAAAATGCAAGAGCTTGACTTGCATGACATGTGGTTTCAACAAGACGGTGCCACATGCCACACAGCACGCGCAACAATGGACTTATTGAGAGGCGAGTTCGGTGAATATTTTATTTCACGTTCGGGACTGGTCAATTGGCCGCCCAGATCGTGCGGTTTAACGCCTTTAGACTAGCGGCTATGTTGAAGCTCATGTCTATACAGACAAGCCTGCTTCAATTGACGCATTGGAAGACAACATTGAAGCATTTATTCGTGAGATACCGGCCGAAATGTTGGAAAGAGTATGCCAAAATTGGACTAAGCGGATGGACCATTTGAGGCGCAGTCAAGGTCTACATTTGCATGAAATAATCTTCAAAAATTAAATTATATGGACCGTACTATCGATTCAAATAAAGATTTCATGCATTTTTCTGAATTTTATGTGTTGTCTTTTTTAAAGCTTTCCTATAGTTTTTGAAAAATCGCCCTTTATATGAAAATGAAGTTTAATTAAAAAATATGTATGTATTTATGTTTCTAGATTCCTGAAATGTGTGTAATATTTATCCGATCAATAGGTTATCCAAATTCATAAATTCACTCTCATTGTGAAAGTCTATATTTGAGCAATGGAATTTCCAAAATAACATTAAAAAAATTTACTGATTGAAAGATGAGTAAACTCATCTAAAGTCGAAAAATGTACAAATACTTTTTTGCAATAAAATGTTTATTGATTAACGTGGATTTACGATAACATGTTTGTATTTTATCTGTAATATACTTAGGGTAAAGAAAAGCTAATAAAATGTGTTTCTAAATATAGTCGGCAGACATATTTCCTATGTACGCTGAAAAATATTCCTATGGAAATATTTCCTATTTCTTGTGCCAATGATTCGTTTTCGAAACATTAATCCCCGTTTGCTTTTTTTGTCGATCCACGGATAAACTTAGAACAGTGGACGTTTAACGATAAATCCCACTGAAGCAATGGTTTAACTTAAACCACCGATTGCCATGGCTTTAGTGTCAATCCAGAGAGTACATAATTGCTACTCGTGTATTACTGTATTACTCGTGACCAATAAGAGAACGGCATTTCATGAATAACTGTCAAAAATTCATGAAAAATAACCGTCAAAATTTGCATGATTATCCGTCAAATTCGTCGATGGACTAGGTGTCAATCAGCTGTGAAGTTGGGTATATCTATCATACTTCATTTCTGACAAAACAGTACAAAATAAAGACAATCCATGAAAGTCTGTTCCTGTATGCCGAAAATATGGGTTTTATGCCAAAAGAGCTCTCTCTCGAGAGAGTAAACAATTTCCCCACCCTGTTCATTTTAACACAAGAAATTTATGTGGGTAGTTTGTTATTCTTCTGTCAAATCAATTGATGTGTATCAATTAATTCAAACAAATGTATGTGAGATTTCAGATTTGACATTTCATAAATGACATAATGTACACAATTGGTGTGTAACTGCGTTCCCATACGTTCTTGAGACTTTTCAGCTGTGAAGTTGGGTATATCTATCATACTTCATTTCTGACAAAACAGTACAAAATAAAGACAATCCATGAAAGTCTGTTCCTGTATGCCGAAAATATGGGTTTTATGCCAAAAGAGCTCTCTCTCGAGAGAGTAAACAATTTCCCCACCCTGTTCATTTTAACACAAGAAATTTATGTGGGTAGTTTGTTATTCTTCTGTCAAATCAATTGATGTGTATCAATTAATTCAAACAAATGTATGTGAGATTTCAGATTTGACATTTCATAAATGACATAATGTACACAATTGGTGTGTAACTGCGTTCCCATACGTTCTTGAGACTTTGCCTCCCTCTCAAAGATTTTTACCCCCTTTCCTTAAAAATTACAGACTTTTCAATTTGGTACAGAAAGACCTTTACAGCAATATCTTTACCTACATGAACCTTCCCTTGTTGAGATGGCGTGCTTTCTTTTCTCCTCAATCTTAATCACTAATTTTTTCATAAATGGTTCACAGTGACGCTCAATATATGGCTTATCTAACCCACCCATAAATATTGGTGTGGAAACGATGTTCGATTCTACACTCAGCTAAACTAGCTGCACTGCGAAACTGGGCATAAGTCGAGTAGAACACAAAAATGAATAGACTTTGTTGAGATCTGTCGATGCATAGGGGTCTGAGAGAATTAGAAAAAAACACAATGTTTGGCGTTTTGGTTCATAGTTATTGATATTATTTTATGTACTCATTTGATTCCAAATAAAGAATAGTTATGTCAAGAATTGTAACTAAGTCTTTGTTCGTAGCAGATGACGAATTACTTGTTTCAAACCACAGCAGAGAATCAACTGATACATAAGGACTATTTTTAATTTTACTTAAATTCTTACAATTTTCCCTAAATGAAAAAGTGCTTATGCATTATGGACCGGCGGAAAAGCCTCAGCAAAATGTAAGGTTATGTAGCAAGAATGTTGGTGGCGATACAGTCCAAGGTGGATCTGGGACTAGTTTCAACTGTAACACTTGTTGTGCGCACTACTGTTCTGTAACGAGTGGAGGTATGCTAATGCTTCTATTGTAATTAAATTTACATCAAAAGTAGACTGACTGCTCAGATCATTACGCGTTTTGAACAACATTCAACCTGATTAATCTCTTGTATTCGCTAATTTGTGTAAAGTAGCCCAACTTAAGTCTTTAGTGTAGAAACCATGTTTCCAACGCGTTTAAACAACATATTATTGAGTATAATGCAAATACATCCTGTATCTCTTTTTGTGCCTCTGCCTATTATTGCTTATAATATCGTCAACAGAAAATCGACTGCAGACAAACATTCGAGCTTAACCTCATCCTGAGTAAATGACAGTTATGTTTCAGTCAAGAAAATTAGTCGGTAACGTAAATTCAACCAGAAATCTAGCCCAACCTTCACAGCTGATTGCCCTTTTGTTCATCGACGAATTTGAGTGACATTTTGACAATTATTCACGAATTATTGAACTCCGCTTGGTTTGAGAACAAAATTGTTTAAAATGTTTAAGGGGCAAAATAAGTAGAGCTCGTAATTGATTGCGGCTACTGGGCAAACAAATTCGAAGAAAGGGAAAACGCGATGAAAGCAAAAGTCTTTGCTGGAGTACCCACCAAAAGTAACAGAGGTATAAAAGTAAAAGATTAATTTCGTCTAACTTAACGGGTACCTACCCGAAATATTGGCTGTGTTCCCGGGAATGCATGTATCAAGAGCTCTAGTAGAAATATGTTGCTTTGAATACCCGTGTATGAAAAGTACACGGATAGTAATAGTTTTATGACGTAATGATTTGAGCAGGACTAGTGCGCATGTGCGGAATATGATGGTTATATTGTCCACTGCCTTACAAGTAGCTACGGCCTTACATCAATAATAAGCTGGTGAATTTTGGTTTCCAGGTGATTTCAAGTCTCTAGGTTATCACTATCGAAGTAATCCAGATGTTTTCTACCAGATGTTTATACAAACATTATTTAAAATAAAAATGATTGCGTTTGGTCTACACACTCCTCCGTATATTTTAAAAGAGGCAGCAATTATATTGCAAAGCATCATACACTGCCTGTGCGCAGGGAACAATTGTGTTTGACTTTTAGGGGGCTACGGAAAAAAGTAGTGTCATATAGCCTCAGCCACTTTAGATCGATGAGCGAAACAAATCAGGCATTATTCAAAGTGCTTTCTATAAAATGTATTGATTTGCTCGGACAAAAGATATTGTTTAATTCAATTCATTTAAACAAATTTTGGGCCGGGGCCTAGCTTCTCAGCAACAACTCGTGTTGTGCGTGCTATTGTTCTCTCACAAGTGGAAGGGACCTAACGTTTTATGGCGACTTCGAACGGCCAATTTGAGAAGCTTTTTCTGGACAGTTATACTCTGTCATATTGTCGGTGACTCGTGGTGGGGCCGCCAAAAGTATTCTACTCGAACCTAAGCACAAGTGCGTAGGGGTCGACGCACTTACCCACAACGCCACGGCCGCCACAAGCTTTATAGTTTCGCCATTAAAATAAACATAAAGCACATGCATATTGACTAAAAAATGTAAATGAATGCATATGGGGTCTATTACACTTTACCAACTCTAATTGGGCAAGTAAAATATAATAAAAATGATCTGGACCGCACTTTTAATTGGGGATAGTGAAATAAATAACTAACAAAAATAGAAAAAAAATACAATTAACATAAATATAAAGCTTTCAAAGCTTAAGTATGCCCATTTATAGATATAGCTCTAATAAATAGCTAAACTGCACTTGGATCTTAGTCTATTTTTTGTTGTTCAAAAACATTTGGCTCGGACTAGATTTGAATACTAGATGTAAGCTATCCAGGGGCAGGCACTTAACTAACTGCGCCATCCAATCGTGACTCTAACTTAACAACATCACTGTTCCTTTCATTGTGACATGTACAAATCATTAAGACCAAGAAAACTTATTAAATTCAATTCAAAAAAACTTTAAACAACTGTTTAGGAAATATATTTTGCTGTCACTTTTTCTAAAGCGTTGGTTGTTTAAACTTTAATGAGTGTGTGGTACATTAATGGATTACTTGGATTTGAAATGGTATCCTTGGTGAACTCAGTGACTCTCTGTTGTGTATACCGGAGTATACTGGGATCCAAGGAAACGAAAAGGAATACTACGTACAGGACAGTATCATGAAAAGAGATCAGATCGCCGCTCAGCTCGATTAGGAATAAAAAAATAATCTCTGTACGAAGCCAGAACCATATGAATTTGAGAGCAAAAGCACGGGGCTCTATGACCGACGTTGAGGTTTTAGCACTAAAAGCAGTTCTCACGGTGGTACAACCATTCCTAATCATTCCCACCGGCACCCAATTGCCTACCTACCTATGCATTTGATAAAAGTAAACACAAATGTTTACAGCTGGACCAAAGTCAGTGTCAGCTGGAAGACATGCTAAATTTCCAAGCTAATTTGGTCTCGTCTCTATCCAAAACGATCAGACAGCTTGATCTACTCAAATAGATCCAAAATTAGCACTGCAGTGGGAGTAATCACCGCCCACTGCATGTTAGGTCTACACGCAAAAAGACTGGGACTGTTCTCAAATGACTTCTGCAGCAGCTGCTTAGACGATCAAGAGGAGGAAAGGGCACAACACCTTCTCTGAGGCTGCCCTGCACTCTCTCTCTCTTTGACAATCTAAGTGATCTTAGTGAAACACCATTAAAATCAATTCTGGAATACATTGACAAAACTAGCTGGCTGTCATAGCAACCACCCCGATCCAATCCCTTGTTTGTAAGCCCACGTGGCAGCACAATGGACCAAGCACCTACCTCCCTACTTACTTTGGGCCAAATGCGGTCATGTTTTGGCATGATTTCCAAATAAAAAAATATTGTTCGAAATGTTTGAGATTAGTTTTTATATTTCACAACGCTTATCCTTTCAGTGTATCTTGAAACAAGGACAATTGCTTGATTGGAGATCTAAGTCAGAATTATAAATTGCTGTAAATTTGTGCCATTTCAAGTTGCCAGTATTTCTTATTTGTACACATGAGGGAACACGCTTAGATTATCGTTGCTTAGCTCATGTCACTGTAGAACTTTCTATGACAAAGGTTATAAAAACGAAGCGGATGGACATTGTATAAAAGTAATCAAATAAATGTACAAATACATTCAAGCAAATCTCATCACTCGCAACGGAACTAAAGCAAACAACAAGATTAGAATTGAAATAAAATTCATTGTGAATACAAAGTGGAACTACGTTTTGACGGCTTCCAATGATGAGTTAATTAATAATTCATACTTACTGTTATGTTGAGACTTTTACCCGAATAAATCTTTGCACGACCAATTATTTCCCATCTTAAATATGCATACGAACTACCTACAAGCTATAAACAGCTGCTGTGATATAACGCCATAGTCGTCGCTGAATAATATTTGTCGCTTTATTGGAGTTTCATCTTTCTAAATCTCACGCATACTATACAACGTGCTACGGATCTGCTATCTAACTGATGTATTTTGTTTCACTTTCTGAATATTCCAGACGACAACAACTCTCACTTTGAACTACATCGACTTACATAACCACAATCTGAGTGTGATGTGTCAAAGGCACACAATCAAATGAAAAGGGAAGGAGGAAGGGAGGGAAGACTGAACTGGCTGAAAAATTCTTGTTAGCAACGCTGAGTGTAGGGTTACGTTCGTCACAACACGAGGTAGAGGACAAACTCAAGTACATTGAAGATTCAAATGATCCAAATTACCTTACAACACTTCGCCGATTATTCCGTTCTTTGCGAACCAGAATCTTATTGTTTTCTTCCGGCTGCTGGACTTGCTTGCTGAGCTGTGCATCTTTACCATCGCTGGTCAGGGCGAATCCATCAGACGCGACCATGGCCACATCGTTGTTTTCACCGAATTCATTAATAACAGATCGTATATCACTGTTTGACGAACTCTTCGTCTTGCTCCGACGATAGGCCGTCAAACTTGTCATTTTACCGAGCAATCCTTTCTTAACATTTATCGTTGAAAAGTAGCTAAACATGAATAAAAATATTTCTTTTTAAATTTTCTTTGCTCGAGTAATTGGATGTCGTTGTTGCAACACAATGTTGCCGTCGAAGATGCTGCTACGAGTAGGTGGGAATTAAGGGATTTTGCAGTTATAGGTGTGTGTGTGTGTGTGTTTTATTTTTCGAACTCAGCACTTTTAGGGCACTTGTGATGTTACAAAATCGAAACAAAGACATTAACCAAACCCACCTTCATTTTATGAACACAAAGAACAAATACAATGGAAAATAACTTTTAGTGAGCAGAATTCATATTTGGATACACTATTCGAATATGTTTGACTTTATACTCATGGATCCACTGTGTTGCCTTGCAGCCTATTAAGAACTTTCAAATTCTTGCTCTCAACATTCTGAAAACACTTCTTTGCCGAACAAATCTAAACGAACGACTGTGGTGGTGAAATTGTGAAAATCGGTCGATACCGATTTTGAGTAACACTTCATTATCCACTGCACTGCACTGCACTTCACTTATTGCCTGCATTCGCGATGCGCCAAGCGCACTATATTTTCAAAGAAGAATAACAAGTTGAATGAGTATCTATGTGAAAATAGAGCGAAATCTCTATGCTCACGGAATTTACCGGTGTATAGTTTTGATTTTACAGTTCGTCTTTGTTGTTTTTTTTTTTTTTTTCGCAAATAATTGCTTGAATTTTAAATTAAAACCCAGTGACCATAGAGGAAAGCACTAGCGTACAGTACAAGCGATGAGTCCGCGCGATAATCACTTGATCATGGAACACACACAGTACACCCACTTCAGGTGTGGGTTGTATTTGTCTCACGGATGCACTTGAGATTATATATCGCAGTGACAGTGTTTGTTGGGAAATCACGATCCCTATTCGTTGAACTTTGCAAGTGACGCAGCTCGCGAATGAAAAATAGCACTGACCATCGAACCGAACACTTCAGGGAACCGATGACGAATAGATAGATGAACAACTCTTCAAGCTAGCGGAAAGCGGGTCTCTTCATCGGCATCCAACTCGTTCGCTGATTCTCCTCATTTAACTTTCTGGTTTCTTGCGCGGACAGTCGATACTGTAGCGCTGCACAGCTCGCCAGCTAGCCATCATTGTAAGTCAGTAGGTAAAAGCCAAAGAGAAGTTGGTAGAGATCTTCTATGTGGTGTGGGGTGTGTGTGCAAACATATTGAACTGAGGAGTTTTGTGAATTCGGTTTTTGTAGCTTGGAAGGAATCCAGCATAGAATGGAGGAGTGCAAGTCTATTATTTAGCGTTTGGCTGCCTTTCAATTGCATGTTTTTGTTGCATGAAATCATGTTGTAAGCGGAATTTTCTGTCTTAGTTGGTTTGTTTTATTTTTTCCCCTGTGCGCAGACATTGGATGTGAACACTTTTCTGAGCCACTTGAAAGAAGACGAGTTACGATCTTGCGACAGGTTGTCAGGCGATTGAAGCGCAATGCTAATTAAAAGTTTATACGAAGTGGTTCGTTGATGTGTTGAGTAATGCAGCAATTATCCCACTCATAGCAAATCGAAGTAAAGATAAGCTGCTTGTTTTCTATGCTGAATGAAATATAAAATCGAAATTGTGAAGTCAACGTTGTTCAACCGCACAGCATCGAACAAAATACAAGCACCAACACGGATTTTTTAATATTTATCGGATTAAAATTTTAAATGCACATGCATTTGTATTACGTTTCAATTTTTTTTTGCTGAAGATTTATACATATCCCTAGATGAAATTTCAATTTGGGATTGGAGTTTTTTGCGTGCCTTTTCGTACACTTGGTAACCTGGAACCAATACGTGGGCCTGCGCCCACTACGCAGAAAGTTTAGCGCGTTTCTCTAAGACCTGCAAATCGATTGTCTTGTGAAAGTCAATTAGAGCCGTCAATGCTGGAACCGTCTCGATTTCCAGTTGGATATCCAGATTCCCCCACCTTCTATATCCAAATATGGCCCGCAATTTCCTAAAGCTGCACTCACACCGGACCCACGGTTTCGACAGAACGTTTTGTCGAGCGTGTCTCTGTCGTGGTTGCAGAAAATGCACGACTTCGCATGCGACTATTGTTAATTATTGCATAACACTCGTATTTATGGGGCGGCGTTAACAAAAAGTCTAATCGCGAGGATAAAGAACATGTATGTTGTCAATGGCTGGAATTTCTGACTGCTGAGACAAACTTTCGTTGCTATTGTTCATATTGTACTGGATTCACTTACTTCAGAGTTGTTCTCGAAAGTAGTTGCTTAGTCACAGATAAGTTGCTGTTTTTAGTAGAGTCAATTATACGGACAAGCAAGGCAAATAAATGTATGTATTGTCAATTAAAATAAGTTATAAAGATGTACCAAAAAATTGTATAAAATGTACACAACTTGATCGTCTGAAGTTACACAAGCCTAGACCTTAGTTCAGTTTTTTTTTTCTTTTCCTAACCCATACCAAGCGAGACAGAAGGACAACACATATCGATTTGTGTTTTCTTGGTGTGGGTTGAAATGAAATGCGCTTTTTTGTCCGCCCAAAACAAGACCTTATGTCGGGACCGGTGTGGGTTCAGATTGATTTGGAGGATTACCAACCGGCTCCCACTTCAATGGCTTCAATTATCGGTTATCGATGTTTCTTGTCCCGATTTTGAACTGGTTGGAATTATGCGACGGTAACAGGTATCTTAATTGGCGTTAATTTTATTTGTTTGAAAACAAGACGAAACTCCAGTGCACACTCCATGGTTCTGTGGCCGTATGCGCTGATGTTGGAATGAAGGTCAACGTGGACAAATCGGAGGTTATGGTCGTTATCAGAACGCCTGTTCAATGCACTCTACATGTTAGTGGATTCACATTTAAGCAGGGGGAGAAGTTTAAGTATCTCCGGGTCTTTTTCACGAGTGCTCGAAGGAGAGATGCGGAGCTTTCCTGTAGGATTGGTGAAGCTGGATCTATTTTGAAACAGTAATCTGTAATCACGAAGACCGTGCTTGGTATCAGTATTTATTCCAACTCTCACCTATGGTCATGGAATTATTACCCATAATGACCGAAAGAATAAGATCGCGAATACAAGCTGCTGAGATGAGATTTCTTCGTGCTGTTGTGGGAATTACGCGCTGGGATAAGGTGAGAAACACGGTAGTGGGCGAGAAACTCAACATTGAGCAGCTGCTTTCTCGAACAGAAAGGGCTATGCTTCGTTGGTTTGGCTTGGCAGGCCCACAACAAGTTGTTTAGACCAAGTCCACAAACTCGCCAAGTTATGCTTGGGCATAACTCCTGATGAGTTAGTGTCAATGGCAGAGGATCGAGTTGACTGGAGATCTCTCGTGTAGGGTTTACTCCCGCGAACTCCTAAAGGTTACATGCGGGTCAGAAGATTGTGAGGACTATGATGATGATGAAAACAAGGCATTGCCCTATGTCAAGTGAGAAGTCAGATGAGACAGACATGTTTATGTGTAACCACCACTTAAAGTATCGTTTTTAACACGCTTTTATATTGCGAACACTGATCGGTCTGATAACGTTTATAGACAATCGTTGCTGCGCCATTAGTAGGAAGAAAAGAGATCGTAGAAGTTCGCAGTCGGGTTATCATCCACATGCTTCGAGAGGAATAAAGGTGTTTTGGGCGCTCTGACTCACAATGTATTTTTTAGTGCATTAAGTGACCTCGACGTAGTGGGTATGTGCGTAGACTCCTAGGCACTTGGACCTATGTTGTCAAGGTTCCCAGTATGACGAATAATTTTCACGGCGCTATATCGGGTCCCTGATAATGTTCAAAGAGGATAACGGCTGACAGTGCAAAGCCGGCATACAGTTTTAGGACCGTGAGGCAACAACACGCATACCACGAGTGGTTACCGTAGAAGCTAGGGCGCCATCCATATAATAATTAATATAATTATTAGGTCGCAACAATTCAGTCATCATCTTCGGGTCCTACGCGTACAATTAAGTTCCCGGTTAACAAATGCCTCCTTAAGACAGAACTTTCGTTTGAGCACACCGCCTTTTGAGCACACCCTCATCTTTTCCACTTTGAAGAACACTGGACAAGACTTTTGAATTATGGCATTGTGATTATGGCTATATTAGAATATTGATTGCTTCGACATTCGGGTCGGATTTGTAAATTATACAATCCGTGTGCGATTTTAAATGTGGTAAGGAACCTGTTCCCGAGCGAACTGTATTGCCGAGTGAGTATGTAAGGTGTAGAAGGCAGCGACAGAAGACACGTCACCTCTTTAAAATCGAACTGTCATTCATAGCAGAAATGTATCTAATGTCTACTATATTGTCAATGTGTCCTAGTATGCTGAGCATCTCTCTCAAGTCATAGACATTTATGAGCATCCTTTCACCTTATCATTGCAGTATTTTCCATGAGGATCATCCTGTTTCTCTGTTTCTCGTCTGAGTTATCTGGAGTATGGATCATCTAATGTATGAATATCCCCGCGGATTAATGTGACGGACCAAGTCAAATGTTCACCATTCCAGTTGGAGTTTCCACTACATTTCAAAGTAGCCCAGTTTTCGATAGTGTCCACATGCCATTAATTTGATAAGTGTTACAAAAATCGTTGATTTTTTTCTGTTGAGTGAGTTAGTCTGGATTGACATCAAATGGGAAAAATGTACATGTTTTATCTAGTTCGTACTCCGATTCGATTCCGAAAGTCGATTTAATTGGTATGTGCAATTCGTGTTCGTCCGTTGCTCTCGACGAGAGTGTGACTGCAAACTAAACTGTGTACATTTCCTGACGCAGACCTGCAGTCTGCGTGAAGATCGTAGTCTACATGTTTGTAAGGCCTTATTGACACACAAATAGAAGCCAATAGACCATACACAACATTGCACTTTCACTCATTGGGTGCTGGAAATGATTCAAGCTTATGGTTTTCTTAAACAAATTTATCTTGAACGATGTGTCTCACTTCTGTTTATATGGACTGGACATGTATGTGAATCAACAAAACTGAGGGAGATTCTCAGACAAGACAATCTCTGAAGACCTTAGGCAATAACTGAGGTACCATCTCCATCCGCTACGAACGACATTCTCAGTGGATGGATCGTCTTGACTTTTGGTCTACAATAGGACGAAGTTTTGTTTTACGAAGTAAGACAAAAGTTATCATTGGGCCCCTGTTTCAAATAAAATCGAGCGAATGCTTTACTAGCAATAAAATTCAAAAAATACCACCAATTTTCAAGTAAAAAAAATCATCTCGTAGGATAACCTTGTAGAAGAAATATTCTTAAATATATATATATTAAATATATAAATATTCTTAAGGTTTAAGGTGACATAGGTTTTTTTTTTCTCTATTAAAAGATTAAAATGCAGAGTAGAAGCTCCAAAAGTCCCAGAGCTTGTCAACCTTTTCGAAAAATCAACTTCTCTGGACACTTTTCAGGATCTGTAGAAAATAAGTTTATTATTCATAAATAGTCTTATTTTATTGGGGAAAAATTTGCTTTGTTTTATTTAAAAGCAAAAACTTAAAAGCCTTAGTGAGATGCTCAACTGGCTTGAAATAGCTGCAGAGAGTGATTTGCTTCGTATTTTTTGTAAATTGATTTCTTACAATGTTTGTGCGTAAAACCACCAGGTCGAGCATATGGTGAGGTTCGGTGTTTTCGGCGTACCATTTGATCAATGCATTTATGCCTGCAATTGCCTCCAATGGCTTCTGGATAAGACATTTTTGTCATTCCCACAGTCTCGATATCTGATTCGTCGTTATGAGTATCAACATCCTCTACCTCGTTCTTTTCTTTAATTGTCAAATTTCGAAGTCAAATTGAAACTCAATCCTGTTTTCGACAGCAATGTACTGACTTCTTAAATATGTTCATTATAGAAATGATCCGAAACAAACAATTCCTACAGACTAGTGTTATCATTAGCATTAAATTCATTGTCATCCCAATACAGTACATCTTTCCCCCTGCATTTTACAGAATACCTTCCGGAAGTTCGTCGCAAGCAAATCTGAGCAACAAAATGATATTACGAATGTTATGCATTTTTAACAAAGCTTCTATTGGCATATTTTCTTGGGCAACAACGGTAATAGTCAAAGACAACTGTAACTGGCACGCAGGTGCCATGGAAATATATATTCAAGTATATAGTCAAGTATTGTACGTCGTTTATTTTGATCTATATCTGCAGAAGACTGCTGCTTTAGGATTATCCAATCCTATTAATCCATACTACAAATTGAATAAATCGAAAGTGACTACTACTTCCTTCCCTCCCTAGGTTTTGGAAAACCGTTTCGGTGTCTTTTCCCAACAGGGGAGGAATGGGACTCTAAAGAACCCATCAACAACTCGACATCCACCCAAGTCTGTACGAATGGATCGAAGATGAAAAGAGGCACAGATGCGGACATTTTCTCCGAAACTGTACACATGCAGTGCTCTATCAGACTACCTGACTACGGCAGTGTTTTCCAAGCGGAGGTCCTGGCGGTCAAAGAAGGGGCCAAAATGATATCATTGCTGAAAATACCACCAGCCGGTATTGCCGTTCTAATCGACAGTCAAGCCACAATCAAAATCTGACCTCAAATGTCAGAAAGAATAAATGACAAAATCATGGAACTAGCTAATGCTAGCAAATTAAAGGTGAAAGTCTCTTACCACTTGTGAGACTACCCGAATGCTTTGGCCGAGGTTCAACAGCGTATGGCCCGAAATTCTCCTCCTATCAAGTAAAGGGCTGCTGCGTATGGTAGTCGGCGCGCTAACCTGTCATAATCATTTGGAATATCAAAAAAATGGGACTTACCCAGGATACCACATGCAGGAGCTTCTGGGTCCGAGAGGAATTAGAGGATACCCCTCACTACCTTTGACAATGCCCCAGCTTCTACCTACTAGAACATAGAACACTGGGAAAATTCTTTTTCCAAGATCTTCAGAAACTTGCAGAAATTCCGCTCACGTATTTTTGCAGGTTCGTTAGAACTTGAATAGCTGGTCCAAACACGAGTAGGTAATACGAGGTTAAAATGCCCCCCATGGACAACACAATGTGTTCATTCGGACCTGAGTGAGGTATGGTCCTTCCACATCTACCCACTTACCTAATCTAACCTACATCGTTAATTTAAATTGGACACATAACCGAATCCTCTAGTTGATCAGACGTTCACACGAACTTCGAATAGGAAAACTGGAGTCGCATTGATTAATTTTTTTCAAATCGAAGAAGCTAATGTTGCTACGATTGTTGATCTTCCTAGGGTGGTTTGATGATACTCATCTTAACGACTTGATTTTCACTGTACATGCTAAGATGGGCTTACCAATTTGCACGATTCGCAAAGAAGATCGTAAAGTCGGCTAAGTATAACACTAAGATGGAGAAATGGTGGATCATAAGACAACAGAAACTAACACTTTAATAGCTTTGACGAACTTTCGTTTTAGAGAATAGAATTAAAATAAAACATAGAATTAATTTTAGAAGGAAATTTCAACTAGTACGATTACCTAATTCATTTACTAATGAATATAAATTCCCAGCAAATAATTCGATAGCGACTATCAATAAACTACTGGACACATTAAAGGCTCCAATCCATAGAATCCGTAGAGTGCGTTGCGTTTTGTCAAAAAATTGACAGCTCATAGGCCCTAATGAGAGGGAGAGAGACAACAAATGCGACGCACAAGTGTATCCAACACAGCGGTTGAAATTGGTCAACTTTTAACTTTTTTTGGAGTTGACTGACGTTTCCATGGAAATTTATTCGTGTGCTCTTCATTTGTTTGTCTTTACGATATTTGATGAATGAATGAATACCAGAAATTAAGTATGTATCCTAGAGATGCCCAACTTCACAGCTGATTCATCGACAACTTCACAGCTAGTACATCGACGAACTTGGGAGTCTTTTTTACAGTTATTCACGAAATAACGTAAATGCCGTTCTATGATTGGTCAATTTGGCTTTAGAAAACGATTTAAAAAATGGTTGCCAAAATTTTAAGGGACAAGAGAGGTATAAGATGGACATCACTATCATACTTCATTTCTGATGAATAGCTTTTGTTTTTTTAGATCAGTTTTTAATTGAGTTCTTATAATTTCCGAACTTTAAAATTTCGAATTTCTTTGATTATTACAAAGTGTATTGCACAGGCAACGTACTCATAGAATTGGCCGCTTACGCAACGTAAAGCAAATTTTCTGTGTATTCTAAAAGCGCGAAAACAGCCGCGAGCCCCGAAATGAAGTACTAACTAACTATACTCAGTACTTCATTTCTGATATTTATGACCAACGAAAGTTATGTACATACATCAGCAAACGGTCCTTAATCTTTTACAAATAAAGCTCTGAATGCGTCCCCGAATAAATTTTTGTTGTTGTTATTTATTCACTGTAGTTGTGTAGTTCCTTACGTGATAGATTTATTGTGGATCCTTTATTGCATTCGAGTGAATAAGTAGAAAGTAAAAATGTACAATTCAAGGACCATAACGAACATATCGTTTACCTGGCAAAGAGGAAACCGTGTTTACGAATAAAATTGTGCCAAACGGATTTAAATGTTCTTCATTTGCATTCTCAGACCTTTCTCTCTGCGCATTAAAATTTCATTAATTGGCATACATACTAACTTCCAATTTTCTTCGGTTGTCATTACTTTCACCTCGGACAGCGATTTTTGTGAATTCGATATATGTATTTTATTACTCGATATATTTTATTCACTTCTATTTCACTCCGGTCGCCGATTTCGTATTTATATCCTGCGCAATCAATTTATCACTGATGAAATTAAACTTCCACTTCCAGCGCCAGAAACACATTCGATGATTGCATATCTTAAGTCTAGTTTCTGTGAATCTTACGTATGCAACAAAAATTGTAGAAATTATAGCCCCTAAAACTCTGCAATTCTTGACTGAGTTTTGTATGATTGCAGGTATATAAATGAATTAACGTACCGGGTCCCGTGATGATTAAAATAAAATGTTTCCAAAACAAAGTTGCTTGTTGGAGCTATGAAAAAGTCTTCTACTATAACTTTAAGGTATTGTCTAGGCCACGTGGACAACACCGCTCCAGCCCGAAGAGTCTTCGACTCCGAACCAGTGGGATAACGCAATAGATGACGCTCACGGAACGGATGGAGCACACAAGTGGAGGAGGACCTCAACCAACTTGATGTGAAGAATTGGATGCAGCTGTCTAAAGATCGTGCCAGCTGGAGAGGCTTGTTGGTTGAGGCCCTGGTCCACCCCGGACTGTACAGCCATTATAAGAAGAAGAAGAAGAACTTTAAGGTATGAAGGCAACTTCCGTTGTGGGTATTACAAACGTGTAGGACATTTTCAAAGTAACAAGAAAAGTCATCTAAACATGAGGAAACATTTGTGACCAATTAAGACATCCCATAAAAAATGCCTGAATTAGACATGTTCATTGATGCAGATTGACGATTGTACTAACTCAGGTGAACTCCAGTATCTACTGTTGATAAACGTCGATACGTCATCGATGTCGGCCAGATTGTGCAGTCATCATTTTTTTTTTTACTTAAGAAGGCCTACAGACATTCTGCAGCGTGTGAGTGTTCAAAAACGCATGAAAAAAATACGATTTAAAAGAGCAGATTTTCGACATCTATGAAACCCATAGTCGGACTTTTCTTTCGTTGACTGACTCAGCATCTATGCACTTCACAACAAACCAACCACTTTAACAGTTAGTAAATTACTTAGCTGAAAACAAACAGAAGGAGACAAAATATGAAAAGGACGCTACTCATCTTAACACTTAAACGAATGTGAGAATAAAGGAATATGAAAACGGCGTAAACCAAGGGACTTTGACAAGGACGGTATACATACAATATTGTCTATGGAAGGTGCCTCAGATATGTTTGAAGCACTTAACTAAACCACGATGTTGTAGCTGCACTGAACAATAACGAGGTCACCGTCGCCTGCTTCATCAAAAGGGTGATTTTTTAAAAGCTATAGGAAAGTTTTTCAAAAAAATAAACACATAAAATTCAGAAATATGCATGAAATCTTTAGTTGAATCGATAGTACTTTTTGTAATTAAATGTTTGAAGATTATTTCATGCAAATGTTGACCTTGGTTGCGCCTCAAATGGTCCATCCGCTTAGTCCAATTTTGGCATACTCTTTCCAACATTTCGGCCGGTATCTCACGAATAAATGCTTCAATGTTGTCTTCCAATGCGTCAATTGAAGCGGGCTTGTCTGTATAGACATAAGCTTTAACATAGCCCCACAAAAAATAGTCTAAAGGCGTTAAATCGCACGATCTAGGCGGCCAATGAACGGCGGCAAACGAACGTGAAATAAAATGTTCACCGAACTCGCCTCTCAATAAGTCCATTGTTGCGCGTGCTGTGTGGCATGTGGCACCGTCTTGTTGAAACCACATGTCATGCAAGTCAAGCTCTTGCATTTTGGGCAAAAAAAAAAATTGGATATCATCTCACGGTAGCGCTCACTTGAGGAAGTACGGTCCAATGATGCCACCAGCCCATAAACCGCACCAAACTGTGACTTTTTCTGGATGCATTGGTAGCTCTTGCGATGCTTCTGGCTGATATTCACTCCAAAATCGACATTTCTGCTTATTTACGTACCCATTGAGCCAAAAATGAGCAGACCATAAAATGGAAGAAGCGCGCGATGAACTTTCTTAACAGAGCACGCATTTTGATAATTGTTCGTTTGTAAGACGATTCACGGTTAAATTATAGACCAAAATGGATGTGTTTGACAGTGAAACAAAACACGAAACGTGTTTCAGCTGTTTAAACCAGTGTTGCCAAAAAGATAGTAGCTAAAAAATCACCCTTTAGAAAACAAACCAAGCTTGCCCAAGCTTCTCACTAAATATGTAGCTTGGACATAAGCAAGTGCTTAAACCTGTCTGAGAATGGAATAAAATTCTGGCCATGTACCAACTAAAGTAGTGATTTAATTATATACTTGTACTGTACATTTTTCAAAGAACTTAGAACCTTTGCCATGTGTTTACCATAAAACAATGGTATTCAGAGATCTTGGAATCACAACAGTTGAACTTAAGACTATTAAAAGGTTTTCTTCCAAATGACGACGAAAGTAATGTTTCAAAGGAACCCAAACCTCCTATTGCAATGTCCCCGAGTCCGGTTTGGACGCGGCATAAGGAAGAACTTTCCGTAGTAAGTGCTATACAAAAGTGAGGTTGCGGCTGAGAAGTGCATGCGATGTGAATCGATTTCTTTCAAACGACCTGATGCAAGCAAGTGCCAAACCGGACGAACTGTATACGAGGTAAAAATGTCAGTACACATTCCCCCGGGAGCAGCGGCAGTTGATACCATACTGATAGAATGCATGATTTAGCTACTCCCGAATGTAACAGACTACATTCAATGTGTCATCGCAATTTATAAAAAATGTTGAATGAAATACGTGGTATAATAATTTTTGAGAGAAATCGACTGGAAATATATCTATCAGGTTTGTCAGACTCCACGTGGGTGGAGGAGCATTGGAATAAATATTACCCGCTTATCTCCACACAACCGTTGAATTAAAATGTGTAATTAAATATGTATGTAGTGATGACATAAATCATAGATAGATAGGTCTAGTGATGACAAACCATATAAAAGTGCATCCACAAACATACATAAATAGTTGCCAGCTCATAGGCGGTGCCGTAACTAGGCTTTTATGCTCCTGGTACGAGCGGCTCGTACCAGGAGCCTTCATTTGTGTTGAATTGAAATTGGTCCTGGTCATTTTTGCGCGCGCCTGGGCCTATGCCCTGTGCCTGGACACCGTCCACTGTTTATAGGTAAGAGCATTGTTTTCTGTATAACTTACCAAATCTCAGCTGTCGCTTCTACGAGCAATCGAACGCAGTCCAAGCATCCTCGAGCTGCTGCATAGTGTAGTGCCAATGCACCTCCGTTGGGCCTTTCGATGGAAGAAATGCTCCCCGAGTGCAATGAATCGTACTTGTCAAACTGATGTGAATGCATTTTGTTGGTAGATGAGTTTAGACTATCTGCGCAGTCAACCGTTCTAAAAAGTAAGAAATGAAAAATAAATGTTTGAGAAATTTTAAAAAATACATTGCATACTTTTTGGAGGAGATACGATTTCTATTGCCTAACCTATGCAACGGGTAGAGAAAACAACGTTGAACGTAGCCTAGCTTATGCAACGGTTTTTTGATAGACTGAAAGCTTTAAGCTTTGATTGGACAAAAAAAGTAGATTGAACTCATTTTGGTTACGCATTCCTCTATAGATTTGTGTTTATTCGGCATGAAAATGTGTTTACTGGAGCTTCTTATTATCTGCCCATTAACCTTTGTGTCTATTTAAGGTGCGGTGAGAATGTGACGTTATTACTTCTTATCCAAAAGAAGGGATATGAAAGGCAGGTGCATTACATCGAATTCGATGCACTAGTCAGAAAGCTTAGCTCAGACGGAGCAGCAATACGGTAAAATGGTATACAGGTGGATCAAGATCTGATGAAGGAACAGGCAAAGTACTACAAACCCATGGGGAAACGCACCAGTATCTTTCAAGCAGAAACCTATGTCATTGATAGATGCGCTCAAATCAATCTTAACAGGAACTGTACCAACTGCGACATAGCAATAATGTCGGACTGTCGTGCCGCTATTCTGGCACTTGACTTGACCTATATCAACAAATCCAAGCTTTTGTGGGTATGTATACAGTAGCTTAAGAAGCTGAGAATGAGTAACTGAGTAAAACTCTGCTGGATTCCTGGCCATACGTGAATAGAACGCAATGAAATGGCCGACTCTCTCGGTAGGGCAAGAGCATCGGAACTCTTTATAGGCCCTGAATCATTCTGCGCTATAGGAGACCACGTCCTACTACAAAGCGCTCATGGCATGAAGCAGGCCAAGAAACTCTTTTGTCAATATAACCAGAAGAGGTTTGAGGCGTGTATTACACTGATCAAAAACAACCATCGTATCCGAGAAGGTCTCTGCAGATTCTGAGGGGAATCTAACGAAATCCTAGAACATATACTCGAATTTTGTGAGGCACACAAAAGACAAAGTAATCTGGGCAAGCACCAGAAGATGAATTAAAGTCAATAGAACCATCTCACATTCTCAGATTCATAAAGGAAATTGGCTTAGTGAGAATACTCTAACATACGTTTCTTCCAACTTCGCACAACTTCGCACGTATTGGGAGCTCTTAAGAAAACAAAAGGTACGGACGGGGCACAATAGATCCAAAGGTCGCGGTGCAATATGCACTCAACAGTAATAATAATAATTAACTCCTATCCAGTTAAATGACAAATCTATACGGGAATGGTACCTTCAGGAGAAAGAGACAAAATTAAGGTGAACGTGTGGTCAAAGATTTGTTCCGTGGAAGTGCTCGAAACATGGTATGTTACAACTTTTTTGCAAGCTTTGCCAATATTGGGCATTGTAAACAAACGCCGTACATTTGTACCATCCGAATTTTTTAATCCAAAAGGAAGAGCAGTGGAATTATAAATCTTTGTATTCAGCTGCAAAGATCCTAAAAGAAAGCCAAAAATGATACTCCATTGCAACAGAAGCAAAGCTGGTGTTGACAATATCGACAAATGACATGGTGAATATTCAACAAAGAGAAGAACTTGATTACAACAAACCGTAGAAGGTTGTTCCTACAACAGTTGAGTGAACAATATTAGCCATGGCAGAAATCCGGAATCATGCGAAATTTTCCATCGCGTAGTGGAATTGAAAGTATGAAAGCAGCGACTGTAGGAATCTTCCAGTAAGGGCTCACAATTTCGGCAGAATCAAGCAGAAGGGAAATTGTTGGCTATGTCCCATAAGGAGATCAACGCGAAAGTTGAAAAGCCTGCTAAAATAGGAAAATCCAATTTGTGCTGAACATTCAGTAGATATAACTCAATCTGAAAGATGTCTATCCAAAAATAGCACTTTTTTATACAGTTTAATACTTTTCTTTTTTCAAACAAAATACAAAAGTAATGTCAACTGCATACCAAATAGGAATTTTTAGTATTTTTTTAAAATGTACAAATGCAATTTTTCTAGTTGGATTGCATCCAGGACATCATATTTAGTAGATAAAGGAATATTTCGTCATATGTTTCCTTATCTTAACCTTCCTAACAGTCCCAGGATAAGTTTGAAAAAAAGTTGCTACCGATGGAAGTTCGTTGGTCACAATTGTGTGAAGGGCGGTCAAAATTGTATGAATTTGGGAATTGTCAATAATAAGTCCGCATTTGTCTCAGTTTTTGTCATTGGCTTATACCCATCTATCTGCTATTTTAACCTAACACAGCTTCATTCTTTATTTAATATGTACGATTTGCTGACAGCCGAATTTCAAAGCGACTGTTCTTTTTTTGATTAATTTGGATTTGTTTATTTGTATAGTCCAATACTTGGGGGCCGGATATTTAGAAATTATATATGGAAACGAAATTGGAAATAGTGTAGTGACAATAAAAATCTGTACTAAAATATATTACACATGATATAATAAGAATGGCCCTAAAGTCCTTACTGGACAAGGTGGTCGTCGATACAAAAACAAACACTACAAAACAAATCTACAGTTTAACGCCGACTCCGGTTGGATTTGAGAAGATTTTTCTAGACGCTTACATTCTTTGAGTCGAAAGATAGAGGAGTGAATTATGAAACTTTGTGTCATCGATTGAAGCAAAACACCACAGCGTTAGAGTTGACGCACTTCCTTACTACGCCACGGCTGAGAGTGTTGCAAATGTGGAAAAATGATCTTTGTAATATGGAGTTGTTGCATGCTCTATTCATGGCGTAAACGTCATATACTTCTACAGACCTCGTTAGCCGCAAGAGCCTTTTAAGTGTAGTAATACGTTCAACACAGCTGCACTTTAAATTCACCTACTGAGGATGTATTTGTTATCAAATGCTGATATAATCGGATCTCTCTTCATCGGTACACTGGCTTAGCTTTTACAGAATTTCCCCGGCCTTCCATAGAAACCACACCAGTGTGCGGCGGCCAACGAGCGTGATACAGTCTTTAAAAGCTGACGCATTTCGTTCTCAACGGAGATTAAAATCGCGTGAAAGCGACTTTTCCGAACCAGACAATTTGTTTTAGATTATTGAGAGGGTGAGGGATAGAGATAGAGAGATAGAGGAAGAGAGAGAGAGAGAGAAATAGAGTGAGAGAGATAGAGAGGGAGATAGTAATAACATCGAAGAATGGAGATTGTCCTTGTTAAAATTATACCATGTTACTAATACCTTTAAGTATTCGGAGTGAAGTCACAGAGCGTTCCGAAGGAAGAATTCGATAAGAGGTACATGCACGCATTGCTCTCTAAAATGTGGAGAGTAGAAAACAATACTCTGGGAATAACATTCAACGTTCATGTATTACAAAAAAAGATTCTGTGTTTGCGACTTAGTTAACGTCTAGTGGTCGCACCTACGGACTAGAAGAAAGTGGAGAATCTCCATCCGTACATTTTGCATTGCCCCACAGTCTACGGTTTGCCTAGGTAAACAATGCTCAGCTTCGAATTCAAATTTGGAGGATAATATTTTTTTGAACTTGGATGGTGGATCTGGAACTTTAAACATTACATCATAACCTCTACCACAACAACAAAGCTTCAGTTGCCCTTTACACGAGCACGGGCAGAGATAGGATATAATATTTTGTGATTTATTCACTTTTTGCCATTGCTATCTGCAATAAAATGAAGAAATGATACGACTCGCAAAAGGGACGACTTTTTCAATCAAGCACATTGCATTTTTGAATGTGTATACTAAATTATCTTGCTGGTTTCTTACCTGTATCGAACTTTTCTTTTAACACTTTTATTCTACAAATGTTTCTAGTTGACGTTAACTACCACAACGACGAATAACCAAAATATCAAAGCCTACGTAAGAGGCATTTCAAAATAGATGTAGCAGATCATCTACAGTGCGCAGTGCAGGGCAAAATGGGTTTAGAGCATTCTAAACGCATTCAAAACTAAACGAGTGCTCTTCACCATACTGTGTAGCACGAATCTGTCGCTGGGTTTCGTAATGGATAGCAAACTCAGCTGAAAACATACGAATATATTCGGAGGTGCAATGTGGTGAAAAGTGCCTGAAAAGGTTTCACCAGAATAAATACGAGTACGGAGCCCTTCTGTCAAATCAAAGACATTTTTCACCTTCCGCCGCGCCGAAGGCACGTGGAGGCCTTCAGAGCGGTTGGACTAAACACGATTAGCTTTTGAATGAAGGTCCAACCTGGACAATATACGTTACACCCATCTTTACCCACCTTTGCACCCACCGTTAAATTTCAAGAATGTATTTTTCAAACGACAACTTGAGGAAACTACTTTTTCTATATTGCCTTTAAACACTTGTCTTGTGTGGTTTCAATTTACAATTGGAGAGTTTCCTTCGTTTTTATTCACACTACCTAGTATATAAACCAAAAATGAAGTATTATAGAGATTCTTCAGATTCTTCAGCTGATTGACCCCTAGTCTATCAACGAATTTCGGCGGCTTTTTGAAAGTTAATCATGAATTTTTGACAGTTCTTCACGAAACAACGTAAATGCTGTTCTCTGATTGGTCAATTTGGCTTTAGAAAACGATGTAAAAAATGGTTTCTAAAAAAATTTTAAGAGGCAAGATAGGTAGAAGTTGGACGTCTCTATCATACTTCATTTCTGATATAAACAAACAAGATTTTAAACTAAAACATAATAAACTTTCATTGCGTTGCTATGCCCTGCCACTGGTTGAGAGAATGCCATCCCCTGACAATTTTGGTTCAAATTTTCTCTCCAATTTTGTTTGTAATTGTTGTCGTTGTTTGAATTGATGTGTTGGATGCAGATGGAGTTGAACATTCTTAAATCTCTGAGTACATAAGATGACATTTTAATTGGGAATTATAATAACAGCCGACAGACAAACATACATCCTTTCAATTACACACAAGAACCTATGACTGCACAATTTCGAAGTCACAATTCGGACTGAAGGTTTCCAAACATGGCCTGCCTTGGCCTCTTTTAAAAACTTTTGAATCTGTCAACTGATTATTCAGTTAATCAATTTGATGTCTTTGTTAACGGCTTTCATTGCAATTGATGAATAGTTTTAAAATTTAAATTGATTAAGAAATACATTTCTGGACCAGGATATACTGCCACTGCCACTTTCGATCGCAATGTTTTACGAGGCACATTTTCTTGCAACACAACTTTCAGCAATAGTCAAGCATAATAATTGTTATCCATCACAGCTTTGAGTGACTATAAAACCCATGAATTTCGATGTGCACAGTTTCTCGAAAGTTTGACGTCAATTTATTTATCATGTAATTGCAAAGAGTAATGGTGGGTGAACAGGGTTAGAAATCATAACAGGCACACTGAACACGAAGAGAAACACCTTCAGTATAGCTTGTCCGCAAATTTAAGCTTGAATTTATTCACACAAGTGCTACATTTTAGCACTTAATATACGAGCAGTTTCAACCACTTGCATACTTTACGATTATGCTTGGCAAAACCACAGAGGAGAGAGAAAGCGCATCTACATAATCACAGAATTCTTATTTCTTTTTTCAGGTGGTTTACCTTAGACGTACCGCAATATCTTTGCACTTTCTACATGGAACACTTCTACTTTTAGCCTTTGGCTTTGTGCGGTGTGATTGTGATCTCGTTTTAACAACAGCATTTGTTGCATTTCTCGAAGACACGCACTTTCTTTCACAATTAACCACTTCAGAATTTCGCAGAATATTTGCTCTTCTTTGACTGAAGTAGCCATTTCCACTTGTAAGAATTTCATCGTCACTCACATAATTGTTGTTAGGCAAACCGACACTTCGCTTAAACACCCGCGGCTGGTGATGGCATTTCCGAAGCACCTCCATCCTCTTGTGACGGAGTTCAATGGAGAATATTAATCGAACACGAATAAGCTGTTGCTTGACTTCCGATTTGAGTTGTTTTAACCGCCGCTTGTTCTTACGAACTTCCAACTTATGCAGCCAACAGATGCCGCGCTCGATATCGCGCAGCGATTCTCGGTCGTCCCACTGTGAGATATTCGCCGAATCTAAGTGAGCTTTTCGGCTGCGCCACGGAAGAAGATCGAACTGAGCGAACTTCTTGCTAGCACCATGAACCCACGGGTGAAAGTTTGTCTCTGAATCACTATAACGTAATATCCACGCGTCTATTAGGTCGCCCGAGAAAATTTTGTAAGAACCGTGCAACGCTTGTGCTTTGCCATCTTCACTTTTACGGTGGATTGGTGAAACTGCTCTATTTCGTGAAATGACCGGTTTGATTTGAATATCATTCCAACCCGAAGCAGATGAATTATTAAACATTTTCAAATGGGACAGAAGTGACACGATTCAGCCAAGTCATTGTTCGCAGACAAACTGCCGTGTCTCGCGACTACGGTGCTAAGCAACTGATGCATTTGCTATCCGAAAATGCCAAATTATAACTGAGCTGATAAACTCTTGATTATTTTCATTTCAATGGCCACCTGCCTGTCGCTGTCTCTTTTGTTTGCTTTTTTACGTAGTTCGTCCAACTCGGCATGGTCTGCGTTTGTATACTTAATGCCATCCGAGGGGCAGCCAACTCTTTGGTATTTGGTCACTGTGAGCAAAGCCGCGCCGCCGCCGCCGCCGCTTCGGTTGGCTGGGCTCAGTTTAAGGTCGACTCTGGCCGATGATTAAGTTCTACATACGTGAGCTCACTTGTTGACTGTTGTACACTTGTCCCCAGAGATTGTAATAAAAATTATTCAAGTCCCTTACACAATACATGAGCATAATTTATTTCCTTTGTTAGAACAAAACTGCTGAACCATGATGGTAGGTTACTCATCATGCAATGGATGCGCAAAAGGCGTACAAATGTCCGGTAGTTTTTACTGCAATAAGTTCATGTGAAAAATTTAAAATTAAAAAAGTGAATATCAGTGGGAATTACTATTGTACTCGGGGAGAGTACGATAACTTTATTTAAAAACAGCGGCAACACTTACAAGCGAATTTGAAAGCCAGGAACCTGTTCTTTAATCCAAAATCTTAAAAGCAGCTAAATAAAGAGCAGCTAAAATCTCATTCTTTGTACGTCAAATCGGCAGCAAATCCAGACTTTCTGATGCTGCAAGCAATTTCCAATATAAACAAAAAGTTACACTTCTCGTAATGCAATGTGAGGCAAGGTGACGATGGAGTTATAGAGCTTTTTTATCGACTAAAATCTCAATAATAATTAATATAATAAAAAATCATTCTATTAGTGAGCTGTCAGTCTGAGTTCGCAGTTCTCAAGGGAGGCAAACGCGATCCACATATTCACGACCAAAACATTCGCGATAAGTGTCTGTTTGCTTGTACCCTTTGCTCTCTGCGAATAAGATAATTCCATATGAATGGAGTGTCAGCGTTTGCGAAGTTCGCAATTTGTAGGGAACGCATATGAATGGCACTTTAGTCCAGAAATGAAATATTATAGAGATAGCCAACTTCTACCTCTCTAGCCCCTTAAAACTTTTGACAACCACTTTGTATATCGTTTCTTAAAGCCAAAATCACCAGTCAGAGCCCGGCATTCACGTTATTTCGCTAGGGGTCAATCAGGTATGTTGCAATCTCTATAATACTTTATTTCTTAGTGGGATGTCATATTTTCTAAACTTTACTTGAGGCATTTACTTCTCATTAAATATGTTTATTAATTGCCAAGCTAAATTAAAAATTGCAGTGCATGATGTAAAAAATGTTGTCTTAAACTCCATATTCCCAAGGCAAAAAATAAGCTAGCAATTTTTTTTAAAACGATGAGTCAGGATTTTCTTATTAATTATGACAAGACTACTTCAATGCGGTCAATCTTAAATGGGCTTGGTAAAATTGGTTCCGATTGAAATGAATATGAAGCCGAAGTAAGGGTGATTTTTTAAAAGCTATAGGAAAGTTTTTCAAAAAAAAAAAAATAAACATAAAATTCACAAAAATGCATGAAATCATTATTTGAATTGATAGTACGGTCCATATAATTTCATGTTTGAAGATTATTTCATGCAAATGTTGGCCTTGGCTGCGCCTCAAATGGTCCATCCGCTTAGTCCAATTTTGGCATACTCTTTCCAACATTTCGGCGGGTAACTCACGAATAAATGCTTCATTGTTGCCTTCCAATGCGTCAATTGAAGCGGGCTTGTCTGTATAGACATGAGCTTTAACATAGTGCGTTAAATCGCACGATCTAGGCGGCCAATTGACCGGTCCCGTTGTCCATTGTTGCGCGTGCTGTGTGGCATGTGATACCGTCTTGTTGAAACCACATGTCATGCAAGTCAAGCTCTTGCATTTTGGGCAAAAAAAAAAGTTGGATATTATCTCATGGTAGCGCTCACTATTCACAGTTACGTTACTATTCGCATCATCTTTGAAGAAGTACGGTCCAATGATGCCACCAGCCCATAAACCGCACCAAACTGTGACTTTTTCTGGATGGTAGCTCTTGCAATGCTTCTGGCTGATATTCACTCCAAAATCGACAATTATGCATATTTACGTACCCATTGAGCCAAAAATGAGCTTCGTCTAAACTGACCATAAAATGGAAGAAGCGCGAGATGGACTTTCTTAACAGAGCGTGCATTTTGATAATTAAATTCAATAATTTGCATGCGTTGTCGTTTGTAAGACGATTCATGGTTAAACTATAGACCAAACTGAAGATGTTTGACCGTGGAACAAAACACGAAACGTGCGTCAGCTGTTTAAACCAGTGTTGCCAAAAAGATAATAGCTAAAATTACCCTTTATATACCTAGAGCAAACAAATAGAATACTTTTAGATTCAAAATTGGATAGAAGAAATTAGAAATTAATGGAACAATAATATCCATCTCTACACTACTTCCTAATCAATCCGAAAGAAAAATGTGCCATCTACCCAATAAAACGGACAAAAAACATGGCCAAATGTTTTACAGCCTCCATGGA
Source organism: Eristalis tenax (assembly GCA_905231855.2). Taxonomy (NCBI): domain Eukaryota; kingdom Metazoa; phylum Arthropoda; class Insecta; order Diptera; family Syrphidae; genus Eristalis; species Eristalis tenax. The sequence goes on from HG993128.1 coordinate 50,699,669, forward strand.
CACACAAATATGACAAACAACCACCTCATCGCCAAACCATATACCGAGTACGTCAAACGTTTAATATGAGATATCCAAGGAATAAATTCTTTAACAAGAAAACTCTTTCAGAATTAAAGCCTCGGTGAAATACTTTACTCCCCCTCAGAGGTCAACATAAAAGGAAATTAGAAATAGATACTTACTAAAATCGTTAACCAAAAAAATAGCATACAGCTAATGTCATTTTATTAATTTAAACGGGCAGAATGCCTTGGTGGTGCCGTAGTTTTTAGACCTTAATTTTGAATTTATTATACTTGTCTAAAATAACAATAATAATAATCATAATAACTATATGTACAGCTTGAACAGGTATCATAAGAATGATAAGAATGACAGAGGTTGGTGAAGGGTACTGGCCCCACGCAGACAGGTTAGGTATCATTCATGCTCACAGCGGAAACTTTTTAGCGGAACGTAGATAATCGTTTACTAGCTCTTTTTGTTAATGCTACAGCAAAAATGCAAAAAATCTATCAAAACTCTCTGAAAAAAATGTCATGAAAGTTACTAAAGCTATGTTCCCGCCAAAACAAAATATATCTCGCTCTCAATTTTTAAATGGCCGCAGTAAAAAACGGAAGCTTTGGATTATGTGAAAAGTATGCATAAACGTTTCTTACAAAAGTTTCTATATTCTGTGGCATTTTTTTTAACTGCAGCTGAGGAACAAAGTTGTAATAAATGACACGTAACTACACCCTAACGTAAACTTAGTTGGATTTTTGTTTACAACAAAATAGATCTAACTCTTTTATTGTCAACCGTCACAGTAGTTTTATCTGACGCAGCACTAATACAATTTTAAACGGCATTGTCGAAGCTCTAAAATATTGCACTAAAGATGGATTTAGCATAAAAACTCAAATAATTCAATCAAGGAAAGAAATCGATGTCTAACTAAATTTTGTTCTTGTCTTTAGAACGATCGAGAACGACAAGTATTTGTATTTTTATCAACCCACACTTTAGTATATTTTTTTTAAACTTTTAATAACTAAATACCCAAAAAATCTTAAAAATTCACGCTTTATACGCACAACTTGGGGGGCAGGGTCTATGCACACAGGTTGTTGATCGCTTTCATCTTGGAGGGATGCCACCAATGATCGATCTTGGAGGGATGCCACCTTGTCGATGCTGTGTGTCACATCCTCTCGGCGCCCCCTGGATAGCCTTCGCAACATTCGTTGTAAGGTGAGCTAATATATGCACGGATCCCCTTGCAGTTGTGCAAGATTGTGCAACCCCCCACATACAAATTGGGTTACAAGGCTTGCTTGGACAGATACACAAAGACGACAACACGGCATGCAAAAGAGCAATGATTTGCGAGTGTGCTCCTGGATTGTCAGAACACTGTAAACTTCAGGGACCACTTGCGATAACAGACAAGTAGCACAAGGTTCCTTCGCAAAAGAATCCACACGGCAACTTGGCGATCTCTGGACAGGCGAACCATAGGAAATCAAGAAATCCCAACTCCGGTCGATGAAGTAGTCCTCCCACCTATTATTGAACAAATCTGCTCAGACTGTAAAAAGCTGAAGAACAACAAAACCGCAAGATCAAAGCTGGTCTGGTAGGGTCCATGTGCTGGAAAACATAGTGCGGCGTGCAGATGTAATCGCGAAAGGCACAATCGTTTACAAGCCGGTCCGGTGTCTCGCGCTCCCAATGTGCCGTCGTGGAAGTAGACACAACAATTGAAGAATAGGCGAAGTGCTCTTGTCTTAATGTGAATGAGGATAAAACAATATAAAAAAACACATCACTATTCAGTGCTGGTGGTATCAGTTTTGGGGAGCACCTAAATTCATGAATTCGGAGTCGGTTTGGAGTCAACTGGCAATGCAATGAACCGGGCAACGCACTGGGGTCGCTTTTTTCGCTGAAAATAAACACATTTTCGACGAAGTGAATGCGAGTGTGCAGAGGTTTGGAAAGGCAATCGGGAGGAGTCCAAGGATGCGGGGTATCAGAATGGAAGGATAATTTCATGCAGAAACGGGATATAGTCAGTCTCTGCCACGGGAATGTCGCGAATGAATTTTTTTAAGCAAAATCGGTGATAACCTCACTTGGTGCATGGAAATCGACGATTTGGAGACATGGTTGGATTGTGAAACGATTTTCTCAGTAACTAGGATGAGTCTGAGGTTGAGGGATGCCAGAATGGAAAGGGAATTAAATGTGGAAGAGAAATAAGGTGAGGTTTTTCAAGGGCAGTTCCCTAGTTGGCTCTCTAGAAGCACAATGCATGACATTTCACTTAGCCCCACAGAGGCTAGGACTTGGGTCGGATTCACCGCGGATTTGAGTGGACGATGTCTTGAAATTGATAAAGAACTATCCGAAACAATCCGACAAACACGAATGTGAGGAAACATGTTCATCATTGTGTTTAAACATATTTTTGTTTGGCTACTTTCTAATGTGAGTGGACTTGGGCGAAATGAGGGCTTGTGAAGCGATTCTCTCGAGTCTGGCTTTGAGGAATACCAAAATGGACAGTGCAATGAATAAGGTGAGTATTTAGCCGTTTCCCTGACTCTGGGTGGAAGGAGTCTCAAGTCGAGCTGAGCTACAAGCGGTTGCAGATCGCATATCTCCTGTCTAAGTCTAGAACCGGGAGGATGAAAACCGTGATCTTCCTACCGAAGGCAGGGAAATGCTCACTTGTGAAGTAAGTCTTTAAGTTCGGTGATAACAAGATGTGCAGAGTGGTAGATAGAGGCACACATCCCTGTGGTGACGATTTTCCTATCGCGCGCTCTGGGAAATGTATATCTACGATCGGGGATGTTACGCAGTCGCCCCTCTTCGAACTAGCGAATGCGGCAAAGGTTTCAATCCGCAGAAAGTCCTCAGAAAGTCCTCCTTTCCTTCCTGGAACGTGTACCAGGGCTACAGGCCGCAAATGGGAACTATAGCCAAAAAAAAAAGAGTTTCCTTTTTTTCTCTGAACACACAAAAGTTTTAGACAACTTGAGCGAGACTGAAATTATCTGGCCATTAATTGTAAAAAAATGTCTGTCTGCCTAAGTGCCATCAGACAACATCCCTGTGACTCAGGGCAGCCAACTAAATAAAACATAAATGTACACCCAGTTGGTTTGCAATAGTAAAATCGTGTGGACGTGTTTTTAATTTTTCTCTTCGCAGCTTTCTTTACACAAGGAAGATGACTTTTTACTTTATATTCCTCTGGGACTAGCTCAACCGACAGGACTTGACAGTTCTTGTGCTGCTCACAAATTGAAATTGAGAACCTTTGGTTGGAATATAAAAAATGCACAAATTTGACTTTGTGACAATTACATTCTTATGAGGTCGTTATGACATGCGAACCTCACGTCTGCCAAATTACGGGCGTTAGCTTAATTTTAGGTGGTAGGTTAAGAGGAAAGTTGATTAAGTTTAAGCTAAGCTAGGGAAGGCGTTGTCTCTTTTGTAATCTTTAGTAATTCACTGAATTTAATAAAAATTTGTTTCAAATGAAAATTATGAAATATTATCATGTTGTTGACGATAGCGTTCAATCAGTACCCCTAACCTGTGTTCGATTATTTAGAACTACAACATTTTTAGGTTTGCCAAAAGTCAAGACAAAATGTAAAAGCAACGTAAGCGAAATAGGGTGCAATTCCTTAACTCCCGCTACCAACCGCGTTCAACGATGTATAATCAACTTTAACTTAGGTTATCAACAAGAATACGCCCTTTTAATAGGACTCCCGTTTGAGCGACCTGCTTCGTTCTGCGAGATAAATTCTGTATAACAGCGAGCGGTTAGAACTATGAACGTCTTACATTCCAGAAAAAACGGTAAGTAATGAGCTAGAATTTACTACACAGCACAGATTGATACGGGATAACTTTAGTGTTTCGGCATTGCAGTCCATTAACTCAAAGCGCGAAGCTCTGCAGTCTGCAGAAGTGACCATGATGACTTTATGAGCAGTGTCGCAAAAACGCTTTGCTCATTTTTGTGTTACACTTCAAATCTTGGAGTTTAAGCATTATTGCCAACAAATGTGGACTTACTTGTTTCATAAGAGTTTCTGGCAAGGGTCAGTCAAAGGAAGTAAAAATCGTTCTGTTCCAAAATAAGTTCCGATTGTCAGGAAAGGTTGTATTAAAAAAAAATTCTAATGAAGTACTCCTTACACATTCTTCGTAAAATGGAAGAAAGGAAACTATAATTTAAATGGTCTGTCAGGTGTGTGCGTCTCATGCGGTTAATAGGATGGTATTTACCACCGGTCTCTTGGTCGTCGGTATAGCCGGATGCAGACACACAAACGGGTGGTTTGGCTTGAGTAACACTTAAATTAAAATATATTTCTGTATACAATACTTAAGTTCAACGTATGCACATATTTCCTTATGCATTTGTTTTAAGCTGCTTTGTATTCAGAAAGTACGAGAAAGAAGCATCGCAACATGAAAAGAACTAATTTTGCCTTTTTTACCCACAATGAGGGGTTCACGCTTAATGCTTGCAACGCATTGGTGAACTCTAGTACCTTGCAAAGGTGCAGATGTGTTGATTCGAGATTTAAAGCAAACTACCGACTGCGGTTGTACCATTAAGAGACACCCTACAGTGTATTCGATCTAAGGTATTTGGGGGGCACATTTCATTGAAAAGGTTTAATATTTTTAATGTGATTCAGGTGGCATTTCCGAAATAAATTTTTCAATCAGGTATAAAATACTTGTGCTACATTTTCCTTCGCGTTTTTTCCACGTTCAATATTTTGCAATTGTGTTTACTCAGTAACCACACAACAAGTGAGCAACGAACAGAGAAAGCTAAGAGGTACTACTACTCTCTTGAGGCGCCTGGAAGAATATTTTCCCAACGGACAGCACACACAACAACGATGTGGCTTTCTTTATTTTTCCTTTGGGTAACACTGTTCATTCAAACAGAAAACTAACCATTCATGATAGCGATCAATACCGGCTGCCCCACTCTGGATTTCATAAACATCGAGAAATAGTAGTCAGCACGGGTGAGAAAAGCTGCAGGTAAATATTGAAATTTACTATATGAAACGATTGGTAAATATTGGCTAATTGATGTATCAGAATAACAATTTGCTATGTGTGCTCAGCTCTTGAAAATAGACTTACAGTGGATGCACGGAACTGACAACGAAATAAGACATTTCTCTTTACACGTTTGAGGTGTTTGAGAGAATGGGCTGAGCTAACTTTAAGCATATGTTTGTAGTCATAAGAAAAAGATTAACATAAACAAAGTTAAGGCAGATAGATTTGAAATAATAATAGGGGCGGCGCTACAACCCGGGCCTATCTCCTCAGCAACCCTTCGTGTTGTGCTTCCTATTGTTCTCTCACGATTGGAAGGGACCTACAATTTTATGCCGACTCCGAACAGCCAATTTAGGAAACCTGTATTATACTCTCTGAGCTTTGTCAGTGACTCGAAAGAAGTGGGGCCGTGAAAAGTATTTTGCTCATACTGGGAATCGAACCTAGGCAACTTAGGCTGATGTGAGTAGGGGTCGGCACAATAGCCCAGGCCACGTCCGCCATGGATCTGAAATCCTCGTATTATTTTTGTTCGATTCTATCAGTATGAGAAGCCTCTTAGCTGAAACTCTAATCTGAGAATCCGATAACCGTTGAGTTCTTCTTTTACTCACAAATTACGAGCATCACAAGAATAGTTCTACGTCATGAAAACTTGATTGTTGCTTTATTCAAAAATTAGATTCGATTCGATTTACGTGGCCCTTATTCGATGCTTCAGTTCAATCTCGGTGGGAAAGACTCTGGTGTTTGACAGCACTTGTTCCTTCGCCAGAACACCAGTCGCAGTTCAAAGGGTTTTCTTTAAATGAGGTCCTATTCAAGGGGGCAATCTTAAGATCGGACAATGCAGAGTAAGGGCATTGACCTCGACCAATAACCTTATCTCTGGGGCTTATTTCCCCAACGGCTTTGTCACAGCATTTATTTTTTTTTATTTCGACCAGACAAGTTTGATCCAGGAGAAAACGGCGGTACCATTAATCTTCCACTTTGCTCGGAGAACAGTTGGACGGACAACTCAACTCCAATCGACACGTGCGTTTGGGTGCTTCTCCGTTTAAGTGGATCTGTGTTTGACCGATATGTCCTATCCTTGCATTCACTCAGTAACATTGACAACATTGAGCCGTTCTGTACGCGGCAAATTGCTCCTACACTGTATTCCTTGCCATTCCTTACCCATGAAAACCTAATTATTGGCATTGCTGAGTCACTCCACAACACGATCCAAACAAAACGTCTAAACTCACAAAAGTCGTAATTGTTTCTAGTTTTTACATTTTCATTAAAAACAAATCGAATATACCCTATTTTTGTATCATGTGATGAGAGCATCTCGTGAGTAGGTCTCACACTTACATTTTTAAAATTTAATTAAACACTATGAACTCCTCTCCATTTGCGAGTACAGTTACAGAGGGAAGTGCTACAGCCCATAGCAAATTTATCTGAAATATCATAAACCTGCAATTGAAACTTCAACATCGATGATTTCGTTTGCATGTAGATACACATGTGTCTGAAATTATCTCTCGACCGCGAGCTACAATCCACTATGTTATACCGTGCGGGGTACGTGGATAGAAGCATATCATAAAGAGATTCTTCATTCTAGTGACTAGTTGTATAAATCGAAGTTATGAGTTATAGCAAAACGAATTAAAACTCCACGCGATTCGCAGATAACTGCCATGAAATTGTGTACAAGAAGTAAATATTCTTTGGCATGTTACCATTAAATCGCGATAAATAAAATAACGAGTCATATTCATGCGCCCTGAATTGCGTGCTCTGCATAATTTATGAAAGAACGAATTGGAAATATGAAGCAACTAGCATAAATTTGTCCTCATCGTCTTGGGAAAAGTTGAGGGAGCTAAGCCGCTTGCACATAGAGAAAAATCTTTGCATCCTGGTCGCAATTCCCTATCCGAGGGTATCCATATCAATGTGTTATCATATTTTTTTACTAATTATTAAATATTATTTAACAACTTGATTGTGTTGACGCACATGTCCTGATTAAGTTACGTATATGATGATAAGGTATATATTCGAAAGACCTTAATATTGCCATCTCCCTGAAGCTCCCTGATCACTGTAGCGTCTTAGAGGCAGAAACCATTGCGATAAAAGGGTCTTTGTCCTGGCTCAAGAACAGTATCATCAACTTTTTGGACAGTCAGGCCGTAATAAGTCCTTTGACAATGTCATGTTGAACGAAAAACATTTCTTAAGGAAATGTCTGAGCATTTTGACACACACCTCATGTGGGTGCCGGGACATTGTGAGATACAGGGCAATGATGAACAAAGAGGACTTCCATCTTCCACAAGCTACCATCTACTTAAGATATAAACAGTCAGGCCAGAGCTCTTTAGCCCATGCACCCTATATTTGGGCAATATATCAGCAAGGGGTCTATGACTGACGCTGACCAAGAAGACATCACCATCATTGATAATCTTAAAACAAAGGAAATATGGCCAATATAGCAATCTCAAACGATCTCTCAGTCTGCACAGATTTAACAGACTTCACTCAGGGCGCTTCACTCAGGGATGTGCCTGGTAATGACATTTGCAAAGCCGCATGGATGAAGATGCGGTGGAAAACACAAATCATTTATTCTGTTATTCTGTTCTGTTCTGAGCTAAATAGGGTCAGCTTGGTAGTAGTGACAATCAGGCCAAAATAGGCCCTAACAGTAATTACAGTTGAAAGCGGTTAAGTTGGCTAAGCCAGCCAGGGCTACCAGCCTAATTGTGACTGCCCTCTGCAGTCAGTCAATACTACCAAACCTAACCTAAGTTAACATACATATGTTAATGAATTATGAATTATGTAAGAGAAGACAATCAATTTACAGGAACATGTACACTTTTTATTTAAACGATATTTATATATAATTGTGTCTGCACTCCAATGAAATGTGTCATGGTGTCTTCACTCACCATGCAATGACAGGAGAAATCGTAAGGGTTTAAGCCGGTGACAGTGCTCATGTCTCTTTCACGAGGGAGATGTCGAGCAGCTAAACGGTGGCGTTCAGTAGTCAGGTGTAAGCACTTACATACAGGTGTACACCAAAATAAATATAATGTCTTTAGTGTGTCCATCAAACTAACCAAACATAAAATAAACCCCCGGTGCCTTAAACAAGCAAGCAACTCAAAAATTGCATTGATGAAAAACCACAACATTTGGACTTGCTCGACCATATGTAAAAGTGAAAAACAACAAAGCCGCAGGACGACTGGAATATCAGTTCCATATGTCCCATCCACGAAACAAGTATGGAGTTATATCACTGTACAACATCGCCTGGAAGATCTAAAGCCGTTTTATTCCACACTAATCAGTACGTACTCCGACTCAACAAATCGATAATAGACCAAATTCTCACACTAAGGCAAATCTTAGAGAAGACCAGAGAGTTGTAAATCGATACACACCACCTTTTAATTGATTCCAAAGCCGCATGCGACAGCATTCATCGGAAGAAACTATTCGAAGCGATGGTCGACTTCGAGATCCCGGGAAAACTGATCCACTTGTGTTGCACCCCACTAACACTCACACGATGCACCATTCAGTTCGGCTCAAGTTAAATTTCAGAACCGTTTGTACATGCACCGCATTTCGGCAAGGAGATGCGCTGTCATGTGATTGCAGCTGCAGGCAGCTGTAAACACGGAAGCCACTATCTTTTATATATCGGTCCAACTGTACTGGTACGCAGATGACATCAACTTAGTCGCGCGTAACCAGCATGCCGTAGTGAATGCTTTTACGGTGACTTAAGAACAGGCGAAACGAACTGGTCTCATGGTCAATGAAAACAAAGCCAAATATGCTGTCGACCAAAAATCCAAACCTTGGACAAAACATTACGATCGACAGCTACAATTTCGAGGAGTTTGTCTACTTCGGGGCAAAGGTAAACTCCACAAACGACATCACAGTGGAGACAGCGGAGACTCCTGACTCGAAGGACCAAGATCGTGCTCTACAAAACTCTTATTTTGCCAGTCCTGCTCTATGGAGCCGAAAGCTGGACGCTAAGCAAAACTGCAGAGCTGATTCTTGGTACTTTCGAAAGAAAAATTCTATGTCGGATGTAGGGTCCCGTTTGCGAGGAAAGTGAATGGAGGACAAGACACAACCGCGAACTCTACGAGCTGTACCAGGATGTGGATCTAGTTTGGAACCCAAAAACCCGGCGACTGCACTGCCTCGGCCACATCCAACGCATGGACACCAATGCCCCAGCTAAGAGGGTCTTCGAATTCAAGCCTTCTGGTTGGAGAAGGAGAACTCCGATATAAGTACCAAGTTATCGCGGACGCAAGACTGTACCCAAGGCAGATGCAGCCCAGGACTCTCAAAGTGTCGTTGGCCTGATAAGTAAGTAAGTATATGTAAAGGTTTAATAGCTGATATGAATCGTGTGAGTTCGTCGTTTCAAATGCATAGTAACCCACTTACAGTAGCCCACCACCTAATCATAATTAACCGGCCTTAAGAGGAATAGTTAATTAGAATGATTCCCGCTTTTCTGAAATTGATATGCTTAAAAATAAACTTGAATATTCTTGGTATAAAATAAGTCTTTAGTCCCCGCCAAGGGGCGTATCGCCTGAGACCCCATCTGGTATGATAAGAAAGTTGGTAAGTAAAAGTAAAATTATAAAAACTGGAACAAATCTTTTAGAAAGGTCACACATAATTTAAAGGGGGATTATGTAAATTTTACACTAAAAACCTAAAAATATATGAAATCAATCAATCACAATGGAAATGGCATTATTTATGCCAAAGCAACGAAAACTTCGGATGCGAATGAAAGAAAGTGCAAGTTTCTGATTCCCAGATCACATATTCTGACAGTCAATTAAGTGAATTCTCACGCTTTGAGGGACATAACGTTTGTACACACACTAAGTTGACCTAAGCAGTCGGGACCTCAATGCAATGCGACCTATTTTCAAAGATCAGCCAAGTGTCAACGAGACGTTGGCCAATCAATCAGCACATATGATGTTAAATATCGGCTCATTGAACTAATCGCCAAAAGAAAGTTAAACGGCCATTAACATTTCGCCTAGAAGCTCTTTGAAGTATGAATACAAAACATTCTCCAAGGCAGTATTGTTATAAAAGATTATTTTTTCTTCGTGAAAAGATATTTTCAAAGAAAACCTCAGCACATACATACTTTGATACTGTATTCTGAGAAAGTGTGTCAGCCCAACGCTTAATTTGATGTTAACATAGGCAGCACCAAAACGTGAACATGGAGGAAGAAAAAGAAAACAAAAGTAGAAACCTGAGATTGCGTGCTGCTTCTTCAGAGAGTTATCTTCCGCTTTGGCGCTGTTTTGATGCCATCGGATGTTGCCTGCAGAACCATACGATCGATACGATAACTATTACTTAATTAAAATGCTTGCATGTGATATGCGCCAGCATATCAGCGGTTCATTTGCATTCCATCGTGGTAATTGCGTTTTCTATATGAAATGGGCTGGTTCGTGAAAATTGGAGCCGGTGGAAACATTTTTAATTGGATTGAGTTAGTGCAAAATATATTTACTTCTTCCGCAAGCAGTAACTAAGCGTTCAGAGCTTAACCTAAAAAGTGTTGTAGCCAGCCACCAACAGCCTTGATCTCTTTTGAATTTGACACGATTTTTAGCTAATCCCGAAGCAGACAAATTGTCTGCATTCATGTTTTGCTTGTAAATGGATCACGGTGAGTGCAGATGTTATTTTAAATAACTTTTCAAGATCTCTGATGTGATTTACGAAATTGAATCACTGTTTTCGATACCAAGTGAATGGTAACATAAATATATTGATTGCGATCTTTTTACGCGTATTCTTGGTCAATAACAACGCTCAACGTTCATGATTTCAATCGGATGAAGCCCATCGTGTCGTTAATCACTTATTTTGCGAAGGACGGACTACTTCAAAGTCCGATTGTGGAAAGAGTTTACGGTAAAGGCACAACTATTGCACCAAAAAATCGACTCATTTACTGACAGCTTTTTTTTTATAATTTGCGCGCGCACAAGGGATTGTTAGTACCCTTAAGTGTCCGGGTTCAAGACACAGCACGGACCGAAGGTGGAGAGGGAGAAAGGGAGAGGAGGTACCTGTGCACATTGGTTTTAAATATCTGCGGATTGTATTCTGGGGGAAATATTAGGTTGGGAAGAGCGTTCCATATTCGTGTCGTGCGGCTAATGAACGAGTCTCTAAATTTAACTGTGTGTCCGAAAGTAGGCTTAAGGGTAAACTGATGAGCATTCCTGGCAAGACAGGTATTGCGGGTGAATTCATGGAGAGGAGGAATACAGTTGGCAAGCTCACTTGAGCATCGTTTGTTAAAATAGCGATAAAATACGGATAGAGACGAGACGGTACGTCGATGTTCGAGCGAGTCAAGTGACTCTGCAATATTGTTGTCTCCTATAAGTTTTATCGCTCGCTTTTGTATTCTATCTAATAGGTGCAGGGTGGTTTTGGGGGCACCAGACCAGATATGAGCGTTGTACTCAAGTTTGGGGCGTGTATACGCCTTATAAATGAAAGCCAAATCAGAAGGGGTGAAGTATTTCTTGCATCGATTGAGGAAACCTAAACACTTCTCAGCATTTTTGGCGACCTCAAATATGTGATCGTTCCAACTAAGTGTTGTGTTGATACACATACCAAGGATGGAAAGATTTCCGGTTTCATCGACACAGGGGCCATTCATGGATAATGGCTGATTAAAAAGCGTTCGCTTGAGTGACAGCAGGCAGCATTGAGTTTTTGAAGCATTGAACTCCACACGGTTGTTCTTTCCCCAATTGATTATGCTGTCAAGATCGGAATTCCATGTGCTTATCATACGCTGCCATTCCAATTCTACGGCCGAAGGACGGGGTCGTGAGTCTTGGAAGGAATATGAAAAGCTGAGGGTGCTGTCATCAGCGAAGGAATGGATTGGATTAGAAGTAGCAGACAACAGGTCATTTATAAAAATGAGAAAGAGTGTCGGAGACAGAACAGAGCCTTGGGGAACTCCAGCATTTATTTGATGGATATCAGACTTGAACCCATCCAAAACAACTTGAATTGAACGGTTTAAAAGGTAATTTCTAATCCATTGAAGAAGAGATTCATCGACACCATAGGCACGCATTTTCGACAAGAGAGCTTGATGCCAAACTCTGTCAAATGCCTTGGAAATATCAAGCGCAACGATCTTGTTTTCGCCTGCATTGTGCAAAGATTGGGTCCACTTTTCGGTGAGATAAGCTATCAGATCACCAGTGGACCTGTTGCTGCGAAAACCATACTGCCGGTCATTAAGAAGCTTCCGCGATTCGAGATAATTCATAAGCTGACGATTTATCAGCGTTTCCATGACCTTAGAAAGAAGGGACGTAAGTGCTATGGGTCGGTATGAGGTGGGTGACGAAGATTCGCCCTTTTTAGGGACGGGCTGGACAAATGCTGTTTTCCATCTGCTCGGAAAGAAACCTAAAGAGTAGGATAGATAACAAAGCTTACGCAGTGGTTTTGCCAGCGCAGAAGAACACCTCTTCAGAAGAATAGGGGGAATACCATCCGGGCCAGCGGATTTGTGCACGTCGAGATCTTTAAGTACTCTTGCAAACATTAGCAATAATATATAATAAGGCGTTTAGATACTATCAGAACCTTTGGAACGAAACGATTTTGTGGGTTTACTGTGTAAGTTGATCGGGGTATAGCGTTGTACATATGTTAGGTTAGGTTAGGGGGTGGCGGCTCAGCCTCACATGTTGCACTGTTGATCCATAGTGCTACAACTAAACAGAGTAAACCTGGTTGTAGCTCACTGTAGCTTTATCTAAACAGAATATTCCAATGGTTTTGTGAAATGTATAAGATGTTATGGTTTCACGATGGATCATCTAAGGATTTATAGAATGGTTGACCTAGAATATTATATCGAAGATGTTCCAGAGTTTCAACCACCGCCGCTGCTGTACAGTTTCTGCAACTATCAGCGGCAATCAGGCCTAGTCCATGAGCATGGTAACCCACTAGGCAGTGTCCAGGAACCCATATGAGGGAAAATGCGTTGTTACAGCAGAGGTCCTGAAGCGCTTCGAAGCAGTTGAGTAAAATTTTGGACTTTATTACGTTACTTTTAAGTGCTTTTGCTGTCTGACTGTCTACATAAATATTGCTGTGAGTGCGGTTTGTGCTGCATTTCAGCCTCACCGCTGCATTTTGGATGACTACCAGTTCCGCCTCAAAAATGCTGTTTCTATCGTCCAGTTTGTAGCAAGTTTTGATATCTTGCGATGCATTGTAAGCACCAGCACTGACACCTTCATTCTGCTTTAAGCCGTCTGTATACACATTAATAGAGTTTTCCGGCTCAGCTGAGGGTTCTGACCAATGTCGGGATTATTATAGAAAGCGGGAAAAAAAAAACAGAAATTGGTAATCTGTATTAGCAATATTTATAAGGCTACAATGGCCAAAAGTTCTAAACGTGAAATTGCAGGACTCCTTAAGTTTTAGTGCCGATTTAGACGCCACGCCTTTGGCAAATAGGCTAATGGGAAGTAAGTGCAGAATCATGTTTAGTGACGGTGAAGATCTAGTACATTGTACATACTTTGTACTAGTCGGTCATTCCGTAGCCCGCTTGATGACATTGTGTGATGACATTAGGCTAGAGATTACATTCCCGCTAAAAGTATACACACATATTTCGTACAATTCTACTTCGCCCCTTTGTTTTCATTTGAAGATGAGAGCATCTATCTCTTAGTTGTCCGATGCTTGTTAGGGTTGTAGTAGGTCTTTCTTTAATATTAGCGGTACTAAGATAGGAATATGAGAGGATAAGAACTGCCATGTCCTAGTTGCTGAACCGCACAGCCATATCTTAATCTTGCAAAACACTTCTCAAGTTTATGTCTACTCTACAATGACTTCTCCAGGAGCTGTAAAAACGGTGGGGAGGAAGAAACTGTTGTACACCTTCTTTGAAATTGCAGCGTCCTCTGCCCCCGAAGACGAAGTCACTAATACTTCAACAACCTGGCCGAACTGAATAGATTCAGTTAGATCCTCGTTTTAAAACACCACATCAACGAAGAGGGTGAGCACCACGGAAAATTCAATTATTGCTGGAAATATGCTTCTGACATACAACTCGTTTGTTAGTAAATTGTATCAATACTTAATTGGTCAACACCAGAGCAATTGCCGGTACCAAAGACAAATTCAAAAATAGAAATTTCAAAATTAGAAATAACCTACTACGACTGTGGATCAAGAACTGATGGAGGAACAGGTGCAGGGCTATGAATCCATGGGTAAACGCAGCAGCATCTTTCAAGCAGAAGTCTATGCCATACACAGAGAGATCAATCTAGACAGGAACTATACCAACTGCAATAATGTCGGACAGTCGTACCGCTATACTGGCCTATATTATCAAATCTAAGCAGGTGTGTGATTGTCTACAGAAGCTTAGTAGGAGTAACAGAGTAAAACTCTGCTGGATACCGGGCCATATAGAGATAGAAGGCAATGAAAAGGCCGACTCCCTCGCTAGTAAAGATGCATCGGAACCGTTTATAGGCACGAATCATTCTGTGCTGTAGGAGGCCATGTCCTCAGGGAAGAGTTCAGGGAACTAGAAAGAAGGAACTGGACAGATGCCTGGAATAACGCTCATGGCATGAAGCAGGTCAAAATAACCGGACGAGGTTTGAGGCATGTATCAGAATGAGCAAAAACAACCTTCGTATCCTAACAGACTTCCAACAGGTCACTGTAGACTCAGGGAGCACCTAAGGAAACTAGGAATATCAGAAGAAGGTCTATATAGAACATAAAGTGGGATGTTGTGAGGCATTTTCCCACAAAAGGCGAATATATCTATAAATCACTAAAACCAGCTCTTATTCTTAGATTCCTAAAGGATACTGGCTTAGGGAGAACACTCTACGATAAATCTTTTCCACCTTCGAGCAATAGGAGCATGTAACCCTCATTACAACAGTGAAAAGAACTGCATGGTAGGGGAGCTCTTAAGAAAGCAAAGGCATGGTATAGGGGCACAATAAATCTACAGGTCACATGGCAATTTACCCTCAACAACAATAATAATAATACTGCGACTATCCTTGCTTCTGTTATGTTACTGTTTTTTGTAGAAGCATCAAAACATTTATTTATTAATTTTTATTTTATTTAACTAAGGTTTATGCTTGAAACCCAACCAGGTAAGTTTTTGGATTTGGTCCAACTACATCGGCCTAATCCGCTAGGAAATCGCGTACCTGAGGGCATAGCATTCATGGCACGCCTCGGCAATAGTGCTCTTGATCTTACCCGGATAATACCCGTTTCGACATAGACCCGAGTACGGGGTAATAACCAAGTTTTCGAGTACTAGGCATTGCCAGGCAACCAATACTCAAATTCAGTACAAGACTTCATAAGGCACACCTTTGTATGTGAATATTACAACACAGCGAAGAAAGAAAAACACCGAAGAAATTATAAGTCACTGCTGGAGCACCCACCAAAAGTAATAGAAGTAGAATGTCATTTTAGCATGCAGTGAGTAAGAAATGCATTTGAATTCATTGCATGTAAGTAGCAGAATTTCGTATGCGGGTACCCGGGTCGGTTCCCGGGAATGCGGGCATCTAGAGCTCTACTTGGAAGTCGTGATGATGGGGACATTCGTGTCACGTGAACAAACCATAGACGCATAGTCCTGTTCAACGAAGCAGCTGCAGTTCAGGATTTTATCCCTCTTACTATGGTCATTCCATATCGACCAACTATTAGCAGATCTTCATAGATCTGGCTTCACCACAATAGGTTGTACTGATGTCCTGGTGACTATTATTAGGGGAAGGCACGACGCGACAGTATCTCATGTAATGCAATGTGCGCTACTACAAGTCATGGAATAGCACAAAATTTTGTCTGTAAGACCGCCCCAGTGCCCTTCTCAAAGAAGACACGAGTCACTCCTTGAATTCATAAAAATCAACCAGACATCGGAAAATAAGTTGCAGAAGAAGACAACGAGTGTCTTGTCTTGGAATAACAGGTGGAATAACAGGCGCATCTGCCCCACGGCTTACAGAAATAACCCCCCAATAAATACGCCCCAAATAGGAGAATGAAATAACTTGACTATACGATAATCTCACTGCGAAATTAGTCCCATAAAAGAAAATTGAAGTCCCTAAAAAAGGTATGAAATAAGTCCGCAAGTAGTGATGAGTAAGTTAAGTATAGAACCTCGTTAACAGTGGGTCGCAGCAGGTTTACAGGGGTAGCAGCACGCCCATATTTATCGGTTAAAATTGTGATTTGCCAAAACGTGTTTTCAAGGAAATCGTAATCGTGTCATTTTTATTTACAAAGCAAGAAGCACATTTCAGAAGGTGGCGTCAAATAAGGTCCAACGAAATGTTAAATTTGGCCTTATTTCGCTTGGAAAACGAAAATAAGCGCAAACTGGTTTTATTTCCATTTCCAAATCGAAATAAGGCCAAGTTTGAAATTCAGTCTGGAAAAAAGTCTGCTGTATTTGAAATATGGAGACCATGCCATCGAGATCTGCGCCAAACAAAACCTCCACAAAGGTATCAAGAGCGCAGTAATTCAGATGTTCTCAGACAGTCAAGCAGCACTAAAGGCACTTTCGTCCTATCTAATGGACTCCAAAACAGTCAAATGGTGATATGATGGATTGCAGCCAACGAATCCGCAGATGAACTCGTTAGAGATAGCTCGGAATCTGTGTTCATCGGTCCAGACCTGTATTGCAACGTCAATTGGACAGCAGCTGCAACTCTGGGGGAATGGGAAACCAAACTTCGCCTAGATTAGTCGACATATTGACATGGCCTTAGGCAATCCAAAAGATAAATGAGGCCTTATCCCTCTTAATAAAGATTGCTTAAGATTTTTTCTTACCAGCCATTGCAGCCTGAAATACCACCTTAACAAATTAAACCTGAGTCAAGACATGGTTTGTCGGCTTTGCCTCGAAGTGAGTGAGTCTTCCGATCACATCTTGTGTGGATGCCCGGCTCTAATCTGGTTAAAGAAACGAGATAAATGACGACTTCAGTGGAATTGAACAATTCCACTACAAAAGACTTTCTATCTTTCATGAGCGAATTGGTTTGTCCTTTGATTTAACTTCATCCTTTGGATACAATAGATCTATCCTGGTCGCGGTGTCTTTGCCTACAAGGCGTGGGTTGTACATGAGGGAAAAAGGGAAAGGTCACAAGGGTTTGTGGCTCGCTTCACTCGCTAACATGATTTTAACACTTTTTCCGCAGCCCTTAACCATTGTATGTCAACAACTGCCAGGTCGAGGCCAGAAGCTACATTGATTATCACTTTAAAACTTTTAAACGGATTTCAACGATTTGTATCCGTACGATCGAGACGTAACACGTAGTCTCCACTAGCAACGAACCATGCCCGGCTAATGATAATGATGTGAACAAATTTAGTCCAAACCCACATCGTGTCGGAGAATCTCGATATTACGACATGGCTGAGCTCTGTTCAAAAGTTGGACATGAGATTTGACGTTTTCCTATATGTGCACGATTTTGTTTGAATGAAGTGGTATATAATGAGAGTAAAGTAGAAGTGTTAGTGAATGTAATTGCTTGGCACTATTTTTAGTGAGATCTACTTCGTTGATTGGTTGCTCAAGTGAAGGGACATGTTATATCTTGGCCACGAAAGAAGAACGCGGATGGCTGTTCAGATTATGGTTGTGAGTGATGTGATGAAAGCGGAAATATGTCCAGTGGAGACGGTGTGCAAATGCTGAGAAGGAATAACGAACATTGCCCGTGTTTGAAACACGAAAGCAAAATAAAGCCAAAATTCGACATTAGCACGTTGGTTCTTATTTCATGTTACCATTTCAGAATAAGAAAACGATTTCATCATCAAATAACCCCCCATTTTGAAATAAGACCCGTGAGTCCTGCCCACAACAGCCCTAAAAGCTATAGCCGGGATAACTCCCTTACCAATGCTAGCTATGAAGATAGCTGCCAGATAAGCCATAAAACTGCAGCGTATGGACTGCAGAGTATAAATAAAACTCAGGTGACTTGACCTCAGTATAATCAACTACTACTCCTTTTTTTCAGTGAAAACTGTAGTCCTAGAGGTCTGCTATGGAACACCGAGATCGAAAATAGTCTCTAGAGTTGGTACCAGAATATTTTGAGACAATACAAGGATTTTCGTACGTATGGGTTAGGGTACTACCGTGTTCCACGCCATAGAGATCTGCGCCAGACAAAATCTCCTCAAGTGTATAAAGGGTGCTAGAATCTAGACAGGCTGGAGTCCACAAGAAAGGAGAATCCTTTGACTGCACCAACTATAGTCTACAGTCTATGCGTACAAGATCCCTTCTGCCATTTTGTGTGCCCGCCTGAAGCCGTTTATATGCAATCGGATAGGTCCATATCAGCGTGGCTTCAAGTCCCCGATCGACCAGATCCCCAAAGTGCGGAGACCCTGGACCAAGAAGTTCAGATCGACACTTACCACCTATTCGTCCATTTCAGGGCCCCATATAGCAGCGTGCATGCAGACGGAGACAGTACAGAGCTATAAACGCCATGTCTAGTTTTGACATTCCTGCCAAACTCGTCAGGTTGTGCAGGATGACGATGGAGAGTTCTCGCTGCTCCATTAAGATCGGTAACGAATTCACCCAGTCGTTCAATGTCAAAAAAGGTTTTAGCCAAGGCGACGCGCTTTCATATGACTTCTTTAACATCATCCTGGAGGCGATCGTGCAAGACTCACACGCCAACACTAGATGCACGATCGTTCCAGCAGCTCGCACATCAGTTATCCGATGACAATGACATGATTTGCAGAAGAAGGAACGCAGCGAGCCGTCGATGAGGCGTTTGATGGCATTGACACAGAAACAGCTAAAATGGTGAATGAGGGCAAAATGGAGTAAAAGCTTTCCTCAAAAAATGACATACAACATAATTTCGAGGTAGTCAAGGACTTCGTCTACATCTGCTCCGTAGTAAATACAATCAGTACCGATATCAAACGCAGAATTACTTTTGTCAACCGCTGTTTTCATGGGCTGAAGATGCAATCGAGTAATACAGCCATCTCTTGAAGGACCAAGCTGGCTTTATATAACATCTTGATCATCCCAGTCCTGCTGTACGGCGCTGAGGAATGGACAATCTCAAAAGTGGATGAGGAAGTCCTTGGTCTCTTCGAGAGAAAAGTTCTGCGAGCGATCTTTGGTTCTGTTTGCGTTGAAGGTTTTTGGAGGAGAAGATTCAACTACGAACTGTACGGGCTGTACAGCGACATGATCCTAGTCAGACGTCTACGGATCCAACGTCTAGTGGATAGTGGGCCATGTAGAGTACATTGACAACTCAGCTCCGCCCCGAAGAGTCTATGACTCCAAACGGGACCCGCGTTTAAGGTGGCGCACTCAGTTGAAGAAGCACCTTAACCGACTGGACGTGCTGCACTGAAGGCAGCTAGCCAGCGATCGTGGGACTTGTTGGTTGAGGTCCAGGTCCACTACGGACTGTAGCTCCAAATAAAGAAGAAGAGGACTAAGAATAAGAAGAAGAAATTCTCATTTCATTATCGTCAAACCTATTGGACACTAAACCGGTCAAATGCTGCTTCGACGCATTACAATCCCTTACCAGGCACAATCAAGTGAAGCTCGGCTGAGATACGGGCAACGAATCTGCAAATGAGCTTGCAAGGCCTGGCTCGGAATCTGCAAAGGAAGATGACTTAGCCTCAAACCTCTCCCAATCTGAACCATTCATCGCCTCGACTGATCATATCGATGTTTATTGCATAAATTTAATTAAGTGAGCTTTAAGTTTTTTCTTACACATACATATGTATATGGAATGAAATTTAAAGGGAAATCTGGCATGAAAGAAGTAGGAAAACAAAATCTTTAAGCAAACTTCAACGTTGCCAAGGGGCGAAGTTTGATAGTAAGCGCTTCTCAAAGCCCAGCAAGCACAATCGAGGCGTGCCATGCTCAATCAACCGTCAATCATGTTTATCATATTGCGATCAGTGGCGAAGGGCGCGGCGCCAAACACTCCTCCAATATTCGTATAAAGCTTACAGATTTACATTTCAGCGGCCACTTACTATTTTCTTAAATGTGAATGATCGTGATCAGATCACATTTCCACATCGGAACAATCTAGCTTAAGATTGCAAAAAATACACAAACATCAGGGAAAAAAACCCTGAAAACACTTTTTACGACCTCTTAAATCCGCACATTTGAATTTCTTGAGAACTATCGGAACTATGTATAATCGATATTCCACAGCAGATGCAGCATCAACCTCGCCGTTAATACATTATGTGTCTTTCTAGTATTTTGATCGTTCCTTTTATGTTGCAATGTTTATCATTCAAAGCTGTGGCCATAAAAGTTTTGAATGATTAACCACACATAAATATAACCTTTCACTAAATTTTCGACGGATTTGAGTTGTAATAATTCATTGGTATCCCTAAGTTTGCTTTCGTTACTGTTTGTACAAATATGCGCGTTAGTCTTGTGCCATACCACGTAATCCATTACATTCTCCTTGAGCTAGTAAAGTGCCTCTTTTATCACAACGGGCTCTGCCTGAACAAAGCTACTGTTGTCAGGTAGCTGCAAGGATAGGGCCATCTGAAGACGTTGGGAGTCGACACGGATCAGACTGTGTCTATCTGGATGGGTAGAGAATTTCTTCTTAGAGACGCTTGGGGCAGTAAGCGATCGGGGTCGTTGGGAAGGAAGTTGAATTCATAAAATCCTTGAGTGACCGATGGTGAGTTCGGAGCACAGTCGACGTTTTGAGTCCTAGGGTTATGCTGGCTGCTATTTGTTTACCGAATAGTTCCAGTGGACGGAGGTGTCGGAGAATGTTGAGAGTAGCAGACGGGGGTCTTCCTAGCAAACTCAGATTCCGTGCACTAATGTCGGTCAGACAATCAAGGTGAATATCCAGTGAGCAAAGCGTGACTGTAGTCCTCATTTGCAACCCATGGCATTGACAGCTGCATAGGGCGGAAGAGGTTGTAGAGTGTAGAGTGGTGCCGATCAATTTTAAAGATTTTTTATTTTCCATTGAAGAGTACAAGTTCGGTTCTTTGTGGGTTAATGCCAATTTGTATGTCCATGCTTGAAGTTTGTGGCTGCCATGGCGTTGTGATTTGGTGCGTCGATACCAAAGCACCTGAGCCTACGTAGCCCACGTTCGACTACGTGGTACGAGCAAAATATTTTTCACAGCTCCACGTCTTCCGAGTCACTGACAATGCTCAAAAGAATATAGCTGTCCATTAAAAGCATCCCAAATTGAAGCTGGGCCTAGGACTAGGTCCAGGCGCCATATATATCACTTCAATTTTATTTACAGACTTATTTCTCGATCAGCCTTCAAATACCATACGCTAATAAAGCTAAATATTTTGATATAACTCTCGACGCGAAACTCTAGTGAGAAAAAACGTGATGAGCTTGAAAACCGGTATAGAGAAATGTACTGGTTGTTTGGAAGGTACTCAAAGCTAAGTATGTAAAGGGTGATTTTTTAGCTATTATCTTTTTGGCAACACTGGTTTAAACAGCTGACACACGTTTCGTGTTTTGTTTCACTGTCAAACATCTTCAGTTTAGTCTATAATTTAACCATGAATCGTCTTACAAACTAACAACGCTTGCAAATTATTGAATTTCATTATCAAATGCGTGCTCTGTTAAATAAGTCTTTTTCAAAATACAAAAATTGTGTTCAGCGACGAAGCTCATTTTTGGCTCAATGGGTACGTAAATAAGCAGGATTGTCGATTTTGGAGTGAATATCAGCCAGAAGCATTGCAAGAGCTACCAATGCATCCAGAAAAAGTCACAGTTTGGTGCGGTTTATGGGCTGGTGGCATCATTGGACCGTACTTCTTCAAATATGTTGCGAATTGTAACGTAACTGTGAATGGTGAGCGCTACCGTGAGATGATATGTGGTTTCAACAAGACCGTGCCACATGCCACACAGCACGCGCAACAATGGACTTATTGAGAGGCGAGTTCGGTGAACATTTTATTTCACCGTCGGGACCGGTCAATTGGCCGCCTAGATCATGCGATTTAACGCCTTTAGACTATTTCTTGTGGGGCTATGTTAAAGCTCATGTCTATACAGACAAGCCCGCTTCAATTGACGCATTGAAAGACAACATTGAAGCATTTATTAGTGAGATACCGGCCGAAATGTTGGAAAGAGTATGCGAAAATTGGACTAGCGCAGTCAAGGTCAACATTTGCATGAAATAATCTTCAAACATTAAATTATATGGACCGTACTATGGATTCAAATAAAGATTATATGCATTTTTCTGAATTTTATGTTTATTTTTCTTTTTGAAAAACTTTCCTATAGCTTTTAAAAAATCACCCTTTACAACATAGTGCTTTTATACAAGCAAGAAGGACAAGGACTTATGGTATACAAATCTGGGGTTGCGCCAAAGCATGTTATACCGTCTTTTGTGAAAGTTCACTGGTATCTCAGGAATGGTGATACACGAAGATACCAAGGGATTACTACCGTCTACGAAGAAATAATAAACTTCTCTCGGAAGTTAGGTATCCGACTTTATGATCATTGTTATCATGCCATTCTCCAAACTTTGGACATGGGACGTTTAGATCACAGGCTCCAACGAACGCAGCCGTTCGATTTACCACATTAATAATTAACCAACTTACCGACAACTTACCGACACAGCCGTAGTACACCCCATTCTTTCTTCTGGTTCGTTAGTTTGATGCCCAGCTCTCCGCAATAAATACAAAAAAAAGAAACTTAATATGGTACCACTAATTGCCACAACAGGCGCTCTTCTCCACTCTCACACATGCCCTGACAGTCATGCTACATCCCTTACCCATTGACCATGTGCAACATCGCTCCGCATAAAGCAGTTAGACTCAAGTAGTCTAGGTTGTGGAATGCTAAACCGTATGGTCATAGTAGTGTTTTGGCCCTCATACCAGTAGGACTTATAGAGAATGCAAGCCAGACTTTCCATCATGTCCGATACAGTCTATCCTTCGAGCGATGATTGGGAAGGACGTCTTGATCTCGATCCAGGTGCGGACATATTCAATGACGGCTCAAATATGAACTGTTGTGTGGGAGCGCGTGTTTACTCGGAAGCTCTTAACCTTTGTAACCACCAACATTTGGAGAAAAAACAAATCTGCAAAACTAGCAAGATTAAGAGCCACGCTGGTTCGACCGCAATGGATGTGTTCAAGAACATCAGCGCATTTCCTGAAGTTGGCAGAACTCGAACAGTTGCGTTATTGCAAGAATAGCAGGCATCATTACAAATCACTGACCAATATGCATACATGCAGCCGAATTGACGACAGAGTGCAAGGTCATTCCTTACGCAGATGATATTACTATAGCGTTCTTTGGGAAGTATGGGCCTAAAGTGCAAGACGTTGACACTCCCTCTATAAGTCGGACCCCTCTAAAATTTAATGACAACGCGATACTTCTGAGTCTAATACTGGACACGTAGTTTAGCTGAGAACTCAATATCCAGGCACTTTGGCCATGGTAGGTAGGTAGCGAGGCGGTCTTGCAGAAGCACACTTAGACCATGGTGGTCCATCGTGATGCCCACATGCAGACTACTACCACTGATTGACCACACTAGTGATAGTGCCGTCAATTTTATCCCAACCAAATGGTGACTGGACAAGATATGAAAACCAAAAAAATGTATGTTATTTTTGCTTTTACTGAGATTCGAACCGGGGACCCCACTAACCAGTCAGGCAGTTAACCACCTGCGCCATCCAGTCTCTCGGACCATACTTCTTAACCCCCCGCTGATGACTTAATCGGCAGATAGAGTACGTTGGTCTCCGCATATGTGGATCAATAGCCGAAGAAACCGACCTCATGACACCTAAACTACTCTTCAAGAAAGATTTCTTATCGAACATCCCCTAGACCTAACGCCCGATGGTATTCTGCTAATATTCACAGAAGATGTTTGATCCATCTTGTCTTCTTCGAATCATTTCGTTTACCGGATGACTGTAGTATTTTGGGCCGAAACCATAGCCACAAAGGAATCTCTGTTCTGGCTAAAAAAAAGAAAACAATGTTATATCAAGTACAGACGTCGTCATCTGTTCTGACAGCAAGGCAGCGATCAAATCTCTGAGTGCGGTCACATTCAACTCAAAAACTTCCCTCCTATATCTCTAGTATTTTAGCATCCAACTTATGTGGGACACTGGCAGAACTGCACTCTTTCTAGATGGAGATCAACCATCAATGCCAATCGATACCGCAAACATCTACTGGACAGGATGCCCCATCACTAAACATCTATGGCCTATTCTCGATCCAACATGCTCACTCAGCCTGTTCAGAAGATCAGATCATCGTCGTAATAACCCACCACTAAGCCAGAGGAATCTTCTAGATTAGGCCTTCTTTCAAGTGACTTTTGCAGAAGCTGCAGCGATGAGGAGTAGGAAGGAACAGTCAGTATCTACGACCTAAACCAATCTATGGCAGTACTTCAGTACTTGTTTGAGCTCTAGGAATACATTTCTTCGAATCTCTTGAGGAAACATCCATGATGACCATCAACTGATTGTGATATCCCTATACTCTAGAAGTTGGTGGTCCTAGTCTAAATGAAAACTAACCTTTTCATCAAAACTAACCTCCAATCATCAAAACGCTTCTTGCGGTTTTCTTTTAGAATCGCCGTTACACAAGCATGTACCCTTGGTCTTCATTCGGAACGTTTAGTTCGACGTCTGAGGTTGCTTCTTCCAATGGGGGATCATCTGTGTTCCAACAACATGAGACGTGAGTGACGCATGGTTTCACTCGACGAGACATCGTTCTGTTGCCATCTTTGCCTATATGCACCTTAGGATATGTAGAAAACATTTCCTTAGCCTATCTGACGCCGTCGTTTTCGTAATTTCGCTGCGAAAATATTGTAAGCATTCAGTCGAGTGAACGAGGCCAGTGAAACAAAATTTAAAGCAAGACCTGATGAAAGTCTGCATACTGTAACTGTAAATGCTACTTAATCTTGTGTACTTAAAAAGGAATTAAAAACAGTTCTGGAATAACAATTTGATGGGATGCCGACAAGCAAAAGCAAATGTTCGTATTTTGCTCAAATCCAATTAAGCGGTAGGTTTTATAATCAATATTATGCATTAAGCTTACGTACAAGCATGCTTTGATTCCGTGCGCAGTATAATTAAATGAGTTCAACCATTTTATATCCACCTTCAGCCATGCATCAAAATTGGAAAATTAAGTCAAAAGCGGTAATACCGAAAAACTAAAAAAAAACCTCATCGAATGACCACCATAATGAATTGAAGCATTGTTGTAGTTACACTTCAAGAGAAATGTAATTAATAGCAATGCGAAGCGCGTGAACTTGGGATCAACTTACGCGCATCCATCGCAAAGAAATCGAAACATAAGAGTCTGAATGAAATTCAATTTACAACACAAAAACGAAATAAAAGTGTAAGTGGAAAACTGGAACCAAACGTTGCAATTACCAATAATAACTTTCTGATAAGTTTTCACTTTTTGATAAACTTTCATTGCCGATGCCAAATACTCGTTGGCGGGACAAACATCGACGGAAAACAGACATATAACATCAATATGTATCTGGAAACTACTAAAGAAGCATAATAAATGCCGTTGGTGCTCACTCGCGAGAACCTGTCTCTCTGAAAAATGTGTTGACGCTGAGATTTTGTACATCGCATTCGTAGCTACAGAAAATACAAATTAAGTGCACATCGAGGTGGTGGCAGCACGAGAAAATGCCTGAGTCAAAGGAGAAAGGAGCACTGATCACGGTATGGCAATCACAGTTATTAGAAGATCATTTTGGAAAGTGAAATATTTCATAAACCGGGATGTTGTTTTTTGCTGCTGCTGCTTCGCGGACAAGATTCGCATCATAATTGGCAGTTTTTTTGTGCTGACTCAACACATTGATGTTCCAGTGTGTAAATATAAATAGATAACCAAAGCGATTTATTTAAATGGTGTAATTAATTTGGGGCTATAGTTAGCAGTTTTGTCGGATGTTAAAAGAAAGCTCATCATTTTGTCAACATTTTTTGTTGGTTTTAAGGAACATAGTCAACGTGAAAAATCAAGATGTACTCGTATTATCAAAATGTCAGAGATCTGGTTTAGAGGAGAAGCAAAGCTGCTTCAAAATTTGTAAAATAATACTGACGACGAATGAGCTCCCTTTTGGCTCCCAATAGTACTGGTGGCAGTACTACAATCCTCTAGTAATATGATTTCATTTCTGTTCCACTCTACTTTGCATAATCGTATGCATATTTAGCAACCTACCTACAATATCTGGTGTTAAATTGTTATTAGTCTGTTGACCTCTTTCTTTCCATAAGTCCTACATAACTAGGTGTATGGCTGGCAGATTTTGATAGCATTACTACAAGAATGTGTTTGAATCTTAAAAGAAATCGCTTGCAAAACTGTGAGCAAAATCAATCCACCATGCAGTATCGAAGTTTGTTGTATAGATGATAGGATTTGATTCAAAGGCGAACCATAAATTTAATTGAGAGATTGACTTTCTTCATATCTTGCTCGATCATCTCTTCTAAGTGGTTGGGGGTCTCAAATTAAGAAGTTAAGTCTATTTATTCAAAGGATAGCTCGTATCGCGCTGTATGATCGTATCTTAGTAAGATTAGTATCGCAAGAGTTGTATTGCATCTGGGGCCTATTTCACAGCTCATACATTACGTACATACATTTCATACATCATACAATTTTCTATGTCTCAGATTTGACTGGAAGCATTGAATGATATCTTCTTTGTTGTTTGATGTGTATTATCTTGACGTTTCATTATGAATGACAAATTTCAATGAAAACAAAATAGTATCGTGAATTAAACCCAGACAAGATATAAGTGGTTTAAAACACACACAAACAATCAAAAAAGGGTTACTCAATGATGGAGAAAAATATTACGAGGCAAGTTTTTCAAATAGTATAAGTTTTTAATAAACATTTCTTTAAGTACAAGAATGCGTTGCTCCTTATTTGTCTAATTCAAAAAAAAAAGATCAACAAAAATTCATTTTTTAAAAATCATAAACCGAAAAAATCTTATTTTTCTGTATTTTCTGATTTGAAATTTAATTTTTGTAGTGGCTACAGCAGTTTGCAGTGCTGTATGAAATGTTTGTTTAAATGGTATTTTTCTGCGAAACAGAATTATACAACATTTCCATTTTGCCAGGGTAATCCTTAGGTGATACATGTTGTTTTACAGCGATTCATACAACAAATCTGAGAAACAGAAATCATACAGCAGAGGTGTCAGAATCATACAGTGCATGTGATGCATGACTTCTGAAATAGGGCCCTGTTTTGCTATTCCATAAGTCTTTGCTTTGCATACAACTTCAACGCATATTATCGTATGTGTTCAATTAACATATGAGGCGGATAATTTTCAATCAAATGAAAATAAATTGTTGTCTAGTGGTTTTGAGTAGGTCATGGTCTATTTCGTTATTCTGATAAAGTGGTGTTTATTGATGCGAAAAAAGGAAATTCGAATATGTTCGTAGAAATCAAGCGCAGAATTTCAGGCTTCACTGTGAAACCGGTGAGTTAAACCAACAATTTTAACTCGGTTTAAGGTTCAGCTGAACTTAAGTTCTAGCCTGTAACAAGTTGATACTACACTTTTTTTTGATAAGCGAGTGACTTTAATGCAAAATGGTTTTCAGAGAAAAAATCACCCAGATTTGGCAAACATTTTTTACAGAAATCAAAAGAAATTTGTCTTGTGAGATTTTGTCAAATTTTTTTTGGACGATCACCGAGTTGTGGTTCGCTAGCAATTTCAATCGATAGCGTCGCTTGATCCCGCGCTCACATACGGTTCACAATGTTGGACAGCGTACAAAAAGTATGAGAGCAAATTAACCCCAACTGAGATGAAGATGCTTCGCATGACGGCGGGAGTAACAAAGCTCGATAGAAAAATAAGTTCAAAGATCCGAGGAAGCCTTCACGTCAAAGAACCTATATCTAAGAAAGTGTAGAGCACGACCGGATCAGTTGGTCCCTTGCCATGTTCAAGGGAGAGATCCCTCGAACCCCGTTTAAAAGGCAATATCAATAAACGTTCCAACGCAAGCGCGGAAGAGAGGCAGGCCGAAAAGCTCCTGGATCACACAAATGCAAAAACACCAGCATTTGATCGACCTCAGTGATGAAGTGATCCGAGATAGGGATGCCTGCCGATATTTCTTGAGGTCGAATAGGCGAAGTCCTCAGGCGGACCAGTAGGGATG
Organism: Eristalis tenax; assembly: GCA_905231855.2. Classification (NCBI taxonomy): domain Eukaryota; kingdom Metazoa; phylum Arthropoda; class Insecta; order Diptera; family Syrphidae; genus Eristalis; species Eristalis tenax. Next base: position 50,728,298 of record HG993128.1, read on the forward strand.
CAGTAAAGTGGGAGGGTTATGATCCTCAAAAATCGGATCATAACCCCGTCGTTTAAAAGAAAGAAGAAGCCAGTACCAGTAAACTCACTTTTAAAAAGTTGCGCCCAGAGTCTTGGGATTTTACTCGAAATTTGTCAATTTTACTAAAACACTTTCCTTCTATTTTTTAATATAAACTCATGTGTAATACTCACACCTCCATTTTGTTTCATTTTATTTTATTCATTTACTTTTCTCTCGGTTGTCGCATGATAATTTTATTTAAAAAAAACAGTGAAATTCTAATAAATAGCGACTATTGTAGCGAAATGTACGCCATACACAACTCGTACATGGCGAGTTCGTACATGTTCGGAAGGTACGACTTATAGAATGCAGGAATTCTAGTAAAGTTACATACAAGTACAAAATATGAGTTACAAACTTGAACTTATTAATAAAAATTTTAAGGCTAAAGGACACGAACGGTGCCGTGAAACAACGAAGACTGAAATAAAGCCCAATTTTGGAATTCGGCTTTATTTCGTTCGGGCTAGTAGAATTTGGATCAAATTATTCAAGTGTCTATTGAGGTAGTGCCGGAGATTGTGTTGTGTTAATAAAATAACTTTTCGATTTAATTTCTTGCAAATTTTCATCAATGCATGTTTAGTGCATGAAAAAAAGTCATTAACTCGGAAAATTCGTTTGTTCGGACTAACCTTTCCTCCAACCATTCCGAATTCACGACCTTTTACAGTACTTTGGTGTAATTCGAACCACTCTATTTGAAGTGAGTTTGTTTTCGACTTTCTGGAGAGGGTAGACACGGAATGGCTTCTAATTGATTTCTTGTTGTAAAATTATATATAATAATAATATGTGTGGCCCTACAGCCCGCTCAGCAACCACTCGTTTTGTGCTTGCTATTGTTCTCTCACGAATGTAAGGGACCTACAGTTTTATGCCGAATTCGAACGGCCAATTTGAGAAAACTTTTCTGGACAATCATACTCTCTGAGCATTGTCAGTGACTCGAAAGAGGTGGGGTCGTGGAAATTATTTTGCTGACACTGGGAATCGAACATAGACAACGTGGGCTCAAGGGCGTATGGGTCGACACACCAGCCAACAACGCCACGACCGCCCCCTTATTCATAATACCATATTTTCACATTTTCTCGAATTCCGCTTAGGAGGCACTTAAAACTTATTATTCATTCACTTTTAAATGCATTCATATTTGGCATCACTTGATCAGCAAATAAATGCAGATTCCTGCAGACCGTTTAAAATAACCAGGCTATCAGTATCTATGTGTGCTTTCGTTAATGTTGTGCGTTATCATAAATTTTGTAAATAATTTTACTCATGTGTATTTGCATATAAATGTAAGACAATGTTAAAAACTTAAATCCTCGTGGAAACTTGTCGACTAAATTTCAGTGGAAACGCGTTTTGAAGTCACAATTTTCTTTTTCTCGATGAAATATACACAAAATGCAAAGAAATAAAATTGATAAATAGCTTAGTTTAGGAGATATCGAGGTTTAAATATTATATAAAAATTCCAGTGCAGGGAACTAAGTCCACTTTGGAAATGCGAAGCGGGGGCTTGTTCCTATGAGGTGGATGGATCGCTTCGCTCGCTAACAGAATTTTAACACTTTTTTCCGTAGGGCTTAAACAGCTCCTGCGACTTTGCCGCTTCGCTAAAGGCATGTCAACAACTGTCTGGCAGTCGCCTGGAACTAAAGTTTAATTTCCAGGTTAAACCTCGATATCTCCTAAAATAGGTAAAAACCTACGTTCTTATATCGGCGATATCTAGAAAACAACGTTTTCAAAACATGAAAACGCGGAAATCGTAATATCCCCTAAAACCAATCTTAAAGTTCCCTTCAGTAAAATATTCAGTAGCCTATAATTTGTTATATTTTGTATAAACACGTCAGTGCGTCAGTATCATAATAACGTCAATTTCTTAAAAAAAAAACTATGGTAGCACTAGTGCAGCCTTTGCTTTTATCAAAAATAATTATGTACTACTCGCATTTCAAATACTCTTGATTTTTAATCGATGTTATTAAAAAACAAACAGTGCCCGGATTTCATGTTCATTTTATAAATGTGTATTATCTACACAACATTGTCTTAGCTTTAAATACATATTTTTAAATACAAAATTCCAGATATTAAAAAAGTCTACTTTGAAATTAATAGTAGTCAAATAAATTTTTAACAAACCATACAAGTGTTTTTATCCGAATATCGTGAATATTCTCATAACTCTCACTTCCATCAGCAATAATTAATGAATATATATTTTTGTTTAGTTGTTTTTGCCAGCGAACCAATCAAATGACAGCGATCAACATTTTCCACACACAAAAATGGAAATTTACTGCGGATTTTCTCGCGAAAAAACACCACAAAGATAGAAGAATGCAGACTTCACTTCAACTTTCAACTATAAAATTTTCACGACAATAAACTTTTAAGCGTTTTAATAGCGGCCGGATATCTCAGCCGTTAGCTATCTTCTTTAAAACGGTAGGCAAACGAATTAAAACAAAAAATAGAACGATGATATCAAGTATGCAGACGTTATAGGCACTTCAGAGAAGGTACAACAAAAACTATCTCACAGATTTTATTTACACCCAAGAGAGATGACTTTGAAGCCACAGAGAGATCACGTGCTATCGCAACAATGGCCGAAGAGTGTATGAGCCAAAAGAAGATTTCTCGAAGAAATTGGTCCCGAAGAAAGGCAATTAGAGGTGGCTGACTGTTCATCTCTTCATCATCAGCGCATTACAGTTGCACGGTTCTTCTAGTCAGTGGCATGCACTGCTAGGGAGCAGCAGTTGAGAGATTTCTGGACGTGTGGAGCGAATGCATGTTCGATGGGGGGAAAATGTACTTAAAAGCTTTGCTATTGTCAGCCGTTCATCATTCTGGCATTAACTGTTGTGCTCAATGATTTCTGTGTGTGTGGATTGGGAAAAGATCTATAACACGTTAGTGCGTTAATAATCGAGGAATTATCTTTTTTTCTTCTTTTTATAGCAGAGTGCGCTTTTTCAGATTTCACCGTGGAAGTATATGAACATGCATTGGCCTAAGGCTAGACATCAGATGTTTACTCTCACTTTCGGTATAGTGCGTTGCAAGAAGCTATTGATGTGTGTGCTTGTGGAAATCATGTAGTCTTTCGGAATCAGTAGGCATGAGCTTAGGCTCATTCGATAATTATGGCTCAGTGGCCAAAACAAAAACAAATAAACACTCGTTGCCGATGGACGGTTAAATATGCTGTCTTATTTATTTATATAATTCATTTATTGTTGGTTCAGATTTAATAACTTTTATGGTGCGATAAACCAAGCTAAGAAATAATGATATAAAAAAATGTCCAATTAAACAGATGTAATTTTAATAATTTTCTTTCTCATCTGCTGTAGTGGAAGGCACATTTAGGGTCATCTGGTATTACCCAAACATTTTGTTGGTTCAATGTTGTTAGAAGGACCATGCTATCAGCAAGCAAAAATCCACTCCGAACGAACACAATGCCTCTGTCCACTCTCGAATAGCTTCTGGGCCCGTAGCTAAAGCGGACGTTTGATTCCCGCCCTAGTCCAGGGCTTGTAAAACCATTTATCAATCATCCTGAAATCAAGTTGTTATCTTAACAACAAAATGTCTTATGTACAGACCTCGACTGTTCAATTTGAAGAAATTACTTTAATTTTTAAAATAAATTAACACATGAAAGAATATAACTCTTTTCAAAGAATAAGAACTCTGTTCCTTTTTGGAGTAATAAAATCTTCATTTCCCAATTCGCTCTTTTCCAACTTCCAAGGTATGACAACTGAAGATATACATCAGTTTTTATAGTACTTAGTAATGGGAAAGTATATTCGGTTGATTTCTTGTGTGAAAGCAAATAAAAATTGCGGTGAGGAATTTATGTGCACTTGCATGTACAGAAGTCCAGTATTTCTGAATGCTTCCAATTATTCAAAGATTCAACGAGGTGATCTTAAAGAGATGAATATTCAGTTTATTTGCTTACTAGTTCGGGATACGATATTTCTTGTTGGTTAGTAAAATATTTTCGATTTTAGTTATTTTGTACTAAAAATTATAAAACAAAAGGGAAAACCTTTGAAAGCGTAATGTGACCATTTTTTAGACTATTATTTTTAACTTTTTTATGAATTTGACTCGTTTTACTCGACAACTATATATAAACTTTTTTTTGTCAACTAATATTGAAATTATATTTTATTTCCAGTATTTTTATATTTTATATAATTCATCGTTTTGAATTTTGTTTTCATTAAGAAGAGTATGAATTAAACAAAAAATATATATATATATAAAGGTTGATTTTTTAAAAGCTTTAGGAAAGTTTTTCAAAAGAAAAAACACATAAAATTCAGAAAATGCATGAAATCTTTATTTGATTCCATAGTACGGTCCATATAATTTAATGTTTGAATATTATTTCATTCAAATGATGACCTTGACTGCGCCTCAAATGGTCCATCCTCTTTCCAACATTTCGGCCGGTATCTCACGAATAAATGCTTCAATGTTGTCTTCCAATGCGTCAATTGAAGCGCGATATAGGCCGGTCCCGAGCGTGAAATAAAATGTTCACCGAACTCGCCTCTCAATAAGTCCATTGTTGCGCGTGCTGTGTGGCATGTGGCACCGTCTTGTTGAAACCACATGTCATGCAAGTCAAGCTCTTGCATTTTGGGCAAAAAAAAGTTGGATATCATCTCACGGTAGCGCTCACCATTCACAGTTACGTTACGATTCGCATCATCTTTGAAGTAGTACTGTCCAATGATGCCACCAGCCCATAAACCGCACCAAACTGTGGCTTTTACTGGATGCATTGGTAGCTCTTGCAATGCCTCTGGCTGATATTCACTCCAAAATCGACAATTCTGCTTATTTACGTACCCATTGAGCCAAAAATGAGCATCGTCGCTGAACACATTTTTTCGGTAAAAAGCGCGCGATGAACTTTCTTAACAGAGCACGCATTTTGATAATAAAATTCAATAATTTGCAAGCGTTGTTCGTTTGTAAGACGATTCATGGTTAAAGTATAGACCAAACTGAAGATGTTTGACAGTGAAACAAAACACGTGCGTCAGCTGTTTAAACCAGTGTTGCCAAAAAGATAATAGCTTAAAAATCATCCTTTACATATTTTTCTAAAATAAACGTTAAGATTTAAAAAAAAAACGAATTAAGTTATAGACCCTATAATAAATGAAAAAACCGGGAGCGGGACAAATTTTGTACACTCATATTGCACCTGTATGGTATATGAAATGCTTTGGAGAAATTATCGTCAGTCCAACATTGGGTTTCTATAAGCGCAATTTTAATGTGTTTGGGAAATCGCATTTAACATTTTGACAGCATATTTCATGAAAATATATATTTTTTTAACGCGATATTCATACGGATATCAAGTTCAAGAAGTTGTTCTGAAAATATAACAAAATGAGTTTGCCCTATAAACCAAAAAAATCAATATATTTTTTACTCATGCACATACATACGTCTAAAATATACAATAAATTATAGTAATATTTATTATTACTTATTATTATAGTAAAAGAAATGTATGATGTAAGTACATACGATTAAATAGCCTTACCTTACATTTTGTAGGCACATAAGTCAAAACAATACTAAACAAGCATTTCAAGTTTGATGGCGCACGTTGAAGAATATGATGTTTTTGAAGCAAGTCAAAACAGTTCTTTAAAAAAATTTGCGTAAATTGCTTGGAAAATTTGACGTAAATGCCAAATTATGGCGTTTACGTCAAAACAACACGTTTGATGGATATTCGTCAAATCTATATGTATGTATATCTTGGCAATGGAACGACATAAAACCAAACGGATAATTGATTTTTAAAGAGCAACCTCGAAAACATAAAACGGCATCAAAGTCAAAGTGAATTTTGGCGTCCATATATATATATAGTAGCCGAATGAATGACGTGATGATATGATGATGACATTTAATATTGTAGCTCCTGTTTTTTTATATTTTTCCATTAAATATCCAAATCCTACAGGTATGTTACCGTCTTGGGACATTGACTTAAAATGGAATAAGACACTAGTTTTTATGAGGAATTAATTAGTTTGTTGCAGATAAATATAAAATATAATTCATGACACTGGAAAAACAAATCATACTTGTTTGGTGTCTTTCATAACTGATACCAATTTTGCGTCAAAGTTGTTTGTAACAATAACGCAACATTTGTTTGGGAATAAGACAACTGGTTACTATGTAATATGATGGCTAATGAAATACTGTGCATTACAAAGAATTGGATTGTAATAACACCATAAAGCTGCACTGCCATCGTAGCTATACGAGAATATGCATATCACTTGTAACATTACTAGTGATTTAAAAATCTTTCATCGGCTCTGATTTAAGCTGCAAATGCAATTCAAACTGCGCTACCCATCCAAACTGTGATTCAAACGATTGCTATTCAAACTAATACTTTTTCACAATTACAATCGCAATTTAAAATCACACTTCCGGCTAGGGCTACGTGGTCACCGAACGAAACCGCGAGGTTTCATAAATTTCCTCCGAACCTACGAGGTTCCGCCATACATTTTCGGTCTGGAAACCTCACTGTTTCTAATAAACCTAGTTGCAGCCCCCCTCTAATTCGTCCGTCCATGACAGGTTGTGAAACCGAACAAGCCTGCATGCGTGAATTTCAGTTTATTGTGGTCATTTTGGAGTTAATTTCCTAATTTTTTCTCTTTCTTTTTTCTGGTGTTCTATTATTTCTAATATTTCCTGCTGAAGACATCGTCCGGCATGGGATACTCGCTGAAGGTTGGCAGCAAGGTAAGTGTGTTGTCCGTGGTACCTGACCGCCCGAAATAATCCTGCAAACAGACCGGTGGTTTGGTCGCCATTTAAAAATTAAGAGCGATTGTTGTTTGTTTTTGCGGAGACTTAACAATTGAGAGCGAAGCTACTTCGAACTCGGTGGGCCTATTGAGGTTTCAGTAAAAGTTCGTCCGGACCTCCCGGTTTCGGTTCGGTGTGAACGAGCATAAGTTGCTATTTTTTTACAGTCTCAATCGCAATTTTGTCATCATACACACGCCTTAGTTGCTAGTTTTCACCAGAAATGAAGTATGATAGAGATACCTAACTTCACAGCTAATTGACCCCTAGTCCATCGACAAATTTGACGGATAATCATGAACATTTTGACAGTTATTCACGAAATAACGTAAATGCCGTTCTCTTATTGGTCAATTTGGCTTTAGAAAACAATATAAAAAATGTTTGTCAAAAATGTTAAGGGGCAAGAGAGGCAGAAGTTGGGCATTTCTATCATACTTCATTCTGGTTTCCACATCCCTATTCTCATTTTGATTCACACAAACGATTTCATGCTGAAATGTAAGTGTTTACCAAATGTGCTATGCTATGTTTTCCCTATACTTTTCATATTTTTAACCATGATATTACTCTTTTATCCATTATACATTGTCCTACCATTGTTCAGGGGCAACCCAGGTCGCCTTCTGTAAACCTTAAAAGAAATTAATAGTTGAATTTCTTATTTTTCAGTGAGATAGGCCTTTAATAGTAAATACTAGAGTATTGAATGCAGTGAGAATTCATATACCGTGCGCTGCGATTATGTACATTCATACCATTCCGAATGAATGACTTATCACGAGCTATCACGATTTTATACAGCATGCTAGTAAAACCCATCCTAACACACGGCTCTCTGTTCGAAATCTTCTTACGCGGCTTACAAAAATCCAAAGGTCGCCCTGTATAGAAATTGAAGGTTGTCTTAGAACAACACAGACGGTATTCCTCCTACTCCTCGAACAATTCCACAACAACAGTGCAACCACATCGACTCTGAGGTTCAGAAGGAGGGAAAAGACAATAAGGTCACGTCCTCCAAAGGCTACACAGCAGCAACACTCAAACGGACTACCTACAACCAACACTAGCCCCGGAGACAGGACATATGACAGGAACTAATGGTAGTAGTAGGGGGAATCTCCTTGTACACTGACGGCTCGAAAGCGATTATACCGTTTTTCAAGCTGCCGTGAAGAAGAACACAACATAAGCAACAAATCGATCACCGTTAAAAATACGCGATTCCTGTTGTAACGAATTTCAAATTCCATCCAAATAGTAACTAGAACAATGACTAACTAGCGCATTGCTAGTAAGTCCAAGGCGAAAATCTTATGTTGCAGTCATCATTACCTTGCACCACAAAAGATGAGAGTAAATCTAAAAACTCAGCCCCATTAAGTTTCATATATTTTGAAACGTTTACAAAAAAAACAGTGGCTCCCAGTGAAGGCATTTTAAAATCAAATCAAATAAACCCAATTAATATTTACATTCCCACGTCGTCAAACATTTCACACGAAGAAAGTCACGGCAAATATTATTTTAAGGTCTCCTACATGCTGAGTTCTGCTCATCAAAAACTACTCCTTCTTCACATAATTTATGAAACTTCAACAAATTTAGCGCCTTGGGCAGATCGTTGATATCTGTTTCTAATGAAATTTCGTTTTAAAAATAAGTACATTTCTACGTTTATGCTTTCGCAGTGTACCATACAATATCAATCACTTCAGTTTCATGCTGTATAAACATTTGCTTCATCTGATCATCCTTAAGGCTTGTTATCAATGCTTGAACATACCTATTTGAATGTGAGACATTCGAAGTTTTCATTTATGTACCCGTGTGAAGATTCCCCGCAACAACATCTGCAATCCTTGTTTTATGAGTTCTTTATGAGTTTTATTGCAATCAACACTAAATTTGGAGAAATTTTCAAACAAGCATTCCAATCTGAATAATTGAGCCTTAAGGCTATTCTCCATTTGCTTGAAGCTAAGAGTCGCTGAAGGCGAAAGTAAGTGGGGGATGTAAGGTCATTGGAACGATTTCAAGCAACTGATGACTTACAAGAGATTGGTTTCTTTGTTGCAATATGTCAATACATGGTTGCTGTACACTGTGCACTTTCTATAGATTATTTAGACATGGAAATGATTTACTTAAAATACATACCCTGCTGTATGGAATTGATGCCACGGATTTTTCTTAGAAGTCCGGATAGTACTGCACTTGGAGCCGCACACTGAGTTCTCGCATGAACGGCAGCACTGATTGTAGCTAAAACTCGACGTGCATAACGTGCAAAACGAGTCGAATTGATCACCAACTTCATCGGTACTGGCCTGAGTAACATTATCGGTTTCGTATGAGCTGAATTCTATTTCACTCTCTGTGCCATTTCCGGATGAAAAGTCTACTTTAAAACTCTCCGATTGATATCCGAATCGTGATTTCGACGAACGAGGGGAAAAACTCTCACTTCCACTAGCGCTATTAGAGCGCAAGTTATATGATGTGTAATAGCCAACACCGTTGCTCGCAAACGGTCGTGGTGGGTATTTGCTGGTCATTGAAACATTCTCATTGAAGAAGATGACATTGACGTCGTTATACTTTTGCATTAAATCGGATGGATATTTGGCGCAGATGTCTTTGAGGGATTTTTTCTGTTTTGAGCACGCGCCTGATGGACGAATCAAATCCAGTAAGCATAGTTTAAGATCTAACATGTTTGCTGTTTGCGTTGATCAGTCTGCAAATAAAGAAATACATGATTTATAAATTTGATAAGACTGTAGCTGCAAAGAAAGGAAAACATAATGCATTTGGAACAACACTGCGAAGATGACGAAGGAATAAATTCAGCCACACCCTTATGCTGGTATTAAATTATGAAATAGGAAATGGACATTATTTTGTTTTTAATTTAATAAATTAGTGCAGCGGTGGAAGAAGTCATTTTGGCGATGGAATCGCTAAATCGCGTTTGCAAGTCCGCCGGCGTGGATGAAACGGCGGCCTTTAAGTTGGTTTGGGAATGCGGAGAGACAACTGGCTAATGGCACTTTGGGTGACAAACTGTGGTGATTGTCCCTCTTTCCGGAAAGGGGCCAAAGGAGACTGCTCCAACTATTTTTTGTATTGTAAGGTACTTTATTATTTCACTCAAAAGATTAAAACAAAATTATTTACAAATGTACATCTAAACATGGCTGAGCCGATGTCCTGAAATGTAGCCCAACGTGTCGGAATCGGTTAATACACACACGAAAACATCAACAAAGGTGTACAGAAGTCATAGTTTGGTCTATTAGGGCCATTATGGCAGTCAGAGGTTGAACTGGCCAAAGGCTTCAAGTCGACGATGCCGGCTATGCAAAAATACGTGGAAATTCCGAGATAGGGCAACAGAAAGGAAAAAAAAGGAAACACGTAATTTAATCAAACAAATAATTATTGTAAAAACCTTTAAAACATTTAAAAATCTTCATCGATACTTTTTTAAGGCAATTTGGCAGTAGGATGCTAGTGAACTCCAATTTTCGGTGTCGTTAAGTACACGTGTCACATCATCCATCATCATTTGGCCGACTCCCTAGTAGCTTCGTCGAATGTCCTTCAGGATAGCAAATGCATCACGTCTTCGTTCTCACCAGTATTACACAAGCTGCATCGTACCGGTCCTCGCGGTGGGACATATCTCACTCACACTCAAGTAATTCCCCTCTCACTCGAATTACCATTGAACTTTGGGCAGTACTTAGGTCAGTATTCAAGTAGTCTATCTCTTGATGATTGAGTTGTTTGAATATCAAGCGTGTCTTTTCCGCTTGTACAACGCTCTTTGCTTTGATTGCCTGTTCCGCATCCCGTACAACGTTCCGAATGATGTAACTACACTCTGAAATATTAGTTTCGTTTAGATTAAGCTCAATGTTATATCTGTTAGAGATATTTTCCCAGTCTTTGAGAAAAATAATCGTATTTGAGAAGGCTTGGGTGTACGCCAAACACCTGCTATGTGGATTTGGAAATTACATTCGACTGAGATCCTCGATGTAAACTCTGGATTATTCTGCAGCAGTATGGGATTGATGGTCCTCTTTAGAGGGTCATTCAGTCTCTATACACGCTTAATAACGCTGCTAAATCAACACCTTTCACTGTGGTCATTGGACTTCGCCAAGGGTGCGTCTTGTCACCTCTCCTTATCATTGTATATATGGACTAGAAGATGGAGGGCAGCCGTAGCGAGGAATGTTTCACATTGGGAGAGTCTCTTCTTTTTGCAGATGACCTAGTTATCCTCACATCTTCCCAGACAGAACTCCAGCGCGCTCCAGTGGACAAATCAGAGATGTTATGGTCATTCTTCAGAACGCCTGGTCAATGCTCGCTGGGGTGGGCCGACTCAATGTTGAGCAACGGAAAGGGCTATGCATCTGTGGTTCTGGCACGAATGCCTCCATCATCACGACTTCCGAGGCGGGTCTGGAATGCGATTCAGGTAGGCGACTGCTCGGCAGACCCAGGACGAGGTGGTTGGACCAAGTCTGAAAAATTCGCCTGGTTACGCTTAGGCATAACTCCTGATGAGTTAGAGTCGATGGAGAATCGAGTTGGCTGAAGAGCATTCGTGCGTGCTGTGAAGATGATGATACGCCTGCATATTTATATTGGAAACAGGCATAACTTGGAACTAAATAGTAACAAACACAAGAATACAATTTTGTCCAGTTAGCATGTTCTAGACGAAAGACTGTGCAGCATTTAGAAATGCATAGGTGTGTATGTACGACCAATCAGCTAGGTCCTACTAAAATTTAAAGATTGGGAGTACATATATCGATTTATATAGGTTGTGCGGTTTGCTAAGAGATGGCGTAACTTGTATTATTCCATTGGAACATGCGTTGGAAAGCTACTGTCATTGTACGTCATTTCAGTATATGTCATTCATTTGAAGCGTAAACAACATTTTTTTTCACTCAAATATGTCGAACTTTGTGCCTGAAAAAGTGTTTTTGCAGGGAGTTCTTCTTCATTACTTTAATATGAAGAAAACTGCTGCTGAAAGTCATCGTATTTTGGTGGAAGTTTATGGTGGACATGCGCTAGCTGAGCGAACGTGTCAACCAAATGAAGGGCAAAGTCGAATATCCATGGCGCGAAGGTAATGCTCTCTTTGATGGGATCAGAAGGATGTGCCGTATTATGAGCTGCTAAAACCGTGTGAAACCATCAATGGACAACGCTACCGAACACAATTAATCCGGTTGAAAAGAAGTATCCGAAAAACGCCCGGAATATGCGACCAGACACGAGGCAATAATTTTCCATCATGACAACGCGCGGCTCCACGTTGCTATTCCGGTTAAGAACTATTTGGAAAACAGTGGATGGGAAGTTTTACCCCACCGGCCTTATAGGCCAGACCTTGCCCCTTCTGACTACCATTTGTTCCGGTCGATGCAGAACGGCCTCACTGAAATACGGTTCACATCAGAGCAGAATATCAAAAATTGGCTTGATTCGTTCTTGGCTGCTAAGCCGTCGCAGTTCTTTTGGGATGGGATCCACAAATTGCCAGACATATGCGACAAAGTCATAGCTTCAGATGGGCAATACTTTGAATAAAACTATTGAACATGTTTTTTCTTAAATAAAAGTTTAAATTTTGAAAAAAGTCATAGACCCATATATATTTGGCGCAACAGCCCATCAATCAATCGCTTGGCGCCCTGTAGAGGTATGCATAAAAAAACGTACTGCCTAAATTGGTCAGAAAATGTTGTGGCCGATTTAGCTAGGTTTCACTCTATTGTTAGATGTATTCAAGCTATTGTAAGTTCTTCGTCATTTACACATGATGGATCCCAGACTCGGAGTCTAGGATTTTTTCGACTCCCTAGTAGCTTCGTCGAATGTCCTTCAGGATAGCAAATGCATCACGTCTTCGTTCTCACCAGTATTACACAAGCTGCATCGTACCGGTCCTCGCGGTGGGACATATCTCACTCACACTCAAGTAATTCCCCTCTCACTCGAATTACCATTGAACTTTGGGCAGTACTTAGGTCAGTATTCAAGTAGTCTATCTCTTGATGATTGAGTTGTTTGAATATCAAGCGTGTCTTTTCCGCTTGTACAACGCTCTTTGCTTTGATTGCCTGTTCCGCATCCCGTACAACGTTCCGAATGATGTAACTACACTCTGAAATATTAGTTTCGTTTAGATTAAGCTCAATGTTATATCTGTTAGAGATATTTTCCCAGTCTTTGAGAAAAATAATCGTATTTGAGAAGGCTTGGGTGTACGCCAAACACCTGCTATGTGGATTTGGAAATTACATTCGACTGAGATCCTCGATGTAAACTCTGGATTATTCTGCAGCAGTATGGGATTGATGGTCCTCTTTAGAGGGTCATTCAGTCTCTATACACGCTTAATAACGCTGCTAAATCAACACCTTTCACTGTGGTCATTGGACTTCGCCAAGGGTGCGTCTTGTCACCTCTCCTTATCATTGTATATATGGACTAGAAGATGGAGGGCAGCCGTAGCGAGGAATGTTTCACATTGGGAGAGTCTCTTCTTTTTGCAGATGACCTAGTTATCCTCACATCTTCCCAGACAGAACTCCAGCGCGCTCCAGTGGACAAATCAGAGATGTTATGGTCATTCTTCAGAACGCCTGGTCAATGCTCGCTGGGGTGGGCCGACTCAATGTTGAGCAACGGAAAGGGCTATGCATCTGTGGTTCTGGCACGAATGCCTCCATCATCACGACTTCCGAGGCGGGTCTGGAATGCGATTCAGGTAGGCGACTGCTCGGCAGACCCAGGACGAGGTGGTTGGACCAAGTCTGAAAAATTCGCCTGGTTACGCTTAGGCATAACTCCTGATGAGTTAGAGTCGATGGAGAATCGAGTTGGCTGAAGAGCATTCGTGCGTGCTGTGAAGATGATGATACGCCTGCATATTTATATTGGAAACAGGCATAACTTGGAACTAAATAGTAACAAACACAAGAATACAATTTTGTCCAGTTAGCATGTTCTAGACGAAAGACTGTGCAGCATTTAGAAATGCATAGGTGTGTATGTACGACCAATCAGCTAGGTCCTACTAAAATTTAAAGATTGGGAGTACATATATCGATTTATATAGGTTGTGCGGTTTGCTAAGAGATGGCGTAACTTGTATTATTCCATTGGAACATGCGTTGGAAAGCTACTGTCATTGTACGTCATTTCAGTATATGTCATTCATTTGAAGCGTAAACAACATTTTTTTTCACTCAAATATGTCGAACTTTGTGCCTGAAAAAGTGTTTTTGCAGGGAGTTCTTCTTCATTACTTTAATATGAAGAAAACTGCTGCTGAAAGTCATCGTATTTTGGTGGAAGTTTATGGTGGACATGCGCTAGCTGAGCGAACGTGTCAACCAAATGAAGGGCAAAGTCGAATATCCATGGCGCGAAGGTAATGCTCTCTTTGATGGGATCAGAAGGATGTGCCGTATTATGAGCTGCTAAAACCGTGTGAAACCATCAATGGACAACGCTACCGAACACAATTAATCCGGTTGAAAAGAAGTATCCGAAAAACGCCCGGAATATGCGACCAGACACGAGGCAATAATTTTCCATCATGACAACGCGCGGCTCCACGTTGCTATTCCGGTTAAGAACTATTTGGAAAACAGTGGATGGGAAGTTTTACCCCACCGGCCTTATAGGCCAGACCTTGCCCCTTCTGACTACCATTTGTTCCGGTCGATGCAGAACGGCCTCACTGAAATACGGTTCACATCAGAGCAGAATATCAAAAATTGGCTTGATTCGTTCTTGGCTGCTAAGCCGTCGCAGTTCTTTTGGGATGGGATCCACAAATTGCCAGACATATGCGACAAAGTCATAGCTTCAGATGGGCAATACTTTGAATAAAACTATTGAACATGTTTTTTCTTAAATAAAAGTTTAAATTTTGAAAAAAGTCATAGACCCATATATATTTGGCGCAACAGCCCATCAATCAATCGCTTGGCGCCCTGTAGAGGTATGCATAAAAAAACGTACTGCCTAAATTGGTCAGAAAATGTTGTGGCCGATTTAGCTAGGTTTCACTCTATTGTTAGATGTATTCAAGCTATTGTAAGTTCTTCGTCATTTACACATGATGGATCCCAGACTCGGAGTCTAGGATTTTTCGACCCGAAGCCAAATTCTTCACACGCTCGATTATATTGAGTTCGTGTATCTTCCGCCCAACCCCAAAAAGCGTACACACATTTTGTCTCGGAAAGGACAATGACCGCTTCATCAGAACACCTTTATTAACGCTACAACGCAGTGCTCAAATGTGGAAGGGTTTGTACAAATTCGGCTTATTCCTTTGAGAGAGAACCTTATTACTCCATTGTATTTTAAACGATTGCCAAGACTTATTCTAATTTTGGTCATCGTGCTGTTGTTGCAATTTCTGTTAATGGAGCCGAGGCAGAACGTATTGCAAAAAGTTGGGATTGTGTCCCGCACTATGTGGTGGACATAATTCCTGGTATTTCCTTGAGTGCCTGCTGTTCAAGCTTTTGTATTATATTCAGCTCTTTCCTTTTATTATGAGCTCACGAATAGCCTTCATCCTTTAATACGACGTTGCTTCAAGTATTTTGGGTTCCTGCGTTTGGTTGTTTACACTCGTCAAACCAGTTTTCTATGGAGTTTCGTCAAACCCAAGGCACCCGCTCCATCTTCTCTAATGGCAACTTTTCGATTATTTTTGGCATTGGCCTTAAGAGTTTCTGGTAGACTTTTCGGGTAAAGCTCTTCTCGATTTGCTGCATAGCTTTAAGAGTAGAGAAATTCAATTGCAGTTGCCTGGTTTGAAGGTTAAGATTATGAATATTCTGTGAAGAAAGTGACTGACGTTGTTTGCGATGTGATCAGAAATGAAGTATGATAGAGATACCCAACTTCACAGCTGATTGACCCCTAGTCCATCGACGAATTTGACGGATAATCATGAACATTTTGACGGTTATTCATGAATTTTTGACAGTTATTCACGAAATAACTTAAATGCCGTTCTCTGATTGGTCAATATAATATAAACAATATAAAAAATGGTTGTCAAAAATTTTAAGGGGCAAGAGAGGTAGAAGTTGGGCTTCTCTATCATCCAGAAATGATGGATGTGATCAAACGATTGATAGTTTGAACAGTCTACAGATGAATTCCTTTCGCCGAGAGTTCGACTCAAGGTGTCCGCAGTTTGGTGTATCAAAGCTGTCACACAATTTTCAACATGTTCATTTACTGTACCACAATTTTTACTTGTGATGCGCAATACAATGTAACTTGTTTTTACACCTTAGCCTCTCATTACCTATGGCAAACTTAGAGCCACGTATGGAGGCATAAGACTAAGAGAATGTAGCCGATGGGACAAGATCCACGGAAAGGGGCACTCAAGGCCTCTTGATCATCTCTAAAGAAACAGATTACCTGACGCCTTGAATGGACTTCGAAAGAAGAATGACAGTCAAAATCGGAAGAAGGCACAGTATCAGGCATTTTTGCCAGTTCTCCATGGCAATCCGGCATCCGAATCACTACATTGTTTTCCCAGCGGAAGTAACAGCCGTTCAAAAGGCAGCCATCCGACTATCAATGAGCCCAATAGACGGAAGATCGATTGTTTTATACATAGACAGTCAGGCGGCTATAAACGCCGGACACACAATCGATCAATTCCAAAATGGTACTACTTCTAAAGAAGATATCGGCCAGTTGCAATCTTACCCTATTCTGGGTCCCCGGGCACAAGGGTATTTGGAAAAAAAGAGCTGATGAACTAACAAGAAAGGGGCGGATATGCCAATGGCGCTAGATCAGGAGACACTCCACTCCCCACTGAAAACAATAAAAAATTGACAGAATTGGACATTTGAAGGACATCGAAAGCTATGTGGTCTAAGCTAAACCAAAAAAGGACTGATTACCTCCTAAAGTTAAGCAGGAAGGTTGTAAGTAAAGTAATTGGGGTGCTAACTGGCCACTGGCTCATAGGCGACCAGGCCAGAAGACTTGGGGCACCATATAATGACTTCTATAGAAGCTGCAAGTATGAAGTAGAAGTGGAAACAATATTACACTTCCTCGGAACATGGCATGCACTTGAATTAACCAGAAGAACAATTCTTCAACTGGGAACCTTGAGAAACTGAGTAACATAGATCCAAAGAACATCCTACAATTTATAAGAGCCACTAAATTGGCATGTAATGGGGTCAGAAAAAGGAGTAAAATTGACCAACATATCCTAAGAAGGAATACAACAAATCCCAAGAAAGAATGCAGTCACATTACCTATCTACGTAACTATTAGCCTCTTCTTGTCTAACATCCTACTCCGTACCCCCGCGTGTTACGGCCTGAGTGCCGAAGAACCCTCAAGGAGACTGGGTATCCAAAAACTGTGGAACTGCTTTGGAGGAGCCAATTGGAGGGGTTTCATGTTCAATCATGTATTGCCTGGAAGCGTAAGCATAGTACACGCTGAGAACAGACTAAGCAGCGTCAGTTCTCCAAGGGCGTTCGGCTGGGAGCGGGTGTCGGTCTTGGATCAAGCGACTCACTTTATAAACGTCAATCCCGAACCTAAGATCCTCCAACATAAAGTAAAAAACAACCATCAACGAAACGGAGCACAGAGAACACGGAGATATGAACGAAAATGGCTGAGTAACTAGGATTTTTGGACCACGAACTCAGACCCGAATATGTCAAAAGAACATTCACAAATATACATGGCCCTCTCCAGCTAGAGAGACACGAAACCAGATCGATCACGTTCTAATAATTCTAGAAGATTCCTTAACTCTCTAAACGAGGTGAAAACCATCCGAGGGGCTGACATATACAGTGACCACCAACTACTCCTTGTAATCGAGAAGCTTCATCTTAAGAAGTCCTACCACCATGCTAAGACGAGGAAACTCGATGACACACCTAGTAAACTCGGAAACAGGAAACTTGAGAGAGTCAAAAAATTGGAGAAGAATCTCACTCCCAATGCTATCCAGAAGCTACTCGCCCCACTGATTCTGCACACTAATCGTGACCAAGCCGGTTTTCGACCCAACAAATCATATGTTGATCATATGGACACGATTCAGACGGCCATCGTACAATGTTATTCGTCGACTTCGAGAGAGCCTCCGACATTGTTCGACGAGAAGCCATTTGGAACGCTTTGGAGAACATTGGAATACCGTCCATCATCGAGCTTATTCAGGAGCTGAACCGGGCGTCGCCTGGCAAGGTGAGCTTTAAGGGTAAGGCAAGAGTACATATTATCACCCCATTCCTCTTGTCCGTCCTCCGACTAAAGCCGATCTCTTCTTGCTTAGTGTCGGCCATAGAGTTCATGCTGTTTCTCCAATGTACATTCCGTGGCTCCGTCTTCCAGGTTTTTCTTTATGGAGCTTTGATTCCAGAACCCTAGCAGAGGATTACCGCATTCTACAAGGATATCTCATTGGCGCTCTTTCTGCATAGCCTAAAAGTTTTGGAGTCCCGCCTGGCGTATTGCAGCCTTTGCCTTGAAACAAGTCGTTACTTAGACCCATCATTAAGCCGTCGGTGTATAGAGCGATTTGCCGCTCAGCTATTGCCACTTTTTTCTTCCATTGTGCCCGGTCCGGAAACATTTGACAGCAGTCTGCAATAATTACTTGTGTTCTGATAACACCTGGTGCAAAGTGAAAAAATTTCTGAAAAATGCCAGAAATGGAGTGTTATAGAGATGCCCAATTGCAAAGTCAATAAGATGGATTTTTTTTTAAAGCTAACATATAATTGTAAAAAATTACAAATTAGCTGCTAAGCCAGAGCGATGAAGCCTTAGGCTATAGATGGAATTGTTTTTCAAAAAATGTGTGAAAACTGCTCTCGAAACCGAAACGGTGATCCATAGTCACCAGGTGAGCGGATTTGAGGTACAGACTGCAGAAAGCAGAGCGTGCTAAATTCCAATAAAACCTTAATTCATTCATAGTGGAATGAGCCGAATCGATAAAGAGCGAGGATTGTATTATAAATGGTTATTGGCACGGCAAAATGATACGAACTTCGGATTCAAGCACACGTATCTAGAAAAATGTTAGCAAAATGGTATCAATCAAGTCCCTAAAGTATACCATTAATTCTAAGGGGACACCAAAAATTATGCAACGGTTTTCTAAGAAAAAAAATCTAACCTAAATTTATGAAAAATCTGCTATCATCAAATAGTTATTCAATCTTTGATCTTGGTACGTACTAGGTACGTATCATATATGAATACAATATAGTCGAGGAGTTCTTTGACAGAGCATAAAAACATCGAATAGCGAACAAATTATAAGACAAACATACCTGCATGCATCGTATACACAAACCTGAACTCACGTTCCACATAGAATGATATCCACCACGGAACCAACAACTGTGGAAGCTACGAATTGATTGTCATTTTTATTTTGACACAGGCGATTGAGGTTATTTAGTTTGTTTATTTCAATAAACGAACGTGCTGCATCAGTTCTCCTATAACCAGTGTTTATTATAAATCTATTTTAATTGGAACGTATTGTTCTGATAATTTACAGTTTATACACTTGAACAGAAAAACTATCCGTCATGAGTACACAGAGAGGCAATTGGGAACGAACACGTGCACAGAAATACAAAAATCGTCATGTTTTCAAGAATGATTTGCACGACAAGACCCCTCAACAGAAGAAATTGAATTCCTTGCACATTTCAGAAGTGTGTCAGCATTGTAAACTAGTGATAGAATGGAAGATTAAATACAAGAAGTACAAGCCATTAAGTCAAGCGAAGACATGCGTCAAATGTCAGCAAAGGAATATCCGCAAAGCGTATCACGTACTTTGTCGTGGCTGCGCTTTGGAGCAGAAAGTTTGTGCGAAATGTTTGAAGAAGGCCGATGAGGTGGACATTGAGCCTCCAGCGCCTTCCCGAGAAGAAGAACTGAAACTAAAGGTGGAAATGGACAGATTAATTAAATCATTCCCCGAGAGGAAGCGTAGAGCATTTCTTCGCTACATGAAGAAGGGTAAGGTGGACGAGACTGCTAACGAAGAGGAAAAAGCTGAGAATGAGTGCGATGGTGAAGAAGCGGACGCTCCTAAGTTGCCACCACGGAGAATACCACACTCTCGAGACACTTTGCTCAAGAAGATTGAAGAGCTGCAATTAGGAAATGATAGCGAATATGATTCAGATGAACTCTTCGACACAGATGGGGAGGAGGAGTCTTTCGAAAGTGAGGAAGAATCTGATTAGCAGGGGTGAATTAATAAGTAAATAAGAAATAATGAATAAGAAAAAGAATATGTTGTTAAATACATAATTCAAAAAATGTAAAAAATGTATTTTTCTTTTTTCCTATGGTATCCACACTTTGAATACAGCGTTTTAATTTTATTTTAGACTTTTATCTGCCTATACGTGTTACGTGTGATGATCATTGCAGTAGTATCGGTAGGAATAGAAGTTTTCATCATGGTTTCATTACTTCGGTCGTTGAATTCATCTTACATTTCATGTCCACTTTAGAGGACATTCTGACTACGGAAGCTGCTTCATACGTTAGTTACCTATGCATACACTAAGTAAGGAAAGACTGTACGATCAGATAAATTGACTGAAACAATTTGTTCAGAATTACATTCCTCCAAATCTGTAATAAATAATGGATGGGAATGGTAGCATGGATGATCAGACGTGGACAAGTCAAAGATTGATACATTGAGCCGACAGTGTGACCAATTGTTTTACTCAATTCGGGATCTTCTGAACCTCCTTCCGTCATCATCGGTTTACAAATGCATTTACTATATATGTATTCACTGAAGGCTAGAAGAATTACATAGATTACATCTCGTGCCGGTTATAAATAGTGAAGATTTTCCATTAAACGTCGGTAGTCAGCAATTCTTTCTTACGAACATGTTTTTAATTGTTTCTCTGGTTGTTGTAAACAGTGACCCAACCACTATGATTCTATAAGACACTGCACCTTAGACATAGTCTCGTCTTTAAATTTTCTAAAAGAGCAAAAGCGTCCATTTTTTTTTTCATATTCTACTCACCACACCGACAGAGAGGAACAATATACTTCGTGAATATCAATTGTTAAAACGTTAAGTTAATTTAAAAGAATATAAAATTAGCAAGCATATAGCAAGTTTTATATGTGATACATTAATAATAATAACGAATAAATCATAAAACTTTTTCAAGTTTCACAGCCTAATCGTTGGTGAACGATTCCCATTAAATCTGAAATGTGCTCCGTCAGTTGGCTCTGAACGCTTTCTCAGCGAAAGAGATGAAAACATAACGTCCATATGTGTCAAGTATAGTAATGACAGCGCCATACGAAACAAATACTGAATGTATATTTTACGAAAAAAAATTTTTTCTTGTGGTTTATATAAAATAGATCGTTTATAAACTTGATTTTCATTACCGGTAGCATATATTATTGTTATTCGTTGTGCAAGTTTGCTGTGCGGGTTTTGTGAAATCTCTTTTTTGGTTACATTCCCATAGCAAAATAGCGTATTGTTTGCGCTCACACCACAAATGGCTAACAGGCAATTTAAGCCCCAAGAAAAACTACCCCGTGATTTGCAACGAGAACTAAAGGGAAAAATTACCCACTTTCTTGATTATGGTGAAACAGAAACGTTAATTCTATCCGGCTTGCCGAATGATCAGCGAAAATTTCTGCATAAATATGCGGCATCCATTGGTCTGAGGTCGAAAAGCTATGGGGACAAGAAAAGTCGGGAGTTACACATCACATTGCCAAAGAAGTTGAAAAACTTACAAGACACAAGAATACTGGAGTTGGCGGATAAAACAAGAGATTATTTCAGTGCAGACGTACTTAACGAGTTGAAAGAAGTTACAAATCTACAGAATACCACAAGTGACAAGAGTGGTATGCGAAGGAAGAACAAAATTCGCAATGAAATGATGGCACTATGCTCACGCCTGGTACGTCCACGGCCCAATCGACTAAATTCCCAATTGCAAAAGGACAGAGCTGAATTGCCAATATTCATGTTCCAAAATGCGATCAACGAACTGCTGCGCCAAAATTCTGTATGTTGGCTTTATATTACCCTCGGAAGAAAATAATTTGTATCAATTTATTGCATTTCTTTAAAGGTTCTGATCATCAGCGGAGAGACAGGTTCAGGAAAGACAACGCAAGTCCCTCAGTATATCCTTGAGGAACATACAAGGCTAAACAAACCATGCCGCGTTATTTGCACCCAGCCTAGGCGTATAGCAACTGTAACTGTCGCAACTCGGGTCGCCGAGGAGCGTGGCGAGCCCATCGGAGAATCTGTTGGATATCAAATACGTTTAGATAGTGAGTTTCCAAATATACAATATTGTTTCGTTGTTAAATGAAATACGTTTTGGGATGTCTGTTCGTTATCTTCGTTGTTAGGTTCGGGTTATTGCAGAGGTTAGGAAATCCTCTTTATGAGCAGTTAAAAAAAGCTAACTACCAAGATTTAATATATTTTGTGTATTGTGTACCGCACAGATTGAAAATCACCTCAATCAACTTGGCATGCGAAACTTAATAGCTTCTTAGTGTCAGAGGGTTATCGTTGAACCCTGGGATCGCATTGGATGATCATGCCTTCTCCTCTATTTATTGAGATGTAGCTACCCTTGTTTTCACTTAAAAGCACTTTCGATTATTCTGATATTGCAGATATTGTAAGTTTGGTGTATTTTGTTCATGTTGATTTTCTCCGCAAGTCAGCGGCAGTGCTGCTGTTTTTTTTTGCAATAGTTCATTAAGCATTGGCATACACTTCTATTTGTTGAAAGCGCGTAACTGCCTTGTATAGGGGTTGTTATTTACTGCTGCAGTATATAGGAAATGGAAATTATTTACGGCATTTTCCGTTCTCTCCCCTGATTTGTTATACGACAGCATGCAGACATTTAATTTAAATGGCATAAAATACCGATGACAGTATCTAATTAGTTTATTTTAATTTCTAGGTCGAATGCGGAAAACTACGAATCTAATTTATACAACCAGTGGTTGTGTTTTGCGTTCTCTAATGGCTGACAAGCAAGATTTCTTTCAAAAAATTACTCATTTGATAATTGATGAAATACACGAGCGCGACAAAGACACTGACTTCATTCTGATTGCAGTCAAGGAAGAATTGAAGTACAATAAGAACCTCAAAGTAATACTAATGTCTGCCACGATGGACATCCAACTGCTTTCGAATTACTTCAACGGCTGTCCAATTGTAAATGTGCCCGGCCAAGGATACGACGTTAAGATATATCATTTGGAAGACATCTTATTTTATACTGGCTACCGTACATCACTCATGGAAAAGTATTTGCGCCTATCACCAGCTGAAGTATTCACACCGGCCAAGATAGTTCAATCAGACGAGCACACGCAAGGTATATTTGATGCGATTGTCGACGAGATAATAGAGTCTCATGTTAGACTTGATAACACAATTGAATACTTCGACCAGCTTCAGTATTACATTGAGAACGAAGGTGTTTCCATTGACTTGCGTCATTCGAAGAATGGGAAAACTGCACTCATCACTGCCGCTGAATGCAACATACCGCAATATGTGACAAGATTCATGCAACTCAATGCGAACACCACCATTCGTGATTTCTCAGGAAAATCCGCATTGACTTATGCCGCTGCGTTTGAAGATGGTATCTGTTTGCAATTGCTTAGCTGCGCTCAACAAAACAACGATGCACTGTCAGAAAAGCAAATCCTTCTTTCGGCATATAACCAACAATTCCACGATGAAAACGAGGTTGATCATTATTTGATTATTTCGTTGCTTGAGGGATTGTATCGTAGTAAGCATCCGGGAGCAATAATGGTCTTCTTACCTGGTTACAACGACATAGTTGCTCAGAAAGATTTGATAACGAGCACACTACCTGCTGGAACATACAAAATGTTCATACTTCATGGCCAAATGGAGTCTAACGACCAGTGGTTAGCTATGCAGCCTCAAAGGACACGGAAAATAATATTATCTACCAACATCGGGCAGACATCTATTACAATTCCCGATCTCGCTTTTATCATCGACTCAGGGAAGGTCAAGATGAAGACACACGACATTGTGACTGGGTCATCTGAGCTTCGATCAATGTGGATCTCGCAAGCTGATGCCAATCAGAGATCAGGTCGAGCTGGTCGAACTCAAAATGGAGTTTGCTATCGATTATATTCCACAGAAAAGTATCGACTCATGAGTAGGCACTGTATTCCAGAAATGATGCGCATTTCGTTGACCGAAATTTGTCTTTATGCAAAAGCGTTTGACCCTCAATCAGACGTGCAGACCTTCTTATCTCGCGCTTTAAATCCACCTTCGAGTATAACTGTACAAAATGCAGTTAAAAAACTTAAGATCATAGGGGTGTTTACTGACGACGAACATATAACTGAGCTGGGCAGACATTTGGTAGAAATACCTGTGGACGTTCAGCTGGGTAAAGCATTAATATACGGAATATTTTGCAAATGCATTGATCCGCTTGTAACAATTGTTGCATTTCATTCAGTTAAGGACCCATTTATATTACCAACAGATCGCTCCTTGCAAGGTCAAGCATCCTTTCAGCGAAAGTCATTATCAGGCGAATACTATAGCGATCATATGGGGATTTTGGTCTTATATGATTCGTATATGGCCATAAGAAACAACAAAAGGAAAAAGCAAGACTTCTGCAATAAGCTGTTTCTCTCTGCTTCATGCATGGAGATATTCTGCGCTACAAGGCGACAGCTCTACGATTTAATCTCGAGCAAGTACTCGATCGCCACTGAGAAGACAAACAATTCCGATTGGAACATAATTCGCTTGTGTATGGTTGCTGGTCTTTATCCCAATATTGCCCTCATAGATCGAAAACGCATGATTATTAAGTCCGGCGCAGACAAGCAATTGATTTTACAGCGAAGCTCTTCGCTGAACCCCCCTGGAAAGAAATCATTGAACGAATTCGCAAGCAAGTTACCATACGATTGGCTTGTTTTCTATGAGAAATCTAAGCTCTTCAAAATGTACAGCATTAGCATGAATACACTGATTGCACCTGTAATAATTGCGCTGCAGTGCGGAAGGGATCACATTGTTGAAATCGACGATGAGTCCGATAAAGATGACGAAGAGAACGACGGTGACGATTGTAATCCCGAACAATGCGAAGAGATCGCGAGACGGAGCATGCTCATCTTAGACGGATGGATCAAATTCGATATGAGTCTGGATGATGCAGATATCTTAGTCGTATTAAGGAATTTTGTTCAAAGCGAATTTGTAAAGTTCTTACATCACGGCTACTCTGACAGCAGTGTGAAAGCAGTTGGCTATCTTCAGTATTTAATGAACTCTGAGATCAGTAACTGCAACGTGCGTCTTTAAGCAGCAGAAACGGAATATTCTAATTTTGGTGTGGTACTTGAAATATCGCAAGATAAGTACATTGCGATTCAAAAGTCGAAAGTGACCCATGAGAATTAAATATTTTGCTGCCGAATGAATACTTTGATAACAGAACGGCTGAGTGTTGATTAATGTTTAGGCTCAATCATAATCGGCATTAGAAAATACAAAATATTCTGTTACATAAGTTCTTTGCAATTGTGTGCATTTAGAAGTAGGATCTTACGAAAACCCAGTCATTGACTAGGCATTCCAAATAGAAAAATAATCATATAAATAATAGGTTATCCGAGAGGGGTGTCATGTGAAATCAATATAAAACTCAACATTTTTATGAAAAAGTGTGATATTTTTTATTTCAATCTTGAGTATATGTCATACAGTATCTGTAGAATTATCTGCCTACAAGTGGGCATGTTTTTATTCGCATAGTTGCAGCTTATATTTCGTATATAACGTCTCTCAAATTCTCTTTGTACGTGGAGAGACGCACGCTTTCCAGTATCAAATCGAACAGACTACATTTCATGAAATACGTACATGAAGTTTGTCACACGGAAGCATCATTATTTCATCAACTTCTTGGCATGTGTCGTTAACCGGCTGTAAATAACAGTCTCATTATTATAATTTGCAAAAAATATGGCTTAGTAAAATTGCTAGATCGCAAACCGCGCCAAACTGCCACATTTTGTGGTTGTCTCATTGGTTGTTCCATTATTTGCCTTGGCTTTACAAAATATTGGATTCTTTGGATTCCTACATTTCCAGCTACCTGTGGAGTGTGGTTAACTAGGCCTACAAACATGACATAGGTCAAGATCTTTATGCAAAATTCCGATGATTCCTGTTATCTATTACATTGGCGTATATAAACTAGTACCTTGGCAAAAACCCGAACCTTTCTCGACGCACCATTTATATAGTGAAGCTTCATTATTTCTGGAACATCCTCGTTTTCTATTATCCATAGTTGAGTGTTGAAAGTGGCATCTCCTTCTCGGTGACCCTGTATAAAGAGGCTAAGCTCATTTTGAGAAAAAAATCTCTGAAGAAATTTCATAAACAATGAAATTCTTAGTAAAAATTCGCATTGTCGGAGCATATTTTTTATTCGTGAATTTGTATTTATTTAATATTATTATACATAAAAATTGTACATGCATGTTATTACATTCATATATTCTATGCGATCAATGCCAGTTGAAAGTACTGTTTTGAAAAGTATTCATCCAAAGTTAAAAATGATATTTAATTTTTATGGATTACTTGGTACTTTTGGGGAGCATAGCATTAAACAAAATTATGCAATTTGTGTTACAAATTTAACATTCGTCAGGATGCTTTGACATTTTATGGGCTACAAGCATCGTGTCGTCATTATATATGTAATGTTATGAATAATGAGAAACAAATATTTTTCTTTTGAATCTTTAATATGGCATTAGAGAAATGTGATTTTATACATAAATAAATATTAAATAAGTAGTGTCATTGTTTGTAAGTTATTCTTGTTTGGTTTGGAAACTAAAGGGTGATTTTTTAGCTCTTATCTTTTTGGCAACACT
Source organism: Eristalis tenax (assembly GCA_905231855.2). Lineage (NCBI taxonomy): Eukaryota > Metazoa > Arthropoda > Insecta > Diptera > Syrphidae > Eristalis > Eristalis tenax. The sequence continues at coordinate 50,755,389 of HG993128.1, forward strand.
GGTTTAAACAGCTGACGCACCTTTTGTGTTTTGTTTCACTGTCAAACATCTTCAGTTTGGTCTATACTTTAAATATGAATCGTCTTACAAACGAACAACGCTTGCAAATTATTGAATTTTATTATCAAAATGCGTGCTCTGTTAAGAAAGTTCATCGCGCGCTTTTTACCGAAAAAATGTGTTCAGCGACGATGCTCATTTTTGGCTCAATGGGTACGTAAATAAGCAGAATTGTCGATTTTGGAGTGAATATCAACCAGAAGCATTGCAAGAGCTACCAATGCATCCAGGAAAAGTCACAGTTTGGTGCGGTTTATGGGCTGGTGGCATCATTGGACCGTACTTCTTCAAAGATGATGCGAATCGTAACCTAACTGTGAATGGTGAGCGCTACCGTGAGATGATATCCAACTTTTTTTGCCCAAAATGCAAGAGCTTGACTTGCATGACATGTGGTTTCAACAAGACGGTGCCACATGCCACACAGCACGCGCAATAATGGACTTATTGAGAGGCGAGTTCGGTGAACATTTTATTTCACGTTCGGGACCGGTCAATTGGCCGCCTAGATCGTGCGATTTAACGCCTTTAGACTATTTGTGGGGCTATGTTAAAGCTCATGTCTATACAGACAAGCCCGCTTCAATTGACGCATTGTAAGACAACATTGAAGCATATATTCCTGAGATACCGGCCGAAATGTTGGAAAGAGTATGCCAAAATTGGACTAAGCGGATGGACCATTTGAGGCGCAGTCAAGGTCAACATTTGCACGAAATAATCTTCAAACATTAAATTATATGGACCGTACTATCGATTCAAATAAAGATTTCATGCATTTTTCTGAATTTTATGTGTTTTTTTTTTTTGAAAAACTTTCCTATCGCTTTTAAAAAATCACCCTTTACAATAGCTGTGGCAGCAGCTGTTTCATCGATGGTAGTTGCCTAGTAATGTTCTTTGCAATAGTAATCGCAAAACAATTGTTTGATTGATTCAATTCTTTGGCGACTGTGCCTAGCAGTCTTTCTTTGAATGTATAATACCTAGACTAATCGAAAACTTTTTTTAGAATAAGCAACCAATTAACAAAGCAGAGTGGATGCATTTTTCCGTGTCATGTGACATTCATATACATATTTGCATGCATTTAATTAACGTTGAAAATTGTCGACTAAGAAACACTTCACGCAGAACATTCACATAACATATTGAATGAGTTGTGGCATAAATCATAATTAGTATGAATGTTGTCAAAAGGACAAAGAAGTGTGGGATGCGGTGAACTAAAGTACTGGCTCGTATGCAGTAGAGGGGAAAAAGCCCAGGAATCTTCACCCTGATTAAATATATCGTATACGACAGCAAACGAGACGAGAGAACACAATCGGTATTCTCAGTCAGCTGTCGTTTTCAGTCTTTGATCTTGCCATTTCCTTATTACCTAAGGCGTTTCGACAAGACATTCTTTCGTAAAAACGACAATTTTTGTCGTTGGGATTTGAGGACGACAGCAATGCGACATCAATCAGAACTTGAAAACATTTGTGCAAAGCAGAACATGCATTCATAACTTTCATAGCTTTATGTAGATCGTAATGCAGTTTCCATACACCCAAAAGACAGCGAAAAGATTTTTCAGACCGCCGGACAATCTCTTAATTACAGTCTTGGTCTTGAGCACACAGTGTTGAAAATACTTTCTAGACTGCCTTGTTGTGTGTTGTGTTGATCTATGAAGGGCTATCAAATACGGTTCCAGTATCCACTTCAGGAGTAAGGGTCCTAATGTGTGAACAATCAGCTGTTACGCGCACTGATTTTGTCTTGTTTTTTCCTCGTGCCTCATTGTGCATTCCTTCATCTTCAGGTGAACATTTCTGTGCTATTCATTGAACTTGCTTCAAGCTATTTAATCAATTAAAACTAACTTAACGATCAACTAATTATCAAAATATTTCGCCTAGAAAATTGACTTTCAATTTATGACAGTAAAATCATTACTGTTTTTTTTTGTTTTCTTGTGAAACAACACTATCGAAGATTGGCTTGTGATGCTGTAGTTTCGTTCATTTTTAATTGGGTTGATGCGTCGAACCCTACGTACTTGAGCCTACGCACCCCAGTATTGATTTCCGGTACGAGCAGAATACATTTCAAGGCCTCACCTCCCATCTCTTTCGAATCACTGACAATGCTCAAAGAGTATTAACTGCTTACAAAAGCCTCTCAAATTGGCCGTTGGCATAGAACTGTAGGCTGTAGCTGTAGGCATAAAACGTCCACTCATAAGAGAGCAATATCACGCCTAACACGAGTGGTTGCGGAGAAGATAGGCTAGGCCCTGCCACTTATATTATAATTATTGTATTGAAATGTATGTCTAGAACATCCACTCAGTTTATCTTGTTTAAGTACGCTAGAACCAAGCATATTCATCGATCATAATGGGTCACTCTGCCATGAGCACACATGCAGAAGAAGAGGAGTAGACCATCCAACAGCTACATATGTTACCTATAACACCAAAACTGCGCTGTTTTAATAGCATCCTGTTTGCTACAGACATTTGACAATACATCGATGCATGGCCAAAGAAAAAAACAACCTGCTAAGCTTTGTTTAAAAATTTAACCGGTGTGCAATTCCAACAACATACAGGAAATGTCAAGAATTTTATGTTTGCCAGTTTATTCATACGTGCATAACTGTAGTATTTTCAGTTTGCTCCCTAGCGGAAATCATTATCATCTGTGAAACAAACTGAAATCAACATTATATTGGAAAAGACATTTCTAATGTATTGGTAGAAAGATATATCTAATCCTAAATCATCTCACTAAATGTACTTCATTTACGCTGTCGTCATACCAAGGCTGCCGTACTTTAATAAACCTGCAAACCATTGAAATTTAGATAGTTGACATTCTTTTCATTCTTCAACTCTCTCTTAGAAATCCTTTTATTTTCCCCCTTCTCCCTATTCACACACCGCTTATATTATAGCAATGAACCCATGCTCTCATGCAAGAAGGTATAATTTACATGTACGCATTCAACTATAGAACCTGCTGCCTAAGGAGGATCTAAAATCCGTCACAATCTGAGTTGTTACTAAATTCCCTCCAGTTTAAAGCCTTTACAACTACATCGCCATCAACGTAAGCAGTACCAAATCGCACGCAGTACTTTTCTCTCGAATATACCAGAGTATACTTCACCCGCTTTTCCATGCCTCTACGCTGCACAGCAGGACTCGGATGATCAGTGTCTTATATAAAGTCATCTTAATCCTTCGAGAGCCCAAAGAAACAGCGAGTAATTCCGTGTTTAATCTCGGTACTGATGTTGTTAGTACTATTCATTGCGGAGCCGAATTAGACGAAGTCAATTGTGATGCTCTGTTCAAGACGTCGATATTGTACGTCCCTCCTCGAGGGCATCCTAGACTTCATTTTCCTCAAATTCACCGACAGTCACTTTTTTTGACTCTCTAATTTGACAAAGGGTCATCTCGTCTAAAAAAAATTGGTGAGTTCGTCCAGTTAGTTGATGGAGGAGTGAGAATTCACCATCGTCATAATGCACAAGCTTGCATGGAGCAGTTCCAAAACCAGAAAAGGCTATGTACTTCTTAATTAGGACACTCTGTATTTGGGGCACCCCCGAAATGAATCGCACTTCATGCACACACTCGGATTTTTCATACAAGTGAACCTGAAAACGGGGCACCTCTGAATTGGATTATGGATTGGATGGATTTCGTCAGGATCTGATTGTGTGGACGTCTACATCTACGTATGTACATTTTAAGATGTAAAACATGGGGAATCTCCCCGTAGAGTCGGAAATGCATTTGCAAATAAAATCCTTCCTCTTGTTCTGTTGTTGGCACTAAGTAATGCCAGAGCAGGCATAAAACTTTAGGTCCCTTCCACTCATGTAAGAGCAATAGCATGGACAACACGAGTGGATGGTGAGAAGCAGCGGAAACACAAAATCATCCGCTTTGTTAGATTTCAATATCGATGTTACTACCTTGAGATCGGGGGTGATAGGGTTCTCGTCCATCATCGTCCAAGTTGAGTGAACAGTTTGGTACTTTGGTCCTTATTGCAGTTTAACAATCAATCATTAATACCACCTTCCTCGCATCATTCCTTCGTCACAGATCGTAGAGCTCACAAACAGCTCTTACTAATCGCTTGAATTTTCCTCCTTGGATTCAAATTAGAGTTGTTTCTTTTAAAGTATAAAACCACAACTCGACTTACATTTGAATCCAAAGAAAGTTCATTAAGTTTAGACAAACAATGATTTTATTGACGATGTCAACATAACCTTACCCAATACATTTCAAAATATGGGTAATGATAAACCAAACAAAACAAGACGAAAAAACGTTAGCTTTCTCCCTGCAGCGCCAAGAGTGATGATGAACAAACGAGGAGACCATCATTAAGAAAAGTTAATTACGTCTGAAAAACTGATACACTTGCGTACATATGTATGTACATGTACATCTCTATTCCCAATTGACTTACCCAAATTACAACAAACTGGAAAATAGACACTTCCTCCAGTCAGTTTCTCTAATTTGAGTCGTCATTATCTTACAATCTGTACAAAAACTAAGTAAGATGCACAAACACTGACTGATTTCGTTTGTGGGACACAACAGACCGCGCATGGCCTTGGCATTCGTCGCCCTTTCTGCAATTCATGGGAGAGAAGAGAAATTGGTTTTACTTTTTACCAATTATACGAAACCCGAACTATCAATCATTGGTCTCCAAAACTGATTCCCAACGAATCTTAAAGTCACGTTTAGACGAACAGACACAGCATTCAAGTGAAACGAATCTGAATGCGAATACAATACCTCTGCACACTAGCTCATATATATATTGAAACAATCGATTTCGACTTTAAGCCGATTAATTATTCTTCTATTATATTATGCTGGGGCTAGTTTATGTGTGTGTACACACATAGGTGTGTAGTGCAAAATGATTTATCTCTAAAGAGGAAAATATGTGTCAAATTAAGCTGAGATATTTTGAACTTTATTTATTTTTTACTTTCACCTCATCGTGGAGTTGCTGGTATAGTTTCTTATTTACTCGGGTATAAGCAGACGTAACCTTTCCTTTTGTATCGAGTGCCTGTTCACATTTTTCCTGTGAACACTTTTGGGTTGATATTGAATCAAAGTTTATCCGGTTTAATAGCTGGATGTCCATGCACTCGTATTCAGTGTTCTTCTTTAGTTGATTGTAAGCCATGTACGCAGTATGTGTGATTATCGAGGAAAGTATGCCTAAATGCACGAGTACTTCAAAAATAATGTACCAAGAGTGCTACGTTTAATACTCTGCCTCTCTAACTACATACATGTGTATGATTAAGTGTTTAATTATTTGATGCTAATTGACTTAATAAAAGACTTAGTTCATTAAATTTAAGAAAGTAGTTACAGTAAACAATTATTTAATTACAATATAGTTGTGGCACTGCCTAGCTTCTACAGCCACTATTCATGCTGTGCGTGCTATTATTCTCTCACTAGGGGAGCGATGTGCGGTTTTTTGCTAAAAACAGAAAACAGACACCATCGCAAGACAGTTATGCTAACATGAGGTGCCAGGTGGTGCTGTGGAGAAGCGTTAGTTTTTTGTTCCGAAATCTAACTAAAGAACAATTCTATAAACATTGGATCTGTGGTTGGGCTGAATACACCAAGGCGATCACGATAGCTCATAATAAAATTGATAATTCAATGGGCCTTAATGTTTGTCTAGTTCTGTGTAACGGTTGTGCCTGAGAAGTTCGCCCACAACGCACAATGGGATATTTGACTGCAAAACGTGATATAAGAACTTTTTGAGGACAACTTTCTTATGGGTGCTAAATGTTTTTTCTGCAACTATCTAACCTACTAGTAAATTTGAGAGGTTGCTGAGCAGTTGGAAAATAATAAATGGGAAGTGGACGTAGGCGGGCAAGTAAAAAAATAATTTCTTTATTCCTTTTGTAAAGGGTGATTTTTTAACTATTATCTTTTTGGCAACTCTGGTTTAAACAGCTGACGCACGTTTCGTGTTTTGTTTCACTGTCAAACATCTTCAGTTTGGTCTGTAATTTAACCATGAATCGTCTTACAAACGAACAACGCTTGCACATTATTGAATTTTATTATCAAAATGCGTGCTCTTTTAAGAAAGTTCATCGCGCGCTTCTTGTGTTCAGCGACGCAGCTCATTTTTGGCTCAATGGGTACGTAAATAAGCAGAATTGTCGATTTTGGAGTGAATATCAGCCAGAGGCATTGCAAGAGCTACCAATGCATCCAGTAAAAGTCACAGTTTGGTGCGGTTTATGGGCTGGTGGCATCATTGGACCGTACTTCTTCAAAGATGATGCGAATCGTAACGTAACTGTGAACGAATCGTAACGCTACCGTGAGATGATATCCATTTTATTTCACGTTCGGGACCGGTCAATTGGCCGCCTAGATCGTGCGATTTAACGCCTTTAGACTAGAGAAAAGATGCGATTCCGGTGTAAGTGAATGCGATCGCACGAACTTAGCTAATGTAAGCGAATGAATTCGCGCGCATTTACGCTAACAGAGTGGTTCCGGTGCAAGTGAGACTACTCAAGCGAAGTTAGCGAATTTATTTGTGTAGACAGTCGTATGTTGTGGCAACTAACTAACTTACTTATCAGGCCGGCGACCCATGGAGTGTACGAGCCTGAGCAATTGCTACCTTCCATTATTGACGGTCCTATGCACTATGCTCCCAGTCCTCAAGACTAAGCTGTCTTCCGGTCTAGTCTTTATACCGGACATACCACCGAAACCAGGAGGCTCGGTTTCGACGACCATCTTAGTTGGAGCGGTGGTGTCTGTTCGCTCGATGTGGCCGAGCTAGTGCAGTCGAAGGCATCTACATCCTGGTACAGGTCGTAGAGTTAGCGGTTTTGTCTTCTCCTTGATTCGTCTTCCTCGCAGACGGGACAGTTATATTTCTTTCGAAGGCATTAAGAATCATGTCTGCAGTTTTGCTTAGCGTCCAGCTTTTGGCTCCATATACTGGCAAAATAACAGGTTTGTAGAGCATGATCTTGTGTGTGATCCACCGAATCAAGATTTTTGGCCCCATTTCTTTTTTTTTCTACGTCGGATGTCGGATCTCTATTACGGTGTCATTCGTGGAGTTCACATTTGCCCTGAGTTTCCTTCAATACCTCAAAATTGTAGCTGTCGATTGTGATGTTTTGCCCTAGGTAGTTTATAGCGAATCCTTTCTTGCTAACAGCATACATTTCGTCTTATACTCATTAAGATCAATAAGGACCAGTCGCTACGGCTCATCCTCAATCGCCTTGAAAACTTCCACAACGGCACTTGGGAAAGCGCGGCGATTTCGATGCAATCTGAGTATCCCAACAGTTAGACTCACTTTTTGCCGTACTATTTTCTCCAGTAGTAGTTTGAAGAAATCACACGACAACGCATCTCCTTGACGAAGGCTTCAAACGGCTCGGAAGTCCGTGGATCCCGAATTCAGCCATCATTCACTTAACACTTATCATTTCATTTTATAAAAGATGTTGAGTAAATAATAAAATGCAATACTCTTTCGTTAATTTTTTAGGTTGATATTTAATTTTGAGGTAGCATAATGTACGATTTACGAGGTCTTTCGTTCAAGCTATTTGGGATAAATTATCACAATTTTTTCAAAATTTTGTGCAGCTGAACACAGTAAAGGAAATGCGTACTTTTGGTTGAGTTTAGTTACCTTTTCAAATTCGAACGAGGGAATTCGGTTACATTCACTGTCTGTAATACCATCTCAAGCCTAACAAAATTTCCTCAATGTTTAGAGCGCGAACATTGTCTGGATTTTTGAGAAATTGCCTTTGTAGCAATAACAAATTGAACACAGAATATATTGCCCCAAATGCACTTTTGCAAACGAATACCCAATCATTGCCCAATAATATATTTATCAATTCTCTTCGATGCGATCAGAATTACTACCTATGCACATATATTTTCTCGTTGGTAATATAAATACATGGGTTGAACAAAAGAAAAGAAGTGGCACATCTAGCTATAGCGGAGCCGATGATTAGTTCAATTTTGTAGAAACTGACAAAATTGTCAAACTAATGGGGAGCACCGACAAGTAAACCCGCTCCAGAAGTGCTTAATGTCCAATGCAGTTGTGTTTAGTTAAAAATTGAACTACACTACTCTTTCATTTTACCGTCTTCTTGTCTATTTTCCAATTTATAATTTCTTGCTGTTTTTAACCGCAATTACGGATACGCTTGGTGTACCATTTGAACATGAAATAATGCAGCACATGATTTTAAAGCTTGTTCGTCATTTGTGCTGTAAAGAAAAAAAATTATTTGTCTCTCCTGAGGTGGAACAGTGCATTAGGTAGCGAAAACCGTAATAAAATAATAATTACAAAGAATGAAAGTTGTTGCTTTCTAATAATATAGATGTCATATAGGGATTAAAATGTTAATGTCAAGAGTCGTATCTACCGCGAAGACAGATCCCATAAAGTTCATCGCCCAGAGATCTTATTCGGATATAATCCATATATCATTTGTCATCATTTATACATTTTAATTTCTTTGCTCCGAAACTTTGCCGTCGCGTTCCTCTTTCTGTATTATATTCGCTTAACTTTCTGGGGTTCATATATTGCTTACTTTTGTTGACAGTGTTAAAAAATGTATATTCATTTATACATACTTATTATGAATTTCTGTTTACCTAAACAGGTGCATCTGGAGAGTTAACATTTCGTCAATTGCAATAGAGATTCTAATCTCAATATGTCTCGATACCCCTGAATGCAAGCGACATGTTCACATATGTATCTACTAATGAACTTATCAGTCACAACCCGATGAGCACAATATCTGTATGTATCAGCAACAATCTAGGCACAAGTGTCGCGTGCTTATGTTTTATGATCTTCGTATAGCGATTATTTGATGTCTTTGAATTTTGGCAATTTAGTGCGTTGGCTTATTGGAATAATCATAACAAAAACAATCTTTGGACGGTTTTGTTTAAATGGTCCTTGGTACATGTTTTAACTTTATATCTAGATACTAAGAGTGTTTTGATAAGTTACTAGCATAATATATAAATAGTGCTGACAAGAAATAACGTAGTATAATCTATTGCTATAAGGAAAATGGCGGCAGAACACACCGATTACCGTGTTAGGTATGCGATTTAACATGTTTTTTTTGGTTCATAAGGGTTCTAGTTTATTGAAGTAAGTGCCACCCCAGCAAGAAATACCATACTGCAGCTTGGATTATAATAAGTCATTGCACACATGACACAATGGAATACTTCATTGGTTTAAATACATTGTCTGACCGCGTGTGTTTATGGTCCACAATAACACCTAAATATTTGAAACAGTCCACACAATCAAGCTTAAAACAACCATCACTACAACGTACATGTTCATTAAAATACATAGCACCATGGTTAATTCTAAGCAATAACATAAGCAACTAGGTGAATGATAAAATAGTGACAAGTTCTTACAGATTACAACTTTGATGCTGAATACCATGAACTTTGTTGTATCGCTAATTACCAACTCCGTGAACCATTGTCGTAAAATAGTACACTATACATCTAAGAACAGGCTAAGATAGTTAGTGTGAGAGTCCGATAAAGCAGTGCCATCAGGAAATGCAGTGTTTGACCCATGAATAATGATTTTTTATATTTTATGAATAATAGTGGACTTAAGACAGAGCCTTGTGGAACTCCAGTATTTAAATATTTTTTACTTTAAATACGACGCAAACCAATCACGAATAAATTGTTTTTTAAATTCGATTTTTTTGTACTAATTTTGTAGAAAATTATAACGAACTAGGTTAGGTTAGGTTGATGGGTAGACGCGGTGGGACCACGTTACACTTAGGTTCAGTTGGATGCATCGTGATGCCCATAAGCGGATCTTAACCTTTTCACAGTCCTACTCTTGTGTTATAGATGATGCTATAAATTGCTGTTGCTAAGTAACTAGAACAAGGAACAATAAAACGTTTGGAATTTGGAATTGAAAAGTTGCCTATTCTAATCGTACGAGTACAATGTCTCATTTCTTTCAATGTTTTATCATTTCATAAATTTCTTGATTTGAACCTCTGGTTGCAAAATATTACCATTTTTGGGTGATGGATTAGTCGAATCTAGAAGAATACACTTAATAGAGAAGTAATAAGTGACAGCTTTGGTGTAGTAAAGAAAGGGCACCGTCAATATTTTTCTCAGATTGTAACATTAGTAAGCTACTCATGCGAAAAATATCAACCAGTTGTGTTTTTCTTTTCAAATGTGCCGATAAAATGTCTGCACTAATTCCGTACATCAATTCGGAATTTTCGCAAACACAGAAAAAACACGAAAATACACAAAGAAACATTAAAATAGTATTAACATTTGAAACGATTTTATAATAAACATTTATTTTGTTGCCTTATTTGCTGAACTGAATTTGATGGATTAAACGGCCTTGTTTCGTTCTGTAAAATGTTCATTGAACAGTGTTCGATAATACATGCACTAACAAATCGCAGTTTCATTGAACTTGATACCTGCAGCAAATCAAAAAATAACTACATATGTCCATGAAGTATTTACAAAATGACTCTTGTTTTATGACAAGACGAATTGGACCGACCCAAAACGTTGTAGATACGAGGAGGACACGCTGTCATAGTGTAAAGGCCTGGAAGAACTGTTGGCTATACAAATCTGTAAGGTTACTCCAAGGTAGTGCAGAATATCATTAAATTTGATCTGTAATGAGATCCTACAGCAAAATCAACAAAGTTATCCCATTTTCTATCTGCGTACTAAAACTCACTTTGGTTTAGAATTCGGGACTTGCATGCATCGTAACTCTAAACGAGAATTAACTCTTTGTAAACCCGAAGTTTCAAGTGATGTATTTAACAGCTAAGATTTTCGGACACATTTCAAGGCTAGAGCTGTGACATTGTTCAGAAGAACATATTTTTTATATATTTTTTCCTCACAATATAAACAAGCAAAGTATGTAAATCGAATCAATGGTTTGGAACAAACTTAAATTTTAATTGTTAAACACAGTTTTTTTTTTCAAATACAAACCAACTAAAATTGGTCTGGACTCTACACTACACATGATAGCAAATGCTTTGAAACCCCACACGAAACCACATGCTTCCCTTTTCGAGTGCATTACTCCATGCGAATATAGTAGATAGTCGAATTTTACTATCAAAATGCAACGGTCAACTATCGCGTTAGCCTGGTCCCGCCCCAGTCCATCATATATGTGGCTCTAAATGCTTCTACCATTCGAAAGTCAAAACTTCCGCACTTTTGGTATCATACACACTTTATGGCAATAAATACGATTCGGCTCACATAATTTTACATGTCAACAAACACATGTGTTTTTGCTCGTTTTATTGGTATATTTTATTCAAATGCACTAGGGTATGGAAATAGGTGTGAAATTAAAAGTAAAAGTCCTGGTCATCGATTCTTGAGTTCGCTATAAGACAGTTACAGACAGATTGGGCTCAGAGTCATCAGATGCCACATTAAATTGATGAGCCACAAATTTAGTGATTTTAAGTATGTATTCCTTTCATTCGGATATTGAACCCGAATACTTCGTAACCAGTTGTACTTTCTTTGGCGATATAACTAACACTAAAAATAGTTCTAAGTTACGGCTGAAATTAAGTGTAATAATGCCCATTTCACTTTATTCTAGGGATCTGTGATAGTGTTTTGTCTTAGAGAAATTTGTATTTAAGAAACCTCGCGTTGCCAGCGTTCTCTAGATACGTTGAATAAAGAGAACTCCATATGATTGGCATTAATAATTTACGCTTACTATGTTCTCTCATCAAAATGCTAACTTACGCAGATGTATCAAATGTTTTATCCAAATGTCGAAGTTTTCACAATAAACGCGGTTTTTTTGCAGCTTGTACTGTGGCGGAAGTTATTAACCGTTTTTGTTTTAATTTAGTGTGTGCATTATTTTTTTATTTCGATCACTTTCACTGCAATCAAATGAACGCACTAAGTAACACTGAACAACAACTCGATCAAATGACATATCAAATGCAACACCTGCAATTGCCCGTGTATCTAACACTTCACAATCCTGTCCCAAAAAAGTATGTGATAATAAGGATTGCAATTTTCTTAACACATTTCCATTAAACAATTTTTATTTTTTATTCACATCTCACTTGGTTCAAGTCGATTAATTGTGGAATGCTTTTAAGTACTCTTCAATTTGAGTGCATTATCAATTAACAGACCGAAGCACGAGCTTCATTTTGGAATTAACAAAAATGTATCTGTGTGCCGATTTAACAACCGTACTTTTTTGCTTGAATAATATTTAATTAAAATTCCATAATTACCAGCTGACGCGCGGATTGCATTTTATTTACCATTTTTAAAGTGAACACTATGATACAATTGGAGGCGCAAGATTAATTCGAAATTGGAAGTCACAAGATACACTCGCGATCACCAGAGAATGCGCCGACAAAATGTTCGTCAAAAAAAGTTACCAGAGAGTACAAGGCCTCGAATCTATCTCAAAAGAAGTAGTCTATAGAATGGAGTGGAAAAGAAAGATAACGCTTTCGTGACGTCGATTTGGTTCAACATTGCATGAGCAGATGCTAAGAAATGCGAATAGATAGATACACGTTGTTTGGTGTTGATGAAAAAAAAGAGAAAGAATGGACTGTCATAAAAGAAAAAAAAGCACACAAGTCTTGAATAAAGTCAATGAAAATCTTTTCTTCGGCTTTGTTTTGTATGTGATGTTAATGATGCATAATGCACTGAATGAAATAATACGATTCTGTCAAAGTTTCGTATTTCTATTTTTGTTTTCATCTATGATTGATGGTGGGAGAAGATCTGGGGGTTTTCTGTGGAACAATATGTTCTGCGTGGATATTATGATTCCAAATAGCTCATAGTCAAATTGCATTCATTGCCTTAGATAAAGTTATGTTACCAGCCCAGAACCTTTGTGGTTCCACATGGATCTGATGATTTCCATCCCATTGAACCATTTTTAGTCGTGACAAAGTGGCTGGCTTCTTGAAGTAATATGGCCTCAAAGAAGATTATTACTCACGTAGAAGGTTTAGGTGGTTTGGCTCAACCTCCTCTTATCTGTAACCTCAAATAAAACGGCCAATATCTTTATAAGGCCTCGACATTTGGGTCCTTAAAAAAACATGACTTACTGGATATGAGTTTCCGTAGTTCCGTAGCCCGAATTTTTGTTTGACATTGTCGCCTGATGAATAGTAATAAAAAAGCAATTCACAACAACATCTTAAGGAAAATGTTGCACTTGAATTGGCACCTGATTGTGCTTGAATTTTTTTGGTCACAAATTGCAGCTATTAGTATATGTAGCTTCCTTCATCTTCCCGCTGGTGCATATCGCGGGAATAGTCCTAAATCTTGCACAATTTAGACTTACTACTTTGAAACTCTAAACGGACAAGGTATATTGAGTGGAAAATCTACCATCTTTGCAACTTGTGTATAGGTATGTGTATAGTGACGGATCCGAAGCAGGGGTGGTTTTCTCTAAAGAACTAAGTAATCCTGTTCAGTGTAGCAGGATGTAGAAACGCCAAGCACAGATCATAACAATTCGCCAATCATTGTCAAAACTGGCACCCAGTGTGTTATTTTGCGAATCTAGCGAAACTTAATTCAAAAATCAAAGTCGTCCGAATAACAAAAGTTTGGTATCAGACGAAAGGTAAAGGGTGGTTAAATTTTAAGGGCCGATGTTGATTTTGAATAAGACACAAATTATTTAGGAAATTATTGTCATTTCTTTTTATTATGATGGTATGGTTCAATTATGTATGGAACAAAATATAGGCCAAATGGCCGCCACGACATCGGCGCCACACCTTCATCCGATGGTCCAAATTTTCGACGACGCTGAAGGATAATTGAGGTTCTATGCCGTTAATCTGCCGAATTATCTCATCCTTTAGCTCTTGAATTGTTGCTGGCTTATCGACGTACACATTTTCTTTCAAATAACCCCATAGAAAAAAAATCCATCGGTGTCAAATCACATGATCTTGGCGGCCAATTGACATCGCCACCACGTGAGATAACACGGCCATTGAATTTGTCGCGCAAAAGAGCCATTGTTTCGTTAGCTGTGTGGCAAGTGGCACCGTCCTGTTGACCACATATCGTCCACATTCATATCTTCCAATTCGGGCCATAAAAAGTTCGTTATCATTTCACGATAGCGAACACCATTCACTCATTTTGGAAAAAATACGGCCCGATGATGCCGCCAGCCCATAAACCGCACCAAACAGTCACTCCTTGTGGGTGCATTGGTTTTTCGACAATCACTCTTGGATTATCATTCGCCCAAATGCGGCAATTCTGCTTATTGACGAATCCACTGATGTGACAATGTGCCTCATCACTGAAGATGATTTTCTTCGAAAATTGATCATCCACTGTTGCCATTTCTTGCCACCATTCTGACCATTGACGACGCTTGAAATGTAGTTTAGTTCTTGAGTCAATTGCACCTTGTAAGCGTGTAAATGCAAGTCTTTATGCATAATGTTCATCAACGACGAGCGTGAGAGGTGCAATTGTTGGGCAGGACGACGAGTTGAGGTGGACGGCTCTTCAGCCACACTATCGCGAACAGCAGCAATAGAAGAGAAATATCAAATGAAATGCAGAAAAAAACTTGACGTTTATGTGTGGTTCACATTCAACATCGGCCCTTAAAATGTAACCACCCTTTATAATCCCAGGTATTAATGTCCTGCAAATCCATTTTTCCTGAAAACGGTACTTAGAAATGTAATCATGTAAATTAAATGTACAGCATTATATAGGACAGGTTCATCATATTAGTGTGAATATAGTTGCTACTTACCAACGCTGTTCTCTAATTTTTTCTTCTAATTTCCTGCCTGTTATTTATTGAATCCCTTTGGTAATTTTGAACGTTGTACGCTCTCAGCAAACAGTGGTAATTACCGATTTGCTTGAAGGCCATATAAAGGGTGATTTTTTAGCTATTATCTTTTTGGCAACTCTGGTTTAAACAGCTGACGCACGTTTCGTGTTTTGTTTCACTGTCAAACATCTTCAGTTTGGTCTATAATTTAACCATGAATCGTCTTACAAACGAACAACGCTTGCGTGCTCTGTTAAGAAAGTTCATCGCGCGCTTCTTCCATTTTTTGGTCAGTTTAATCGAAGTGGCTCAATGGGTACGTAAATAAGCAGAATTGTCGATTTTGGAGTGAATATCAGCCAAAAGCATTGCAAGAGCTACCAATGCATCTAGAAAAAGTCACAGTTTGGTGCGGTTTATGGGCCGGTGGCATCATTGGACCGTACTTCTTCAAAGATGATGCGAATCGTAACCTAACTGTGAATGGTGAGCGCTACCGTGAGATGATATCCAACTTTTTTTTGCCCAAAATACAAGAGCTTGACTTGCATGACATGTGGTTTCAACAAGACGGTGCCACATGGCACACATCACGCGCAACAATGGACTTTTTGAGAGGCGAGTTCGGTGAATATTTTATATCACGTTCGGGACCGGTCCATTGGCCGCCTAGATCGTGCGATTTAACGCCTTTCGACTATTTTTTGTGGGGCTATGTTAAAGCTTATGTCTATACAGACAAGCCCGCTTCAATTGACGCATTGGAAGACAACATTAAAGCATTTATTCGTGAGTTACCGGCCGAAATGTTGGAAAGAGTATGCCAAAATTGGACTAAGCGGATGGACCATTTGAGGCGCAGTCAAGATCAACATTTGCATGAAATAATCTTCAAACATTAAATTATATGGACCGTACTATCGATTCAAATAAAGATTTCATGCATTTTTCTGAATTTTATGTGTTTTCTTTTGAAAAACTTTCCTATAGCTTTTGAAAAATCACCCTTTAATTATCCGTTTTTTTTTTCTTGTAACTTTGTGCAGTTTTCAAAATGTATATATATCTCCGGACTATATATTTCCAGAATCCGTTAAGACATTTTGTCTTCAGCTGCACTCTTGCTGGGGTTGAAGACGGAAACAGGCAAACTTGTTCCAAGCTATGGAAAGTTTTGGCATTTTGGAAATGCCTAGACTGCTACAGACATATGCAAGCTTTATGATTTGCAAGATACTCGTACATGCAAGGTGGGAACGAAATTAGCGAGAAATACTTATGTCCCAGGACCATGAGTGGATCAGTATTTCGATTACCGGTAGAGTTCTATGATATAATCCCAACATCAAGCATGACATCGCATTTTAGACAACTTTCGAGGCATTTAATGCATGCACACCCAAGTGTAAGAACGGAAAATCAATGAACTGGTATGCACTTAAACGACGAGTGAATTTGCTATTGCTAGAAGTGTCTTTAACACTGAGTAGTAAGAGAGGAAAGTAAATCTGGTAAAAAACACTTGCATTTAGTTCTCCAGCTAACAACCTGAAAAAACTCGATTAAGGCCTCAAAATTATAATAAGTAGACTACTCCGGAGGAAGCTCTTTTGCTGATGGTTAACATAAAATTGAGTCCGCACAAAAGCATGCACCAGCAGCTTTTTAAATTCGAATATGTAGGGATGTTTTAAATAGGTTTTAATAGGTTTTAAATAGGAACTGAAGAAAGTATCGGCTGTTAAAGACTCCCGAAGTATTCCCACCAAATAGCACGTCCGACGAAGACGATGATCAAAGCGACTCACTTCAAATAAATAAGTTTAAAAATTTGTTAAACTTTTATCAAAATAACTTGGGACGTATTTGAGGTAATGGGTTGGAGCAAAAGAAATGAATTTTCTACTATCTTTTCTGAACACATTGCTGAAGATTTGAACAAAAGAGATGGTCTTTTAGTTAGAAATGTTTGTATCCATGAGGTGTATGGAGGATGGATGGCGTGGGCTATACGCCCCTATCGGTGACCACATATGGCTATAGGCTTTAAAGATTTGATAGAATTACTTTTTTTTCTGTCACCGAATAGGAAAATCCATAATTTGGCTATACCGAGCGCAACAGGAATAAAGTTCCGATAGATGTGAGAAATAACACACTGTGCGGCTTGGAGTATATAAGCCACCAATGTACTGGAACTGGTGTCTTTGAACTCGAGTAGCAAACTGCCTTCTGGTGAGAAGTCCAATATATTTATCATTCACCTGTATTGGGTATTGGGGCATAAATACATAGTTGGAGCGGACAAATTCCGTTCGTAGGATTTCATACTGGCCTTTTTTGTGAATTATATTCTTTAATCATGTCAAAATCCTTTTCTGTCATGCATTTCTCGCTATCTGTGGCATATTGCAGCCCACGAATAATTTGTAATAAAATATCCGAATCATAAAAGGAATCGTGTATTTTTTAACAGTACATTCCAGGAATTATCTTCCCTAGTAGTGGCGTCGCCACATATTGCATATTCACGTACATATTGCATATTCACGCCACCTCACTCTAATATAAACCCTACGATATGGCATATATTTTCCAATTGAACCGTGCTCTCTGATATTACGCCGATGATTGTTCTGTGAGAGAGGTCATTTCTCATTATTTGATTGGACAGATGATACGAATGAGACTGCAGGTTCTGGTTTGGAAACATTTTTGTAATGGTTGAGAAGTCTCTTTCATTTAAGTTAATAATAATAATATAATAATAATAACAGGGGTAGCGCTACAGACCCTAGAGGGCCAGGGCCTAACTTCTCAACAACCACTCGTGCTGTGCGTTTTATTGTTATACCACTAGTGGAAGGGACATACAGTTTTCTTTGAGGATTGACTCGAAAAAGGTGGAGCCGTGAAAATTTGTTTGTTGTCTTACCGACCCGGAAGTCGGGTCGACGCACATATCCACAACGCCACGGCCGCCACATTTTCTTCAGGATTATATGCAGAAAATAAAAATAAGTCATTGACAATTTCTAATATTTCTCAGTGTAGTTTAAAAAAAAAAAACTGTTTTGTTAGACTATTTGTCGCCACTTTGATGGTAACGCCGCTATCCCTCTCGTCTTATTTCAAACACCTCTCTTGCATTTAATTGCTAATTTCATGTGGTTAGCTCTGCTCTGTTTACGGGAGCACAAGAAATTCTCTCGACACTTTCATCACACTTAAACCATCTTGACTACGCAGACGACGTGTGCCTACACTCTCATAGGATAATGGACCTCCACCAAATGGCAACAAATGTGGAGAGAGAAGTTAACGCAGTGGTTTCTATTGCCTCGGAAGTATTGCCAGAAATGAAGTATTATAGAGATGGCCAATTTCACAGCTGATTCCTAGCCCATTGACGAATTTGTGAGGGTTTTTGGCAGTTATTCTAATTTATTCCGGTCTCCGATTGGTCAATTTGGCCATCCTCATTTTTAGTCTAGGCCAATTGATGAACCGAGGCATGGTACTTTGTCCACAATACGGAGAAGCAATGCTATTAGCCTAAACACCAAGCGAAGACAGTTTCGCTCCAAGGTTGAGTCCGTGCTGTTATATGCGTGCAGCACTTGGAAAGTGATCGCCAATATCACAAGAAGGCTACAGACGTTTGTGAACCGCTACGAAACATACTAGGGATTTTTTGGTCCGAACGTATCTCAAACGAACAACTCCTTCAGAGAACAGGCCAGGAATCTATAGGCACCACTATTGATCCGACGCAAGTTGCAATGGATTAGTCATACCGGGTTGTCTGGGAAGTACATGACGCAGAACAGTAGATTAGGAGACCCAACAGGGAGGAGTTGAAGTGAGCTGCGAGAAACCGCACACGATGTAGCGTAGGCGTAGTAGAGGCCCTAGGACCCGCAACGGGGTACATAATCTTAGTTAGTAGTAAGTAAGACATCTGATAGTGGACGAAACGGATGCGTTGTTGAATGATAGTGATGTTGATGATAGTGTCAGTGATAAGTTGAAGACTGCAACGATCTGCAGATAAATTTGCACGAATTCGCAACATATTTTTGCTAAATGGTCTAACTTATTGACAAATTATTACGCTACACACGAATGTATTATAGTTGTCGAGCAATTACTTGGTTTTAGTGGACGATGCAAATTTCGTCAATATATGCCGTCGAAAGTAAATTATGGACTAAACACTGGTTCAAGGTAAGTTCTAATACTTAAGATTGAATGAATAAAAGTGAAAGGAAATATTCTCTTGGAGAGATCTTTCTTTCCTCCAATGTTTCAGATATCTAAGATGTGGCTCATCGGTATCACCTCGTTTGTGCAATCAGATTCGTTTAATTTGTTGAAAAGATCTTTCTTCTTGGCTCTTCCAATACGTGTACCTATTCTAAAAATGTTCATGTTTCACTTGCAGATATGCGCCTCCTTATATGACTCAGTTGATTTTCCTGCACACCGGGGAAAATTATGACTAACGGCTTGGAGTTATTGATTTCCCATAAGACTATTGTAGTATGGTCACATGAGCATGTGCTGGTTTTCAACGATGCATATATAATTTTACTCATTGAGCTAAGATGTTTACATGGCACGTACCAACATACATATACGGCGAATTGATCCATCCCTATTTGTTTAAAATGTGCATTCATTTGCCACTGATGGCCTGCTTGTTTCAGTCTTTATAAAGGCTTCTAGAATCTACAAACATTTGTAATAGGATATCGTGGCTATTCCATAAAGATCTAAATAGTAGTGACATGCATTTGTTTCAATAAATTGTTGTATTCCGCAAAAACTATCCGAACGGTTTGATAAAGACCGACAGGTGTAATTACTCTACCATATTTCACGCATGCAGTTTGTTTACAACTTCTCGCCATATACAGTTTGATGTTACTGGCGTCCGTTCTGCACACATAAACTCCATCTGATCGGATTGTTAAATGTAGTACATGACTCTGTAACTTTTGATGATTTTCTACATTTTGTCTATGATGTAGAAGTCTGCGGTGCGGTCAGTATGACGAGGAAATTTTGGCAACTTGAAATTCAAGCAACAACAATGAAGTCGACGATCAAGAAGAATCGGAAGCAGAACCAATTCCTCCCGTCACATCAGAGTGGCCGACTGGCTGTCATAGACATCGTTTGTGACCAAGCACGCTTTGTAGTTATTAAAACAAAAATATCACTGATTTCTTTACAAAATAATGCGTGTGTGCACTTATTTCGTTTTTGTGCTTCGGTTCAAATCGACAATTTTTTGATAATTGGAACTCTCGTTATTTTTTGTGAGGTCTTTTGAGTTATAAATGATCGAGAGTCGACTGTATATGTATTTTACATAGATATCGCAAGTAGAAGAAAAAATGTCACCCATTTTCAATAGAATGGGATAAAGTACAACGTCCCACTTTAATCGAACTCGTTCGAATCGTGCATAAAAACATGATTTCCCTTAAAATTTTGTTCCATCAACAAACCGACAACATAAGTACCAACATTTAAGTAAGTAAGTAAGTAAGTAAGTAAGTAAGTAAGTAACATATTTGATTGGTGCATAAATAACGATTTATATGTTAATTTATAGAAATGCCATTCAATATCGTTTACAAAATCAGTATATCCTCTGCAATCAAGTTATTCCATTAGGTCTGTTGCTCTTTCTATGGAACATTCCGCAAAGGATTTGGGAGTCATGCTCAACTCATCATTCTCATATCACGCACACATTTCCCATATCTTATCAAAAGTCAACTCAGCAGTAGGTTTCATAAAGCGGAACACCAAAGGATTTACTAATCCATTCGCCTTGATATCACTTTACATTTCCTTGCTAAGGGCCTTCTTTGAATATGCAGTTGTAGTCTGGAATCCCGCCTTTACTATTTTTTCGGATCGTATCGAAAAAGTACAAAACGATACACTAACTACTATACACTACTAGCTACGTGCCAGCTGCTTGGCATAAAATTCCTAGCAACTAGACGCATTATTCATGACGTAATGCTTGTTAAGGATATACTTTCCTACCATATAAAGTGTCCTAGTCTTCTTCTTTTGATTAATTTTTATTTGCCTGCTAGATCACTTCGAACTCGGCAAATATTATTCATGAGATGTTATAACACATGATATGGGAAAAATGAGCCACTCACAACGATCGAGTTTTTAATGAATATGCACAACACTTGGATCTGTCTGATAACTGAATAAATTTTAAAAGTACACTCTTAAGTCTGTTTACATTTTAATTGCTATTTTTTATAAATTGAAATTCACTCAACAAATATTGTATAACCATAATTTGTATACTTTATAATATCTGTTAGCGCATATGTAGCTTGTAGATTAAATAAATAAATAAATAAATAAATAAATAAATAAATTGATTGATGTTTTTGCTATATTCTCCTTGCTGTAAGTGGGATCATATGCACATGTATATATAGGACACTGTTTTGCCATTGATGCCTAGCCCGATCTCTCATTCACAGTCCTACTCATTGGAGTAGAATTATCTATGTAAATTTGAATTCAGAAACATGCATGAAATCTTTATTTGAATCGATAGTACGGTCCATATAATTTAATGTTTGAAGATTATTTCATGCAAATGTTGACTTTGACTGCGCCTCAAATGGTCCATCCGCTTAGTCCAATTTTGGCATACTCTTTCCAACATTTCGGCCGGTATCTCACGAATAAATGCTTCAATGTTGTCTTCCAATGCGTCAATTGAAGCGGGCTTGTCTATATAGACACGAGCTTTAACATAGCCCCACAAAAAATAGTCTAAAAGCGTTAAATCGCACGATCTAGGCGGCCAATTGACCGGTCCCGAACGTGGAATAAAATGTTCACCGAACTCGCCTCTCAATAAGTCCATTGGTAGCAATAATAAGTCCATTTGGATGCATTGGTAGCTCTTGCAATGCCTCTGGCTGATATTCACTCCAAAATCGACAATTCTGCTTATTTACGTACCCATTGATCCAAAAATGAGCTGACCATAAAATGGAAGAAGCGCGCGATGAACTTTCTTAACAGAGCACGCATTTTGATAATAAAATTCAATAATTTGCAAGCGTTGTTCGTTTGAAAGACGATTCATGTTTAAATTATAGACCAAACTGAAGATGTTTGGCAGTGAAACAAAACACGAAACGTGTGTCAGCTGTTTAAACCAGTCTTGTCAAAAAGATAATAGCTAAAAAATCACCCTTTATGAACGAAATTTAAATAAATTTTAGTTTTTCTAAATAAAGAGAATATATTTTTGGTCTGCAATGTCTCCTAGTTATCTTGAAATGAAAAGACAAAATAAGGTGGTAAAAAAGAGCGAAGAAAGTATCAAGGAAAACCAAGGGTCTATCTTTAAATGTATGAAACTTTAGCTTTAGGAACATCAACCGATTTTTTGACTGTCGACAATTCAGATTCTTAAGTACTACGAGAATTCAACAGAGGTATCCCGTACCTGAAGTTAATTCTCTAAATAAGTCGTCCTTCACGTACTTCTATTGGAAATACAAATGCTGCTGTACCTAAAAACCAAAATTATGCATATGTGTAGGTATATATGATTAAAACCGTAGGCAGAGATTTTTTTTTTGTTCGTGAAATAATGATTAGGGGTGGCATTAATTGGGTCTACCCGGGCGGACCCAACCCACGCTACCCCAACTGCCTTGTACCTTATTGAAATGTGGATTTTTGCATTTCTATTATTATTAAATTTTCCGGAATATAATTGTTCACTCCACGATCGCTTGTATTTTCATGTCGTTCTTGTTTGATTTTCCCATAAAATCTCTTGAGTGTGACTAAATATACCGCTCGAATGATCATAGATCATGCAGTAAGTCTTTTCGCGAATATAATCCCAATGAATTGCATGTGTCATGTCGTTACAACCTTCTTCACATTTCTGTTGGAACATTTCTGATGTTTAATTTAGTCCTTTCTCTTTATACTAACTGCGGTTAGTAATGTGTTAAGTAATTCCTCTTAACATCGAAGGGATGTCATTAATTACTGAAGAGTCAAAACAAACACTTCGAACTTTATGTTACCGATTTTTTAACGAACAAATGCAAAAGCATCCTCTACCCTATTCCTTCTTTTTCTGGACTGCCCAAATCATTTCTGAGTATATTATGCGGGAAGGGGATTTGAGAATATTTTATGTCATTACATTAATTGATTGTGTAGTTAAAGTTTTATCGTTATTCCATATGACGTTTATCGGAAAGCTCATGGAGGAAATTTGTTAAGAATTGTTCATCATTATATTGAAAAAAGTTAGACAACTAAATCCACTCACTGTGTTTCCTAATATCAAAAGTCGTTATTTGTCTGTTTCAAGAAATGTGTATTTCACAGGAAATGTTGTCACCCTCTTTAAGTTCGAACATTTGCTTTTGTTTCGTGGAATATATTCTTAATTAGAATTTCTGTCATTCCCCTCTTTGTAAATTAAAGTTTCTTAAGTGAACTTTATTTAAAAAAAAACCCAATTTATAATAGCTGGTTGCACAACCGTCCACTTTATTGTACGATAAAGAAGTGAACTAAAAATTATGGTTACAATTATTTTATAGGCAGATTGATGCCGGCAAATTGTTGACTCGGCATTTCTGCAGGTGCTGCGGACGCTATTGGAGTGGGATACTTCCTACAAGATGATCTGCGGATTGGATAGAGTGCGTGGATTGGATTAGGTGCGTTCATGGAATGTGAGCAGCGGATGCGCTTATTTGGCTTCTGGGAATTGCTGCTGGGATCTGTTGGAGTTCATCGTTTGGGTTGTTTATGCTTGCAGAATGTTGAAATTTGTGAAGTTACGCGTATGTGTCGCTGATAACACGGACTCAGCGTATTCGTTGTTAACTTGTGCAAGCATTTTCTGTTGTTCATGGACTAGAAAAGTTATCGTTTTATTTGTTATATTTTACTTTAAATATAATATCACATTTTAAAATAAATAGTCAGTTGTGTTCTGAATTTCACCGAGTAAGGATCATTCATTCTCAATAAAATGTCCTCATTTAAATCTCCGAGATTAAACATATTTTACTTTCAAAGCCTGTGCTGGCTAATGCTAAAAGATTCTCGATTCTCAGAAACATTTCTTTGGTGCCTGTAATCATTTACCACATTCAAGCGACGCTCTTTGTTACTGCACCGCGGTGACTACAGGTATTGCATCAAAGTAAATGAAAGAAAGCTAATGGTAATAGATAGGTAATCTTCTGGGTGTATTTTGTAATGAGCTGCAATGTGTTACGTATGTAAGCTTATAAGAAGATAGTTTACTTACTGTTCTATTGAATGGGTCAAATTAAGACGTAACAGTCTTTGAAATAGAAGTGAAGAGCATACATTGTCTGCAAAAGGCAACAAAAGCATGCAATTGTCGTAAGTTCATACACAGTGAAATACTTATTAATGTTCAATTAACCTTCGTGTATGAAACTTTCCAAAATTGTGTGGGTTCTTTTCACCGTGAGAAATGCTCTCTTGTCAGCAGTCTATAAAGCTGAACCAAACAGCATTTTTTTAATTAACTGAACATTTGTATGTATTTATAAGTAGGATAATTTTTGTTTTCATCTACATTCATCCTCCCTGGTGGAACGAAAATCTCTCTAATCTCAGAAAGCAGAGACACGTCAAATGGAAATACTGGCAATCATATTAATAATAATAATAAAATGGGTGGTGCTACAGCCCATAGAGGGCCATGACACGGGTGGCACGGACCTATAGCCTTTTTCTAGACTGTTTTACTCTGTGAGCATTGACTCGAAAGAGGTGGCCGTTCTTTTTTTTTGTTGTTTTATAGTACCGGGAATCGAGTCCAAGCAGCGAGCTTCAAGTGTACAGACCCACAACGCCACGGCCGCGGCCGCCACCATACATAGCATGTCTAAAAATATACAAAAGATTCTGCCAGGCTAAGTAGAATCCTTCCAACACACAGCAATCCAAGTTTCCTGAATAAATTAGGCGGAGGATGCGCAGTATCAGCTTTAGAATATTTAGAGCTCTTAATGAATACGCATTTCCCCGGATGTCAAGACACCGACTCACTATGTCCTTGTCTTGGGTAAATACCAAGACCACACCCTCATTAATTAATTACGGAAAAAAATACATGGCCCATTAACAGCTTCGCTCCCTATACATTTTCAAACACGGAATTGCCAGACAAAAATTGCAAAAACAGCAATTCAATTAATTCCGTCGATCCGTAGAAGCTGTATCCTTAACAACTATGCCCCGGGTTGTGGCAACAAGTTCGAGTAGTCTTCATCCCTAATATAGGTAGACCTGGAAATGAAAGCGCCAAAGATTTAAGGCAAATTAGTCTGACCTTCTTCATTTTGAAGGTTCTCGAACGAATTCTGGACTGAGACTCTTAGGAGAAACAACCCGGTCCGAACCCAATCACATAAAAAAACTAGCGATGAATTATAAAGAGTACAGCCTTCAATAAAGTACATAAGGAAGCGATCATTGGACCCTTAATCGAACTAGGTATAGAAAAATGTCTATGCGAATGGACTGTTACCATGCTTAGCACTCGGCTTTTCGGTTTTAACTTCCCCGTCCCTCGTCTGAATGATTAACCGCTTTCTCAATCTACTAGGGCACTGTATTTAGGCGCTACTTAAGATCCCAAACTCAGCTGAAAGCTAAACGTAGGCCAGCTAGTTAATAATTCGTCCATAGCTTTTTACGCCTTTCATAGTTTCTTCGCCCTTCGTTAAGAAATGGGGCATTTATTTTAACTGGAAAATCTACACTGACGGATCTTAAACGGGCGGCGCAGTCGGTGAGGGTGTGTTCTCAGAATCCCTAAACATCCGTAAAGCCCAAAAATAAGGAAAACAAAATTTAAAAAAATTTTCCTCGAAGAAAATATATTATATATATGTTAGGCCATTTAAAGCCAGAAAAAACATTAAAAAAATGTTGCTTGGTGTGCATAATGGAAATCTGAGCCCGCGGGGCAAAAGAGGTCGACAGAGCACTCGGACTGGATTCATCACTATCGACTCATTCTCATTGGGAGTTATGCCCAATCATAGCGTGGTCTACCAAGCGGTCGTCGAAAACCAAACCACCGAAGCATGGAACTTTCCGTTGGAAGAAGCAGCTGCTAAACATTGAGTTCCGTGCGTACTGTCGTGTTTCGCACCCTATCCTGGCTAGTAACTTGTCAACAGCCTGTATTCGTGATCATATTCTTTCGGTCATTAACCAAATTTCATGAATATAAATGAAAGTTGGCCGTGACATTAATCTTGGCTGTCGACCACTCGACCCAGGCTGAACAATGTGAGCATTACTCCATCATCGTGAAAAAGACCCCGAAATACTTTAACTTCTGCTACTTCAATGAGATTCCACTAACGTAGGGAGTGCATTAAACATTCTGGAAATAAATTAAGTTAACAACTTCATCTCAGCATCGACACATACAGCCACAAACCTATGGAGAGCGAGATACAGTTCCGTCCGGAAAGATGTGAGAATAAGTAAGTTACTTCTTTCTACATTCATTCCAAATATACTATATTGGTTAAAAAAAAATGATGAAAAAGGTTTTTGTTCACTTAAATATTGTTTGTATTTACGTAAGAAAACGAACACCTGCCCAACTCGACCAACAAAGTTTGCACGGCAGGAGGCCTACTTAAAAAGGTTTCACTGTACATTAAATTGAAAAATTCCATGCCGATAGCATGATGGGAGTGTGACATATTGCAGGTTTGAGAAACGAATTCACTTACAATCGTTATCTTCCCACTTCACATACGGTTGTAAAATAACAGAGCAATAAACCTATACAGTAGAATCTCGATAATGTGAACTAATTAAAACTTGGCCAGTTCACATTTTAGAGAGATTCGCATTATCGAACAGAAAAAAAACTTGTTTTGTTGAAAAGTACACTAAGAAGAAAAGAAAACACATAGTTTTGAGGTTAACAAGACCTTTACAAAATCATTATGAAACGAGGCCATTTTGGCATTCAGACATTTACTTGTACAAGAGATGCACATTAAGTCCAGAAAACGCTCTGGGATTTTTGGTCTTTCCGATTATGATTGGTTTTAAATTGTGTGTTTAATCGCATTTCAAGATCAGTCAAGATAATTTTTACCCGGCGTAGGCTCGAAAATCTTCTAGAAATTGCTTTGCCACTTCATGTCCAATATTTTAAATATTCGCACTTCTTGACATTGTCGAAAGTTTTGAAGCCACCCGCCAAAAATTATTACAGAATATTAATTAAACTGACTGTTAAAATGATTTTCTTTATTGGCACATTTTATCCTGATTCTTAAGCTATTCAAATGCAATTTCCATTTGAGGCATCTCTGAGGATCTTTAGATTTCTCAAATTTGTTTTGTTTTTTTTGTTCTTATGGCTGGTATTTTGGATTTTGTAACCCCATACTTCTGCAAGAGGCCTAAAGCTGAGTAGCTGAGTTGAAATAGTATCAAATTTTCTCGAAGTTTCAGTTTGGCTGTATGGAATCTGTGTTGCTTTTACCTCCAACTAGACATTGCCTTATAGTTTTACGGAGGCGATACGCGAACGCCACACAGTACGGACACACAGGTTAGGATAGGTTGAAGTGGCTGACTGCTGCACGGAAAGACAGCAGTCACACTTTGGCCAACATATGCCTATTGTGCTACCACGGTTATCCGTTCCCCAAACCAGTTAGTGTTTTTAATAAAGCGAAGGAGATAGATGACTCAACGCACAAAAAAAGAAACAAAATAAAACATTAACATCAGAAAAATATAACGTGAGTGAGTAATTTACAATGATTCTGCTCTGGGATGGTGTCATATTCACTTTTTGCTGTTTGAAATCATTGCAAGCAAACGAAAAAAGAAACAAAGACGAGATAAAAATGTCACATTTCCGAATAGGCCATGTTACATTTTAGAGTAGGTAAAGCATTATTCTTCCAGTTCACATTATTGGATAGTTCACATTAGAGGGGTTCAATACAGATTCTACTGTAGTAAAATTAAACTAACCGATTTTTAAATAAATCTTGATTGTTCATATTTCTAGCTTCGTGCTGAGATATCAGGGTCCACCAGCATTGAAAAATTCGTTCGCACCTAAGCCGAGACGTTTTTGACAGCCACATAGTGTATGATATGATGATTGACATGAAACGTGTCGATAAAAACGTCATTACACTTGATGGTATTATCAGATCATTGTCCCCAATCGCTATGGAGCAGCGCTATAAAAGAGAATTTGACTCCTTTTCTGAGCACAGTCGTTGAAGATTCGTTGATTTCTTTGTATTTTGTCATGTATATGTGTTTTTTAAATTCATTATAAGTCTTCAATTAGTGTAAAAAAAAATCGGAACGGATTCGAACGATTGTTGCGGACCTCCATCTTAGCATGTTACGAACGTTTGTAGATACGTAGGTAAATGAATCAAATAAATTGCTCCCAAAATAAGATCCAGTTGTTCATTGTAAATTTCAGATAGTTGGCTCATCCTATAAGTATGCACTTTGCAGAGTGAACGATTTTATGGCGTCTATACGTGCTTTATGGATTGATTTTATAGCTTATTCTAATATTCCTTGGTAGCATTATTTTTTATTGTTGTGAATTTTTACAGAGCATATGGAAACAGTTTAGTATTCTTCAGGAAGTCACCATTTTTTTTTTAACCATTTGGCTACAAAATCGTCGCAAGCACTGATTTATGAGAGGCTTCTGTTCCCTGAAAAAAATAACACGATCTGATTTTAAATTATAATCAAAATATGGTCATAAAAATCATAAAAATAAGAAAAAAATATATCAAAAATGGAAATCAACATCCACCCCCTATTTGCCGATTTCAAGGCCGCATATGAGGTACGTGCGCCAGCCTAGGTAAACTAAACTAAGCTAAACTCGTCAGATTGTGTGGTATGATGATGAAGTTTTCATTCTCGCTGCTCCATCAAGACCGGTACCTAATTCACTGACAAATTGGATTTTGATAAGCTGTTCAATCCTTTAAGATAATTCTTGAGAAGATCGTGTAAAACACACACCCCAACTCAAGAAGATCTTCCAGAAAATTAAAATGGCATACAACATCGATGCCTTGGACAGAGTTTCACAAAGGGCAGATTTAAATTCGATGTAGTTAAGGACTTCGTCCACATGTCGCAACTCTAACAACCCAACTTAGTACGCGAAACTGGAATCAGCTAATCAGAGATCGCTCTAGGTGGAGAGACCCAAGTTCACACCGAACTGTAACAAAACGATATGTTTGCAAATTCAATTTGGGAAGTTTAAAAATGTTGCCTTTTTATTTTAGTAAAGAATGCTGATTATACTGGTTATATTATGTTATGGCTAAGAGAAGCTTTTCTAAAGCAATATCGAATTGTGGAGGGTGCTCACATTATTCCAAGCATAATAATAATATAATATGGGTGGCGCTATAGTCCTTAGAGGGACAGGCAGAGCTTGTACAAGACCTACACGTGTTGTGCGTCCTACTGTTCGCTCACAAGTGGAAGGGACCACCTACAGTTTTATGCCGACTCCGAAAGGCCAATTTGAGAAGCCTTTTCTGGACAGTATTATAGATAGCCAACTTCTACCCCTCTTGCACCTTAAAATTTTTGACAACCGTTTTTATATAGTTTCTCAAAGCAAATTGGCCAATCAGAGAAATGAGAACCATGAATAATTGTCAAAACGGCACTCAAATTCGTCCCTAGGCAAGGTAACAATCAGATATGAAGAGATAACCATCTCTACAGTACTTCATTTCTGGTTATACTCTTTGAGCATTGTCAGTGACTCGAAAGAGGTGAGGCAGTGAAAAGTATTTTGCCCGTACCGGAAATCGAACCTGGGCTGCGTAGGCTCAAGTGAGTAATGGTCGCGGCTGCCAAGCAGTGCAATAAAATAAATCGCATTTATAAATTTATCGAATGTGTTGAATTTTTGAGTTTCGTATTCACAATCATCAAAATATGTTTAAGTGCTGTGGATCTGATAATTTTAAAAATGTGTTTAATATGTCTTGATCTAAAGTCTGAACAAAGTGGTTCTATTGGCAGTGACAAAAATCAGTTTCATATTTTTTGTTTGGTTTCTCCAAAAAGGTAAAACTAAACAGAATGATGTTCCGGCTATGTTTTGTACATTTAAGAGAGAACGAAATTATTTTGTGGAAAATTTGTGTCCTCATGCAGCATATGAGACACTTAACGACGTGTTTCTGAAAGAAATATGTTTCATATAAAATAGTCGCCGGATTCATGTTATGGTCTCCCGGCGCGCCACGGCCACAAAAAAAGGGTGAACTTGGGAATAAAGTCGCATAGCGGCAACCCTGCTCGGTCCCAAAAATGGGGAAAACTTGTTTATGTTTTGTAGTGAAGCAACGGCTATCAAATGCGATGCTTTGTTAGCTCACTATGATATCGTTCATTGACTTGATGCTTGTTCCGATCAGAAATGGAGCACTGCAGAGATGGACAACATCACACCTGATTGACTCCTAGCCTATAGACGAATTTGAGACACTTTGTGACGGTTATTCATGCATCTTTGACAGTTATTCACGAAATAACATTAATGTCGTTCTCTTATTGGATTTATTATATTTGGATTTAGAAAACGATAACGTTGTCAAAATTGTTAAGAGGCAATAGAGGCAGAACTTGGGTATCTCTATAATATTTTTATTAATTTATTGCAGTCTTATCCTGAACTTTTTCGGGTATAACAAATATGTTCACCGCATGGAAGACTTGTTTTTTTTTCCTATGAATGCAATTGTATGAGCTCTGAAAACGATAAAAGGATTTGAAGCTCATTTGTCTTGTGCTCTGCGCTATTTAGTTCGACGCAAATGTGTGTGTGTGAAACAGTACGCTGGACAAATGATATTAAGCTGAGATATACTTCATTAGGTTGTTATGGAGTTTTGATTGCTTTTTGCGCGGATGTGGCAAATCTAAGTTAAATTACAGTGGTCATCATTCATCTTCCTAAATTCTGCAGATGATCTCGTTACTGTGTCCCAGATAGAAGGTTCTGATGTGGCTGCTCCTTTTCAAGATTCACCATTTAAAATTGAGATTTCTTCGTTCTCTATAACTTTTCTTGGCGGTTAGTTACTTGGCCATGCTGTTGCATGTTAAAAGGGTCAAATACACTTACTATTCCCTATGGGATGGTAATAAGACCACCTTGCTGCATGTCATTCGATAAACAGCTGCCAAACTTTCTTATGAAGGATCTGTGTTTTTTGGCCGTAGTCTCAAGAAATTTCTGAGGAGCCTAACGCTACCTCCCCCCCGAGTGATATCGATAGGTTTCGCCAAGAAAGTTTCAAGTTCCCGCAAAACCGAGTTGCAGTCCCCTTGAGTTCATCCGTCCGTGAGAGGATGAACTGACAACCCGTCAGAGTGAACGTCAGTTTATTTTGTCTGTATTGTTTTATGTCTTTCCATGTTCTGCTTGTCACACACTATTATTTCCCGTCAACAGACATCTGTTCTGGTGGACATTAAAATTGAGAACGACTGACAATTGGTTTGGCGGCCATTTGTAAATTGAGAGCGAAATCACTTAAAACTCGAAACTATTGGCACTTCAGTAAAAGTTCATCAGAACCTGGCTACTTTGATTCGGTAGGAAATGTCAAACCCATCTCTGATGACTGGTGCAGCTTACTTATATCTTACTTACTGATTTATTAAGTACATTACCACAGTATGTTTATGACGATACTATAGACATGGGCCTAGATTCAGCAAGCACTAGACTGCTGTTCTCCCATGGTTGGGGATACACTGTTTTATGCCAACTCCGGACAGCGAAGTTTGAGAAGCTAGGAACTATGTCTGAGCATTGTCGGTGAATGGGGAGGTGGATTCCTGAATTATGAAAGTTGTTAGTATCCGGATTGAACCCATGTGCTAGTTTAATGTGGTCTACAACAAAACAGCAAGGTGGCCTATTTAACTTGCAAAAAAATCGTAAACAATTCGGCGAGACATTCGTAAAAATATAAAAATAAATAACAAATAAATTTATCTTCCGTTCAAAAAACGCTTATCACAGCCATATACCGATTTGTAAAGCAAATAGATGAAGAGGTGCTCATAAACACGCCATATAATTACAATGGGACTTTGATCAATAAAATGCAAAATACTCAGATCCTATCACGGTCTAATCTGATATATTCTTTCGAAATCGGATTTGATAAGCTTTAGCAAGCTAATTCGCAGTGATTGCATTATCGATCTATCGATTTTCCAGACTCAGCTGGTGCTATAAAAGAAACACATAAAACATGGCTCCTGTACAGTTCATCTTGAAATTGTAGTGTGAATAGAAGTGTGTTTTACAATGAAATCATCAATTTTTGTGGTTTTGGCATTTTGCCTCGTCTTCGTGAGTGAATACAGATATTACCCTAAAGTACAATATTTTTGATTGAATGATATTTTTTTAAATAGTCTCACGGATCTGTTGTTCTTGAAGATCCCGTCGAACGGAGCGTCAAGAGTCTAGAGACATATGCAGAATCCCTAAACGAGAAAGCCGATCAAATTGTCAAAGATGTTGAAGTTAAATACGAAGATATCATTTTGCAACCAACTGAGCGTGTTGAAGCATCAGCTACGGCTATTGAGGAACGAAGGCAAGAAAGTGATGAATGTGTTGATCAGCAAGCCTCAGCAGTTGACGCTGTGCTTTCAAACTTCGAAAACGTACTGGATTCTTGTACTCAGGAAGCCTCCAGTTCAGGACTAATAATTGCTAACAACATTGCGCTAACATCAGTTGAAATTTCTTATGATTCCTATAAGCTAGTGAAAGGTGTTCAAAGGTGCAGGCGCTATACAAACAGTGTTTTGAAAAATACTTGCTATGCAAAGCAGTTGATCAAGGCTAAGATACTGCTTTCAAAAACGACAAACGCTGTGAATTCCCTCAATACGACTGTGGATGAAACTGTCCCTGCCATCGTCAACGACCTGGAACAGTGCTCCGCTTCAGCTGAGCAGTATGCACAAGAGCAGTTGGCTTTGATTAATCGCAATATTGACAGTTGCGTTGCTGCCTTGTAAATATTGTATTCAATGGTAGCAAATTTTAATAAAACAGAACATTCATTTTTATTTTGATCTTTTGCATAGTTCATCAAAATGACACGATCTGGGTGACCACTTTACTTATCAGGTCTGTGAGTCATGGATGATCTGAGTTTGAGCAATCAAATGCGTTCCACCTCCAGCCAATCAAAATCGATTATTGCGGTGGAAAACGGCTTTAGATATCCACACTGTAAGCGTAGAGCAGGAATATCCCTGTACTTTATAGCTATTGCAAGGTCTTCCTTTTGTGAGTGGAGCTAATCTTCTAGTCGTCCGGCATGCTTTCGTCTTCCGAAATTCTGTAGATGACCTGGTGCATGATCCCTACCAGAACATCGCCACCGGCATTGAAGAAAACTTATGTTAAACCGTTTGAGCCTGCGATTTGTGTTTTGCGTCTATCCCTGTACTCTCTGTAAAAGCTTCTCCTCATCCCGTCTTGTGGCCCGCACCTCTTATGCTGCCCTTGTTTTGCGTTGTTTGGTGTACCGCATAGGTTGCATGCTTCGTCTGCCCACACTCGCTATCAAATCACGGGTTTCATGTTGGAGGTGGTAGGTAGTCTAAAGTAGGTTCCACTACCTCTTTGATGGCCAAATGGCAATGCAGTCACATACACAGTTCACAGTCTCTGGCTTGTGCTTACAAGGGAATTCAGTAGAATTTTCCAGACATGTAGTGTTTCAGGACACTTTAAAGGGACGAACTACAAAGACATCTCTTTTTTGAATACTTTGGCAAAGTTATTCAGTATTGTCGTCTTTAATAGGCTTACGCAATGGGTAGCAAACAACAAGATTTTAAATGAATACCAGCGGGGTTTGGGAAACATTATTCCATACTGGATCACACATTTACCCTTAGAGCATAGATACATGGAGCACATAGAGCATACATAGAGCGCCAGCCTCATAACATCAGAAATATGGGATATATGTGTGTGATATGAGAACGATGAGTAGCCCAGTGAAAATGCCACAAAAACAATAGAATTACTAATCGTACAGCGTCTTATTGTCAGACATCAATCTGGCAAAAGACAATCCGATCTGGCTTGGAGTCGTAGGCAATCGGTGAAGATGGTAAGGAAATTGATTTTATTGCGAATAGTTGAATGACCAATAGTGCGTTCGGACCACTGTTGGTTTTGAGTCTGAGAGCTGTACTGACTGTCATCTATTTGCCGAATAGGTCCAGCGGAGGAATCTGAAGGAGTATGCTAAGTGCATCAGACGGAGTTCTTTTCAAAATCTTCAAAGCTTCGCTAACCATCTTTGCATCCTGTTGAGTGCATTACAATTGGCAGTGGACGAGTACTAGGGGTTCCTGACCCTTCCTGGACATCGAGTTTCTAGCTTTGTTTGCTATCGATGATGAGACCGAGAAATTTTGCAATGGCGGACGCGTAGTTGTGTTAGTGATCGCAGAGTGTTCAGTATGGGGGGAGATCTCTTCCAAGCCTCTTTTGATCTATTTATGGACGATTTGAAAAGGTCTGCCGAACTTTGACTTGTGAAAGACACGTGCTTTATCATCCGTCGAGCTCGACGGCTGCCAGGTGTCCGTTCTCCAACACCCGGTTGAGATAGATGAAATTTATTGTCCACTCCACCTTCCACCTTCTTCGAATTCACAGAAGAGATGCTGCAATCATTGTTGCCTCTATCTAGTGCGGAGTAAGTAATGTGAGTTTTAAGCAATTCGCTGGGTGGCCTATTCAGCCTGTTGACAGTGTAAGTAGTTAGGCATCGTGGGATCCGAGAGTGGAGGCTGATTTTGAACGTTTGAATATGGGATCCATGGTGGCGTCCACCTCTATGGCCGTTATTAAGCCTTCCTACAACGTCAAGGTGTCCAACTTCATAACGAAGTAAAACGGAAGGTCTCATCCACTACTGACAAAACGATAGTGACAATATTGGATATTTATTAAGTAATAAAATGTGTACATTGATCTTAGCTTTCGGACAGTATCTATTACATGTTTGATATATGGATTCGCCATCTTAGAGTGAATTGAGAAGGACTCTATGGCGCTCTCATTCAATTCACGTTGCATACTGGCTATTCGCATCAACAGTCAGATCCATTCTTTTATACGAGGCCATGTCCTTTTGGACTTCTTTATACTCAAATGAAATGTGCAGCCTTATTAATTGCGCACTCTCCTCTACTCCTACTCTCCTCAAGATAGTGTTTTGAGAAAAATATCTCAGTCAGATTTCGATCTAGATTTAACTTAGACAATAGTTACCTGGGTAGAGCACTTCACCACAAAGGTTCCGTTCTCCAGAGCACTCTCCCACTTAAATGTAAGTATTTTTCGCGTTTGCTACCTCCCACAGTTGATATTCACAGTGTCTATACGCCGCGTCGTTCATACTGTCAACAATGTTAGCTGTCCCAACTGGAGGTGCAAGGCAGGATCATTTTGGGCCGCATTTATCGCTCTTTGCATATGTACTTCTTCCTTTTGGTGGTTTTTCCCTGCATCCGCCAATTTCAATCCAAGCTATAGCCTTTACCCGTTGTAGCACCGGTTTCGTCTGAGTTTTGCGCTCAGGAAGAACCGTCGTCAGGGGCGGAGATGCTTCTGCTGGTGGATCTACCCGCGTCATCCATCTTCCGTCCACCAGGACTCCGAAGTTTGAGGGTCAGCAGGGAGTGGGGAATGTTTTTTCCTTTCTGTTGAAGGGTGGGCCTCCAGAATCCTTGACTCAGCCGCAGTCGAAAAGACTACGGATGCGAGTACAACCTGGAGTAACAAAATCTTTTTGTTTGCCCGCCATAACGTTTTGTTTTTGACCTATTTAGCGTCGAAGTCGAGACGTTCTAGCTTTTAGTTCGGCGTCTCACCTGTGATGCTTGGAACTGAGAATATTTGACTCCTAAGCCCTTCCGACATGATAAGGAAGAACTGTACCATCCGTCAACTGTGCCGCTTTATCCGCAACTCCTATTGGGCAGTGGTCCACTTCTTCTTCTTCTTTGTTTGGCGCTACAGTCCGGGGTGGACCTGGGCCTCAACCAACAAGCCTCTCCAGCCAGCACGATCTTTCGCCAGCTGCCTCCAGTTGTGCACACCAAGTTGGTTGAGGTCCTTCTCCACTTGTGTGCGCCATCTTGTTCTAGGACGACCTCTTATGCGTTGTCCCAAAGGCTCGGAATCGAAGACTCTTCGGGCCGGAGCTGTGGTGTCAGTCCGCTCTACGTGACCTAGCCATCTTAAGCGTTGGATCCGAAGACGCTTAACTAGGTGCATGCCGCTGTACAGCCCGTACAGTTCGTGGTTGAATCTCCTTCTCCAGACGCCATCAATACAAACAGGACCAAAGATCGCACGCAGAACTTTTCTCTCAAAACAACCAAGAGCTTCTTCATCCGCTTTCAATAGCGTCCATGTCTCTGCGCCATAGAGCAGGACGGGGATGATTAGGGTGTTATATAATGTCAACTTGGTGTTTCGAGAGATGGTTCTGTTACTCAATTGCCTCTTGAGCCCAAAGAAACAGCGATTGGCAAGAGTAATTCTGCGCTTGATCTCGGTACTGGTGTTATTGTCCCTGTTTACTGCAGAGCCAAGGTAGACGAAGTCCTTGACTACCTCAAAGTTTCTGCTGCCCATTATGACGCTCTGTCCGAGGCGTCGATGTTGTGCGTCCTTTCGTGATGACAGCATGTACTTTGTTTTGCCCTGATTAACTGCCAAACCCATTTTAGCCGCTTCCGCTTCAATGCTAGCAAAAGCCTCATTGACAGCTCGCTGTGTTCGTCCAATCACGTCAAAGTCGTCCGCGTATGCAAGCAGTTGAACGG
The DNA here is from genome assembly GCA_905231855.2 of Eristalis tenax. Taxonomy (NCBI): domain Eukaryota; kingdom Metazoa; phylum Arthropoda; class Insecta; order Diptera; family Syrphidae; genus Eristalis; species Eristalis tenax. The sequence continues at coordinate 50,792,483 of HG993128.1, forward strand.
ACTTTTGGAAGATCGTGCCTCTGGTGTTGACATTTGAGTTTCGCACGATCTTCTCAAGTATGATGTTGAAGAAATCACATGACAGCGTGTCGCCTTGTCTAAAACCTTTTTTGACATTGAAGGTCTCGGTGAGTTCGTTACCGACCTTGATGGAGCAGCGAGAGTTCTCCATCGTCATCCTGCACAATCTGACGAGTTTGGCTGGAATGTCAAAACTAGACATGGCATTGTATAGCTCGTCTCTATGCACGCTGTCATATGCGGCCTTGAAATCGACGAATAGGTGGTGGGTGTCGATCTGCATCTCGTGGGTTTTTTCCAGGATCTGTGTGAAAATTTGGTCGATGGTGGACTTTCCCGGCCTGAAACCGCACTGATAAGGACCTATCAGGTTATTGACGAATGGTTTCAGGCGTTCACACAAGACGGCAGAGAGGATCTTGTACGATATGTTAAGGAGACTGATCCCTCGATAGTTGGCGCAGTCAAAAGGGTCTCCTTTCTTGTGGACCGGACAAACGACGCTGAGATTCCACTCATCGGGCATGCTTTCCTCCGACCATATCTTACAGATGAACTGGTGCATGCGCCCAACCAGATCATCTCCAGCTGCTTTAAACAGTTCCGCGGACAGTCCGTCCGCTCCAGCAGCTTTGTTCGACTTTAGCCTAGATATCGCTATCTTGACCTCGCCTAAGTCGGGGGGACGGAATTCTTGGTCATCCTCGTCCAAATTAAGTGGAATATTCTGCCTGACAGCGGAATTTGTGTCGTCATCGCCGTTTAACAGTCTGCAGAAGTGATTTTTCCAAATTCTCAGCATCGACTGCGATTCTACTACTAGTTGTCCATTTTCATCCCTGCAGGCTTCTGTCCGAGGTCTATACCCTCCGGATAACTGTTTTACCTTTTGGTAAAACTTTCGGACCTCCTTCCTGCCATAACATCTCTCCATCTCTTCGACCGCGCGCTTCTCGTGCTCTTTCTTTTTCCTTCTGAGAAGCCGGTTCTCTTCCCTTCTCTTCTGCTCGTAGAGCTCACGAACAGCTCTCGTTGTTCGATGCAGAGTTGCCTTGTAGGCCTCCTGTTTGGCTGCACGTGCCTGCCTGCACTCGTCGTCAAACCATGGGTTCTTCTTTGGTGGTGTCGTAAAACCCAGCACATCAGTGGCAGCTTCTTTGATGGCTTCTTGACAACGTTTCCATTCCTGGTCTATTGTGGTTGTAGGCAGGGTCGAACTTTCGGAGAGTTTCAGGGAGACTCGGTCGGCAAAGTTCCTAACGATCGATTGCGATTGTAGCTTTCCAACGTCAAAACGAGGTGTCCTGTCTCGACTCCGTATTTCTCTCGATATCCTCATTCTTATCTTGGCTACAACAAGGAAATGATCCGAGTCAATATTGGCTCCTCGGAAAGTTCGGACATCGAGAATATTGGAGGAGTGTCTGACGGCGATCGCAATGTGATCAATCTGGTTGACGGTTGATTGATCAGGTGACCGCCAGGTCCCTTTATGGATGTTGAGGTGTGGGAACCGTGTGCTCATTACAGAGAGGTTACGCCCCGAGGCGAAATCCACCAGCCTTAGTCCGTTTCCGGATGTGTTGTCGTGCAGGCTGTGTTTTCCGATAACTTTAGCAAAGATTTCTTCCTTGCCCAGCTGTGAGTTGAGATCTCCTAGAACGATCTTGGTATCATAGCTGGGGCATTGATCATATGTTCTTTCTATGAGATCATAGAAATCGTCCTTGCTATTGTCATCCTTCTCCTCTGTCGGGGCGTGGGCGCAAATCAGGCTGATGTTCTCGAGCTTAGCCTTGATGCGGATTGTTATGAGGCGCTCGCTTACATACTTAAAGCTTAAGACTTTTTGCCTAAGTCTGCCTCGAACAACAAAACCACATCCAAATAAGCGCTGCCCTCCTTCTCTGTAGCAGTCGCCGTAGTAGAGGTCGCAGTTTCTCATCCTCTTTTTGCCCGGCCCGTTCCACCGCATTTCCTGGATAGCGGTTATGTCTGCTCTATAGCAGTCTAGGGCCTCCGCTAGTTCATCGGCTGCACGTGGTCTGTTAAGGGACCTCACATTCCACGTGCAGAACCGAAAGTCATTGTCCTTTTTCCGTTTGCAGGGGTCGTCAACAGTAGATCCGTCCGTATCCGAGGCAGGTTGTTGTTTCTGAACTCGTATTTTTTTACGTGATGAGGAAGTTAACCTCACGCACAACCTCCAAACTGGGAGGACAGGCCCATTAATTTAACCCTCGGGCAGAGGGTTCGCTGCGTATATTAGTTCACCACACAACGGCTGTTATGATGGCTATCCAGGGGCGCCGCGAGGAGGCTGTACGTCAACTTGACTTATGAACAAGCAGGGATCGCGCTGGCATCCTACCAGGTTGGATGCAGTCAGCAACTTTACCCTGTGTACATAAGCCCATGCCACCAGGGCAGTGGTCCACTGCCGGAATGTAAAAAAAGTCGCACAGAATATTTTCTTCTAAACAGTGCCAGTGTGTACGATTTTCCACTTGTAAGACTAAATTCACTTGATTTCCGGTTGTTGATCGAAAACATAGGAATTCGAGAAGATCGATCAAAGACTGAAAGCAGCTTCTATTTAAAAATGTATCCAATACGACTCTCAGAGACACATTATTTAAATGAAAGAAGTTTTTCAGTATTTTAAATGATTTAAAATTGTTCCTCAATAATCCACATATGGGTCTATACGCCAGTCGCACAAGGTTGCCGCATCGTCTTCGCCCATCATTCGCCAAAGAGAGGCTCACACCAATGCGGAAACTTAATAAGAATGTTTAAGACAAATTAAAATTAAAATTTCCGGTTTGATATATTCAATTCTATTCGATTCCCAGGGTTGCAGATCAGAGAAGCTGCCGAACAGTGAAGGTGTGCGAGCAGAGTTGTACGAATTTGGTGCAAAACGTACACATAAAAGCACCACCCTGGCAGCAACAGAGTATCGTTTCAGCACACTGTCATGACGAGTATCTAGTTTCATACAATTCCTCGGATAGATACATACCTGTTTGCGCTCCAACCAAACTCAATCACTCTTTGTGTTGGTGACTTAGAAGAGCAGTGTGTTGATTTAAACGCCAGACGTTCCCATTGAACTTGCTCAGTTTACATCGGAACGCGACGCAAGACATTGGTTTGCGCAATCAAAATTCGCACACGTGGTACGCGTCAAAGAGATTGCATGCACCTCACATCTCGCTGAGTCGTATGATACATTCCTAAAATGCAGTCAGAATGACAATCTACAGTCTTATCGTGCAAATTATTCTGATTGGTCACTAAAATTGCAGAAAAAAGATTCGACAATGTGGAGAGTGCAAGAACCACGCAAAACGGAAGGAAAGCCTCCTAAAGAGGAACTCGTCTCCAAGGTTAATATACAAATAAACCAAACCTCTTACAAATAAGATTATGATTATTAAGTGTAATCCAAAATTGATTGTACCGTGCTGGTAACGATTCAATAATAATTACATGTGCGGTTGTGTTTGTTGAAAATTGTGTTGGTTGCGTGGTTGTTCTTGAGTTTGACATGAAATCTGTAATTAGAATTGCCAACACAGCTCATGTGATACTGCACAGTGATGTGATATTGATTGTGATAAATCTTGAAGCTGAGGTTTTTAGCATCTGTTAGCGCATCTCTCCAATCAAACACGCCGTCTGGGAATCATTTCAATAACATTGATCCAGACGACAGAGTAGATAAGACGACTAATGAAATTGAGTTAATTTAGACGTCTATTAGCTTGGCAAAGATGCAAGATGTACTAGAACGGTGATGTGACCCACTCAGGAAGCGTGGTGCGTGAAGTGCAGGTTCATAAGTTGAATAATGTCAAATTTCGGTAACATGGATTAGGCTAAATATTTACCAAATAAGTGACAGTGAAATAGGACCGAACATTTACTCGTAGAAAAATAAAGAAGAATTTGTTGAGATACCCTTGCGAGCGATGAGTTTGGTGTACCCCAAGCACTGTCTGGCAAGCAGCTACTATAATATGTCCAAGAATAGTTGTGGACTGATTCCTTTCTGTGTTTTAAAACTATGGCGATTTTTAAATCTAACGATTTGTAGATATGCTTATATAATGTTTCGACACCTGCTGTCCAGCTGGCTCAACTGCCCTTTATGGATGTGTGACCCTGTAGCAAATGAAAAAGCATAGCGAATTTGCTTCTGCATTCTTGGCATGTCAAACTGATATGCCAGCTAGTAGTTCGCTGTTTTTTGGCATTTTTTGTACCAAATTATTTGAAACATTTCATTTCTTATTTTGCATAGTTCGAAATCTACTATGGACCCTGTCATAAGCGGTCACTGATGGTGCCAAGAATTTTGTCCGCTTATGAGAGGTTTCTGAAAAAATAAAAAACATTTTTTTTTAATTGAATTGATTTTTTTGTATTAAACATTAATTGTAGGTAGTAAAAAGAATAATAAAACATAAACGAAAACAAAGGCATTTAAAATAAATTTTACATTACGTAAAACTAGGTATGTATTGTGAGATTGTAAACGTATTTATAAAATAATAATTTGTTTGAACAAAAAATTCTGAAACTTTACCTTGGTGCAAATGTTAGTTACTGATATATATCTCCAAAATAAAACACATCAAATGATTTTAATTCATTTCTCCATGCACAGGCCGCGGCAACCTACTTTACATTCCTTAATGATTTTTTACTTGTTTGCCGGGTAACAAAATGAAAGATTACAAAGTGCCGTATGCGTTTTGTCCGTGAAATTTGAAGAAAATTCGTATTGCAGTTATGAAAAATGGTGTCCGCGGTCGGTTCTAAGAGAGTCGTCTAAATAATTCCGTTCTTTGAAATTTGTCCGCTTAATAGAGGTATCCGCTCATAAGAGGTGTCTGTTAGGAGAGAATACACTGTATATAGTATTTTACAGATAGACTAAAGGCACTTGTATGTGGGTGGCTTCCCTTGACCTGAGCTGAATTTCTTACTCTGATTGCTTTCCTGATCTGTAATAGCGTTTTTGAAAGTGTAGACCTTTTTTGATAATTTGACATTCATATAATTTATTTGTTTAATTGTATGCAACGGTTTTCCTAATAATTGCCTGAATTGCATCGAATTCGCATGTAAGGCGAGCGGGTCAAAATCGGCAGCGAAGAACTTGTCGTTCAATGATATCTCTTTTTTTTGCCAGGGACTTCTTGAGTGTCTTCCTCTAATGTTCCCTATTGATTAATACCGTAGACCCCAAAACTAAAATCTCCTAATTGTCCTGCGATCGCCTCCCAGTGTTGCATTCACTGTTAATGTTACGTCTAAGGATCGATTTTGTTGCTCCATTGCTCATCAATTCTGCCTCTTCGGTTGGAATTACTTTTACAATATTTTTTCTTAGCACACACTATTTGTTAGGCAAAACGTGCAAATGTCCGCACTTATTGTGCCTAAGGTTTGAGGCAATGGACGGACGCATAACTTGTTATCATTTACAATTGATTTACTTACCTGCCAAGTAAGATACGTCCTATCCGGACACTAGAACTGTCAGGGATTTCGTCTACCTCTCATCCACAGTGAACTGTACTAACAACTGAACAGACAGCGTACCTGTCTTCCTGTGAAAAAAAAAAATCGTTTGTAAAATTACCCTTTTGAGTTACTATAGTGGAAATATGCCTAAATAATTTTGCAGGTAAGAGGCTGCTGAGGCTGAGGCTGCTTTTATGTTCCTATTGTCCACCCAAACCGTTCCTTATCATTAATTTCCAGGAACAATATACAATAAAAACATTTTATTTCGAGGCATTTGAGACTTGTCGAGCACATGCTGTGATGTGACTAAAAGTCCCACTTTGGTATATTTGTCATTAAGACATTTCAATAAACGCCATTCACTGTAAGCATATCTTTCTATTGATGAAATAATAAGAGTTGTTGATTGCAGGTAGGTACTTGCCTGCAGATAGGTTAACAGAAGTGGTGGTTTCCCTTAGTCCAGGGAAAACCCATCAACTTATCCAGAATAGGTAGGTGGTGTGCTAAGCACACCCGCCTAAGTAAACAAATATGTGGTAACCATTTCCATCTCTAAAATCTAATTAAACCATACAATGAGTACACTGCCGTACTGCCTGACGGAAAAAGTAACGATTTGTCCAATATGTTGATGTCTTTCGTCCTTTTTTATTTCAGTATGTTCCTCGTTTTATTCTCGCTCACTGCCAGCCCCGGCTTTCATATTGCAGACATAAAAGAGAATGGAAATATCCAACGTCTACCTCTCTTGCCCCTTGATTTCATCTTACAGCGTTTTTATACGATGTTACGATACGTGGTGGAGCCGGGAACTTTGTAAGGGCATGCATGTGTGAAATGCAAGGGAATCCCACTATACTCTTATTCTCACTCAATGGATATCTTTATCCTCTATTATGGCCTTGACCTCTCGCATTACTGAAATTTGCTTATGTTTCCAGTTGCATGGGCTTTTTTAATGTTGAAAAAGTCGCATGACACCCTTTAAACCATCATTTGGCACTGAAGATCACGGTAAGTTTGTTACCATCCTTGATGGAATAGCGGGAATACTCCGTCGACAAGTTTAGCTGGAATGTCAAAATAACACATTCCAGTGTATTTCTAATCTACTACTGGCTGGCATATGCAATCTTGAAACTGAATCGGTATTCTCCAGGGTTTGCCTTAGTTTGTCTCTCCCTTCGGAGAGCAACATTCTAATATACCACCATCAAATATTGTGGTTCTGATGGGTTAGTTATGTAAGCAAATGTTTCTTGTACTTCATGTCAATTGGATCTCTTTACAATTTATTATGTTTATCAAAAAGAGTGTAAAGCTGGTATTGGAAGTCTTTTTTAATTCGAAATGCTTAAATTGGCTAAGAATAGTTTTGTAAATGATGATTTCAATCTTATGTCATCACGGACTGGATCCCAACACCAATTCTCGTTAATTGCGATGTTGCTGCATACAACACGTCTTGAAATATATTTTATTCTATCTGACTTTATTGGTGAGCCCCTCTCCCCCTTCTAACTTTGATGACGTTGATACAAGCCCCGTTTAACCTGATCTTCAATTGATGCAATTTTTGTACATTTATTTAATGACATGATTTGAACAAGTTAGTTCCATCGGCGCAGTACAAAAGTATATATGTACCTTTGTTAGTACACTACATGGTGCCCATCAGTTCATCACTCGGCTTGAGGCTCTTGTTGCAACATACATTTAGTTTTTCGTTTGATTTCGTATTGACCTTTAACAAAATGTTGGTTCTTCTTGTTAATACGTTTTGAAGTGATACCGTTATTTTTTAAATCCATGCCACTTCCTCTATAACAGACCTAACTAATTATTTGAATAGATTATGTACGAAAAAATATTGCGAATGTTGGCAACCCTACTTCAAGTTAAGTATAACATGTTGTTCTTTAGCGTTTAGTTGCCATACTTATCTATCTATTCTTTAGTCTGTAGACCATAAGCAGAATATGAAAATTCGAACTGAATAAGCTGGTTATGATTGAGGTCGCCGACATTGGATTTCCATGTCGTTGTGTCTGGGTGGGTTATTTGATGGAATGACAACTCACTTTGGTTTTTATAATTTGTTCGTATCGTTAGTGCGTAGTAAAAGCGCATCTTAGTAAATGGCCAAATGACCCATTCAAATAACGATGAGCTGTTCACTTCTTGGCATTGCTTAGTCAAGGTGAGAAGCATTGTTTTGGTAAGCGATACACAAAAACACGCCTAATTGTAGTTACATTGAGCTTTTTAAGCTTTTTACACGACTACGTTGCTTTGCGTTTAAAGATGTAGAGTAGAACGAAATGGCGATATTATTCTAGAAGCACATAATTATGGATATGAACGTATTTTAACACATATGAACTTGCGTATAAGTCACATACAGTCGTTAATATAATATGTCAACTACACGGAGTACATAATTGTGAAACCTCACAATATTCAACAATGGCGAACAAGACGACTGGCATTCGATATCAAGTTAAACTGGGTAAATATACACAGTTTACAAAAGGGACATGTGATTATACTCTTTAAAGAGTAAGTGGATATCATTTATACAGAAGTTTACGTGTACGTAGATGTACACATGTAAAATAAATTCGCCTTCAAGTATCTTAACAGTTAATGACCGCCAACTACGGCAAGTTCAAGGTTTATTTACGTGTCTCTCCTCACTGGTCAAACCAGTTGTGGTTCGTCGGTATGCTTTGGTATCGATGTGTGCTTTCTTAGTCAATTATTTATTACTATACACATACTTCCAAGTTACGGGCGGCTGTAGAGAATACGGTGGACCCAAGAATGATAAGGAACACAAAACACTTGAAAAAAAAAAAACAGCTTTTAACGACCACATTTGGCTACTCATCACAACAAATTTTTCTTATCAACTTTTTCATCACATTTTTTTCTTTTTCCATTTTTTCATATTTTTTTTATTTAAACCTACTTTTGAATTTTTATATGATTAAACCTTTTGATCCTTTGTAAACCCAATCGTGAGAGTACATGACCAGGACATGTCTCGTGCAGTTAATGAATTGTTTCACGGACTGGATGGCATGTGTCACCATCTTGTTCAAACCGCATATTGGCCACATCAATATCATCCAATTTGGACAGAAAGAACTGTGTTAATAATATAATATGGGTGGCGCTTCAACCCGTAGAGGGCCAGGGCCTAGCTTCTCGGCAACCACTCGTGTGGTGCGTGCTACTGCTCTCTCGCGAGTGCAAGGGACTGCAAGGGACAGTTTTACGCCGACTCCGAACGGCCAATTTGCGAAGCTCTTTCGAGTTATACTCTTTGATCATTGTTAGTGGCTCGATAGAGAACTTTGTTATTATGTCTCTATTTCGAGCACCAGTAACAGTCACTGCTTGACCACTCTCCTGTCTAAAGCGTATGGCTCAATGATGCCGCCATCACAAAATCCGCACCAAACAATGTAAGGTTTGATTTTCGATTCGGTTTGATAGTTGATGAAGTTACATCACTATTCCGACCATATTTTGTATGCAATTTTTAACTGGACTCACCACACATTCATTATTTTTGAGATATTGTTCATTTTGTTGTATTGTGCGACTGTCCACTTCTACCCTAACCCTAAACAATCAACTGAGAATCAAGGGTAACAGGTAACAGATGTACAACGCCTTTAATTTCCTTGATCATGCAAATTTTACAGAAATCCTTCGTAAGAGCGTGAGGTCAACGTTCCTTGAATGGTTGGAGAAAACACAGAAATAGTAATGTACAAGTAATAAATACATCCCTATAGATTTATACTTGGTGGCGTGGGGTAAAATTGGAGCATGCCTGGCAACCTCATTCGCTTCACTGCAACCGGGTGTGCCCAAAACATCAATAAGAATTTTCAAGTCTTCAACGAAAGACTCCAGAGTTCCGACCGAAAAAAATGATTCGCGAATCGTCATAATGTACGTCTGAAAAAAAGGTTTTAAGAAAAGAGGACATTCTAAATCTTAAGAAAAGGCGTGGTAGAATGGAAACAATTTACAGGGGCTAGCGTATATCTTTATCACATGGCATATAGAAATCACAACTAGTGTCTACGTTTAGCATCACAAAATCTCTTTTTTCAGGAGAAATTAAGACCTGGGTTTGTATTTTCAAATGCAAAAATCATGGCTGATCTTTCCAGTAGCTCCCCAAAAATGGAAATTGAACAGATTGCAATTAGTATTAAGTATATTCATATAGATGCATATCTACTAATTACAAGTTTTTCAAATATACATCGCACTAACCCCACCTGCATACCCGGGTGTGCTGCCTGTTTGTTCATTCTAGTTCTGGTGCCCTTCTGTCGGTGTCTTTCTTGGGTTCTGTAAACATGTTGAGAACATTTACAGTTTCTTGGCTATTTGCACACAAATAGTCGAGTCACAGCAGCAAGCTCAATGCGTAACTTCTAACCCTCGAAGATTTATCTTGCGTAATGTTATGAGTCAAAATTAATGTTCAAATTCGAAATTTGGCGTTATTGCCGAATTTCAAATGTAAAGTTTTCTGCAACATCAACACCAGGATGAAATAAAAGCAATGCTAGAGTGGAGTGTACTCGTACGAGTCTCCACAAGGAAAAGTGATAAGACTGGTAGTGTAAAAACAAAATTACAACTGTATACCATATGCTATACTCACTCTAAAAGGGGTCAAACTGGGAAGGAATGCCAAGTTTGCAACAAGCTAAAAATCTTCCTCACAGTCGATTTTACTAGCTGTGAACCACCGTTTGTGGTAGCTAACTTCAAATAAATTTAAAATTAAATTAAAAAAGTTTTTCATCGTATTTGAATGGTAATTATATATCTCCATATTCCTGATACAGCAGTTTTAAATACAAGGATGCAGTAAAACTCAGTTGCACTCCCGGTTATGTACCTATTGACTAAGCATTGTGACACACTCGCATTGACACAAAGGTTAAAAAGTCATATTCACAACCTTCAAAGTTGAATTCCTTGCCAATCAAAATAATATCTCGCTGGCTGGCTGGTATTACATAAATCTACGATTTGTATGAACAAGCTTATGCCAGATCTTCATCTGAAAAGAGTACGGACGAGTATCAACGCTCTTGCTAGCGAGTTCCTCCGCTTCATAGTTCTCTGGAATGTCACAGTGCCTCGGCACCCACATGGGTTGGATGCATAATTACTTGGGCATCTTATTCAGAGATAGTCGGTAATTCAAGGAATTCTTTGAGTATGATTGTGACTTGAGGTGAATGAGTCTTGATTGTCTGAACTTAATATTAAATTTACCATGACTTCTCTATCTCTACAGTTTCTGCCAGTTGAATATTGTGATTCTAAACTCGCGCCCACGTCTCCACATATATTAGTATGAGCCTGACTGTTGTTTACCAGTGGTCCATCGGGGGCTGTAGTACGCCGTAAATATTTTGCTTGACAACAAATATTTTTAAAGAAATTTAAATAAGGTAGTTAAATAACTTTTGGAGTTGATTTCGATGCCGTAATCACCTCGGATAACCATCGAACGTTCCAATTCTGTGTACAAAATTGTGTAATTTATCTTGTTGAATTGACAGATAATGCAATTTTGTTTGGTAAAAAAAATTTAAAAATGATCGTATACATTTTATTACAGTCGTTGTTTTATTTATTATTATCATTCATGTTAAATTTAACGTCTCTTTGTTTATTTTCTATTTGTAGATACCATCGATAGTTGCCTTTTTGATGTTGGACTAAACACTCGTAAGATACGAAGGAGTACTCTCATTTCGTTGGACTATGAACATTGTTTGAGGATGGAGTGATTTATTTATACAATTATTTTTACGATGGATCATTTTAGAAGTTTCGTCATGATATTAGATGAAAGTCAGTTAATATGAGTTAATGTCACGAATAAAGATATAAATGCATGACTTCTGGTTTGTTATTTTTAGATCTGTTATATTTTTGCTTGTAATCTCACCCTATCAAGAGGAATTTGTAGCTGCACAATACTATACGAACATCAGTATATATCTTCAGACATCAGTCTTTGTGCTTGACCACAAAGTCAACGCAAGTATTTTGAATAATACGATAAATCGATGATATAATTTTTTTTTACCCAGTAAAAACACCTCCCTTCAAATAAAATATATTTCCACTACAACTAAGTCTTACACTTATCCAGCAGTTTTACTTTCTTGGTTTAGGCGCATTTGGCAAGAAATTCTCCATTGAGAGTTCTTGCTATCACCGCAGCTAAGCGCGGGTTGAATTCACCGTGCTAGGTCAAGGGGTTTAGTCCTTTGAAGACGGCGGAAAGCGTTGGTTTCGTCGAGAATTGGAAGGACAGCAGAGTTTATGTGCTCTTCCAGACGACGCTTATGCTTACGAACAAAATTCGTAATTTCATCATGGACTGATGGAATTCCAAGATCTCTGTGGATGTCGCTGTTTCATATATACCAGGGTGCGTTGACGATGGCCCTTGGCACTTTATTTTGAAATGTTTGTAGTATGTTTCTTTTACTTTCTTTGGTACAACCCCATAGTTGTATACCATACGTCCAGACTGGTTTTAGCACTTGCTTGTATAGAAGCAATTTGTTGTCAATACTAACTTGAAATATTTTCCAATAAGCCAGTACATGTCTTTGTATCTTAATTGGAGCTCTTCACGTTTCTTTTTGACATGCTCCTTCGACTTAAGCTTTACATCGAGAGTCATTCCGAGGTATTTCGCTTCATTACGGAAGGGTATTTGAACATTATTTATAAAAACGGGCAAGTTATTCACGTTAATTTATATCACGTAAAATTTATATGAACGGATTTAGCTTCGTTAAGCGCAATTCGCTGAGTGTTCGTCCATTCGTGTATCCGGTCTAGAGCACATTGTAATTTTCTGGCTGATTCTTCGACCGTTTTGGCAGTTACTAAAATGGCGGTGTCGTTAGCAAATGTGCCTAGCACGGTGCCTACATGCTGCGGTATATCGCTGCTATAAAGTAAGTAAAGGAGGGGACCAAGGACACTTCCTTGTGGTACTCCAGCTTGTATAGGCTTAAATAGGGAGTATTCTTTCTCATATTTCACACGGAAGATTCTATCAGTTAGATAATTCGATAAAATATCTTCTCGAGAGGAACTGTCGAAGCTTGTGTTTCAAACCTTCGTGCCACACCTTGTCAAAGGCTTGCGAAACATCAAGAAATACAGCTGAGCAGACTTGCTTTTGTTCAAAAGATTTTTTTATAACATCAGTTATTCGATGTACTTGGTCGATAGTTGAATGCTTACTTCTAAAACCGAACTGGTGATTGGGAATAAGTCGTCTTTCTTCCACAACCGGGCTTAAACGTCTGAGTAATATTCGTTCGAACACTTTAGACATTATCGGAAGCAGTGAAATTGGTCTATAAGATTTTTTGTCTGTTGGGGGTTTACCCGGTTTCGGCACCATTATTATTTCCGCCACTTCCCACTTACTAGGGACATGTTCTAATCTAAACGTGGCGTTAATTAGGTAGATAAACATAAGAAGCGCTTTCTGAGGTAATTCTTTCAGAACTTCTCCTGTGATTAAATCATAACCAGAAGCTTTTTTGGGGTTGATGTTTTTCAATTCTTCTTTAAGTTCTGTCAAAGTAGCATTTCTTATACAAAAATGTTCATTATTTGTGTTTGAACCGTAGGAGTTTCCAGTGAACGTTTGTCCGTCGCGTGATTTAAACGTTTCTTCAAAATGATCTGCGAAGAGATCCGCTTTCTCTTTATCTTCTTTTGCCCACTCGTATTGATTTTTCCGAATTGGGGCCGCATGTGGTTGAGGTTTTCTTAAGCCTTTGGCTGCTTTCCAGAGTGAGTAATGGGTATCCTTTTTCCCTGACAAGCCTGTCAAGTAGGTATTTAGGTTATTATTTTTAAACGACTTAATTTTCGCCTTCAGAATGTTATACAGTCGGTTGAGGCGAGTTTTATGCTGCGGCGCACGGGTCTGCTGCCATTTCTTCTTCTCTCTCTTACTAATTCTCGTATTTCCGGTGGATATCGCAATACATGTTTTATCGTCGTTTTTCTAGCGAGAGGAGTATTGCTCCACGCAGCGCACTGTATCACTTCTATAAATTTATCGAGTTCTATTTCTAAATCGTATGCTGTTCTCAGTGGTACTCTAAGTTCGATATTATCTTGTAGATAATTTCTAAATGCTTGCCAATTCGTACGTTTATTTGGTGGTGGAACATCCTTTTTTACAAGGGTATCGTTTACATATAGGAGAATGATCTGAATTAAGATCAAAGCTTTCTTCAATTCGTAGGCAGTTTCGAGAAACACCTTTTATGACAAAGAAATCAACAACGTCAGGTATTTTTGTAACATCCGACGGCCAGTAGGTTGGTTTTCCTGTCGAGTAAAAATCACAGTTTAGTTTCATACCAGCTCTGTATAAATTTCTGCCTTTTTGTGAAATTAATCTTGATCCCCAAAAGGGGTGTTTCGCATTAAGATAGATATAAATAAATAATATTCTCTACCTTTATAATTTCACTTCCATATGCAACATATCTGTTTGGAAGTATCACATTTGGAAAAACTTGTAATAGGGTCTTCGTATCCAGATAAAATCCGTCAGATCACCTTAAGATGTATTTTTGCTTCACCAGAGAAGATGACTGTTCTGAACTTTGCAGCGGGCCATTTTAGATGTGCCTTGCCAAAAACTTCGCTGGATCGTCCTGTTTGAGATACCAATGCCCAGTTATTGTTACACATTATTCGAGGATAAAAAGGTGACCATTTTAAAGCGTCTAGTAATTTTTTCATAGCAATTGTTGGTTCGGTTCTTCCGGGTCTACTAAAGAACTAGACTAACAAAATGATTTAAGCCCCGTAGATTTAAGCCCCGTAGATTATCTAGGGGAAAATGTAGATCAATCCGCTGAACATTGTTCGCCTAGAACCAGTCCTTAAAAACTGCTGTGGTCATCAAGGCCGATTTGGAGTTCATGTAATGCACATGCAATAACATTTTTAAAGGACATTTTTAAAGGTCCTGTGCTTTGCCTATGACAAGTGGTTTCACTTAATGGTGACCTTATGTGGCATTAGCACACTCTAAAAATGTGATCCTGTGTTTTTTTTTCGACCTGCAGCATACGTCTTTTCCGGAAGATGCTTGCTTGTTGTATTTTTAGGCGATGTTAACTTTTGGATACTTATATACTTATGAGTTTTAGAAGTGTTTTTGCATGCTAAAAGATTCAAAGAAAATACAAAACATGTGTTCACTTAGCGAAATTTTGTTTGTTCAGTTTTTAGAATAGCCTGTATAAAATATTGTGTGTTCACTATATGGAGCGTCTATTGTATTTCAATTTCCGTAAAATCAAGAAATACGCATATTAAAATTCTTTAGAGACATTAGCTCAAATTCATAGTCATTCAAAGTCCACTTCAAGAGAATTTATTCACCAACATACACCTTAAAGTAAATTTCTCGTTATTCATAGTCATGTTATAAAAACTTTAAACTTTAAGTCGAATTTTAATTTAAAATGATCCGAACGCAATTTTTAAATAATAAACTCGATTTCTTAAAGTTTTTTGCTTTTTTTTTGAAAATGCTTCCAGATCTCGATTTATTTGAAGATTTTAAATTAATTTCTCGACCAAAAATATACAAACCGCGATTGAATAAATTTGAATGGTTAGATGAGGAAGGTCGCGTCTGTTTTAACCATCTCCAAATTCCGCTCCACAAATTGCCGCAGTATTTCCTCTTCTATGGGGTTCCCATAGAGCTGAAAAAAAAAAAAAAAAAAAACTAAACAAAAAACCTGTAAAACCTTCATTTTGTAGTCCATTGTGTTGATTTCAATTAGTTATTTCTTTGAAAATTCAAAAGAGACAGCCATAAAAGTATTTAGCTTCTTGGTGAAATATTTCGACAGTTGTTTTTTGTCGACATTTGGTTGAATTTGCACCATTATGATGAGAAGTAGCGATTATATTGAATAATACGGTTAATATAATTTAATGTTTGAAGATTATTTCATGCAAATGTTGACCTTAACTTCGCCTCAAATGGTCCATCCGCTTAGTCTAATTTTGGCATACTCTTTCCAACATTTCGTCCGGCATCTCACGAATAAATGCTTCAATGTTGTCTTCCAAAGCGTCAATTGAAGCGGGCTTGTCGGTATATACGTGAGTTTTAACATAGCCCCACAAATGGTCTAAAGGCGTTAAATCGCACGATCTAGGCGGCCAATTGACCGGTCCCGAACCAGAAATAAAATGTTCACCGAACTCGCCTCTCAATAAGTCCATTGTCCATTGTGTGCTGTGTGGCATGTGGCACCGTCTTGTTGAAACCACATGTCATGCAAGTCAAGCTCTTGTATTTTGGGCAAAAAAAAGTTGGATATCATCTCACGGTAGCGCTCACCATTCACAGTTACGTTACGATTCGCATCATATTTGAAGAAGTACGGTCCAATGATGCCACCAGCCCATAAACCGCACCAAACTGTGACTTTTCCTGGATGCATTGGTAGCTCTTGCAATGCTTCTGGCTGATATTCACTCCAAAATCGACAATTATGCT
Organism: Eristalis tenax; assembly: GCA_905231855.2. Lineage (NCBI taxonomy): Eukaryota > Metazoa > Arthropoda > Insecta > Diptera > Syrphidae > Eristalis > Eristalis tenax. The sequence goes on from HG993128.1 coordinate 50,808,675, forward strand.
TATTTACGTACCCATTGAGCCAAAAATGAGCATCGTCGCTGAACACATTTTTTCGGTAAAAAGCGCGCGATGAACTTTCTTAACAGAGCACGCATTTTGATAATAAAATTCAATAATTTGCATGCGTTGTTCGTTTGTAAGACGAGTCATGGTTAAATTATAGACCAAACAGAAGATGTTTGACAGTGAAACAAAACACGAAACGTGCGTCAGTTGTTTAAACCAGTGTTGCCAAAAAGATAATAGGTAAAAAATCACCCTTTACAGCAGTAATAAGGCGAGGGTATGTTATGCAATATACAACCTTATTGCAATCGAGTAACGTATTACAATACATTTTTCAAAATTATACGGAACTGTGTAACGCTCACTTGTCTACACATATTTCATGAACTGGTGATTTACTTGACTTAATTCTTTGATTCGCGCGGGGACGTAGGGTCGCAACAAAAGATCTCCACCGTGCACCGTTCTGGGCTTTATTTCTCCCCAGTTCTGGCCTTCCACTTTAATGTCCGTTTCCACGAACATCTTCCAAATTATTTTAGTCCTCCGTTTTTCTGTTTCCTTGGGGGCTCCACTCTAGGGCTTGACGGCAGATTCTGTTGTTTGGTCTTCTCAGGGTGTGTCCATCCTGTTCTAGATGGTGTCTCCAAAAGGGGTTGCTTCGCTTTTCTCAGTAGAACTTCGTATCTTACGATCTGGAATCTTACGTATTTTCTTTACCATAATAAGATAAAAGGTGAAAAATAATGAATGCATTTAAATATTGCCTTACAAGATTGAAGTTTGACTTCCTTATTGCGTTTATTGTGCACTTAAACATTTGACATAAAAGTGTAAACACCTTGATAATGATAACATGTGATGACTCGATTCACTGGGTGAGAGAGACTGTCTTTTTATTTTATACACGTATTCCACTGGAAATGACTAGAGGCATTCCTACACACAAAGATACGATTTTTAATTACTGACATGGTCGACCGACCGCGTGTTGATACACACAGACGAATCGAAGATGAACGAAGCGGTAGGTGCAGATGTCCCTTATATGACAAACGTTTTTCTTAATTCGACATGTTTGCTTAAATATGCTCAAATATATTATTTCATCTTTTGAGCAGGATCGCAACCCGTGCCGACCGACATACAATTTTTATTATATGTAGTGTTTTGTCCTAAAATTTCATTCAGCTCTAAAACTAATATGCTACAACTAAAATTAATTGTGTTAAAATACAATAACATAACCACCAATCTCCATTTAATACTAATGATAATGTGGGTAGGCCGTAGATGGCCTGGGCCTAGTTTCTGAGCAACCACTCGTGTTGTGCGTGCTATTGTTCCCCCACGAGTGGATGGGACCTACAGTTTTATGCCGACTCCGAAAGACCAAGTTTGATATGCTTCTTTCTAGACAGTTATTACTCTTTGGGCATTGTCTGTGACTCGAAAGAGGTGGAGCCGTCCATTTAAAAACATAAAATTATAATAATCAGCTAGAGTAACATCTCTTTAGTTTAGTTTTTTACAGTTCGGATGCAAATTTCTATTTCACCATCAAAAAGTGTTAGAATGACTGTCTCTTCACATAAATACCACAAGTAATGGCAAAATTACTGCGTCAACTTTTTTGTACTCTTTGACTTCTTCATACCACACCTCTTGATTATATGCTTTAGTCGCACAATAAAAGGTTTAACATAAGCAAACATCTTGAAGAGCCTTTTTCTCCTTCGCAATCATTCTGAATTGTGACTGAAACAAACACATTACACATCTCGCCTTCCTTCGTGACTCATGGCTGGCAGTGTTTGTCTCGGCAACATGTTCATTTATGAAATATCACTGGAATCGATGTTCCTCCTATAGTGAACATTTTGAATATTTTGATATCTGGACTGCTAGTAATTTAGTATACCTTGACCAACTCATAAACATGATGACGACAAGAGAAAAGCAAAAATTATATATCTTAAGCCTGCTCCAAAACAACACAAGCTCCATTAAAACGGCCAGTATTCGTAGCACATTATTTGTACTGTAATATAAAGGTTCCGGATAAATAAAGCGGCTTTAGCTTGATGTTTTCCAGCAGAACTATGTTGTTTGGCACTGCAAAAATCTTTTCGCTGTGACTACGTCAGGAACATTGTTCTGAAAACTAGTTGTTTTTGCTTTGAAACGAGAATTTGCCACGTGAAGAATGTAAACACAGTCTCTTATGCTTTCCTGGTATCGATTTAAAGCTGCGACAAGTTTAGCTGTCATGAGTTTTTGTTTACCTCTTTTTTTTATCTTTTCACGCCAGGAAACAGCTGAGTTCTGAATTCAAAATCACTTCTTCGTCCGAATCTTCTAGACATTCCGTCTCGAATCTGTCTCGTTTTGTCTGTAATTATAGAGCTGAAACAAAAACTAAACAAAAAACCTTCAATATCTTCAATTAATTTTGTAGTCCATTGTATTGTATTGATCCAAATTATTTGTAGTAGAAGTAGATGCAACAGCTAATAACTCAGTTTGTGTTACATTCCTCTCCTCTTCTTCTCGTCTTTGTCTAGCTGCTTCTTCTTTCTCCGCCAATTTTTTGCCTACACAATCTTACCATCTTGGGACAGTTGTGGTAGATCTACCACACATAGTCCTATTTCCTTTTAATGCTATTTATTGTTTTTTTTGTTTCTAAAACCCTTCCCAAAAGTCATTGGAAATTATCTGCAAAAACTTACAAAAAATTGTACCAATTGTGTTTCAAAAAGCTAAACACACGGGAAAGTAAGGAGCTATTTCATTTCATTTATGAAAGCATTCACGTAGTATGTGAAATTTATTAGAAATTGATGTGCCGCACTCTGAACTAACAACACTGATCCTTGTCGAACTAGCTCTTCTAACTTAATTCTCTCAAAGGCATCAGTAAGTGCAATATCAAATAAGTTGTCAAGGTCAATTGTAAAATTATTTTCACGGTTCTCGTGACCTGGATTTTCATACAATTTTTGTAGCTCTCTATACTAAAGCGTGGTTAAATTTTAAGGGCCGATGTTGAATGTGAACTACACCTAAACGTCAAGTTTTATATGTAAATCAATTTTTTTTAAATGCCTTTGTGGGAATTCTTGCTTTTTCCCAATAAAGTATAATGCAGTCCTTAATCACAAGATTTCTGCTTTCAATATCAGTTTGAATTCACTAATAAACAGCGAGAATTTGTCGTTTAGATTGTAGTCTTGCACTGATTTATTTTAAAGTCCGATAAGGAAAATATTTTTGTATCACTCCATATCAATTCCACCGACATCTTTATGCAATAAACAATAGCGTTTTAATAATCTTAAAAATTATTTACGAAATGACAAATGGAACACGTAGTTACAGGTTGTAGCGCATTATCGGGCAACTTGTATGTAGAAGTTTAGATACGTAAATCAATATTGTTTTATTACGAACGTTTTTAAAAAGTACAGTCAGTTAATCTTATATTCGTACAATAGATAAAAAGTAGCTTTTCTCGATTTATTCAAGATCCGCAAAAGCGTTTAGTATTATTTGGTTGTGAAAAAAGAGATCTAATGGACACAAAATACCATCCTTCGGAACATTTAATCACAAAAACAAATTTACAGGCAACAAACTCATATTCATGCAAATAACATTTCATGGTACAAACTTCAATTTAACAGAAAATTTAATATTTTGTAACATATCCCTTATTGGCATGGATTGGACAAGTTTTTTTTTTTCGTTGTGTCAGCTGAAATTTTTTCCCACTCTTGAATTATTTTCTTTCGAGTCTCTTGTAGTGATGGGATGAGTAGCATTAGCAAAAGTAATTCACGATGAAATATTGTCTAGCACTAGCAGTATGAAAATAACTTGCTAAATTTCATGAAATGCTAAGCAAATTTCTAGCAGCAGGGGTCAGGCTGTGCGTTATGTAAACACCACGAAAGAAGGAAATAGTTTTTGCAAAACGAAAACTCAAGCAGGTACTATGAATATTGTGTAAATAGTCAGACCTTATGTCTATTTCCGTTTTAAATGCTTTGGGTCATTGTTCTGGTAAAATGTGCATTGGATTTGTGGACCCAATTTTTCCGCACTTTCTCCGAAATATTGTCTTAAAATATTAATACATAGCTTTCCTACCCAGCTGCAGAGAAAAAACCCCAAACCATCACCGATCCGCCACCTTGTTTCACTTTTGCGATTGTGTTTTCGGGAAGGTGTTCCGCATTTGGTTTCCGCCATACCATTTGCCGTCCATCTGAGCCAGAGACACGGTTGGCAAAACCATGTTCCTGAATACAGTACAGTTTTGGTAAAAAAGAGTTCTAAGATCATTTCGAACCTACTTGAATTTGATTGAAAGTATGCGTACAAAGATATCGAACTTTAGGCTTAACCATTTTGTCAATTTATGTTCTAAAAACTACACTTTGTATGAAAAGTAATGGAACTCAATGAAATAATTGATGTTGTTTTTGTGTTATTTTGGACATGTTATTATTTCTACATTTTATTTATGGCATTTATGTGCAAATTTTATTATGGCATTTATGTAACTGAATACTAACAGACAGACTCTTCGCAGGCAATGCATGCAAATCAGTTTCTTTTTGTATTACATCGTTTACTATGCAAATTCTACATGATTTTTTTCTAGACATCAACTTTCTGCCTACCGCTGGGCTGTGGAATCCCATTTTGCAATGGGCCTTCGAACTCCGAAGGAAGAATTTCGTCAATGGTTATAACTTCCATCAGTGAATACACAATCTCGAAGCAACGACTTAGCATTGTTCACTTGTCGCGAGTGGGATCTACAACTCTTCTGTTTGCACCATGTTGGAGTGATTTACACCAGCAACTAGACAAAAGCCAAAATGGGCATATAGTTCTTTTTCAATAACAGATATCCAAACTATTTGCCATGTCCGGTTACTATCATTGCATTTTACAGTTTCCTATTAAGCAATTCTCTAAGATTCTCGCATGATGATAACGACAATATCTTCTGACAGCCACTGACTTCTCGGATGACATTGTGGCTAACCCGATCGTCTTCTAAAGGGTGATTTTTTAGCTATTATCTTTTTGGCATCTTTTTCTCTGTCAAAAACCTTCAGCTGGGTCTATAATTTAACCATGAATCGTCTTACAAACGAACAACCCTTGTAAATTATTGAATTTTATTATCAAAATGCAATGGGTACGTAAATAAGCAGAATTGTCGATTTTGGAGTGAATATCAGCCAGCAGCATTGCAAGAGCTACCAATGCATCCAGAAAAAGTCACAGTTTGGTGCGGTTTATGGGCTGGTGGCATCATTGGACCGTACTTCTTCAAAGATGATGCGAATCGTAACGTAACTGTGAATGGTGAGCGCTACCGTGAGATGATATCCAAGAGCTTGACTTGCATGACATGTGGTTTCAACAAGACGGTGCCACATGTCACACAGCACACAATGGACAATGGACTTATTGAGAGGCGAGTTCGGTGAACATTTTATTTCACGTTCGATACCGGTCAATAACGCCTTTAGACTATTTTTTGATGGGCTATGTTAAAGCTCATGTCTATACAGACAAGCCCGCTTCAATTGACGCATTGGAAGACAACATTGAAGCATTTATTCGTGAGATGCCGGCCGAAATGTTGGAAAGAGTATGCCAAAATTGGACTATGCGGATGGACCATTTGAGGCGCAGTTAAGGTCAACATTTGCATGAAATAATCTTCAAACATTAAATTATATGGACCGTACTATCGATTCAAATAAAGATTTCATGCATTTTTCTGAATTTTATGTTTTTTTTTTTGAAAAACTTTCCTATAGCTTTTAAAAAATCACCCTTTACTTGTGACTCTTGCAACATCTCGTCATCATCAATATCTTCTGTATCCCATATTACTCTGCCAAGATTGTCAGAATTATCTCCATCGGGAACTCAGTCGTCTTCGTCATCACGTATTGCTCCGTTCTTCGTTCGTGCGGCTCCAGTTAAATTCGTGTTTTTCATCAGTCATCATCAAAATCAATTAGGAAAAAATGGCTTCGAAAAAGGTCCGGCCAGACATGCTTATTGACAGAAGACTACGGGATTCATTACTTTTTGGTTTTAATCACGGTGCATAGGGTACCAAAAATTCAAATATTGATGGTTAAACATGTCAGAAGCTATAGCTATTCCTTTACATTTTCCATTCCTTTATATATTAATAGTTATAGCGATAATTGACTACTCCCACACCAACACTCCAACTAAGAGAATGCAATTCGTCTAACAAAATGCCCTGCGATGACTTGGAAATGAACATTCAAGGAACAATGGAGAAAGTAGTAAGAATAGTTTATTAAGCATAAGTGCAATTCCACGCGATTTTCTTCTACTGCAATCATATTGTGTGTTCTTCTTAAATTTTTTAGAGATAAATTTGTCAATCTTATCGTTGAATGAATATTTCCATTATTTCTTCAGTTAACATTCAAGAAAAATACACACTTCATCATAATGATTCAATGATTCAAATGCATTCAAATAGTTTTAAACTAAATTGATGAAGAGTAGCATCACTGACAAAGCTTAAGCCCTCAAACTGTGGGAGAGCTTTGAAAGCCAATTGTTTCATGTGGTTTGTGTACTCGCTGCATGCCGCTTCAACCGATTTTACAACACTTTTCGTGTGCTTGTGCATCAGCTCACAACTTTCGAATGAACAACAATACAAATCTAAGTAAAATGAACTGGCAAAATATTCGATTCCGCATTTCCATGATTAAGCCCACCCAAACAAAAATCACGTAACCGTGATTTGAACAAATTTGTTCCAAAAAAAAACTGCTATAATGACATTACCTCACCGATCAATGCGATACACGATAATCGAACACATTTTCACTACCAGAGCGACACGGTAATTAAAATTTTGTTCGTAGCAACCCCACACTCCGGGAATATTTGTTTGGTTGCCTTTCGCCTTTACATTGCGTAACTATTTCACAGGTGGTGGGTTCCAGTTTCAATGAGTCAAGCATTGGCGAAGCGTGAAGCACTAGAGGTACCGTCATCGTTGCTTTAGGCCAGAGTTGCATCCCAAGCAGTTGATTGTACAGCGCGTTCGTGCTCGGTGTTTCACCTTGTTTTGTTACCCCACCAGCAATTCTTTTCTTTTTTAGGGCATAAGACGGCGCACAGAAGGGGTGACTGTAATGGCCAAGACAAGTCTAGTGTTTGCATTTACAGTCGCGACTGCGTGGGCTACAATTGTGTGCACTTCTGCAATAAAATGTAGTGGACAAAGTACAGAATAACTCATTGGCGGACAAATGATTTCTCGATTATATTCTTCGTGCGTTCTTCCCCTTTTTGTCAGTTCTTCGCAGTCGTGGGTGTCCGTTGAGAGGGGGGCGTGCAATACTCTATCAGACGTGATAAGTAAAAACAAAGCCGTGTCAATACCTGGTGAGCTTGTATCGCTTTGGCACTGATAATGGATACTACGGTTGTGTATGTTCTTTGAAAATTTTAAAATCAGTTTGTCGGATCGCTGAAGTGACGCAGGACAAGTTCTTTCACATCGGTGTCAAATAATGTTTCGAGTGTGCGCGCAATACGAACAGGTGAATTAGGTGAATTCGAATTATTGCCGAGAAATCTAAGTTGTTGCTGAGCTATGGAGCACGAGGAAGGACTAGCCTTCAGGACTTTATTCCGGAGTATTTCGCAGGTTTTATACTCAAAGGGTAAACCAGTGGACGATGGCAATATATATGTGAGTATTTTCTTGACAATGTGTCATGTTTTATCCTAAAACAGTGTGTGCGTGCGGCTAGCCTGTAATTTTTTACACAAGCAAGTTTTAAACTGGCGCCAGACATTTACATGCATACTTAGACAATGCATTACAAATTCAAAATAGTTCTTCATCCACTGGACATCTCATAACGTTGTAACATCCAGATGAATTTGTGGGGGCATTCTCTGCATCTCTATGTGGGGTTTGCTAAATCTGATATTTAATGTTTTCATTAAGCGATGAGCTTGTCGCTCTTCATTGCGGTGGCTTTGTTGCTATCAACCATCTGTTTGAATTAAGACTTTTGCGTGGGGGCAAAATAACGTCACATTTAATACACAGGGTTGATTCTGTCGGACACCGACAAACAGATTCATGATTTATTATCATGAATACGTAGTGATGGTAAATAATTCCTGATTTGGACAAACTGTTGAAGTACTTGTACTAGTTTAGTAAGTCTTCGTGGTGATGGGGGGATGGGGTGGGGTAGGTTCTCGTAGATTGGTATCACTTATCTTATCTTGCCTGTTTGATTTGTTTCCTTTTACCCACAAGCAACTTGTGCAATAAGTACATTTGTATACATGAAGTTGTTCTTATCACTTTAGAGTACCAGAGCTACAAGACACAATCTAGTTTTGCAGGCCATTTTCAAAAATATAACTTTGCACATCTTTGCCTTCCCAATATGTGGGGCTAAGAGGAGTTACATTCCAAAAGAATAGTCTGGCCAATGTCCAATGACACTTCACCATAGAACCATTGTTTTCTAATTTTTGTGATGGGCCTTTTGATTGCTAGGTACTAGCGTTGGTAACTATGGAGTTATTCGGGTGAAACAGCAACGATTCCAATCAGCAAATATTGAAAAGTTATACGGTTGCACCGCATTTATGAAATTTTCTGGAGTATTAGACTCTCAATCAGAGTAACACTTAAAGCGACTTATTTTTAGCAGTATTCAAAACAAATTATAGAGACCTCAACTCCCCTCGGCAACTAAAAACGACATAGTCTTCGTTAGAAAACACGTTTGAGTATACATTTTCTATGAACCTTTACTCAAAGGAATTGTTGAAAAAACTGAAGACATATTCTGTTTTTTACGTGGATGTAAATATCTGTACAGAAATGTTGGGGCTATGATGTTCAATATAAGCACTATAAATCTCGGGACATTCTCTGACAAAGCATAATCGAAGATCCGTTTTCGGTTGTTTTAAAGGTGTGACACAGACAATTGTTTCTTTCTGCAAGAATTATGGTCACATAGTCAATAGATGTAGAGAACTGATGGTAGTGTCAGCCAGAACATTGGTAATTTTCGATAGCTTGTGTAAACCTGTCGATAATTATGGGTAGTTTCTTTTTCACCAAAAAATGTACTTATTACCTTGAATATAATGTAGACAAATGTTTTTTTTAAGTTCATAGTTTAGCCACTTTTTCTTATGTAAGAATGTTAAAATATCCACAAGTTTTGGTTCGATTCGTGAGCGTATATCGGTTACTTCATGACCACTTACACTCTAAAAGTCCTCTCAGACTCCACTGAAGACACCGGAACCAGGGTTGTCAGGTGTGGAGATTTACCGCCAAACTGGCGATTATAAATTTCATTTGGCAACACAAGAATTGGTATATCACCTACTGGTGATTTTTTTTTCATCATTTAAAATTGCATGTTTTTTTTTTCTTATTTTAAATAGAACTTCACAACATTCGTATTCCAAGTACGGATCTTCTGAATCTGAACCCACCTTTTGTCAATTACTATTAGTATGCATTTTTCGGCTGCGGCGTTGTGGGTCGACTCCTACGCACCTAAGCCTACGTTACCTAGGTTCGATTCCCAGTACGAGCAAAATGATTTTCACGACCCCTTTCGAAGAGTATAACTGTCTAGAGAAAAGCTTCTCAAATTGTCGGCTTCTCAAAGTTCGGAGTCGGCCAAAAACTCTAGGTCTCCGCCACTCATAAATGAACAATAACACGCACAACACGAGTGGTTGCTGAGCACCTGGGCCCTGGCCCTCTCACATATGCATTGTTTCAATAAAATGGTTCTTGATTACTGTTGATATTAAATTGAATTAAGCTGAATTGGGATATTACGATTTAGTAGTATTAACAGTAGCTTGTGCTTTCATGATTGCCCTACCTGACAATACGTTCGCCCTTTTTCACTCTCACTTTTTTTGAATTTAGGAATTGATCTTTTTTTTTTTTGTTATTTTTGGTCGTGTTGGACCAGTTGTTTTTTTATGATTTTTGTGTGATATGATACGAGTGCCAATCTGGGTCTGTATCTATGGGTATAGAACTACACTCTTCTGAGGAACGTTTAGTGTTCAGACCGAAGTTTTTTCCAGTTGTGAATTGAATATAGATTCAATACTGAAGGAATTATCAAAGAAATTGTCATATATCGCTAGTCTTGGCAACATTGTAGTGCGTAGAGCCATTGCATGCGTGATAGTCACAAAATACTTGAGTAAGTATTTTAATTCAACACAATTAATAACCGATTCCGGGCCCCTGTTCATCAGTGAGTACTTCATGTCTGAGTCTTGACTTTCGTATGTCTCCTTCGAAGAAGATCTCACCCAGAATTTGGTTTGATTTGGTGATGACACGTTCCTTTGCTGACATCTCGGATTCAACAATGGCTAAATCTAGGTCCCAGTTAAAAGGGTTACAACTGCCTGGAACGTGTCTCTGGATCGAGACTCTTAAGGTCGGCTCAAGAAATAAAATATCGCAAGTCTTCTTTTACTCTGTTCTCTTACTTTATTACGAAGTCCGGATGTTAAATTATTATTCAACTGATAGATTCCAAAATGTTTCCTTGACCAAAAATCATTCATTGCGTCGAAGTACTCTTGATTGTTGAACTTCATGGTTATTGCTTTTATTATCTCTTATGACCTTGTCTTAAACCCATAATGAGTCTCTGTAATTATTGCCCTCTAAAGCATTATCATTACACTATTAAAGTCAATGCCATTAATTTTGAAATGTGTCATTGTGGTTGTTAATTAGTTAAATATGGCTCCTTTATGGTTACTTTGTCTTGATGGTCGACTAGAGGCTGACCTACTAAAGATGAAGACTTTGTAAAGTCTAGAGGCTGGACTACTAAATGTGAACACCTTGTTAATGTGTCGTAAAAATTCGGTATCCAAGAACTGCTGCTATACTATTCTATTAGTTATAGTATGTAAATGGTGAATGTCATTTGTTTTTGTCAGGATAACGGTTTTTTCATTTGAATACTGTTGAATCTTTTTGAGAAAATAGGCTCCTTTCGCTGGTGTGTCTTTGTGAATTGTTAATTGTGAGTATTAGACTATTCCAGATGAATACTGTAAAAAGCAGTCGCTGTCAATGATGAAATTCGCCAAACAAGTTCTGTTACGTTTGTATACAATTTACATCCTTAACTCTAGGATGGATGGCTGGCCTTTTGAGGCCCATTTTGAGTTTAATTATGGATTTAAAGACAAGACTATTCTGAGTCGAATGAGACGACTCTATGCAACTTGTATGCAGTAAGCTGAACTGCAATTTTATTTTAGTACTCGAAGCGCTCAACTAGGTGACTGGGCCTCAAAAAGCCCAGGACTTTTTCGTCTCATTCTGCGAGTGTGTTAACGACATTTGAAGTTGTTTGCTTTTGTTTCTGTTGGAAAATAATTTCATGAATTTAGCTTTGACTGTTTCTAGCTTTTCTTCAACGAAGTGGTTAATTTTTTAGAAAAATGTGAAGAAATAACGATGAAGGCATCTTCGCTTCAATGCATTGTCTATGGAAAAGTAAGCAAGCTACAAGAAAGGTTGGCGGAAATATTGGCAATAACCAAAAATGAAGAGGAAGATGCAAGAAACCGATTTTGTGCCTACTAACGAAGACATAGAAGCGTCCGATGTGGAGGTCGATTTGTTCATCGAAGAGCATGGTGATTATGAGGATGATGAGTTGATTGATGGCTAAGGGTGAGTTTTTTCCGGGAAGGATGGAATAATGTGGATGGAAAATGCATCCATGATATAATGTTCCCATTGCGGCCGGGCCGTGTCTGGCTTCTTTTATAGCTAGTCCCGCCTCAATTTCTAAGGCTTATATTGTGTCTGCGTTGGTAGATATAATTTGTCCGGAAACAAATCTAAAGGCCAAGGACATGGTTCGCTTTGGGAATGAAACCAGCACAGTATGGTCTGTGACTCAAAGACGAATCATTCAAATCTACATCGGCAAACTCGTAAATGACCAACACACAGTGAACCAAGGGGAACAAGTCGCACTTGATTTCGTTCAACTGTACATACATTAGGGGGTAACCATTTACTGTGATAATTTGATCACGTCAAGAATACAGAATAGCTTTCATGGGCACAGTTTACCACAACAAACGGCTTGTCCCAGCTGAATTTCAATACATCGCAAATGTCGGGTGTTTCAAACAAAATTTTATTTCGTTCCATTTCTCACGGCTGCGTACACAAGTGGTTGAATTCAGAAATTTTTTAACTTTTTCAGTGCATGCCTAGGTACACCACCACCTAATTTTTTCATGCACAATATTTGAAGTCATATACAATTTTATTTGCACACCTGGCTTGGCAATACCGTTAAAAGCCCCCTTTTCCAAATATTTACATTAGGTATTCGCGAGGGCCAGTCACTTAAATTGGTGCCTTCGAATCAGTCATCTAGGGTGGATGAGGGTGGCTGTCTCAAGGGCTAAGTCTCAAGGGAAAATAAATATCTGAACAAGTAAGGCATGCGTTTTTTTTTATATTTCGGACGTATTTTTCATCAAGACAAGCCGTAGATTCCACTACTAGTTTGTACCTAACTCTCCTCTCTTGGTTGAATCGAAATAAACATCTATGTCATTTACAATGCCGAGACAATGACGCGAACCTAGTAACCACTACTACGATTGATTCTTCCGCGACTGGTTTCGAAGAAAATTATGCATGATATAGAGCACCCGACTGTGATTAGTTATCGTAACATATATCTTATAGTGAAGATAATCCTGCAGCTTTGCCTGAACAGTTTTCTTATTAAGTAATGTTTATGAAAAAAAAAAAACAAAAAGAACGAATGGATGTGGTTAGTATTTTTGTTTTTTTTTTAAACAAACCTTTTGTGAACAATCAGAAGACCATAAAAGACCTTTTGCACTGCTGTGAATCTAGGAAAAGACCTCGGGTAATAATAATTGGTAATGTTTATTTTTTTGTTTGACCCGTTGCGATGAATTGACAATACATGTGTTACTAATGTGCCTTAACCTTGTTCACAGACGACCACATTAATTCAAGTTTCATATAATCTAATATATTTAATAATAAGGACAATAATAAATGTAATAGCTCGTTAAATTATTAGCTTATACATTTTAAAATATGATAGTTTATATATAATAGTCATCCTCACCGATTATCTGAAAGGAAAGACAACTGATCCACGTATTACCTTAAATCTTCGCTCGAAACATACTTATGATTTCTTTTAGCTGGAAGGCCAGGATGTCATAGATATCACACTCTCCACAAACAATCTTAATCTAATGGTAGACAGATGAATGGTATACGACTAGAGATCATTCTCAGATCACAATTGGATAGTTTGTGATGTGCCTCTGAAGAGGGCCACTTTTCCTTCAGAAACCATCATCATCATCATCTTCTGATTCGCATGCTCCACCAAAGGGGTTGCGAGAGCGAACTACGAACGAGAGATCTCCACGCAACTCTATCCTCCGCCATCGACACTAACTCATCAGGAGATATTCCCAAGCGTAACCAGGCGAGTTTTTGGACTTGGTCCAACCACCTCGTCCTGCGGTCGCCTACCTGACAGAATCGCATTCAACGCCCGCCTCGGATGTCGTGATGAAGGGCACATTCGTGCCATGTGACCAAACCACCGAAACAATTCCCCTTTCTGTTCCCATAAGCAGCTGCTCAATGCTGAGTCCCTCGTGTACTGCCGTGTTTCTCATCCGGCGAGTGATTTCCACAACAGCACGCAAAATTATCATCTCAGCAGCTTGCGTTCACGATTTTATTCGTTCGGTTATTACCCAATTTCAATGATCATAGGTGAGAGTTGGAATAAATACTGAGTTGTGTCACCAAGCTTGGCCTTCTTAATTACACTGAGTAAAATTCAGTCAGGTTGTCTAGGCTTTCTAAAAACCCCAGTACAAAAATAACCCATACCAATCAGTCGGAGTACGGGCAGAATCAGCTTTAGAATCTTTAGAGCTCTTAATGAATACGCATTTTCCCTGATGTCGAGGGGGACCACCAGACTTATCGTGTCCTCAGCTGGGATCATGTAGAAATATCACATCCCTGATTACTTATGAGAAAATTTCATGGGCCCAACATTTTTATGGGCCAGCTTCGCTCTCCAATAAAAGCAAAAACTGTAATTCAATTACTTCCGTCGATCCATAGAAGCTGTATCCTTAACAACCATGCCCCGGCTCGAGGCAACAAGTTCCAGTAGTCTTCATCCCTGAGATGGGTAGACGTGGGCATGAAAGCGCAAAATATTTAAGGCGAATAAGTCTGACCTCCTTAATTTTTAACGTTTTCGAAGGAATCCTGGACAACCACATACGAGACTCTCAGTAGATACTAGCCCCTCCGAACTCCAACACTCATACATCAAAGAAGATCCATAGAAGCGGTTCTCCATAGATTAGTCTTGATAATGGAAAAGTCGATAAATTATAAAGAGTACACACTACCTACCTTTTAATACATTGAAGGAGCCTTCAATAAAGTTCATACAGTAGCGATCATTGGATCCTTAACCGAACTAGGTTTAGAAAACTTTATAAGTCAATGGATTGTTACCATGCTTAGTACTCAGTGCATTCAAGCAACGCTGGGAAACAGTCGCATACTCAAAGTCGACAGCAGAGGTACACCAGAGAGCGGTGTCACCACTCCTCTTCTCTGACTTGTTGTTTTGAACAACGTTCTATAAAAACTAGACAGGGAAGGGGTCAAAGTAATAGGGAAGTCAGGGAAGTTTCCGGCTGTGATCAGTGTGATCATGGAGAGCAAACTGGGTAAAGTCTACCAACACCGCCACGTACCTAGACGTTACTTTTCTCGGTACATTCAACTCAGCTGGAAGCTAAACGTAGACCAGCGAGTTAGTAGACCAGCGGTAGAACCTTTTGTAAAAACTGGTTTCTTCAACCAAAGTTGATCCTATGGATGTACACGGCGGTGGTTCGCCCGATTCTATATCATCTAGTATGCTGGGCTGTTAGGCACCACAGGCACTCTACGGTTGACTCGGTCGGATGCTCTTACGGTTGTGCTACTTCTTCTGCCCTTGGACCTACACATTAAAAACACTGCAGCGCATAGCGCCAGGCTCGGAGAGTCTGAATGCTGGACATCACAACCATATGGTCATCATCTAATAACTTACCCTATGGTCATCATCTACAGAATTAATCTACCTGCATAGTGGGCAGCTGTGCAGGGATTTTAACTGGACAGTCTACGCTGACGGCTCTAAGATGGGCGACAGAGTCGGTACGGGTGTGTTCTCAGAGTCCCTAAAACGTAAAGCCCATCGACTGCAGGATAATTTCGGCGTGTTCCAAGCCGAGCTATATGTAATTCGGAAGGCATATCGTCAAAATACAGCCAAATACATTGCCAAGGCAGAAGGTTCTCATGTGCATTGATAGTACAGCAGCCCTCAAAGCTATTGCCTTCTTTACAGTATATTCAAAATTAGTACAGAAATGCACAGCTGAGATAGCGTCGTTAGAGGGCCAGATCATTTTCCTTGCATGGGTTACAGGTCACAGTGACATCCCAGCATATGAGAAGGCCAATAAACTTGCACGCAGGTAGTTAAGGCCAATATATCTTCATACTTGAAATAGCAAGCCTTAGATGGACCAGACTGACAAACTGTGCAGCATCAAGGAAGCATTTCAGCCCAAATGTTCAACATTTCGAAGTTGTTGTTGAATATTTGCAGCATTCTGAAATATTGGATTCAAGCGAAATGTTGAATTTCGTCCCTGCATTTGTAAGTTCGTCAAATCACATAATCCTCTTTACACACAGAAAACATTGTCAAGGGATAATTACATTAAGGATAGACAGATCTAAAAATGTCTGAATTTTCACTTAAATTCTTCTTTAAGTTATATAGCTAGCTTAAAATGTTCAAGCATCGGTAAGCAATTCCGACACTAGCTGTCATTTGTAATTTTGAAGTTGCAGTAGGCCCGCAAAATTGGATTTCGAAATTTTTCCCAGAATGATACCTGGTTATACAGCGCCGTTGCCAGTGGCGTAGCGAGTGGCAATTTGGGGCTGTTTCGAAAGATAAACGAATTCTTTTTTCGGTTCAGTGAATTTATGTACAAAGTTTACCAGCATTCACAGTAAGACAGACAGTGAATGTCTGACATTCCTTGTGTTGCTTAACAACTAAATCCTATGAATGCTGCTCTCTACTATGCTACTTACTACCTTGTCTAAACTGGCTTAGTAACAAAATAATTGGTTTTTGTAGATACACTTTTTCGATTGTCTTCGCGTTTTTTGATCTGTACCATTTATTGAATACAAAGTGTTATATCATGTTGTGTACATGCATTGTTAACGTTTTTGCACACGATAAGATGCCAACTTATCAGCAAGCACTCATGTTGTGCCTGCTATTGATCTCTTCACGAGTGGAAGGAACCTACAGTTTTATGCCGACGACCGACCCACAACGCCACGGCCGCCCACCTTCTTAGTCCGCATTTATATTTTGACTTTATACTATGTCCATAGCAATGAGTGGGTGACCTGATATCAGCAAGTAGCCCATTTTAAGGATGTTGAGTCAAAAGACACAACACAATTAAACAAGGATACCTACATAATTTCGGGATAAATTCCAGTGTATATATTTCCCCATACGGAAGAATGTTTATTAACAAAGTTCATTTGCTTGACATTCCTTGTGACATTCCAAATAATTGATAAATCATAAGTAATGCGATCATGAATTATTTAACAAAGAACGAAATTTAAATAATTTGTACTTTTTCTAAATAAAAAAATACCGTCAGTCCGCAGTGTCTGAAGATGAGTCTTCGTACTGAAGTAAAAACGAGCGAAGAAAGAATCAAGGAATGCCAAGGGTCTATCTTTAAATGGATGCAATTTCCCATTTCTCAAAACTACAACTTTAGAAACTCATCATGAGCAGAATTTTGAGTGTTGAAAATTCAGATTTTAAAGTTGTACGAGATATTTTGAGTCGGAGATATTTTGTACCTCAAGTTAATACTCGAAATAAGTCGACCTTTACGTAGTTCTATTGGAAATACAACTGCAGCTGTACCTGAGCAGACCACAAAATTTATTGGCATACATATGTGTAGGCATAACTGGTTAATACAGTAGACAGAGACTCATTTTAGTGCTTGAAAAAATTATTAAAGGCGGCATAAATTGGGTCTACCCCGGATGGCAACAATCCGTGGCTTAAAGTTTTTTTTTGTTGACAGGAAGTCTCTACTAATGAACACATTTATTTTTCATTATTTCATTATCACTAGTCAACAAAGATCAATATCATCAACGATATCTACATGACATTAGCCTTTTCGATTGAAATTAAAAACATTTGCTTTTTAAGTCTAATCTCAGCTTTTATGAAACTGCAATGTGTAGGGGGCTTTATGCAAAATAACCATTATATATCGAAATCATATAATTTGAGCGCCGTTCTATTGATTGACTAGAACTGATGGATACGACAAGCATACGAGTGTATAAATAAAATGATACATAAATATTCCCATGAATTGGAGTACGTGTGGTGCTGCACCCCTATCCCAAGGAGTGTTAACAAAGTTCGAAGAATGAGTATGTATATACGTCGAACGATTAATTATTCTCATTACATATTCTCACATTTGTACGCAACAACACAAGTATCCCCACCACCGAAAGCTGTCGTCAATGTTTACCTTGGTTGTGTGGCATTGCATTATCATCTTCAAATGACTGTCGTCAATATGTCAATTTACGTGTGCAGCTGACCAAATTATAGCCGAAGATAGTCCGAAAATGCATAAAATCGACACTTTTAAACGTAAATAACAAGTTTACGAGTATGTGTTGGTAGGTACATTTTTTTCGACGTCAGCATCGAATGGGGAATGCGCTGAGATTTAAGTGATACTTCCACGTGGATTGCTCGAGTCTTACTGCAGTTATTCACTCATGGGAAATCATTGAGAGGTTTTCTATGAAGTGATGTAGCATACAGATGAAATGTCAGAAACTGCTGCAGAAGTATTTGAGCGTTTCATATGAAATGTCAGATTTTCAATCGGTTCTTGATAAGAATCTTTTCAGTAAAATCTGTAGCAGAGTGGTTTTGTTTGATGTGTGAGACTCTTAGGGTTGGTTGCGATTACAGTTGTTTTTTCTAAGAATTATTTATTTTATCATCTTATCGACGGAACAATTTTTCATCTGTTTTTGCAAAATTCGAACGTGGAATGCTAAATTTCGTGTCGAGGATATTAACATTGAAAACTAACCACTTGAAAAACCACAAACAGATATAACAACAACTTTAAGTACTTACTATGACAATAAGCCAACTAGTATATCTGCAACAAGGACGTGAAGTGCCTCAAAATCTGACATCTTATGTGAAATGACCTAACGCCTCCCAAGGTATGAAAAAGCATTGCCGAGCGGTTACATTCTCCTCAGCATCACGATCATCATCATCAACAGCATCTTCAGCGGCAATTTTCGAAGCCACCAAGCCTTCCTGCATTCTCATATTAATGTTGATTTGAACATATTTTGGCTATCCACACATACGATTCAGATTTCAGCGAGAGATGAGCGCAAGCGCAGTACCAAATTGGAATTGACATTATTTGTTTCAATTGTCGGATTATGGTTGCACACACCGGTGCACAGTGAGGCGAATTGCTGATTTAGCGGGATTTAATTCAGAAAATGACATGCTTAAAAGTAGACAAACCCCCCTTTTTCCACAGCTTAAACCTCCCACGTAATGACTGTGCAATTTGTTTTTTGGTACAGCTAGTGCAACAATAAAAAAAATGATCGCAAAGTCCAAATTGTATGTAATTCTTTGATAAGAAAGTCAATTTGAGGAGCACGTGTTTATTTCGTTTTCTCAGTGGTTCGTGTGTCGATTCTTTTGGAGTAAGTAGATTCTTACTGAATATAAAAATATGTTGTTTCAATATATAAAGCGTTTTTTGTCCATATTATGGGGGAATGAAATGAGAAATTAGAGTTAAAATATGTGTTTTTTGTGTTCATTGGACGAAAGGTAGGATTGTTCACTGTTGTTCAAATTGGAGGTCATATTTGTTGTAAAGCTGTGATTGTTAGCAACAAAACTGCGTTTTCACGTTTTGCGCACAGGTGCGACGCCCATACTAAATTTTTCATTTTTTAGGATGGAACCCAAAATTACGAAAAAAAAACAAGTTTTTGATGTATGGATTTCTAAAGTCAAAATCAAGCGCTTAGATGCTGTTTTTTCTTTTGTTATGGGTTTTTTTTTTTTTTAAGTAATATATCATTTTGCGAGGCAGCAATGAAGTCAATTAAACCAACCTTAAAAACTTTATGTATGAGATTTGACGAAAGATGGGTCAAAAGTGGTCGGCATAGAGCGCGTGGAAAATACAAATTGTGCATGGCAAAATGAAACCACAACATGTTTTAGATGAAATATTTTCTTCATCTAATTCTACTAGAGTGGGAAGACCGAGAAAAAGATTTGATGAGTGCTGTGAAAAAAACAGGAAAAGAAAAGTACAAACCATTTTAGATTCTTATAGCGCTGAAGAAATTGCAATGGCTCATGAAATAAAACTTAGAAAAGACGGAAAAAAGAAATACTACTATCGCAGTGAAAGAAGTATCAATAAGTTCTCCAAACCGAGGTATTATAGTTTTTTTTTTTTTTTTGTTTTGTGTAATCATTTGTTTTTTGTTAAAATTTGTATTATTGTCTAAGGTTCAATTGTGAGGAAAGCACTAGAAACACATACTGGGTTTTTACCAATATCTGCAGATGATGCATTAGCATTGATCACGGACATACAGCTTTCCACTAATCAGTACGAAATATTACGAATATTTTACGATATATTAAATAATTAACTGCCATCGTATTACAAAATTAAAGAAGCCAATGCGAAATGCTACCCAAATGATATAACTGTGAGCGAATCTTCTGCAGAATGTCGATTACAAAGCTTAGTAAATCACAGCGTTGATATGTTTAGCTCAAAAAGATGTTTTAAATTCTATTGCTGATTTCAAAACGGATCTAAAAGAAATATCTTTGATTATAAAATGGGGTTGCGATGGTGCTCAACAGAAATCATATAAACAAACATTTTCGTCTGGTGATAATTCAGATGAAAATCTATTTCGCATCTCAATGGTTCCGATCCAGATGTATTTCTTAAAGGATAAAACTAAACGAGTGCTTTGCCAAACCCAGCCCCATCATCAACGAGATATTGTCGACCGATTAAATTAAATTTTGCTAAGGAAACAACTCAACTGCTCAAGCTTAAGGTTATATCAATTCAACAACAAATTAAGACTATACTACTTGTTGAGATTAATAATGCCAGCATGCATGCCACGAAATGGACAATTTAGCTAATCTTTCAAGAAAGCATGTGTACCAAGCAGCAATGTCCTTTGGATTAAGACCCCCCTGTCTCATGGATACGATTTATGGAATGTATCCTTCATATAGCGTATATAGTAGATGTAAAAGTGTGGCAGGTTAGAGACCAAGAACGTAAAGAAAAAGTCAAAGCTAAAAAGTGAACCTGGGTTATTAGTTGATATGCCAACTCAACGATCTGGCAATACTAATGATGGAAACACGGCTAGGAGATTCTTTAGAGATGAAGAAAAAACTGCACAAATTACAGGAATTGATAGGGAAATGATCAACAAGTTTCATGTCATCTCAGAAACTCTTGTGTCTGGGTTCCCAATTGATACAACTGCTTTTGAAAGCTATGCAAGGGAAACAAGGGAACTGTACCTTAAATTATGCCTTGTATTATATGCCAGTAAGTGTACATAAAGTCTTGTTTCATGGAAAACAAATAATTTCTTCTTGTGTACTTCCAATCGGACTACTTTCGGAAGAAGCTCAAGAAGCAAGAAACAAGGAAAGTAGTAAGTTTAGGGAACTATTTACCAGGAAAATTTCGCGTATAGATACGAACACAGACCTTCTCAGCAGATTGCTTTTGACCTCTGATCCATTTTTAGCAAGTTTAAGATGCCTCCCAAAAGAAAAAGAAGTGTTCTTGAAAGCTGAAAATTGCGTGTGTTTATGTGCTATTTTGTGTCGAAATTTGTGCTCATATGTTCAAATAATTTATTGCAAATAATTTATTGCATTGTATTCTGTGAACAATTTCAATAAAAACCAACAACCAAGAACAAAAACTTTTATTTGTGACCGCTATTAATTTAATCCCGCTAAATCAGCGATTCGTCACACTGTGCGGCGGGATGGACACTCTCGACCCTGCCTCCCATAGACAAAAAAAAGTTGGTTTTGAACCCCTCTACAAAATACAGTTATCAATTCTTGACGCCAAAGCACGTACTCGTGCCAATCTTATCTTCTGCTGGGTTACTTTAAGACAACAGCAGGTATGGCAAAAGGTAGCCACATTTAGGCCAAAGTAGGACCGTTGTGTTGCCACAAAAATTGAGTAAAACCTAATCGGGGAACCATCCATCCGCTTTTATAAAGCGATGAAGTTGACTAATGCTAACATTACTTACTTCCCTAGAAGTATGGGGCGTCCAAGTGACTGAATCTGCTAGAGGAGTGTAAGCGGTTTGGATCAGTGGTAGGCCATGATTGCTTTGTGGCCTCGCAAGACCATCTCCGTTTGGTGTGATTAAGTGTTTCTAGCTTTAGTAGATGCTGTGCAGTAGCGATAGGCCTGAAAGGTACTAAGGTAGTTCCCCGCCTGAAAAGGGTGCTGAAGCGGTGCCCTTTCTAGCGAGTTTGTGGGCTTCGCGATTCTCTGTGATGTTACTGTGTCCGAGCACCTATGTCATAAAATATAGATAGGCTGCAATTGAGGGGCGTCTTGAAGTTAAATGTGACTGCACGCAGATGACCGATAAGATGACACCTAATATTACATTGTATTGTAGCCAGGACAGAGCTTCTTTAATCGTTATAGCCTCTGACTTAACGACCCTACAGTGGGAAGGTAGTCAAAATGACAGTTGAAAATTTGCAATCTAATCGTTGACTTGACGAAGATGTCTACCGGCGGAAGGTTGGGAAGTCTATTTAGAGCTAGGGAAGAATTATCCGCATTGCTCCGCTGACGCAAATGCATGCCATCCGCTAAACTTTTTGGAGCGGTTTGCAGTTGGTGACTTTGTCTCTAGGAGTCCACCAGATCCGGAAGCCGTAAAGTGGAATGGGTCTGACTACTGATACGAATTGCCAGTGGAACACACGTATTTCCCACAGACCGTGATGGCAACAATATTGGGATAAGCAAAGATTTTGCATCCTGTCCTTTCCATTGTTCGTAGAAGTTCATTCGCTTCTACTAGCATACTATTAGAATGAATCAGCATACACGAGTTATGAATTGAATTATACAAGCAGACGTCATCGTCTTCTTCTTTGGCTGATGCAACAGTACGGTGTGGACTGCTGCAGAGCTGATTAAGGTCTTTGTCCAGCTGGTGACGCCATCGGAGGCGAGGTCTTTCTCTACCACGTTGTCCCTCCGGGTTGGCCACGAAGAGTTTTTGAGACGGAGCGTTGATGTCCATTCTCTTTAGATAGCCCAGTCATAATAGTCGAGACGTTGGACTAGGCCAATGTTCTCATACAGCTCGTACAGTTCGTCGCAAACGGGACCGAATACAATTCGAAGGATTTTTATCTCGAATCGACCAAGCATCTCTTCGCCTTCATTATTAGCAGTCTTCATTTACACAGCAGAACTGGGACTATACAGACAGCTTCGTTCTCTTCAGTTGCCACCAAAGCCCAAAGACACGATTGGCCAGAGTTATCCTTCGTCTTATCTCCGCGGTGATGTCATCTCCAAAGGTTACTGCAGAGCCTAGATAGACAAAGACAAACAACTACATTGAAGCTGCATCTGTCTATTGTGACACTTTGTCCATGATGTCTGTGTTGATGGACCTTTTTTTAGACAGGATGTGCTTTGTCTTACCCTCATTCATCGCAAGACCCAACAAAGCATGATTTTCTCGAGAATTATGTTAAAAAAGTCGCATGACAATGCGTCGCCTTGTCTGAGTCCTTTTTTATCATCAAAAGTAAGATCCGGATACTGACTTTCACGGAGTGACGTATGGTTCCAGGCGCTAGCAAAAGGAGGCAAAAGAACTTGAAGTTGGCACATTTATAAGGCCGTCTTTCTTTAGGACCGGGCAAATGATGCTGAGAATCCATCCGTGTATGTCCCTTACCAAATCATCGCCAGCTGCTTTGAAAAGTTCGGCAAGCACCAGCAGCCTCTTTGGACCTCAGCTTGGCAATTGCTGCCGTAAGATCACAGATGTCGGAGCGGAATTCTTGCCCATCATCGCGTATTCTTTTTGGCTGCTTGTGATCGGCGACATTCATTATCAAACCATGGGTTTCTTCTAGGGGGAGGGATGCATCACTACTAGCGCAATAGTTGCGGCTTTTCTGATGACGTCTTGACAGTATTGCCATTGGTCTTCTACATTTGAAGTCGGTGGCATAGGCAGACACAATCAAAGCAACTAATCGCAGGTGGATGGAACTAGACGAGGGAGAATAATGGGAGCATCGTACAGCGGCTTATAAAAAAAGCTAAGAAATTTGTTCGTTGTCTGAGGGCAATAAATTATGGCTGTCATAGCGTAGTGGTTAAGTGCGTCGACGAAGAACTTTTCTACCTCTCTCGATTCACTGACAACGCTAGAAGTATATTTGCCAGAATTTTAGTATTATAGAGATGGACAACTTATCAGCTGATCGACCCCTAGCCCATCGACGAATTTGAGAGGCTTTTTGACTGTGAATGCCGTTCACTGATTGACAGATGGTTGTCAAAAATTTTAAGGGGCAAGAGAGGTAGAAGTTGGCTGTCTCTATAATACTTCATTTCTGATATCGTCAGAAATGTCCACCTCGTCCTGTACCCACCTCAGCCTGTACCGCCACCAATATTATTACCAATAAACGTGAGACCCTTCTGCAAGCTTTCATTAAACTCTAGTCAGAAGACCCTACGACTAGTGTCTGGAGCTTCCACACTGGTTTCGCCTTCTATTCACCTCTGCAACTTCATCAGAGATTTCATCAATCTAACGTTTCCCGTACCACCGATTCGTTATTAGATTATTTAGGCTTAAAAAACTGATTTCATCTCCCAATCAAGTACATATATCGAATGCTTAGTACTCCTCCGTTGGCAAATTTGGTTAGATAGATAGATAGATTTTTATTATGTTCTTAAAATTTTTACAAAGGAGAATGCCAAAACACAATTTACAATTCAGAGATATCATTTTATTAATATTGCCAAAGGGAAACAACAACAAAGCCCATTTACATGCAGAAAAAAAAAAAGAATAATAAAAAAAAGAAAGTATTGATGTAACTAAACAAAAGTATAAATGTATAAATATACATGAATAAAATATATTATAAATAAATAAAGAAAATAATTAAATAAATAAATAGATAAATAAATAAATAAATAAATAAATAAATAAATAAATAAATAAATAAATAAATAAATAAAACAGTAAATAAATAAATGAAATACCAAAGAATCAAATATGTTATAACAGATAAATAAGTAAACAAATTACAAATAAAGAAGTTGAGTCTTAGTACATTTAAATAAACATTAAGATACAGAGTTTTCGAATATTTAGTACAAAAAAAAGAGCACTAGCAAAAACATATCGAATTGAGGTCAGGCTAATCTGTGTTGAATAGCATTGAGTTCATTAATTAAAGGGTTATCAGAGAGTTTGCATCTGTTTCAAAATGTTTCGGTGAGTTTGCGTATCCTATCAGAGATCAATTCAACATTAGCTTTGTTATGAAGATCGCGGGTTGAGTGATGGCAGGGGAGCTTGAGCATCATTTTTAGTATTTTTTTTGCTGTGTTTGCAGCCTTTTTATATGACATTTGGCACATGAGCCCCATACCTGACAACCATATAGTAAAATAGCTTGAAAAATTACTTTATGTAACACTATTTTATTTTCATTTGATGGTAAGGAATTTCTATTGGTAAATGGGTATAGCATCTTGATAGCGATGTTTATTTTATGTAAAGTCCTAGTAATGTGATCATAAAAGGTAAGTTTATAGTCAAGATATACCCCTAAATACTTCGCATTCGACTCCCATTTTATATGCTGGCCGTTAATAACTAATTGGTTAGGCGGTAGAAAACAAGACTTTCTTTTTCTTTTTGCTTAGATGATTAATAAATATTTCAGCCGAATATTGTAAATTTGTCTCAATGTTGAGACCAAATACATGTGACGAAAATATTGCAGAATCATCAGCATATAGAGCAAATTCACAGTCTGGTAAGTGAGGGACATCAGACATATAGAGGTTGTACAAGATTGGCGCGAGGACGGATTCTTGGGGAACACCTGCTTTGACAGGTAGTAAACATGACGGATTATTATTGACATAAACTTTGTATGAACGATCTGACAAAAAACTTTGGACAATTTTACAAAGAAATTTTGGAAAAGAATTTTAAACAAGAGGCCATTATGCCACACCGTATCAAATGCTTTCTCAATATCCAGAAGTATCATTCCGGTTGATTTGCCTGAAGATTTGTCTTGACACTATTGCAAATTCTTAAGATTTGGTGGCTTGTGCTGTGATACCGCCTAAAACCAAACTGTTCATTGGGAAGGATACTTCGTTCTTCGATTATTTTTAAAAGTTTTTCCTTCAACGCTTTTGGTTGATACTGATACAAATGGAACATTAAAATACTTGTCAATCATCAAATTATTGGCACTAATTGTGATATCTTCGTAGACAGACCAAGACAGTGTCTCATACCATTATTTGCAACTACAAAACCTATGCAGTAACGAGGAAGGGAATGTGGCGACATATTATTTTTATTACTATACTCAACCTCACTCACAATTTGTTGTTTATGAACTTTAGGAGGAAGTGGTTTTGGGAGAAAGTTTAGTGTGGGTTCTGTAGAAGAAATTCAAATTCAAAATCCTAGTGAGATAGAAAACCTCGGAAATCTAGGTGTTTCCAATTCAGACTTGTCAACATAATAATCAGTTGCTACTTACTCTTATCACGATGAGCATGACAACATCGAAGCGGGTTGAATACTCTGACGAATTACTCCAGTTGCCCTTCTATAGAATCCGAGTTTTGCTATTCACCACAAACAGAATCACAAAAACGATCAAGCAGTAAGTGCTTATCTAACTTAACCAATGAAATAAAAATCCGGTCCCCAAGCCGTTTCAACCACTAAATTTAAATTAGCCAACTTCAGTACAATTTGTTCAGTGCAAGTACTCATAAAATTACACTGCTCGTCCATGAAGTGAGGGTCGAAATAGAAACTCACTCACAGAAGAATTAACTTAAGACAATAGAGAAACGTCAACGTGTTGTGTCCACCCTGTGTATTTACTTATACGTTGAACACAATGTTAATCGTCGTATTCACAATGTGTTCGTCTTATCAAAAATTATTGGAAGTCTACCAGTAAATACTTTAAATTAATCTATACTACTCAAAGGCCTTGGCGTTTAAATAAACACCAAGAAATTACAGCGGGCGGGAGTGTTTAGTTTAGTGTGTGGCCCAAGCTCCGGGCGCGACGGTCACTGAAGCAAGAACTAGTTAATTTGAGTCAAACCAAACGATCGGACATCTGTAACGTATTGTAAATATCGTAGTAGTAAAGCAACGAATACAAACGAGTAAATTAATTCGCGATGTGTCATTGAATTACACCAGGAATTGACCGTGCCGCTGGTTTATAGTACGAGTGCGAGTACGAGTGCATCATATTTCTGTTCCCCTATTACCACAGCGAATGGATACGCTCTGGAATGCTTTAAATTGCATTAGCTCGGCATTGGGTTAGCATACATAGGGGCTTCCATCGGCGGTTGGCTTGTCCCCGTTTTTCGCTTGTGCTGTGGCCTGAGTGACCTCTTCAATTTGTAACTCGCTGCTCCCTCTTCTGATGCTTGAGAATGACGTAAGCTGGGCAATATGTTTAAAATTTGTGTTAATACTTGGGCTTTTTTGTATGCTTCTTGTTGTTATTTTCAATCGTTAATTTTCATGCGCATGTGGTAGTAATCTAGTGTATCGTTCGTTCTTATCGAAGTTTTTATTTATGGCGAGTGGTTTGTTGCTGTTTGGTGGTTGTGTCGTATTTTAAAAAGACCGTCTTTGTGTTGTTTCCAGTTTCGCAAAATCAAACAGGAAATGCAGTGTGTGGTCATGCTTGGGGATATTCTATTTTATCAAGCGATTTGATTTTAAGAAATTAGGAAGATATTTAAATTAATTTTGATGGCTTCTTAGTTTTGCAAGGTTAAGAAAAGGAAAATATTCCTCTTTAAATTTCTTCAGAACCGAAAATCATCTGGTTTGTTTGATATGGTAAGTTATGACTCGTTATTTACAGTGAAACTTGGCAGACAACAGAATTTTTGTCATTCGATAAACACAATTCTATTTACTTGCCGAAGTGAACGTACCAGTTTGGAATTGTGAGACGATATATCAGAACATACAAACGCAATAACCTAAAATGCACGGAGTTGGACACAAGAAGACAGTTGTTCATAATCATTTTCGTGGTGTAACACATAAAATATTATTGGGCCATAAAATGTTGGGCCATAAAATATTACTTGCTGCAGATTTATGTGTACTAACATGGAACATAACTCAACGTTTGTATGAGTTTAGTTTTATTAAGCTGAACTAATGTGCCAACTTATGTTCTTAAGGCGGTACTTGCGGCTCTGTAGTTCATAACACTCGAGTATATAAAGATTTCATCTTTCGTTGCCTCAAAGATTTGTCCTAGTACCATACACTTAGCGTTCAGTTCTTTGTAGATATTCTTAATCGGATTTCCAATAATGATTCAACGCTCAATTGTCAAAAAACTACGTATATTCCGCGTTGATATAAGAACTACATATAATTTATAAACGATTGTGCAGTTCGTTAGCTATCACAATTAACAACTACGCACAAAGCTCATGCTCTAAATCCGTTCTAAGTCCGTACATGTTCTAAGCAAAATTATCGTTGTTTCTATTAGGTGTAGTAAAAAAGGAATATTTTTGATCCAAATTTAGGGTCCGATTTAGGTCAAACATGTGCCATTTTGTTGGATTATTTGTTGTCATTTTAATGGAAATGTCGTTATCACACTCTAGTAAATGGCCTCATACTTGCTGATCTTGTTCACAAGCCTTTCCTGAGGAGAACTTTTCACTAACAAAACCGTCCACCTTGGATTGGAACAGGTGGTAAAAACATGGTGCTGGGTCCGCACTAAGATGTGGATTCCTTAAAACCTCTTAACCAAACTCTTGGCACTTCTGGCGAGTCATTTTCAATGTGTGTGGCCTGCCGTTGTCCTAATGGACCAAAGCTCTTTGCGTCTGAGCGACTGCTTTCATCAGACGGTCTAATTGTTGACAATACAGGTCCGAATTGAGAATTTGAGAGATCACTTCATAGTAGATGATGGTGAATACCACCAAGTACACTACAAGTCCTTCATCGCCGAATACTTGATGCAAATGTGGGTACATATACTCGTAAGTAGCATGTTAGGACACACACTTTACTCTAGAATAAAATGAATGATAGGATTGTTTCAGCATTTTTTTATAACCTAAGTGAGATGAAAATGGCGTGTTGGCCCTAACGTTGTGTGTCGATCCCTACGCACTTGAGCTTACGTTACCTAGGTTCCATTCCCAGTACGAGCAAAATATTTTTCATGGCTCCAATCCAGTCACTGATAATACTCAAAGAGTATAACTGTCTAGAAGAAGATTCTCAAATTGGCCATTAGGAGTCGACATAAAAGTGTAAAAGAGCAATAGCACGCACAACACAAGTGGTTGCTGAGAAGCAAGGCCGTTGCCCTCTACGGGAGACAAATTAGCATAGCTGTACCGTCTTAAGTGTATCTATTCAAGCACATCAATTCTCAAATATGACCAACAACGCACACACTGCACATTTTGTATGTGAAAAGACAGCATGAAATTAATTTGAAAAATATTGACTGTTGGATTTACACAAGTGCTCTTGTGCACAAGAGTAGGAAAGGCGGTGATATCTTGAGCTGATCCGATGTCATAAACCAAAACATGAACAATCGATCTACAAAGTTTCATTCAAATCTAAACAGCCGTTTATGAGCTAGAACTGTGCAAACATGTCAGCTAACTTTTCGAAGATGACATATTTCCCATGAAGAGAGATTGTTCAACTGAATCGAAGAAGATCCACATGGCCGTTCGTATTGGAATCAATTGTCTATTGTTCGACGTACGACATGGAATATAACAGGACTTCATTTGTGGCAACTGGTAGTACTCGCGACATACATACGATAATATTTATGACATGAATCTTAGCTCTTATCTGTGTTGTCTTGTAAACATTTTCAATCTTCTCTCAGGGCAGTTGTGATCTGACCACCGGCAATTACAGTAGCAGTGGTGAGTCGATACTACAGGCGCACAATACAGGGTCACAATTTTTTGGTAAAATGGCCGAAACATTGTACAAGAGTAGTTGTATAGGACGTCATTACGATAGAACTTCTTGTACTCAGACTCGGGTGAAGGGTACAAATAGAGACATGTTCGAAGACCTCATCTTTTCCATCTTGAAAACTCACATGGAACCACAGTAGCCAACCATGTCCCATAATTGGCCGCTTGAGGGCTATGTAGCAGATGACCTTCACCCTGGTATCAAGTTGGCTGCTGGAAAACAACACCCTTATCACAGAGAAGACTTTCTTACCTTTCGTCAAAGCAATATAAATATCTTTGTCAAAGTAAGCAAGGCCTAGTCTATCCTCTAAGTAAAAGAGGATAGGCGGCAATGCAGGCTGTCCATTTATTAATCAAACACAATCTAGAGTCCTGAAGCTTCTTAAAGGTAGCTGCGAATATATATGCAAAACATTGATTATCTTTATTGACAGTCAAGCAGTACTAAAGGCACTTTCGTAGAATCTAATGGACCGTACTGCAACATCAACTGCACAACAGCCACATCTCTGGATTAAGGAATGGCAAGACAAACTTCACTTAGACCAGTGGCCAAATGGTCATGATCTTAGGCAATCCAAAAGATTAATCAGGAAATACTCCATCTTAAAAAGGATAGATTAAGATTGCTAATGAGCTTTCTTACCGGCCACGTCGGCCTGTAAGAGGGTTTTTCGGCTTTGCCTCGAAGAGGATAAAACTTCTGAGCATATTTTGTGTGAATGACCGGCACTAATCTGGTTAATAAAAGGTATCTTCCGCAGGGGGGTACTCACTTCAGTGGAATTTATAGTTCATGAGAGAAGTGGTATAGCTTTTGATTTAACTCCGAACACAATAGATCAATTCTGGTAGCGGTGTCGTTGCATACACAACATGGTTTGTATAAGAGAAATTCGTTTTAACAATTTATTTGTCAACGGAAACTATATATCTTCTGTCTGCCATCAAGGCCATTCTCCGTCAAATGCTTTGAAAAATTTTAGTAGTACACAATTTTGGTTTTCCTATGCGAAAAAACAGAGGTGGTATAGGTAACTGGTGGTATAGCTCCAAAGGCAATTTAGTGTATATACGATTTCAGGCAGATTTAACAGGTTTTTACTTATTCTGTTAGTGGATCAAATAAATGGGATTTCTTTAATTGGGTCCCGGTTAAATGGGTAAAAGTGAATTTTTGACTGACCAAATTTTCGGCAATGTATTGCATTTATGCGTTTATGCTGTTTTATTCATGAGGGTACATTGCACCGCGACTTTTAGATATATTGTGCCCCCTGTTATGCCTCTGTGTTCCTCTCACATGCAGTTATTTTCCGAGTTTTATAGAGGGTTATGGAAGAAAGTGAAGGAGTTTTATTCTACAGTGTTCTCTCTAAGCCAGTTTCTCTTAGGAGTCTGAGAATGACAGCTGATTGTAGTGACTTCAATTCTTCCTCTGATATTAGGTTCTCGCCCAGATATCTTTGTATTTTGTCTCACGTTCTATTTTCTGCAGAGATCCTCTTCTGATGCTCCTAGTTTCCTTAGGTGCTCCCTGAGTCTATAGTGTCATGTTAGGAAGCCTGTTAGGATACCAATTCTCGTTTGCTCATTCTGATACATGACTCAAACCTCTTCCGATTACTTTAACCCAAGAGTTTCTTGTTCCTGAACTCTTCCCTGAGGACATGGCTCCCTACAGCGCAGAATGATTCGGGCCTATAAAGGTTTCCGATGCTCCTTTTCTATCCCTTATATGTGCAGTGTCTTTCAAGCAGAGATCCTGGCAGCTGATAAAGCAGCCAAGCACATGCAAACAACCCATATCCCACCATCTGATATCACCAATATTGTTGACAGCCAATCTGCACTGAAGTCAATACGATCCTGTGAGATGAGGTCGAATTCTGTTATGAACTGACTTTGACCATAAGGTCAAACTCTGCTGGGTCCCGGGCCTCAGCTTAATAGCAGGGAACGAGAGAGTGGATGAATTGGCCAGACAGGGGTCTGAAATGGACAACCATCGATCAGTGCATTATACCGTGCCATAAGCTATACAATACGGAAAGAAGCCAACTGATCTTGGCTTGCAAGAAATTGCTGTCACATGACAAAATCAACATGGCCAGAGCTTGATAGCGGCTAAACGAAGAAGCTTCTGGCGTTGGACCGTAACTCGATCCGTGTGCTCGTCGGAGTGATCATAGGAAACTACCCAATCGGAACAATGCCCCGGAAATGAAATGCGGAACCCAGCGATTTCTGTCGGAGCTGAGACGATACAACATCTGATCTGCTATTGCCTATCTCTCCAGAATTGGCGCCTACCTTCGCTGGGCCAAAATTCTTCATTGAGAGTGTGGACTTAGCCAAGGCAGATAAATAGGATCTGTAAAGAGCACGGGGTGATTAAAGCCATCCCGTGACAGAGGATAGGTTAATAGAATGTGTACTCCACACAAATGAAGGGATTCACAATGAGCCCTAAGTACTCCGAGTGGAAGTGATCACACTCCCCTTCCTCAACCTAACCTGACCTAATCATCCCTATGTGACAGGTATGCAACAGAGTTTATAGTTGCTTTGTTTCTCCTGCTCAGCTCTGCTGGTGTAGGCACTCCCACGCATGCTTGGGTTCGATCAAAAAGTCTAGTGTCAAGACAGTTGGTGGAGTTTCTGTCAAGATTGATTTGAGCGCATCTGTCTATGGCATAGACCTCTGATTGAAAGATACTGGTGCGTTTGCCCGTGGGTTCGTAGTGCTTTGTTCCTTCATCAGTTCTTGATGCATCTGTATACAATTTCACCATATTGCTGTTTAGTCTATGGCCTATGGGATCATTGTTCCAGTTTCTTTTTGGCGCTGACTTTAATGATGTGCTCCTTTTTTGGAAATTGAATTTCCTAATCGGATCATCCTTCGAAATGGCCAGGAGAAGTATATTTTTGACTACTCCATGGAATGTCTCCATGTGATGTCCTTATGTCTTCCTATCTCTTCTTTTGCCATTCTCATGATTGCTTTGTTTGCACATTCTGCAAGCACTAGATGTAAGGGAGTCAGCTCCAATAGCACCTCAATCGAGGCAGTTGGGTAAGTTCTCATGGCCCCTGTAATACAGAGGCATGTCAACCTCTGAACATTGGTGAGTGTCTCTCTTGCGCTGGTCATTTTGGTTTTTTCGGACCATGACATTGCACCGTATGTAATTGTTAGTCTGGCATTCAGACAAACATCTTAGGATGCTTCGGCTGCATCCCCAGGATTTGCCCGCGAAGCTCTGACAAATCAGCGTCACTTTCCTGGTTACCTTTCCCGTGTGTTTACCAGATGAATTTGTTGTCCAAGGTTACTCCTAAATATTTAACTCCGTTGATTGGAGCCAGTGTTGGGCCGGCAGACTAATTGGTTTTAGTCGTTCCAGTTTTCTTTTTCGTATGAAAGTGTGGTGTTTTTTCGCGGAATTAGGGCTTGACCCAGCCGACAAATCATCATGACTATTTCATCCACGTATGCCTGACATCTGCTCCCACGTATTGTCAGTATATCTAGAATCTCGTCTACAACTAAGCTCCACGTGAGAGCACATCTCCTTGTCATGGTGACTATTATTGTGCTTTTCTATTGTACTTCTTTCTTGTTAAGAGCTCGAGTGATTGCATCATCCGATGTATTGTCAAATGCTCCTTCAATATACAGGAAAGCACATACAACTATTTCGTTCGCTTCAAGGGCGTATTCGGCTATTTCCGTCAGCTGATAGAGTGCTGTTCCTGTGGATCTGCCTGTCTGCATGTTCCTTGCTTTCAGTGTAGCGGCCATCTTTTTAGATGGCATCTGAAGTCTGTGGAGTGTAGTCGCAGTCGGAGGTTTTGTGATTGTCTCACAACAGTTCCTAAAACCTTCTCTTGTTGCTTTCTTTATTTCGCTACTTTAAGATGTGAGTTCCATTTTGCAGCTTTGCCAGTCAGCGATACTTGCCCGAGTTGGAGCTCTTCTGGTATCAATATGCTCCAGATTTCTTCCTATCAGCGATTCAAGGAAATCTTTCCTCGATTTCTTATGGGTTTAATATTCTGTGGTCATACACGGATGGCTCTTTGAACACTCTCCAGCCTCTAGAGAGGTTGCTAAGCCTGTGGCTGCCTATGGCTCAGTCTCCTGTCTAACTCTTGTAACAGAAGTGGGAACATTCCCTACATGAACAAAGGCAAGTGACGAGGTTAAGATACGAGGGGCGTATATTCTCGGTATCGATATGAAGGAAAATGCGAATTCAATTTAAATTGTTTTTATTTTTCAATATAATCTCCCCTAACATCAATGCATTTGTTACATCTTTAGATAAGCTTTTTTAAACCCTCAAAAAAATAAATTTCCTCTTTCTCTGCAAAATACCCATTTATTGCCGACTTGAGTTCTTCATCATCCGAAAACATTTTTCCACGAAGACATTTTTTCAAATCCGGAAACAGGAAATAATCTCTAGGGGCAAGGTGTGGACTATAGGGTGGATGTTGGATTTCTTCGAAACCACAATCTCGCGCAGCAGCCTTGGAAACTCGCGCCGTGTGAACTGTAGCGTTGTCATGAAGAAGCAACACACCCGCTGCGAGTTTACCCCGTCTTTTCTTTTTAATTTCCTCCCGCAAATTATGCAAAGTGGAAGCGTAGGATGTGGCGTTGATGGTTTCACCTTTTTTCTTGTACTCAATGAGCCAGATTCCCTTTGAGTCCCAAAAAACTGCGGCCATGAGCTTCCCGGCAGACGGAGTGACTTTGAACTTCGTCGGGGGTCTGTTCCTTTTTTATGCCACTGCATGGACTCTTGTTTGCTTTCAGGGTCATAGTGGTGGACCCATGTTCCGTCACCAGTAACAATACGATCCATAACACCGTCCGCGTTCTCACTACACATCTCCAAAAGCTCTCTACTTAGCATGCTCTACTAAGCACTTTTTTCTGAGGCGCTGTGAGCATTCGTGGCACCCACCTTGCACTGACCTTTGAAAGGTTAAGATGGTCATGAAGAATGGTGTGAATGGTACCAATTGAAAGCTTGGTGATCTCTGCCATCATTTTCACCTTTATTCGAGCATCCTCAAGAACAAGTTTTTCGACTTCTTTGATGCTTTCTCCCGTACAAGCAGTAGCCGGGGCCGGAGCGAGGGTCGTCTTCATTGCTCTCTCTGCCTCTCTTGAACTCACTTGATCACTTTTGCACAGTTGATAATGAAGGTGCGGAACCCTGGTAAACAGCCACCATCTCTTCATGAATAGTTTTTTGATTTTTTCCTTGCTTAGTGAGAAATTTAATTACAGCGCGATGCTCAATTTTCACCATCATCGTCTCAGTTGTCATTATGATTCTGTTTAACTAGAGATAAAACGCGAATTAATAATCACATTTATATGAAATTTTACATGAATGCACTAAAATAATAGTATTACTTGATAAATAAGTCAATTTATATATACAACCACAGCTTCACCCCGATACCGAGAATATATTGAACGCCCCTCGTAAATTGTAGCAGGTCACCTCTTTCGTTTATGTCGGTGCTCACCCAGTTGGTGTTGTGGATATTGGCGTCACAACCAATGAGTATGGGTAGTTGGAGCCTTTTGTGCTTTACCAGTGACTGGATGGATATTGGTAAAGTGATCCCATCTTTATCTATCTCCTTGGATATTCACAAGGCAGAACTACTTCCCTCTCGGGTACAGCTGACCCCGCGAGCATTCTTCCAGTGCCCGCTTTGCAACAGTTGCAAAGCTTCTGCCCTTCGAGGTAACAGTTGGCTTTGAGGAGGGAGGGAGCCCTACGCTTTGGTTACTTCCTTGACTCCTCTTTCCTGTGACGGTAAGCTCCTAATTAGGCTGGGCCTTAAGTTCACCTGCCTTTTTCCCTGCTTCCGCAAGGATGAAGTGGATCACCCATTCCCCTGGGTTGTCCCGGAGGGTGAACAATTACGTCTTTTCCTCATCGCTTTGATCATAGAGCATTAAGATGTCGCTGAGTTCTGAGCTTAGTTCACCTTCTTTGGATCACCATAGAGATTGGGAAGCTAGACCTATGCTCCCGCTTACTCGTGTGGCACATTGCGTGCGATTGCCTTTTTGGTTATTTCAGCTTTCCGGCTGGTGAGTGAGTGAGTGAGTTTATTCTGTCAATAAAAGTACAATACAGCATAAGAATGCCTCTCATCGACTCCATGGAGTTATCTCTCCAATGCTGTATAAAACCTTAAAGTTGTAGAATGGAGTCCATGAGAGACGTCAGTTGACCTTACAACATTATTATGTAAATTTTTTATTTAAAACAATTAATTCTTCTCATGGCAACATACATAGAATAATTGTTGTTCAATTTATAAGTTTATATTGTTCAATAGCATATATTTCTTTTTTTCTGGTGTGCTCCGGCTGTATACTCCATAGAGAGCGTGGACGTTTATTGAATATGGTTGGTACCACAAAGGAAACTTCTCGTCTTCCATTAGAGTTGTGGATCCTCGGGAACTTCAAGAGTCCATTTGCCCTTTGCCTTATGTAGACGCAGTGATCAATCGGTTGATTAAATCGTTGGTCGTTATAAATCTCAGTAATTAAATTGAAAGGAAAAAGTTTTTGGACGTTTAGTACCTTTAAATCTAGGACTATACAAATTTTTTAAATAGGACTACAACACTAAGATCGCAGAAGAATCTTGAGAATTCGGTTTTGAGCCCTTTGGTGTTCCATTATTCTGTAATGCGCTGCATTACACCGCGCTGTTATTCCGTATTGAAGTACCGACTCCACCAGAGAGTAGTATACTTGCTTCAGTACTCCAAACGACGTGTGGTTGCTCAGATGGTAAAGAGCATATGTCGTCTGCCGATGTCCTTCGCACACCTACTTTATGTGCAACTTAAAGTTGCAGTCTACATCAACGCCGAGATATCGATACACGTCAACTTATTAATATACTCTGTGCAGCTATCTGTCTCAGGTGATTGATGGGACTTGTGAAGGCACTCAAAACTATGGAACTTAATTTTTATCCGAGTTATTAAGAACTCGGTCTGAAATTTCTTCGAATTTATAACTAAAGCATTGTAGACACCACCGTAGAATATTGTTAAACTCTGTGAGCATTGTCTGAGTAGCAATCTCAATGTCTTTGTGGTTCACAACTATGGCAGTGACGTCCGCATATTGGAATCGACGTAAATTGTCGATAAACGAAGAGGTCCCAGGATTGATTTTTGGGGTACACCACACTCTGTATTTTGGAGATTGCAACAACTGGATATTGTCCAGTCCATGAAACCTTTGTACCGAAGATTACTCGCAAACCAATACAATATTTGTCCACGCACGCCTCTCTTCTCCAACATTTGGATGATTGTTGTGTGACAAAGTGTGTCGAAACCTTTTTTTCTTTGAGTCCATGCTCAATGCTGCCCACTGCAACAGCTTATATGCTATGTGCACATCGAAATTACCAGCAAAGTAAAATTCAATAATTGTTATGACGCTCAAATCTTCAGTTGGGCATTCTCATTTTTTATTATTTTACGTTTATCTGCATTAGTAACCCCTCACACATATCCACTAGAGCTAGAGCCTAGACAGTGGCAAAAAGCAAATCTTTCAATGTAGCTGTGGGCTTGATCTCAAAAGAGCTATGTACATAGCATTTACACGATGATATATTAGCCTCGATAAAAAGTCACCAAACGATACAAAGATCTAATTGGGTTTCTTATGCAACTGCCACCATAATACACACTCACTCTTTCACACCAGCACATATCGATAAGGGAAAAATCCGGAAAAGGGGGGACGGGGTTCTCGGTGTTCCAACACAAATAGAATTATATCAACATACTACATGAATGTTTGTGCCATTGATGGCTTTTCTAAAACCACTCATCAGAGAGGACTAAAAATGTAAAAATTACGGTTTCTCAACTTGTGTTAGAGTTTTAACAAAAAACTAGTTAAGATACACATTTTATACCAAGCAATTATTTAATTGTTAATTTATATCCATTTTGAATGTGGTAATGTGCACATGTGTATGCAGATCAGCTAATCACAGAGTTATCTATGCAGTGCATGTGCATTGTGTGACTGGCTACATTAATTTCCATGCGATTGTGCTTAAGCCATATACAGCAGTCTACTTATGATCTAAACCTAGTTTACTTGTTAATCAATTTCATAAATTGAGTTCCTTATTAACTTGTTTAATCACATGTGTGCTCAAAACCATGGACTTTGAGTTCATTCCTTTACTCTACTAATCTGTCCAGAATTGAAATGAATCTATTGAAAAACCACACTCCTGCCATAGGTATTTTAAACACCATTTAATAGTGGATACTTTGGCCAATAATTGTCTGTGTATTTACCCAAAAATGTGTCTGTCGTAATGCAACTTTAATGCGTGCTCCGATATTAACATTATACTAACCACAGGTTTACGAGTGTTTTCTTAATGCCAAGCACACGAAACATGTTCGCAATAAGATATTCATGAAATCAGTTCTACAGGGTGGTTCAATGAC
Organism: Eristalis tenax; assembly: GCA_905231855.2. Lineage (NCBI taxonomy): Eukaryota > Metazoa > Arthropoda > Insecta > Diptera > Syrphidae > Eristalis > Eristalis tenax. Next base: position 50,846,970 of record HG993128.1, read on the forward strand.
AACAGTTTTACGTTTTCGGGCTAAATTTCTCTTTTAAGTTGATAAGAGTAATTTATCTTATGCAGCAGATCAATCTTCTGGCGACATGAAGATTCTACAGGAGAAGGCCGGTGTTTGGAAGTCTGACAAAAGGAAAAACAGTATCTGCTCTCTGAGAATAGACATCAAGCGAAAGCACTTCAGTTTTACGGATTTCACTGTATGCACAATTGTGTAGTAGACGACTAGATGGCGCAGCTGGTTAAGTACCTGGCCTTCGATGGCAGAGTCCCTGGTTCGAATCCTAGCGAAAGCAAAATTAATTCGCCTTTATCTGGTTTTCAAATCCGTTCCAGTCATAATTTGCCGTTCGGGTCAAATTAACGGTACTGCTACTGTATCTAATCAGTTTTAGTAGTCTGTCTGTGGGTATCGCAATGGACGAACATGGTCTAAGTTTGATGGTGAATTCACTAGCACCACTCCCACCTACATTTCTGTAGCGAACAAAATTACGCAATAGTCGAAGTCAACACAGCTGAAAACAGTGTATGAGTGCGCGATGAGTGCGAATTTGACGACGATTCTCATCGTTCAGTGCATTCAGTAGTAAGTTAGCCAAGTCCTTTTCTGGCATGCAGTATACAATAAGTGGTGAAGAAACAAAACTGCGGTTTTGTTATAAGAAGTACTTGGTATAAATAAATAAACAGCTTGTAGTGAAATGTTTAGTATTCCGAAAGACCTTGAGTTTTCACATTTTCAAATAATAAAATATTAAGGAATATTTAATCTGAGATTAAATTAAATTAAATACTTGTACGTGTATTACGCAATTCTTGGTGGAATCTCTCATGGTTCTTTGATTGTCGATTAAAACGCGCAATATTTCATTGTTGTGATAAATATTTGTTTTATTAAATAGTCCTTCCTGGACACAAAGAAATTATAAAATGACTGATGTTACATTAGTTGAAATTACACTGCCTGCTGGGTTGCGAGTGAGTCAAAGTCACTTCGCACATCCTTTTATAAGTATTATTTCCCTCGCCCTTTACAACCCCTGGTTTTGTTATCGTCGCGACGTGGATGTCTCGTGTGTGTTTTGACACAGTACCGTCAGCGTGCATATGTGCGCGATCGGCACACATCCCTCAGCCTCGTGTCGCTCCGATCGTGATCATCCATGTTCCCTTTTGTCGTTGTTTGTCTGTCACCGTCGTATGCCATGTACCGAGCAAACTGTTTAGTCTGTCCCTACGAAAGAATCCTACGTATGTTATTAAAATTAACATTTAACAAACACCCTCGCGATATAGCGTGCATCCTTACTTCCCATTATCCACTGTTGCTGGAATTTATCATGAAGTAATTAACCTAATTGAAGTTGATGTTGGTTTGCACGCTCAAACCTCAAACTCTCAATAATTCATTTTTCTAGAAGTGTCGTCATCCATAGCGATGGAGATTATGTGACCAAAGGAGAACAGAGAATGTGCAGAATTATTACGTTTTCCTGACCTATGGTTAGTGAGATTTGTAAAATTGACGTATGCTAAAACTTTCACTGAAGAAAGCTGTGTGCAAAGAATTAAAATTGAATATTCTGGTTTTTAATGTGGACTCTTGGTTTACTCACCATTAGATAATTTAAGATGACCATCTTTTGCCTTTTCTCAAAACTTGGCCATTCGGAGTCGGTTTAAATCCGTAGGTCCCTTTGACTCGTGATAGGTTAATAGAAAGCAGGTCATGGAAATTATGACAAATCGTCAGCTTATGAAATATCTTGAATCGAGGGAGGTCATTAATGACCTGCAGTGTGGTTTTCGTAGAACTAATCTTTGCACAATGCATGCTAAAGCAAGATAGTTGCGCTTGGCATTTGACAGAGTGTGGGATCAAGCTCTCTTGTCGAAAATGCTACGGTATCAATGAATCTCTTCCTTTCGAACGTTTCAATTCAATTTGCTTGGGATGGGTTCAAGTCTGATATCCATCAAATAAATGCTGGTGTACCCCAAGTCTCTGTTCTGTCTCCGACACTCTTTCTCATTTTTATAAATGATCTCTAGTCTGCTATTACTAAACCAATCCATTCCTTCGCTGATGACAGCACGGAAAGAAAGGGAAAGGACAACAGATTGGCAGCTGTCTGCTGAGACTCAAGCGGATCCTTGATAGTCAGCCATTATCCATGAATGGCGTTTCTATCGATGAAACCAGAAAGCTTTCCATCCTTGGTATGTGTATCAACAAAACACTGCGAAATATTTAGGTTTCCTTAATCGATGCAAGAAATATCCCCCACTCTAATTTGGCTTTAATTTATAAGGCCCCTCTCTCCAGGAATGCTCATTACCTATTTACACTTAAACCTATTTACGGATGCACTGTTAAATTTAGAGACGAATATGAAATGATCTTCCCAGCCCAATATTTCCCACAGACTACAACCCGCAGATATTTGAGACCATTGTGCAAAGGTACCTCCTCTCCTTTTCTCCATCTATACCTTCGGCCCGTCATGTGTCTTGACCCCTGACACTTAAGGGTATTCTGTTGAGAACTGCTGAAACTCACGGCGCGAGGTTGTGTATAGTCGTCCGCCTTACGTCAGCAGAAACGTTTACAGGTGTAAGACTGACTCTCTGGCGATTTAACAAATCAGCTGATCTGTGCCGAATCCACATTTCTTGGTCTTCTTCGATACCATGAAATATAAGGTATATTATTTATATTTTTTAATAATTTCGGCACGTTTTTCAAACATCACTTGATGAAATGGCATTGCTATCAAATGGTAGTCCTATCCAAGAAAAATTCAGCAAGATGTTTGAGGTTTACAATCAAATGTGGGAAGCTCAAAATCCCACGCTTTTCCCTTTTTGACGTCTTCCGGACTATTTTGAAACATTAACATTCACCGCCATAAACATCGAAAAACGGATAAAAATGGAGATTTTGGTTGCGATTTTCCCACGTTTCATATGAAATTTCCCCACAATTTGTTTGCACTGTTAAAACGCTTATCATTTTTCCGGCAAACGAACAAAACCAAAACAATAAATCGCATAAACATAAATGAAGGCCATCGGAGCGAGCGATTAGTCTACCGGGATATGATAAATAAACTTTAGAAAATTCTGTTGGACTTGGATACTGTTTTGCGATTTCTGACCACCACTTGTAATGGTCTGCTGTCTGGTCTGGGCGAACAGTTGTAATGTAAAAATCAATTTCAATTGCAATTGAGCATTTTCGTTCCACATCTTCATCTGTAAGTATGTTTTTTGTAGCGACTTCCTCAAAGGGTCGTGTATGTCAATGGATTTATCATTTTCATTAAAATTTGTTTTCTTTTCATCACAATTACATACTTACTACAATTTTTTGTTTGCAACTTGTGTTTGAACTTATCCAAGGAAGTTAGTTTTGACACGCGGATCATGAAAAGTGGCAACCAGATATTTGTTATTCTCATTAAAGTTGAACCGCGTTCGGCTTATGGTGGTGATCTTATTCTGAATAAATTTGGTGTTGTCTGTTCTTCCGCCGAGAGGCCGAGAACCTATTCGATTATTCGGTATTCGGCAAAATCAATATTCATGATATCTCTACTTCATTCAATGAAATACGGATTTCAGCGCATAGGGTTATCAGCCAAAAAAGTTAACTTGCTAAAAAAACAAAAAACAAAGACGGAATAATCCATTGAACGAACATGAAATGAACTATACAAAATTATTTAAAACTTGGTGCGATGAAATTTGATTCAACAAAATTGTCTGGAATCACATTTTCTGAAAAATTCTACTGGAGACCGTAAGGCTCAAAGGCAATTGTGTTGGCCTACTTGTTGGACCAGGTCTTTTTAAGACTCTGCTAAGGCTTCCAACAGTTAATTCAGGCGCTGGTAACCGGGAGAACGACACTACATTACTTCATTGGTCTAAAGGTATTTTCTAAAATTGCAAGCTTTTCAAATTTCAATATTTTGTCAAAAGCATTTGAAACATAAGATTCCTTTTGTACAGTTTGGACGGTTATTCTATATGCTTTGTCAATGAATACTAAATCTAAACTGATGGCAGGTAACGAGATAGCAATACATTCAATCTACCGGTGGGACTTTATCTAATCGGGCCTTTAGGGATTATTGTCTTATTGAAATACAAACCGCAAGAATGGTTTCACCATTTAACGGAGAGAGAAGAAAAGCCTTCACACCTGCTGCATAACCGCCTTTCACTATCTTCCTTGAGACAATATATTTTGCGAATGACGCAAAATCACTTTATCGACTTCAATCTTCTCTCCGAATTCTATGCAGCCCTTCATTAGCCCACTCTTGGCTTTCCAGCCTCACAGTTTTACACATGCCCAATAATAAAAAAAATATACGAAATCATTTGATAGAATATTAAGACTAAGTTGTAAGCACTAGTTGAATGAGTCACAAAATCAAACCAACTTAGAAGCAAATTTTAAATAACCCATTACTCATTTCCGCTTGTAGAGCACATTTCATTTCATGGTCTAAAAGATTTGTGTGGGAAAAGTTAAAAGGTCTGACTTTTCTTATCAGCATGGTACACAAATGTCGAAGAAGTTCAAGAAGTCATACAAAACCAACTACTTCTACGATAAAATCAGATCTAGCAGACGCCATGTGCGTTCATCTTTATATGTATTTATCGTTTTTGACAGAGATGCACAGTCAGTTTGTATTTGGATTCTTGGCTGGTTGATGAAAAATGCTAACATGTCCGATTCCAAGTCTTTACGGATGACATCACTTCAAACACAGCATGCAAATGCATCCGAGTGCTGCTTCAACATCGCAGACATGTCCATATTTGCTCTTGTCTTGTTTGATATGTGCGTAATTGTCTTAGGTGATCTTCTCACTCAGATTCCCCTTTCAAAACGGAACCCTTAAAGTAAGATGATCGTTAACATTCTTGAACTTTATTTTTTTCTCTCTCTCTCCTCTCTGAACGTCAAGAATTGCCCAGATATAAATTCACCCTTTTCTCTACGCAATTATTTCAATAAATGTATGCTCTGTGGTGGTTACAGTGACAGCCAAAAATGATGATTCGGCTGTAATAAAACACATTATTCTGTTTACTTCACTTTTTTATTTAATTTTGATTTTATTGGGCATCGTTGCTTTAGCTTTTGTAAAACAGTATTTAATAAAATTCAATTTTTAGTGATTTGTAGAACAAAGTAAATTATATAGAAATTAATTATTAAAAAATTAAAGGTCAATCATGATTATAAAAATAATAATATGGGGATAGAGCGCAAGGGCTCTGCTTCTCAGCAAATCATGTTGCGTGTGCTTAGCTTAGGACCTATAGACGGCAAATTTGGGAAGCTTTTTCTAGATAGTTACACTCATTAAACAGGGTCAGTGATATAGAGGTCGGGCCGTGAAAAGCATCTGGGAATCGATCCTGGGCTGAGGAGGCTCAAGTGCGTAGGGGTCGACGCACAAACCCACAACAGTATTTATACAACTTAATTCAACAATTGGCAGTGTTTGAAATTACAATCGTTGTTTTTCTAACAGAATTTCACCCACTACGATGAATGTATTCTATATATAACTGAATCACTGAAGATAGATTTTGCGACAGATGCACGTTAGATAAGCTATGAAGTTAAGTTAAGATTTAAGTTAAGATATGTGAATTATGAATATGTAAAGGAATGAATTCGATTACAGCTTTGAATTTCAGCAAGCATTTCTATCTGCCACAAAAGTGCCTCAGGTTTCTATCCTTAGTCCTTTCTTGTTATTTTTATTTTTATAAAATAATCAATATTTTAATGTACTGAGTATCTGAGTATCAATAATTAAATCCATAAATTGCACTTCCAGTATATAAATGAAAATGTTCATAAGCTAAGGCAGTGGTTTGCTTTGCACTAGCTAGTGGCTAGCGTTGCAATAATGACTAAAATAATGGACAATGATCGTTTGGAACTTAACATGCCATTTCATTCACATCACTACAAAAGATTTTGTTTGCCAGTTCATAGCTGTGGTCTTGTAGTCTACAACAGCATAATGACACACCTCCATGCTAACAACCAAATTCAACTCTGTTCTCTACAATGGGCGGTGTGAATAAAAACTGAGTGTGAGTGTTACCTCACTCCAAATGGAGTGAATAAAACTATATTTCGTTAAGTCTAACACATATTTTGGCAGTTGAGTGTTCCCTCCATTTTGGTGTGAACAAAGATTTATTGTATTGAGTGAACACTTGAAGAGGTTGAGATAAAAAATTAAAAAAATGATAATACTGTTTCGGAAGACGAATGCTTTAACCGTACAAACCGTACAAAAAAAAAAAAAAAAAACTCGAGTGAACTGGACGACTTCATAAAATGAGTACAATTTTACTCGTTGCCTATCATTCCCAACTCTTTTCGTCACTGTGCACTTATGAATGTGCACAATGTCCTGACCAACTCCAACTTGGAATCGCGGGTCACCAATGTATCGAAGGAATAGTTTCATCTTCTCAATTCTTGGTATGGCACCACCACGGGTTTCTTCGTTAATGTCGGAAAGAAACTGATTGCTGCACCATTCCATGTTATGAAAATCGAATCGATATAGGTTCTTGGAACTATCCTCTGTGTTCCCGAAGAGCCATGAATTACAAGAATATCTCCTTGCACCCACTTTTGTTGATTAACTTACAAGAATGTTGACAGATGAATTTGACAGCTCTCCACTCTAGTTTTCAACCATCAACTTGAGAGAATGCACCTACTTTGATGAAGTTTTTTATTCTCACCAAACTGAGACTGTTCCCTTTAATGAAACCACTTCACCCATTAGTGTTCACTCGGAGTGTTTTCGTACTTTTTATTCACACCACCCAACGATAGTAAACTGGTTGAGTAGAAAATGTTTCAGCACATATACCTACCCATAGTCTGTGTACAGTTTGGTAAAACAATCTCGATTTCAGTTTTAAGGTGTTTTAAGTAAAGCTCTAGATCTCAAGTCTGATTGTGAATAGATCATATGTGATGTACACCAATTGAATATGCTGTAGATGAGTGAACCATACAAATGCTCTTCATGCACTTGAGGCCCCAATTTTATAATTACCTAGCGATATTCCGAAAATGTGTATTCATGCGCCTTTCGTCTTTTTATTTCTGTACATTCGTCCCATTGCCCACCTCTCCATAGAACAAATTTCATTAGATGATTTCATGACTTCGCCACCTTTAGCGTCTTGCCAGAAAAGGCAGTGACTGACCGAACTAATACAAGATGATCAGGCCCCGACTAAAGCCCTACCGTTCTAACCAGTTGCTTCCTTTGAACATATGTAATATCAGTTTTTGTCTTTACATGACACTGTCTGTTAGGAGATGTTGGCATAATGTGTTAAACCAATGGTCAGCGGATCACGCCCAGGGGACTCGAGTGACAATGCAATGGAGCTTTCAAGCACTCTGTATGGCAGTGTGCATGGTTCATATGAATTCTCAAAGTCCGAAGTTCGTACATTTCCTTACACAAAACCACAAGTTCCAGTGCTCTAGATCATTCCTTCAGCAATAAAAATCTTCAATCTGAAATGTATCAATGCAAGTCTAATTCCTCCAGTAAGACTGTTAGAGCAATACGATTTATTAATAGAGCTCTTTATATTTATCGTTGCTAATCGTGGAGTGAAATTCAAATTCGATATGAGAACGTGTCTAGCTTACAGTTTTCACTCTCGACTGTAAAATCTTGCACACACCCAACCAGCACTCGTCTAGATGATCTTTGAACTTAATTAATTAAGCACAATGATCTCAATTGTTGGTTGTTTTTTTTTCTGAATTGATTTTGATTAAACTACACATGTCTTCGACGTCGACACATGCATGCAGTATTACTCTACTTGGCTTCATCCCGGCATAAACGGAACATTTTTTTGAAATAAATTCTTCACTCCGAACATTACTCGATTGGAGACCGCAGCTCCAAGACGCAAAATTTTTTTGTTTAAGATTAAGTTTCTGTTGCGGTGAAGTTGACAGAATGCTAGTGGAAATGTGAAAAATGTGAATCCCTTCCATTAAATCATGTGCTCAGTTATCGAATGTGCAAATTCGATTGATGTATCTCAATAGCGTTAAATGAATAAATACACACCTCAGTGAAGTGTGACACACCTCTTTATCGGTGTGTGTGTGAGTTTCAAAGTCATCTCCACAGCAAATTAAAATTCTCAACATAAACCGTGTAACGTGTGATTATATCGCGTACACAATTCAAAGTGACTCATTCGGGAATTTAAGTTTCTGTTCTCAATTCGCTTCTACATTCATTCGTTGTTATGTACATAAACACAAACGACAGTTTACGATAAACAATAACATAAAATACGAAAACAAAATAAAAAAGATACACTCACACAATTAAAAATAAATACAAAAAACACACGACTTCATATGTAATAGCAGCGATCATGCCAACGGGAAGTAGCTCTGAAAATACTCGTTTCCACTCCGATTACAGGCAAACGCACGAGACGTCGTCGTCGACTATCAATAGTGTTAGTAGTGCCCGCTCATATCAAACTGCGGAATACCATATCGGAAGTGAGCTCCCAAACGATCGCGATTACTTGAATGGCACAGCAACTGATCCCAACAAAAATATAATTTTAGCGAAATTTCTTAATAGCACCAGGGCGAGTAGTTCGCCGTACGAGAACCTCTGCTCCAGCTGTGGCTATGGGGTGTTCGAGGCGCGAGGCAAACTGTGCAACTTCTGTCAATACGTCTTAAATGGGTATCTCGAAGATAACTCGAACATATATGAGAATATTTGTGATAAGTGTTCGGAACTGTGTGGTGGGGGCGAGTGCTTAGTGTGCTCCAAAAATACCAAAGTAAACAAGGAAGATAACGCTTGTCTGAAGAACAGCAACAAATCGACTTCGAAGAAGTTGAAAAAGCGCTTATTCAATAGTCTTCTCGGTTCGCTGAAGAGAGTAAAATCGTTTAATGTGCCCGGCACAGCTGCGACTATCGAAAACGTAAAATCCCCCATTCGGAAATTACAAATAGTTCACAACGTCGACGGGTATGACAATGTCTTCCGCACTAACGAAACGTTTGATTTAGGTCGCATCTGTGAGCTGAAACAACTTAAGACAAGCACTAGTGATCATCACATATACGGGAAACTTCGGAAGATTGATGATCACCTGCACGCACCATACGGATCTATAAAACAAAAATCTCAATCTGACGATTATCTAATCGCCGGAACAGGCTGCGAATCATATTTTCGGTGCAAGTCTATAGACAACAACAGCGGAGCCAGCAACTACAACAGTCAAAGTTGGCTCGATAACGACTCATCGTCACACCTACGATTGGGGCTTGACACACACAGCAGTGTTAGTGAATGGATGACGTATCTGCGGTGTGAAACTCACGACTACTACAGTTTTGGGGCGCCAGACACAGTGCTTGGTAATCCAAAAAGTATTCCGGGCCACTTTGGCAGCACCGATTCGAATCGCAGACAAGGCTTTGGTGATTTTGGTGTCTCATCGCATTTGTTGTCATCATCAAGACAAGTACTTCACACTACAGATGATCAGTGGGCATCGGTAGATGTCGAAACGCAGGTAGTCCGACTGAGGTCATGCTCGGACGAAAGTGAGCAAGTGGAATTCGAACAGCAAATGGTAAATGAGTTCAAACGCAGTCTGATGGAGAAACAGGAGACTCATAATATCAGATCGAACCACCTTCGAGCGAAACGGCAAGGAATATACCTGAAACTCGATGGGATCGAAAGTGAGCAGAGTAATTATCAAGCGAATTTGGTGGGAGATCAACACAGCAACCGTAATTGTCTATCGCCATCAGCGCAGTTGCAATTCGTAACCAAACCGCTGACGGCAGGCCCGGAGCACAGTCGACGAGGAGCACCCCATCAGTTGAACAAGCGTTGTTGTATCTACGAGAAAGACTCCGAGTTTGTTAGTGATATTCTTCAAGCGTTTGATTCATTTCTACGCAGAGACTCGGTGGCGGACGTTGTGGAAGAGAGTGAAGTGTTTAATTCTGAATCCAGTGTATTTACTGATGAACAATCTCGTGAATTAGTGTCACTTGAAAGAGAAGAAGAAACAATTAGTGTTGGTGAACAACTGCCTTCCCCGCCCATCGATATCGGGCAAATAATTCACATACTGGCTCTATCGAGGGGTCTAAATCGACTTGTCGTGTGCTACGAGATTTCCCTAAAAGTGTTCTTAAGTGGAATTGCTCAATCTCCGCGATTTAGACAGCAAAGTTCGTCGAAGTTGTCGAAATTATTTCGTCAGTTTCAAGTGTTTCTATCAACAGCGGACCAGCGGCATAATAAAACTCGAACAAGTGCAGCGTTAATTACAAACAGCGCCCTTGAGTGGCAACCGACCAACTGGTCATTAGTGAGTGAAAACATTCCCACAATTGACTACATTCCAGAAACAGCAGAAAAAGCAGTTGAAGGCGATCAAATTGGCGCAGAATCATTTGATTCGACCACAATGACAGTGCCGAATGGAACATCAATTTCGAATACAGCGGAGGAGGAGGAAGAACCCATATACCAACCAATATGGAAGTTTAAGACTGTAGGGGAAGTCCGAGAAAACTACATCACCGACGAATACTACGAGAGAACATGTGACTCATCTGCATCCATACCAGGAGTAGACATCGAAGATCACGACGAATGGGAGCCCGATGACGAATTCACATTCACCACCAAACTAGATGGTAGCAGCACCAATGAGCCAGATACCCTAAGTGTGAATACAACACAATCGTCAAGTGGAAGTACCATAACTGGATACGCCAGCAGTATTAGTACGATGACTATTGCATCTACGTCCAGCGTCACACATCACATTTTTCGAAACATATGCATATTCTACAGCCTCAATGATCCAAAGATACGTGCGGTGTTATACGAGTACGACCGGAATCGATGTTCGAGTTATTTTGCGCAGCAACCGCAGCCACAGCCGTCTATTAAATCGTCAGGGTGGGGCGCAAACGATTCTTTGCCGGCGACAACAAGTGCGGATAATTTGAAGCCACCCTGCGAATACAATAATTGTGAAAGAAATAAATTGAATAAGCGAAGCGGTGAAAGTGGGGGCCGAATGTTTCCCGACTCAGTTCTAGCGTGGAAATATATGCTGTTGGATGTTAATTATCTAGAGGATGAAGAAGATATGGTGAGCCAAACAAACACATATACATTTAATAAGTGAACAAGTTGCAGGGCTTTTTGTTTTCTTTGCCTACAAAGCCATTTCTCTTTCATATTCTCACAGTGCACAGAGGAGTTGAAACAATAGGAACAATGGGCTGGAAAGTGTATTCCCTTCCCTCTGAAGATGTGCGTGTATCCAACAAGATACTCGTATTTGGGTGATTCATCTCATATTCTCTCATCCGAACATTTATGATAAATCTTGACGAAGTGGGAAATAGTTTCACTTTGTCTTAATAATGTTTCCGCTGTTGTGCGGCGATCGGTTGATAACCTTTCGGTTATATGGTCGTCGAAGGTCACACATGACCGCTGTGTGAGTGTGCATCTTGTGTGAAAATGTGTGAGATACTCTCTCCTAAACTTCATCGGCATTGTGTGTGAGCATCTAGGTACTTGAGGCAATTTTCAATGTATGTGTGGATGCACTTGTGCACGACGGGTCATTCATAGATATTTTATTATATCAACAAATGTTCTTCAATTCATCCGAAAGATGGAAAAGGAAAAGAACAAAAAAAAAACATCTTCGTAGAAGGCATTTCATTTCAAACGTCATTCAAATTGAATTGGAAGTGGCCTCTGCCCATATTCAGAAGCCTGACGAAACACGTGTGCGGCTTTGCTATCAACGATGAATAACTTCGCGCCTCTTTTAGAACGAAGTCATTGCGAAACCAGTGAAGGAAAGCGACAGCACTTTGCATTTTTTGAGCTACAGACAGGCATATCAATTAATTCATTGACTTGGCAATATGGTTCACCAGCTGGAAACCGATTTGCATGTTATTTTAGATTTGCTTTCATTTATTAGCTCGAGGCATTTTCTTCGATTTTGACGTGCACGTTTGAGTTATGTGTTTGTATGTAAGGAACTGAATGTCACGTAGATATAGCCTGCCAGACGTTCCTGACCAGTGGCTCCCTCAAATGAACATATGGGGCTTAGGAATGAGCGCAAATGATATGTACTTCTTCCTTGATCCACTTTGTCATTTGAGGCGGCACATGCATTGAGTTGCTGATTGCATCACACTTGAAACTATTTGCGCTTCAATGTGATATGCAAGAAAATTTGATTTTCTAAAGCAAAGAAAATGCACAGTCTTGGTGTAAGTCGTCTGTACGGTGATGAACGGTCCAATTTTTGTTTCAATGTTTAAGGGATAAAAACACAGTATCTGTATCTCAAAGACAGCCTTGGTTTTTCTTATAAATCATCAAATTGGGAACAAAAAAGAAAATGAATTAAACCATTAGAAGGTATGAAATAAGACCCAGAATAGGTGTGAACAAGTGAAGAAAGGAAAACGCTATACTTTGAATGCACAAAACCTCGACCATACCCCAAATCCAGGCAAGGAAGTGATGCACCAAACCAAATGCAAAATTTGACCTTATTTCGCCTTGAACATGAATATAAGGGCGAATTGGTTTCATTTCATTCATGCAAATCGAAATAAGGCCAATTTGCAATTTAGCCTTTATGAAAGTCTATTAAATTTAAAGAATGAGGTGGGTGGCTCGATTCGTTCGCTAACAGGATTCGAACACTTTTTTCTGCAGGGTAAAGGCAGGCGCTCCGCTAAGGGTATGTCAACAACTGTCTGGCAGCTAAATTAATTATAACTTAAAGACTTTTTAAAGGATTGAAACGATTTGATTAAATCCGCAATTGATTAAAAGGAGTAACAAGCATCGCTAGTTTTTAAAACTGAAAATTAACAGACACATTGGCCTTATTTTGTTTTCTAAAGCGAAATAAGAACAAGCCGGAAATTTGGCGTTATTTTCAGATTTCAAACGAAATAATGCCATTTTTTCATTTTTTTGGCTTTATTTCGTTGGGTCTTCTTTCATGTCACCGTTTCAAAATAAGAATAAGATTTCATCCTCCAATTTGGAGTATGAATTAAGAAAAAAATATCCAAAAACCCATGAAATAAATTCCAAATTTGGAGGATTTTTCTTACAAAAAAAATGCTCACCTTCATACAAACTTTGGTTGGTTATATCATCCTCCTCTTTGGGGGGTTATTTCCGTCAGCCCAAATTGTCAAATTGCCTGTTTTTTTAACCGTCTATCGCACACTGCACTTTTTATGTAGCTAGATTGTACAATTATAGTTTTATAATATTATTTAATTTATGCCGAGTTGAATAATAGTAATAATAATGCATATATAATAATCATCTGAATCCGCGGCACAGAAGTGAATGTACTCTTACTCACAGTGACCACACACCCTGCGATTAGTAATTTATATAATGTACATATTGCTATAGTCATACTTTTGATGGCATAATTATTTTATCAATTTTTCTCATGATTGCGCGTATATTCCACGAATTACAAATCTGATATTGCCTTGCAATGTGAGCACAGCATATATACGTCTATATCGTATTTATCTCACCAACAACTTCAGTCACACGGTCCGAATGACATTTCAAGTAACGTTGTTCTGCTGAGAAATAGAACGTTCAATCAATTGCGCCATTGTTTCACGTTTCATAAGATTTGTAGCATTTGAGGACCATACCCACAACGGTACATTCAGGCAGATAATGGAAGTCACCGCCTAATCACTGGAATTATTGCTCCAGCATCAGAGCAGGCGGACTAAAAACTACTCCAATCTGTGCTTCGTACCGGATGGAGAGGTTGTTCCGGTTTTTACGAGCCTCAACAATGACATTTGGGAAAAATGGAAATGCGTCGCATTACTCAGAATAATGTTGTTGAAACCTGTTCAGAGGACGTTTAAGAATTACCAGAGGTTAGGCTAGTTGCGTCTCTTTGGAACTATTGTGTGGTCTTTGATTGTAGTTCTATTTCCTGACTGTCCAATGTTGTCTCCCAACGCGAGTAGTTCTCCTTAAAGTCCAAAGTTTAGAAGAATGTTTTGTAATATTTTTATATGTACCGAATATCTGGGCGACTGCATAGGACTTGTATAATAATAGTAATAATAATAATAATAATATGGGTGGCACGACAGTCCGATGTGGACCCATGTCCTAGCTTCTGCAGCAACCACTTGTGTTGTGCATGCTATTCTTATATCACAAATGGAAGGGATTTGCAGTTTTAGGTGGAGAATCTGTGGATGCGTAAGAGTCGACTACGCCATGCGACAAGTTTGCCTTTGGCTTAATTGCCTTAATGGTCGCTTGATTGTCAATAAGAATGATAACATCAACTAGTGGTACTGGCAACATTGATATGTATCATTCTCGCCGATAGCTGAAAGTCTAGTCACTTCCTATCACCTCTATAGACTTACATATTTTATTCTGGAAGCATAGACAACACTTACATCTTGAGATTTAGAAACAAGATTTGCTGATTTTAAAAACGCTCTGTAAGAAAACGTCTAGCGAAGTATTGATCCAATCCAATTGCTCGGGTAGCATTTACCAATCTTCCTTCTTATGTTTGAAATTATTTGTTTGCGACCCAACCCACACATTAAAAGGCCTTAATAATCGCTGGTCCGTATGCATACGTAGAATTGTTGTCGGATTATTACTTCGCTCACTGGCGAAGATTCGAGCGCATAAGTAAATACAATGCATCGGCAATACGGCGCATCGTTCGTCCATATATATTCACTATTAAATTCGATTTTTCCATTACGTCTTAATTGTTGAAATAAATTTTCGGTGATATACTTTTCCATGTTCACATACATTTTGATTTCAAATTAGTTTTCTGTCAATAATAATTCCTACATATGTAGGTATTTTGAAAAGGGTGATTTTTTAAAAGCTATAGTAAAGTTTCAAAAAGAAAAAACACATAAAATTCAGAAAAATGCATGAAATCTTTATTTGAATCGATAGTACGGTCCATGTAAATTAATGTTTGAAGATTATTTCATGCAAATGTTGACCTTGACTGCGCCTCAAATGGTCCATCCGCTTAGTCCAATTTTGGCATACTCTTTCCAACATTTCGGCCGGTATCTCACGAATAAATGCTTCAATGTTGTCTTCCAATGAGTCAATTCAAGCGGGCTTGTCTGTATGGACATGAACTTTAACATAGCCCCTCAAAAAATAGTCTAAAGGCGTTAAATCGCACGATCTAGGCGGCCAATTGACCGGTCCCGAACGTGAAATAAAATGTTCACCGAAATCGCCTCTCAATAAGTCCATTGTTGCGCGTGCTGCGTGGCATGTGGCACCGTCTTGTTCAAACCACATGTCATGCAAGTCAAGCTCTTGGATATCATCTCACGGTAGCGCTCACCATTCACAGTTACGTTACGAATCGTAACGTAACTGAAAGCTTTGATTTTTTACCTTAACTTTTGTTATTTCTGCAAGTTGAGAAAGTAAGAACTTGATAAACTCACGAGTTGTAAATTGAGAGTTGAAGCAAAGCCAGAAGTTGAAGAGAAAAATCCCAAATGAAGAATTCATGTTGCTAAGGCATAGTTCACGATTGAACCTTATCCATTAACGAACAAATATACGCTTAAGTGCAATATAAACGATCATCGGCGCTTAATAGTTCATCATAAAAACTTGGCAGCACAGACGACTTTTATGATGTTTGTGACATCTGTTCATGAATTGAAAATAAAAGTAAATAGGAATTGAATTGGAACAATTAATAATGGAGAATAAAGTAACAATTTCCGTGATCTGTGCCAACAGTTGAAGTTCCGGTTCAGAGGATTCGAAATATGGACGGGAGCAGCACATTAAGTGTGTAAATTTCTTCCACAAACATTTTCAATATCTTTGCGTTTTTGAAGTTAAATACAAATTAACACAGAAAATAATGGTTGGAAGCATTGTTTTTATCGGCGTATATTTCACGAGCGACGGTAATTATCCCTGGTAACTTAAGCGGACATATGAATTGTTCTTCATCATCATCATCTTTTTTTGACCCGCATGCTTCATTTAAGGGGTAAACCACGTACTAGATCTCCAGGCAACTCGCAATCATAACCAGACGAGTTTTTGCACTTGGTCCAACCACCTCGTCCTAGGTCTGCCAAGCGGTCGCCTACCTGATGGAATCGCATACAACGCCTGTCTCGGAAGTCGTGATGAAGGTGACATTGTAACCAAACCCCCGAGGCATAGCCCATTCGAAGCAGCAGCAGATCAATATTGAGATTCTCGCGCACTGCCGTATTTCTCAATCCCGGCTAGTAATTCCGATAACAACACGAAGATGAGATTAAATCGGTTTTGTTGTTAGTATATTTTTGATGCAAATTGAAATTTAAGCTGAAAAACAAGCGTATTGTAGAATATGTATAGGTATTAATTTGTATTTATTATATTGACTAACGTCAGTAAATTTATCAGGAGATCGCAAAGTCGCTTAATAAATGCATCGCTCACTATCATCAATTTCTACTATCTCTGCGATGAATATAACGCGAAGTGAATGAAATGATCCCTCATGTTATACACGCTTACTTCCTGTACGAATTATCTCATCGTCATAATGTATGTTCGCTGTAGAAGTTCGAGTCGCTAGTTAAGAGACTTAAAATGTCATGTGTATAGTTCATCACCCATCTGATCTACAAAAACGTGTTGTGATCAAACCTTGGATGGATATTTTAGAACTAGGCCACGACGTTGTTGATTCACCATCGCTTCCCTAAGAAATGGTAACTAAAAGAGAAATGGTAACTTTGTGTGATTCTTAGGTTTCCCAAGGTGTAGGTAATAGTAGAAAGTTAGAAGACAACTTCGATGCTGTAGTCTAGGCGGTACTCAGCTCTAAACATTTTTGTTTCTCACCAGAAAGAGCTATTTCATCATACGAATTTTTCTAAGAAATTAAACTCAACTCACGGAAGAAAATGCTGGCCCATATTGAAGTAAGAGTTTGTGTCTATCGGGGAAGAGTTGAGAGTCGCTATATCCCCTCAACCAGACGGGGAATGGGTCATGGCTCAGCAATCAGTCAAAGTGCCTCAGTAAGGTCACTCTGAGTAACGCTTTAAATAACCACTCTGCCGGAACACTAATTATGTATTTTGTGGCATCACCTGTAGATGAACATGTACTGTAGACATGAATGTAAGCTTTCGTTACAAATTCTTTTAATTTACTTTTATGAGGCTGTTTGGTAACTGTGTCTGTCGTTGGTATTACTTTGGGTTGTCTGAGGTGGCGAAGTTTTATGTCTATTTTCGGCCACATTAATAGAGCAGTCATTGACAACCATTAGATGAAACAAAGTGGAACTATAATTTTATCAAAGTCCATGCATATGGGGGTGTGTACAACATACATAAATGTTTGACACTAATAACATACAAAGGAAATATTAACGTCATAAGTAAGATACAGCCTTTATTGCTGCTTTATTTCATAAGATTGTATCTTCAAATGTCAGATTTCCTTAAATAAAAAAAAATAAGTATGAAATTCAAGTGTGGAATTAGTTTGACTATAACTCGAGAAAACACTATGAGCTGACGTTTTTTAAAAAAAATTAACACTAGGCGACTTAATTGCTTCATAGCAAGATCAGAATGACTTAACTGACAGAAAATATTCATAGACACGTGAGGTCGGAAACATTGTGCTGCAGACAGTCAGTTTTCTCGCCCGCGGAGGGCCAGTAAGTTAGAAATAGTAACAATGTTCGTCCAACTAGTTTTAAGCATTTTTGTCTAGTATGTAAGTCGATCGGATTATTGGAATAAAAAAAATAAAAACAGTCAGTTTTCTGTACAATGACAAAAAATGTCATGTCAAAATTTATCAAAAAATAAGAATAAAGCAAAGAACACAAAGTGCTCCAAAAAAAATTGGTCATCAATTATAAAATTAGTTGTGAGACCATGTCACTGAGAATATGTAGTTATATAAAAGTCTTTTATTTCATTTTATTATCGTTCTTTTTTCTTATTCTTCCTTACAGTTTGGGGTGTGTTTAGCGCTAAGTCATCAGGATCACGTGTATACAAAGTCATTACAATTTCTGATGTAATTTCCTCTGATTGTTTCTACATACAGTAGGATCTTAGAAATATGAACAGATGTAAAACGTGCTCCGTTCATCTTCTCGAGAATCAAATTATTTAGTTGAAAAATATCGAAAATATATATGATATATTCATGGTACCAAAAAACCATGAATATATCAAATTAATAATTCATTGTAAATAAAAACAACAACAAAGGGAAGTTGTTTTCAAAAGTCATCAAGCCAGGCTTATTTACCCGTTTTTTTAAATCTGCTCTATGGTAGACTACCGCCCAGAAGAAAGTTATCTTAGAATTCGTTCATCTTTCCGAATTGTTCATCTTATTGAACCGTTCATGCTTCCGAGATTCTACTGTACTTGCTTTTAAGACTCGTGTGATTCTTGATGTTTACGAAACATTGTCGGGGTTGCATTTCATTTCCAGTGCCGGTTTATTATTATCAGCCAGAATAAGTTGCCTCTCATCCGTGATCATGATTTATTTGTATTTAATTCACTTGCTATTCTGTATATTCTGTATATAGTCAACCACCGCAAAAAAGCGATTTGTAGTGTACATTACTTTGTTGCGCATACGACAGTTGTGTGCACTTGCCGCATCGTCCGCATTTCTGTGCATGCTTTTCGGGCCTTAGAAAATTTAAACAAATTTTCATGGATCACAAGTTCAGTCTCCCATCACATCGATTATTTTATATCACATATGTCATTAACTCATGCAAAACATAATTGCCTCTTGAGCTCAAGAGGAACAACTGGCAGGAATTTGAATAAGTTATCTGCGTTCCGTTTGCTCCCCCCATCTGACACTATTTTGATTCCTTCATAGCTCAGCTACTATCGCAGTTGTACTAAATTTTGTCTCATACGACTGGCGTGTAGTTGGCTTATAGTTGCATTTCAGGAGCTTGAAATTAGATTTGTACAGAAAGTTAATCAACTCGAAAACAAAGAGTCTCAATTTCGAATCTAATTCGTGTTGATTATATTTTTATTTGTTCTATTTTTCTTACATATTTAATTTCTATACAATTCATTAACTTACGTGCTGTACGAAAATGCGTCAAACATGTTTAACCAACTTACTGACCTCACAGTTCTGTTTGCATGTCATCAATATACATAGTGTACATTAAATGATCGGAAACAAATTTATTAAAGTCATTTAATTTCTAAATTAATTTTATACAATTTTTGCTTAATGCATCCAAGATAAGTAATTAGTTTTGTCTGCATTTTCTTTCAGATCGTGTCAGAAAGCCAAATTTTAAAAGCGCAATCTATCAAGGAAATGGACATCACTCCACCACCGGTGGGAGTTCTGCAAAGATTCAAAAGTGTATCCAGTGGGAATTTATTAGATGTGCCAGCAGAAGAAGATAAAAAGTCCATCACAGAGAGAGTACGGAATAAATGTAAGTCAACAAAGATGAAAGAAACAAGTTAGGCCTGAGATCAGTTGTGAGAGTGCTTGTTTTACTGAAAACCATGACTTTCCCACATGAACAAATCTCAACGTCATTTATTTTTCCCCATGACACGATTGCGGTGATATTTGGACGTTTGAAGTTAGTCATTGGATATAAAATAGACAATGACTTCACTATTTGCTTCAAACTATGTAAATCTAGATGTGTGTGAATGCGAATTGAATTTTTCGTTGGCTGATTCACAAAATCTGCGGTTTTGATGCCGTTAACATTAACGAAAATTAAATCCCAAGTTTGGAAGTGGAAGCATGAATTGACATCACTGGCAAACATCGAATAGTGTTCTATTAATTCGCACTGAATGTGGTGTGTTGATTATACGCTTCCATTGAAGAGCTTGGCTGCCCCCTTCATAGCTTCTGTTTCAACTATCTGTTTCCCCCAAACTTTCCATTATCCAAACATTATCCAAACTGCATCAGTTATCTCAACGTATCTTGAATCTCGGCGATAAACAATAAGCATTGGGTCTTAATTTTGGTAAAGCGTACTACCAAAACACGAACAATGTTGCCAAGGTAAATTCATTCACTCACCAACTTAGCTTGATTTGAGCGGTCATAGTTACAGAAATGTATTTAATCCTTCTTACTTCAACGTAGTTATTTAAAACATGAGATATGTATGTGTGTGTGTGTAAAACGAATCTGAAGTACATTTATGACATGTTGAATTGAAATTGATGATGGTGACAGGTATTAATTTCTGACACAATTCTTGATGAATCTTGGGGTTGATATAATCTAAGCTAAAATGCTGTTTAGTTTATACTCCTGAAGCGAGAGTTCGAAGTATACAAAAAATGGTCATCAGTAGGTACAGACAAAACCATAGAGGAGTCACATAGAGTCAATCTAACAATAATTTTGCTGAAAAATTCAAAAAATGTGTGAACATGTTTGTCGAACATGTCCTTCGCATTCGCTATCCTTATCGGATGAACATTACTGAATAATCTGCGACATTGCCGATTGAGGGAACGTCTGGGTTGAACAATTCGTCGCATTTGTAGCAGTGCTACCAGTTTGCTGTAAATTTGCCTTTTCGTGGGAAATTTCAACTTAAATTCCACACATTTGGTGAAAGGGTATTTTTGTACAATAAAAGGGGAAGTCTTTGTAAAACAAATATCCTCTCATTTGGTTGTATATTCGAACATTTCGTCAGGACAATTTCGAAGAAAACTTGCATTGCCTTTTTATGACAGTTAATTTACAGGAACTGTCACATTCAAATAAAGTAGAAAGAATAACGTGCATAAATGTGCATAAATACATAATATTATCGTTTTTTTTTTCAATTTGATTGGATTAACGCAAGACTTAACTTCAATATGTGAAGTGGCTCGTTTTTGTGTAAGTTTGTCAATTTAAACGCAGAAAATTGTAACGGATGCTAAAAATAGTTAACGTAACCGGTTGAGTGATGGCCTAGTTGGCATTGTATGGTATTTGTAAAATAGGATTATCATTTCAAGCGCATTTCTACATAAAACCTAGAACCTCTACCATGACAGTTTGGTTAAAGTAGATTTGTTCTGAAGTTGTATTTGTTCTGAAGTCTCCAGTGTGGTAAATTCTACTTCAAAATACTAGCAACACTGATCTGTAGTTGCATTTTTTTAACGAAATCAAAGTTAAGAAGCGAACTAATCGCGAATTTATTGGAGCAGTGCTGCCAGACTGTGACTTGACTGTCCCGATTCGCAGTACGACAAAAAACGGAATAATGTTCACAGCCACATCTTTTGAGTCACTGACTTTGATCAAAAAGTAATAACTGTGTAGCCAAAGGCTTCTCCAACTTCAAACTTGGCTGTTCGGAGTCGGCATGAAACGGTAGGTCCCTTGCACTCGTGAGAACAATAGCACCAGTGTTACCACAAGTTCAATTATTTATGAGTCCCAAAAACTTCAAAAACGAGTAATTTTGAAAATAAATGAGCCCCAACAAAGGGACTTGATAATACTTATATTATTATAAAAAACATTAACGAACTTTTTTAAATAAATACAGACGAACTTCTGTTTCTCGAACTTTTATCGTGAACACTGATTTTTGGTTGAATTTTTCAAAATATTTACTCCTCCATAACGCGAATTGTAAAATTCTCTACCTCGAATATTTCCTTAAACTACTCGACTAGATATTTCAGCCATAACATGATTTTCTAGGAACTTGCTCCCTGAATTTAAAATCCATATTCCTACGTGTCATGGAGTGGCAGTTGGTTGTAGAAAATGAGAAATATGCATGGAAATCCCAAAACAATATTACAGAATTCTTTAAAGTAAAGGAATAATTTTATTCCCCTACATTTAGCATATTTTCTATAAATCCAAGTTTTTTTTGTTTTTTTTTTTGCTTTCGATAGTAATTGTTATTTTTTGAATTTAAAAAATCAATGCTTTAAAGCAAATACGTGAAAAAGGAAATAATGCGTGTATTGACGTTTTAAATAAATGCGTCCAGGAATTAAAATGCTTTTTTTTCTGAAAAAAAGTGATATAAAGTGTTTGGTGCTTATTGCATGAATATAAGTCCCCGAATCAAGCCAAATAAAATGAGTTCCTTTTGACTCAATTGTGTCTCTGTGGTAACACAGAATATCACGCACAACCCGAGTGGTTGCTAAGAAGCGAGGTCCTTGCCCTCTACGAGCTGTAACGCCACCGATATTATTATTGTATTATAATGGCGTTAAAAAGAGGACAGTTTTATTATACAATCATGAACAGAAATGTGCAGACATTTTTCAGGGAAGCAAAAAAGCTTGTTGCTATTTGATTAAAATAGACTTCTTTCCAAACGTTCAAATATGCTCCTTTTCCTGAAAATCAAAGCCAATGAATCAGAGCTATTAATTTATTTTGTACATTCCAGTTCCTTATGGTTCTTCCGTCATAGTAAGTCTTACAATTTTAGTGATCCTTTTTTGGAGTCCAAATACTGCTTTACATGACGGAGAAGATGATTGTTTCGCACTTTCATTATTTCTGCTCGTCAAAACAAATTATCGATGTCTGACAATGCCAAAAATTTCTCTGACGAACCTCAGGGTGAAATAAATCAGGATTATGGTTGGCGGTGAATTCCTTCTTAGACGTGAAATTTGTGGCTGTTGGTATTTAGGTACTGAATAAATTATTATATTAATAAAGTGGATGGTGGTCATTCATTACCTGGGTTTATCTTCTACAAAAACTAGCAAGTTCGGTGAATATTAATTGTGCCGGTAGTAAAATTCATTTCTTCTAGGTATCTTCCATCTTCCATATTTCCTACAAAGCCATTAATATTTTAAATTTTGAAAACAAGAAAGAAAGAAATATCTTAAAACTAACATGGTTTCCCACTAATTGAAATCATTGATATCACTGAAAGGAGATAAGAAATATACACGAATTCCCTTTTTATTATACCTTGCCTTTTGGAGTAAATTTATTTGACAGTCCTTGAACTTGTTTACGAATTGTGTTCGAACTGCTTTGATACCGATTCGGTACGAAAGTCATGTATGTACAGTAATTGATTTAGAATGTTATTGACCTCGTTACTCGTCACATCACTGCTGTCCAATTCGTTTATATATACATCCATAACCTCTCGCTAAAATTAATTAAGCTCTTAAACCGGTATTTGCATTCCACATAAAGTAGTGCTCACACTGAGCACACATTCACGAACAAAATTCATTTTTTCTTTTTCTTGAAAATCCGCTTAGTTTCGGTGATTTACATTTATGGAGAACGTATTCATTTACACTGTTGTTGTTTTATCTACAAGGTCCCACAATTCCCATTGACGTAATATTTCGTTGACTCATTGCCCACATCATATCCGTTCTTTTACTGCTTGGATGCAATTCAATAACGCGTCGCTCAGTCCAGCAGGCAAGTTGTGAATATTTTTCTGGGTTTGGCTCTTAATTCTTGTCCACGTTCACCGTAAATATCGAGACAGTAGAACTTTTAAGTTTCAATTGATGAGTTATTGATCAGCTCTTAATTAATGTTTTTCTTTCTTTTCAGTGCAACGTGGAGTGTTTAAATTGTAAGTGAACATTGACAATCATATTGAACAACTTTTGAAACGAGTCTTACTTTCCAGACAAACAAGATCACCGAAAGAGAACAAGAAAGGACGCAATATATTTAGGCGAAACGAAGCGACTAGTCTGTACCTAGAAGACGGAATGAAACCAAAGTATCCGATATTCAAAGCACCACTAGAGCTTTTAGAAATGAATGATACTGTGTATCCTGATGTGCCTCGCTTTGTGGTCGATTGCATCGAGTATATCGAACAAAAAGACTGTATTCAAATGGATGGCCTCTATCGAGCCTCTGGCAATAAGGTGGCCATCGATGAACTCAAACAAAAACTGACGGAAAGTTATATCTACGATCCGAAACTTTTAGTCGCCGATGACATTCATACCTTGACTAGTCTGCTTAAGCTGTTCTTTAGAGAATTGGGTTCACCACTTATTCCGCAAGATACTTACCAGAAATTGGCGTCAACCAGAAACCTAATGGATCCTGCGGCTGTTGAAAGTATGAAAACCGTATTTCTAGATATGAAAAATCCCAATCGAGCCACACTCAAATTTCTTATTAAACACTTAACAACGTAAGGACCTTCCGATATTTTATTTATCGCAATCTTTTTGACGTTGTTTATCTCTTTGCAGGGTGGCTCATTATAGTAGTGAAAATCGAATGCCTGCCTCAAACTTAGCGATTGTTTGGGGACCGTGTATTCTATCTGCAAATCAAATCGAGTACGATATTGCCCGAATGAATACCCTGGCGAAGGTGCTTATTGAGAACTATGACAAGATATTTGGTGACAATGAGCGATTAGTTAGTTAAGGTTTTACACATTCCTACAAACAATCAATTTTAAGAGCTTAACGAAAAAACCAAAAATTATTCTGTTAAGATATTGAACTAGTTAACTGAGATTTGTTATTTAAAAAAGCAATACTACATTCAAACATGCATTGGAGGGCGTTGCACACGTCGTATATGTCTATTGTGATATTTATTTAAGTTTTTTATTATTATTTCAACAACCAAACAGAAAAGACAAATAAAATGATTTTAAATTAAACCAGTGCAAGTACTTCCTTCAACTTCATTGGAAAAGTTATGAGACACGTCAGAGGGGGTTGAGATGTAATTGCGTTTATTACTTAGTATTGATGAGATGGAAGCGGAGAATTTAGTGTTGTCGCCGTTAGGCTTTGATACTGAGAATTCGAAGATCTAGTTGCTCCAGTCAAAATCGATGAGGGGCTATAAGCTAGAAGAACATTTGTGAATATATGAGTGGCAAGTCATACAAATACAGGCCGAGTTCATAATGGCAACATAGTTGCCCCTGCAGTGCAAAAAATCAGTGCGCAGTGATCGCAGTTTGACTGACACATTGCTTTTAGGAATGCAGTTGCCGACTGCTCTCATGCATATTTACTGAAGTTTATTTACATTTATGAACGCAAATCTTGCAGGGCTGCCGCAGTGTGCCGTTAATGAACTCGGCCACAGTGAAATCTGTCAAAATCACCCTTGTAAGTGGGCCGAAGTTTCCTTGTGTATAGTAACACCAAGAAAATTCTAAACAAATATTCCTCCAATGTTGGCCATCTGCCTATCTTGGAACTTGGCGGCACTTTTTGATATATTACTGAGACATTATTTTATCAACAGTTCACTAGTGACGTGGATAGTTATCCTGTAGCGTCTCTGCAGCTAAATCTGCTAAATTAATAGCATTTACACGCGGTAACGATGAAGTAGACACAAATAATATAACAAAATAAAAAGCTCTTTAACTACTTTATTAATCATAAGTAAAAATAAAACTAAAAAGTATTAAAGAAGATGAAATAAGGTGACAAAATAAGCACTTTGAGCATTATGTGTCAGTAACAGTTTACGCGCTGAGTGCAAAATGTTGAACTCTAGTGAGCAAGCGAGAAAATTGACATCATCTCAAAGTCAATATCCATGGACCAGCTTAGCCTTCTACCTCAAATACCATCAAATTGTTTGAAAAAATTGTTGTAAACGCTCCACCAAAATTTTACAACCCTATTGCGGGTGTCCAGAAATAAGCGATACACGATACTTACAAAAAAATGTTACTAGTTGGTTTTGCGATTGTCAATTGTTAATGAACGATTGATCGTTATCAATTTGTGCATTGTAAATGGAGCCAAAGTGGTACTGTGGGTGTCAAGTGAAATACATTTTTTTGATAAATGTAAATTTTGTAGTCAGGACGAGGACGATAGATCACGCTGCTAAAAAGAAAAATGTAAATATTTGTAATATTTTAATGCATTTGTAACAAAAAACACTTGGGCACATGCGAAAGCAGTAATCAATAACAAACAAGGGGAGCATCACGGGAAAGTTTTTCATTTGCGCTGAACAGCTTAGCGCTTGTCCAGAGTGCAACGAATATAAAGGGTGATTTTTTAGCTATTATCTTTTTGGCAACACTGGTGTAAACAGCTGACGCACGTTTCGTGTTTTGTTTCACTGTCAAACATCTTCAGTTCGGTCTATAATTTAACCATGAATCGTCTTACAAACGAACAACGCTTGCAAATTATTGAATTTTATTAGCAAAATGCGTGCTCTGTTAAGAAAGTTCATCGCGCGCTTCTTCCATTTTATCAGTTATGGTCAGGCTCAATGGGTACGTAAATAAGCAGAATTGTCGATTTTGGAGTGAATATCAGCCAGAAGCATTGCAAGAGCTACCAATGCATCCAGAAAAAATCACAGTTTATGGGATGGTGGCATCATTGGACCGTAATTCTTCAAATATGATGCAAATATGATAACGTAACTGTGAATGGTGAGCGCTACCGTGAGATGATATCCAACTTTTTTTTGCCCAAAATGCAAGAGCTTCACTTGCATGACATGTGGTTTCAACAAGACGGTGCCACATGCCACACAGCATGGACTTATTGAGAGGCGAGTTCGGTGAACATTTTATTTCAAGTTCGGGACCGGTCAATTGGCCGCCTAGATCGTTCGATTTAACGCCTTTAGACTATTTTTGTGGGGCTATGTTAAAGCTCATTTCTATACAGACAAGCCGCTTCAATTGACGCATTGGAAGACAACATTGAAGCATTTATTCGTGAGATACCGGCCGAAATGTTGGAAAGTGTATGCCAAAATCGGACTAAGCGGAAGGACCATTTGAGGCGCAATCAAGGTCAACATTTGCATGAAATAATCTTCAAACATTAAATTATATGGACCGTACTATCGATTCAAATAAATTTTCTGATTTTTATGTGTTTTTTTTTTTTTTTAAAACTTTTAAAAAATCATCCTTTACAAACCCTGGTTCTGATAATCGAAATTTGTTCAGAAAAATGAAAAGAATGTCGATTGCGGGTGTGCTTACATATTTCCTCTATTTCCTGTGGATTGGAAACATCTCTTAACTGCCTTGTTCTTCTTAGAGTTTCCAAAAAAACTGAAGACTATTCACCTGCAAACCACAAATAAGCTCAACTCATTTTTATTTAATTATATTAATTAAATATTGAAAAAGACCAACAAGATAAGCGAAATTTCTCATTTACAGGACAATTTATTCACAATTGCCACAAATTTCATCAAATGAGTTACACAAACCGAAACTTTTTTTGATTGACAAATTTATCAATCATCAATTAATTGATAATTAGCACACCTCTCGCGGATAATTTTGGTAATAAGCGTGTCCAATAAAATTCTACCAGCTCGATTTGGGATAGGAATTTACATAAAAATTGCGAGATGTAGTGGGGAATTAAAAAAAGAAAATTGTTATTTTTTATTCCAAACAATGTGTTAATGTCGAGTTAAAATGCAGAAGTTTTAATTTAAGCTGTTTTTTTTTTATTTAATTTTTATTTCCAAAAATTCATAACACGCTTAATTACTAGACAAAAATGCTTAAAACTAGTTGGACGAACATTGTTACTTTTTCTTACTTACTGGCCCTTCGCGGGCACTCTAAGCTAAACTTAGTCTTATCCTATGTCTTTCGACTTAAACTAGCATTAATTTAAGCTTTTCGTAAGTGTCTATGTGTGATCGTTTTTGTGGAATTCTGCTTTAAAAAGTGTAAACAAATGAGTAGTTTAACATGAAATTTTTGTTGTTTTAAAATTCTGCAACTCAATTTACATTGAATGGTGAAAACGATTATGTGTTATTTTGTGATAGTTTGTTAAACAAATTAATTTAACACACTCAGTGCAGTGTCCTTTAAATTGGCACATTCATACATATGTATGCAAATGAAAGAATAATACATTATGTACATTATATTACCTCAATTAATTATAAGAAATTGTTTATAACATATAATTAAGG
Source organism: Eristalis tenax (assembly GCA_905231855.2). Lineage (NCBI taxonomy): Eukaryota > Metazoa > Arthropoda > Insecta > Diptera > Syrphidae > Eristalis > Eristalis tenax. Next base: position 50,875,129 of record HG993128.1, read on the forward strand.
TACTGCTTTCAAACAAAACCAATTTCTATGTACTCTTCACTTGCAATAGGCGAAGAAGTCGCCTTGGAATTGTTAGTAGTCCTAGTAGGACATGATATGTAATAATGTGTGAATTTCAGCTGCATTGCTCTAATTCAAACATATTTAAAATAATATAATGTATATGTAGTTAAATAACACTTTATATTATTCATTATTCACATAATGATAAAATGCTCAACGAGTAGTTACTGGCGCATAAGTGGTTTGTTTACATTTTTGTTTCCAAGTAGACGATCACTTCGGAGCGCTTCACGAGCACTTATTAAAAAATTAACATATTTTCTCCCCCGATATTCCACCATTCCACTGCATTCGAAATCAATAATTTTACATTACTTTTTGGAAATATCTTTCTGCACCGAATTCCTATACAAATTGCTTCTCGCGAAAGAGCTGTCTGAATTTGAAATGACCTCATGCCACCAGGTCATGTCAATGCTGAAATCAAATGTCGATAGGTGAATAGGGGTATTATCGAATCTGTCTCTGAGTTGAGAGTTGAAATCAAGCAAACGTATCACAACCTCTCTGAGCGACTCTGAGCTCTAGAAAAGGATTTAGGAATAAAGTAGCGATTTTGTGTTTCAACTAGCAATAATCGCACCTCGGTAGGACCTCATTGGTTACGACATGGCCTCTGTGCAAAAGCTGGAATAAAGTAGTAGTATATCGCTTTTGAGCAATATAAGCAAGATTCTGGAGAACCTGGTACTCCGAAAACTGAAGCGAAGGTCTACTAACTTAAACGTCATTCCAGATATTCAGTATGGATTTCGGGAAAAACATTCAACGCTACATCCTCTAATGAAGTTCCACCCCGATATTGTAGCACCGATTTCGTCATCTGTTCCGCCAGCCAGGCAGAGATCAAACCTCTGAGCTCAGTCACCTTCAACTCTAAGACACCCCTTAATTGCCGCCTATCTCTTAACGAGATGCATAAGTATTTTAGCATCCAACTCGTGTGGGTGGACACTGTGACATTCCAGAGAATTGTGAAGCTGATAAACTCGCTAGAAATTTTACAAGCGGTGTACACTCCGGATGACTATCCCACCCTCTACACATATCCCTGCCATAAAATATCTGATAAAGCTAGAAGCACAGGATGCCTCATTACCAAACAACTCTGGTCTATAATCGATGCAAAACCGAATCTCAGATCTCTGATTGCCGTCCTAACAGGTCATTGCGCCATCGTAACTCAAGCCTCTAGAATAATAAAATTTTCTGCAGAAGCTGCGTGAACGAAAATGACGAAGAAACCAATGAAGGCGTATTGATAGCGTATACCATTTTCATTGTATTGTCTTGTATGAATAAAAATATCGTTTTCTGCTTTCCGGAATATTCTATACACGAATACCTAAAATGAACATTTTAGTTTATAAAATATATATTATTTAATGTGAGTGATTACCCTCCCTGCCTGTAGCTACCATAAAACATCTGCTAAGTTTGGAAACACTGGATGAGCAACACTTGGAATCACAGATGAGCAACTGGCAAGCACAGGATGCCTAATTACCAAACAACTCTGGCCTACTATCGACCCTAAGCGATCGCTCCATCTGATAAGTTTAAGCAGTCCGAGTCTTAGAACCCTCGTTGGAGTCATAACTGGGCATTGTGCCATTGGAATTAACGTCTCTAGACTAGGCCTTATGCTACAATGACTTCTGCAGAAGCTGTAGAGACGAGAAAGAGGAGAAAACCATTGAACACTGCTGTGTCCCTCAGATTCAGACACCTGGATACCCACTACTTCGATAACCTAGCTGAACTGGACAGCGTAAGAATCAGCCATCTCCTTCGCTTTATTAAAAGCACTAAATAGGTATTTACAGATCCGCGTGGTAACAAAATGAGCCTATGTTGGCCTAAGTGTGGCTGCTGTCTTTCCGAACAGCAGGCAGCCACTTCAAGCTAACGTAACCCAATGTGCCATGTACGAATGTGACGACCACGAAAATTATGTTAATCTTGACGCTATAAGGGATCGTATTCTAAGAAATTCATCTCCTAATCATTCAAGCTGTTTTAGCAGATTGTATTAAGGCATCAAGGGCTATATATTATTGATATAATTAATTGAGCCATTTTCGAACTGTCATTGTGAGTGGCCAACATGTCGAGATCGTTTTGAAGGAACTGTGAACAGATGGGAAAGTCTTTCGGCAACTCAAACATTTCATTTGCTTATGTCACATCCTAGGGGAAAGACATGGGATCTTCTTGGAAAGCGATATGATAGATCCCGCCACATCATCGACAACTTTATAATGTCCTTCATAGAGTTGACATCATTAAGTGCACCTAACATATCCATTTTGCGGGACATATCCGATTGAGCGGATACAGTCATGGGAGAACTGACGTGAATCGTTCGAAGGAACGTGGTTATTATATAAATACTAGGTGACTCGGTGAACGTTGTTCCGCCTTAGAGACAATAAATGAGCACATTTTGGTTTTTATTTTTATTGGGATAATAAATATAAATAACAAAAATCATGTCAGTTAGCACGACACGAGAAGCAACGATGTATTGCCCATCAAGTGACCACGCGAAGAAATATGGCAGGGGATTGCATCAGCCAGTAGAACACCTGTGTCAGCATGCGACCGGCAAACGAAGGAAGGTAATGAGGAAAGGCTAGGCAGGCAAGGCAGTCGATGGGAACAGTAGAGACAACGAAATAATTTAAATTTGTAACGATGTTTCGGACTTTGATTTTATTTTATTCGTAAGTCGAACAGTTGCGAAAGCCTGAGGGCTGGTGATCGCGATTTTTTTTAAACCCTTTCAGGGACTCCTTTAACTTGTATTTTAATGATTCCTCATTGGCCATGTATTTTGATGCATGGGTTGCAAATTCGTTTAAACTCTAACGGCATATCGGTTGGTATCGTGGATCCTCGGAATGAGAACATCCTCACCTTCGAATTTTCCGTTGGAGTATCGTATATCTTAACACCAAACGCGTTCCGTCGCACAGTTTTGGTTAGTTTATGTTTCGAAGCATGATTACTACGGAGCCAACCTTTAGTAGGAAATTGTGCAGTGGTAAGCCAGGCACATCCAAGGAGTTTGCAAATTCAATTGGATAGTTGATGGCTTCATCTTCATTTTTTACACAATCAATAGATTTGAATGAATGCAGTGTACCAATGATCTCATTATGAATTATTTAGTTCAAGTCATCTACATCTTTATTCTTAGCCGCCAAAATTGTTCTTGTGGTTGGTAATGATGTTTGGGAATATTTTGTTGATCAGTTCGTCTTTCGATGAGACAAAGTTAAAGAATTCGGAGGAAATGAAATCAATCCGCTCGATTCGTTGAAAAGTACTCGACATTTATCAGACAAATTTTCAGCAATGCAATTCTCATATTGTTGGTGAATATTCTTCACATAGCGCCATAGATTCGATGATTTGACCCAACTTGTTCGCAGTAACTGCAAGCTGTTACTGAGAAGAATCGCATTTATTGGTGAACCGGTGCAGTTGTTTCTATTCACATCAACTTGGACCATCCATCGCAGTTCGGAATTGTCATTTCGGTACAAGTCATTGTCATTCTACGACTTCTGCACACACGGCGAAAATGGTTTCGTTTGTTACATTGATTACATCTTTTGCCTTAAGCTCGGCATTTGTCTTCCTCGTGTGTGTTGTCCCCCGCACCGCGAAGAGTGTGTTTATGAAGATGTTGCTGCTTTAAATGTATTGCGTGTAGTTGTGTAACTCCTCATAGTACAGAGGGATGATGTAGTACTCGAACTATTTCACAAAACTTATTTCTATTATCACTAACCTGAAGAAATAATACCGATGCATAATCTCGTGTACCAAATCATGATTGATGAGGATATGACTCTCAAACATAAACGGGTATTGCAAAGTATAATATGAACAATGTGTTTCAAATATTTGTTGCAGTTGCTCAGTATCGCGACGTGTAAGCACCATATCGCGTGTTTCCAAGTGTTCACCAACAATCAGGATGGCAACTTCATCTATTGTTGTAGCGTCAAATGTTATAACATTACGTTTAGTTGTCAGTTGAATTTTGTTATACCATGTCTTGGTTCCAAGCTACCTCCCAACCAATTTTCAGCCAAATCGGTTCAGCCGTTCTTGAGTTATAAATATACTTTCTTTTATATATAGATATTATATAATTTGCACACTGTTAAGGGGCTACTAATATCCTTGAGTGTCCGGATTCACCGAAGGTATGGAGGGAGAAAAGGAGAGGAAGTACCTGTGAACATTGTCTACCCTACAGATATTTATACTACCCAGACTACGATTTCCATATTTTGGGTCGTGCTGAAAAACGAGTCTCAAAATTTGACTCTGTTTCCGAAAGTAGGCTTAAGGGTAAACTGATGAGCACCTGGAGAGACGGTTACTGCGGGTGAATTCATGGAATGCAGTTGGCTAGCTCACTTGAGCATCGTTTGTTAAAGTAGCGATGAAATGCGGACAAAGAAGAGACTCGGCGATGTTATTGTCTCCAATAAGTTTTATGGCTCGTTTTTGGATTCTTTCTAGTGGGTGCAGAGTGGTCTTGGGGGCACCAGACCATATATGACCGTTGTACTCAAGTTTGGGGCGGATATACGCCTTATAAATTAGAGCCATATCAGAGGGAAATGTAAGGAAACCTAAACATTTCACAGCAGTTTTGGCGACCTCAAATATGTGATCGTTCCAACTAAGTGTTTCCGGTCTCATCGACACAAGCGACGTTCATGGATAAAGCCTGATTAACAAGGGTTCGCTTGAGTGACAGTAGACAGCATTGAGTTTTTCAAGCATTGAGTTCCACTCGGTTGTTCTTTCCCCAGTTAATTTGCTTTTAATGTCGGAATTCAATGTGTTTAACATATACTACCGTTCCAATTCTATGGCCGAAGAGCGGAGTCGTGAGTCTTGGAACGAATATAAAAAGTTGAGGGTGCTGTCATCAGCGAACGAGTGGATTGGATTGGAAGTAGCAGATAAGATATCATTTATAAAAGTGTCGTAGGCAGAACAGACTCTTGGGGAACGCCAGTATTTATTTGGTGGGCATTATACTTGTACCACGTATTTTCGACAATAGAGCTTGAAGCAAAACTCTGTCAAATACCTTAAAATATAAAGCGCAATGGTCTTGCCTAAGCATTGTGCGAAGATTTTGTGTGATAACTAAATCATTGCAAAATGCTATACGAAAGAAATAAATATGATTGTATTTATGACAAAAAAAAAGCATAACTCCCCAAACTGATCCGTTTGCCACTTCGGGGTTAACTTTACTTTCTGAGACTACCTGAATAGTAAGATTCAAACCATCTGAATTAAGTAATACTGGAAATATGGCTTATTTACAGTCTAGGGGCGTTTCTGATTTCAAGCCACTAAAATCATTTTTTTCTAACTTGCCTTACAGTTTCCTTTTAAATGAATAAATATTTAATATTCTATTTTCCGAAGCATTCCATTTGAAAGGAACATTTTGTCGAAGAAACAACATATACGTTGTCGCATGAGTGCGGAAAATGTACCATCTATTGAGTAAGCTTTTGTTATTTTTCTGCGTGCATTAAAGATCGTGTCAGAATTAGAGAAAGCTTCCGCACTTTTAATTTTTGTATTCATGCATATTATGAATAATTTCCCTCGGGACTTTTTCTCTTATTGGGAATTTAGCTATTGTGATCAATGTTCGGAAAGGAATTGAAGAAGTCCTCCTTACTGTGAAGGACATTCCAATGGTAAATTTCACTAACTTTCCCTCAAATTTGTCACCTATCATTTATTAGGAACCGTGTGAACGTATGATGCGATCACAAGAGGGACAGCAGAACACTATCTTCGGCGAACGATTACATTGAGATATACGGTATGGTGGCACGAAGCTCAAGGGTCTTGGTTACTTAAAAATGAAGTCTTGATCATAAAGCTTGATCTGTCGATGGCTCATCCTGCGATGGATGGTAGTGACTCGAAAGAAACCAAAGGATCGTTCGGCCACAAGAACTTACACGGAACCACAAACCAACAAATGTCTGACTTTATGAAATTACCACATATTAGACGTCAAGTTTTATACATGCGTTGTCTACAGTGACGACTGGGTGGCAAAGATGTTTTAGTGCCTACCCTTGGTTACTTCTGTCCTCGGTTCAAATCGCAGTTAAAGAAAAGTTCAAACGCTTTTATTTGATTTTCAAATCTGGTCCAGTAATAATTTGTGGTTGATATTAAATTAAATGCATTACTTACTGGAGTAGTCGATCTTTAAGTAAGTTTATGGGTATGTCACATCATACCAAATGTGAACAAAAAAACTTCAAAACGTTTTGTTTTGTATGAATAAATATTTGATATTCTATTCCCAATGAATAATGAAATTTGTCGTAGAAACGAAGTATAACATTCTGCCTGTAGTACAGCAGGCTTTTCTACGAGCTTGTTTATAAGACAGTCAAAACTAAATTTAGAAGCAAAAGGTGTTACGCTAATACCTAACGACTAAGTTCATATAGACAACTCAAAAATCAAACAAGCCACAGAACAACTCAAAAACCAAACAAGCCACTTGTGTTTAAAATATCATACATAGAATAGGTCTCCCAGATGCCGTCAGAAGGAGGATTTTATTGAGAATAGTAGGCCACACGGAATATATCTGATTCCTTTCTAAACAGGGACAACAATAAACTAAACAATTAATCTGCTCTTTTTATTATTCATTAGTTGATGATGTTGATACATTTCGATAAGATTATACATGGTTAATTAAAAGTATGCATACCATTAGCGGTTCATTAATGCCATACAAGGGTTTCAGGTCATTACACAACCAATGTCGTAAATTTTTTTTAGTAATTTTCGGATTAAATTCAGCTGCAGATTAGGTCCCATGGCAGAGGAGAACATATACTTATTTTCCTCGATTTTTGTAATTATCCTAGAGCTGAATTGAAATTGTGGGACTTTGAAATAATGCCCCAGTTAATCCTCAGCCATGGCTTTTTTTTTGTTATGGTTGTCCCACAGTCACCATTCCCTTCAATGAACAGAATTACAATGGAAAATCCCTTGCTATCTAATCAAATTAATTACGATCCGCCATAAGGAGGTTAATTAACTTAGCACAACGACAATATGAGTTTCTCTTAAAATAATTGCGGGCTATACGGATTTTTAATTGCTTCAAAAGGATATAACCGCCACTAGAAGGGCGGTCTGACTTAATTTAAAAACACAACCCGAACGCTATAAATTAATTAAATTGAAAATAATCTAATAGCTAGGTGCGCACACCGCGCATTGAGAAGTACTTCAGCTTTAAGCCTGTTTAATCTATTTCCTTTCCTTTGGGATGCCGGTCTGAATTCAGAGTGATTAATAAAACTCCTTTCACTGTGCGTACGTAGATTTGTATGTATCTAGGCAGACTGCGTAGGAGCATGTTCATCACGGACCTTTTTTAAATTAAGTTTATCGATTCGCCCCCGGGGATAAAATAATTGCTGACCGTAAATTGATTTTCTCTCCATCAAGTCCGAACCTGTTGTGTTATTAAACCCTGAACACAAATCTGATTCATGACAGTAGGCTATGGTTGACTTCTTGTGCTGGGATGTTTGTCAACATAGTCGCCAAGAACGGAGTTGGGTTAGGAATTATTATTAATTTTGTCTTCTAGTTTACTTCCTCACCGGGTCACGTGGACAGGCGCAGTATGATATTTGGTGGTGGCGATGGCGGTTGGGCAAACGAAAATACGAGAAAATCATAACTCATTTCGAAGGAGGACCACGACAAGGCATTTGCATTATTTTATTGGTTTTGTCCGCACACAGCAGGATACTTACAGGATTAGGTTTTATGAGGTTATTATGTGGCGGGAACTGTTCCATTTTCCTTTGGTTTTCGTTTACTGTTTTTTTATGTCTTGAGAATTTTATGAATAGGGCTTTTTGCAAAGGATTGCGTGTCGCGGAAAAGAAAGGACGCTTTGGCGCGGCACTTGATCGGTGTATTTCTTGTGAGAAAGTTGAAAGAATAGGTTGAAGCGTGTGTAATAGGTATAACTTGGTTATAATTTCTGAAGGTTCTGTAGAGGACTTATTAAAGAGATGTCGATGAAAACTGAGTATGCGACTGGAACGTCTACTCATTATCGTCAGGAACATCATCTTGTGACGGAACATCATCTTGTGAACGAACATCATTTACACATATACATTGTCGCGTTCACATTATGTACGTATCACTGCAAAATATATGTAATACATTTTCATCCCAACTTCAAAACAATCAATTTTTGGCCGTGGGTCCAGAATCAAAAGTACTCTTCCAACGATCTACGGTTTGGTTTCTGGTTTTTGGGCGTAGAGATATACAAGGAATATGAATTTAGCCTTATTGACTATATTCGACTAAGTGTTTACGTCATAAGCAACATGAGAACTTTTGGTTTTACATACGACGAGTTAGACGGAAACACTTTCGGGAATACAGAGGTGACAATTACAAATGTAGGTTTTTTTTTTTAAATGCATTTTCTTTATTGAACCTATTGTTTATGAAGTTTGAGATTATGAAAATACTTAACAAATCTTAAATTATAGAGTTATATCCAACATGTGTTGCTTTTCATTCATCAAGTTTTAGTTATAAATTTTTGGATAAGTAAGAAATTGCAGGAAACGGTTCACAAAAACCTGCTTGTTGTTTTTATTGTATACCTAACTTAGCTTAAAAATAACTTATACTAACTTAAAAAATAACTTAGCCTATTTATACAAAATTAAAAAGAATCCGGATTTTAGAGACTTAGCTCTCTCTCCTGGTATTGAGTGTTGTCGAACTTTAATGTGTTGCTGCCCGTTCTTAAATTGTGGTAGATAATGTTGTTGCGGTTGTCTACAATTCTGCCCATCTCGAACAGGTTTCTAATGTGGCTTGTTGTGCGGAAGATGTCGCTTGGGTCAGGTCGTGTTGTAGCCAGTTCAGTTATTAGGCTATTCGGGATGTTCTCGAGGTTCTTGCAGAAGTTGCTGGTGAGTTGGAATATGCGTCTGTCGATTCGGTCTATCTCGGTCATCCATACGTATTTATAGGAATTTTGTTGGCTATGGAGGTTGGTGATGGTCCTGAAGCATTTACGCTCAAAGAGTCGGAGTTTCTCCATTTGGGAGGTGTTAGGTGGAACCATACTGTATGTCAGTGATGCTCTAATGATCTGCTTGTACAGGATCTTCTTTATCTTGGAGGAAAGAGTGTTGGGTTTCCACATGACTTTCCTGCAGTAGCTGTGTGGAAACTTGGCCTTCTGGGTGCGGGTGGTGATGTTCTTTCCGAAGGAGAAATTTCTGGTGAAAGAAACTCCTAGGTACTTCATCTCCTTGCATGGTTGTACCGATTCGTTGTTGTTCATTATGCGAACTCTTGTGTGGTGCTTCAGGGTGTTCCTTGTGCAGTGGTTGTTGGGGCCTTTGATTACCAGCACTTGGATTTTCCTTTCGTTGGGTCTTATTTTCCGCTTGTCAAGATAGGTGGTGAGTGCCGACAGGTATCTGTTAATTAGTCTCTCGCTGTGTAGAATAAATGGGGTGTGGGAGTAGATTAGGGTGTCGTCAGCATACGTGATGATCTTCACTCCTGGGTTGGTGGGTTGGGGAATATCCGCTGTTATTGGGAACGTTGAGGATTTGGAGCTGTTGACGTTTACCATGCATTTTCTGTTGGTAAGGTAAGACTGTATTAGCAGACAGGTGTTCAAGTCCACGTTGTGGAAGTGGTTTAGCTTATAGATTAATAAACTAATATAATTATATTAGCCCAGGTATCCAGACACAGTCAAATGCTTTGGCGATATCGAGAGATACGCATAAAGTGGGGTGTTTCCGATTCAGGTGCAAATGTCGGTTATCAGTTTGCTGTTTTTGTACCCGGGTGAACTCATGCGATGTTACGCGTTGGCCGAGTTCATATGGATCACAATGCTGCACCCCTGTACGATTCGCGTTCTTCTTCTTTCTTCTTCTTCGTGCTTTACAGTCCGCGGTGAACCTGGGTCTCACTCACAAGCAATCTCCAGTTACACACACCAAGCTGGCTGTTGCGTTGTCCCACAGGCTCGGAGTGGACTAGAGCTGAGTTTTTCATATTCTCTACATGGCCTAACCATTTTAGACGTTGGATGCATAGACGCCGGGCTAGGCTAATGTCGCTGTACGCAAATGCCATCAGCGCAAACAGGACCAAAGATCGCGTGTAGAACTTTTCTCTCGAAAAAGCCAAGAGTCTCTTCATTCTCTTTGGATATAGTCCATGCCTAGGCATAGAGCAGGGGATGTTCAAGGTAAGATTTGCGTTTATAAATGTAAATTAACTGCAGTGACTATGTATTCAAACAGTCAGCAACTGCGTTCATAAAAACAGTGTGGCAGTCAAACAGGTATAAAATTGGCAATGATTTATGTTTTATTGCAAGCTTGAAGGGTAACCGAAAAGTGTCCTTTTCATGCAAAATTTTTTCCTTAGAACATCATACGGAAAATCTCGTATTATTTTAAAGAATTTTCTGTTATTTGGAACATCTTTTGACTTCCAATTCTTTTCATTTAAAAACATGGCCCGTATTTTGTTACTGTTTCTTTCTTTAAATTCTATTAATGCTGACATACTGCAAACTTGCAGTGTGCCTGTTCATAAATATATTGAGATAAAATGTTGTGTAGTGTAGAGGCAAACATTTTGCAATTATGAACTCTGCTTACTACTTTCCGAAAACAGATATTTAGTCTACATCAATTCAAACGTTGCAGATGTTCTCTAATACAACTCCTTGGTTTTCATTCGGCATTTATTACAGATTTAGGGAAGTTAGCGTTTGAGTTGGATTGAATTATTTCCTCCCGCGATTACTCTTATATTACATAAATCATTTAAGTTGTCTATCTTAAGCAAACAAAGCAACGTTACTGAATCGCATTCTTTCAAATGGTTAAAATACTGCATAAATTGACTTATCGTAGGATGTTTGTATAGGCCTCTTAATTCTGGCAAAATTAACTTTTCTTAAGCAGACTAATTCCCACGAATCTGTTTCCGCATTGCAAACGTTCTGGATGACTGAGACACGAACATCAATCAGAAAGGCTGTTTTATCCATTCATCTCCTCAGAAAGATCAAGTTTGTATTGAGGCTGTTGGTGTATCGTAATTTACTGCAGGGACGGACACTGGGAAGAATACGTTGCCGAAAGCAATGGTCCACTTACTCCTGCTGCTATAAAGATTGGTTAAAACAGACACAGAAAAACCACCCGTTTCTTCTTCTAATTGCTCAGTTTATCTTGGCCAACCGCATCAATCAAATTCACTTCAATAAAACATCTCCACCAAACCGAGTTCTACAAGATTCCTTTTATTCAGAAAAGAACAGTAGCACTCGAAGCGTGACTCGATGCAAGATAACATACTCTCTCCCATCAGTCTGTCCTCCTGCAGGCATTACATTTTCTTCTCCATTAATGTGTTTGGGATTACCCCCGAAAATATTGCCAACTCATTTAATTTAGTCGTCTTCCACACACAAAACTCCTTCGACCATGACGAACAAGTCCATGACCACGCAAAGCCTTGGCTCTGAAACAGAACATTGTGTCAGCGGTGACTGGCAAATCTCTAATCAAAAAAGGAATACATGTCAGCACCGTAAGCGTATATGTATCCTGCATTCCAAAAAAAAAAAAACCCTCATCGATTTGGAATTGAAGGATACGCCAAAGAACGAAGCATAAAGGAATTTTACTTTAGATCCATGACGTGTCGTTATCATCGAGCTTCTCCTCCTGACATTTGTGGACTTTTGCTGTTATTCTGATTTGATCCGAGGAAGACTAATTTATGCTTTATCAGTGTGGTTGTGGTGATTCGGTACATCCTTAGGCTGCCCCTACACACACACTTATACGCAGCTAGGAAGTGAGAAATAAAGCGGGTTTGCGCTCCATTAGCAGGGATTCTTCGTAGCGGAAATTAACCTCTTGCATGTTCCCTGTAAGTGCTTATAAATTGAAGCTAAGCACAGGAAAATGTGGCAGTAAATTTTTAATGCGTAGCCTATAAAATCCAAAGTATCGGCTACAGCGACGCGTACAATCCGGTTTAGGACTGCGACAAATGGTTTTGTTTAGGCACCACCTTCGAAATTAATATTTATAAGGCTATTTATGAAAAGGAAGAAGAGTGTGGAAGTCAAAATGTCCAGTGGTAGAGTTTTGTCCTCTGGGTTGAGTGAACTTAAGATCGAAGTGGATTTAAACGGTTGTATCATAACATTCAATGACTTGCTCAAGGACATGTGGGAACATGTGCTCGCGAGGGTCTTATGGAAGTTAAACTTTTTCGCTCGGTCATTCCAGTACATTCTAGAATATTTCATCTATCATCACCACTGCAAGAAGAGAGCGATTTAAAGAAAAATTATCACAGCAGCCAAAAACAACAACAGCAGCAAGGTGCGTCGTCAGCAATTGACCACCACGAAGGCTGACTCCAAACAGCAGTAGCAAAGTAAATCGGCAACAGTATGGTTATTTTCACCCCGAAACTATAACTAACACAATAAATTTTTTTACTGAGTTGCGTTTTCATCTTCGTTTTCACACTTCGATGTTGACACGAAGAAGCTACTCACACAAATGAAGTCTGTCAACCGCGCAGTATAATGTGAACGCAAATTTTTTGGCTGTTCGGCCGATGACATGAGTCAATGTGACTCTGCAATTAGTGTTATAGGGTCTGTTAATCTCTTTATGCAAACAAGATGAACATCCAGAAAGAGATATTTCAAAAATTCAAACTCCAGAATAGAACGTAACAGATCGATGTACAACGCATAAACCTACGAACTAAGAGGTCGTAAGCCCTACAAAAAGGAAACAAGACAACAACTCGACGTTTTAAGTAAAAACAGAAATATACGTAGGTAAAGTACGAGAAGTGCCGTGACGAAAATATTCAACTATTAATCTTAGTAAAGGTCCAGTTGATACTAAGAACTTGGAAAGAGTCATTCTTGCAGACTGTTAAACGACGCTAAGGACCAAACATGTTAACACAGAATGTTCCACTCAAATTTAATGCTTCCTCTAGACCTTGACTCAAGATATGTTAACTTTCAAATCTTTCCGTCGTCAGCGTTACATTTTCAAGTCGAATACCCGAATCGACAACTGTATGGATAGACTATGTTTTATTTTCGAATAATTTTATGCGACAGTCGTTTGAGGCACTCTTCTTTGTCTGTTCTTATTTTCGGCATGAAAGGAAGGGAATGCGTTATTCCTCAGTAACCCTGTGCCACGGGGTATGGTCTGTTTCTTTTTCTAGGGGCAAATCTTTATGATGAACGTATGATGAACGTTCACCTTTGTAGGGACTTGCCTAGTAACTTTTATATTTTACAGAGTAGTTCAACTATACATCTATATTTATGTATCTAATCCGAAACCATTTACATCTTATTAAACATTACATTTCAATGTTCAGCGCAAAAGATATACATATACATACATAGTAGCTGTCATCTGGTCAAAGCTTTTACGGTGTAAGTTAAAAACAGATCCATTAGTGAAGGCATTGCGGAGTACTGATACCACATAAAATAGCGAATGAGTGGGTATTTCGCTATAATAATATAATTCTATAACTAAGTCAAAGTCAAAACACTCACCCACTCTGGGGAACCACAGAAATGGGCATCAAAATACAAAAGCAATGACTACTCGCATCACGGATATTACTTCTACCGGAACCAGCAGGTATGCATGTATCACATATCTATTAAGGCTCCCTTCTAATAGATGTTGATACAAGTCTGGTTGTAAATGATAAAAGCAATCAAACACACTCTGTATGTTGACATCCAATCTGATTTATCACCGCCCACCAGCCGTACTTAAAATTCGGCATTTCGGAACCAATAAACTTTTACTACCCATTAGTATCTCTTCGCAAAAATATCGAAATAAATTTGTATTAAGACGCTGGCTAGATGACAGAAGACATGCGAACACCCGTAGGCATAGTAATTAGCTAATGTGCTCCCAATAAAAGTATCGTTCTTCGCAAAACATTTTGGTTATAAATTCGAAAATTAACACATAACCATAAACCATGTGATATAAAAACAGGTTTGGATGGTATCCTTCACAGCTGCAAAGTAGGCTTTTAGTCCAGTCTCGCAAGGAGACATTATCCAACAGCCTCACTTCAGTTAATTTCCTTATTTAATGCGTCACTTGACAGAGTTTAATCACGATTTTCTTGTGAAGTGTGCTTATTAATTTATATTATCGAATTAAATAAAAGCACGCCTGTCTAGTGATAACTTCCTGCAACCTTAACTTTATTTAATTGAGTTAAAGTGCTGCACACCCCTGTCTATTGGCAGTGTGAGTCTGGTTATGATTTCAGTTTTTTATGCAAAATGTAGTGGACTGTAAAGAAAACAATTTGTCGATATCGCTTCGATGCGTGTTTGAAATCCATATGTCTATAAGAGTTTCAATAGTATTTTGCACATTTGAGTAAGAGATTGACACCAGGTCAATGGCCAAACCTTTGGGCGTTGAAATCAAATGATCTTAGTCAAACTTCTTACTTTTTTTTTGTACTACTCGCATTTTTAGAAGATAGGAGAAATCCAATTGGTCAAAGCTTCCAGGATTGACGTAGGAGTCTAAAAATATTGATGAGATATAATCAGAAACTACTATTTTCTAATTCAGGGAGGCAGTAAGGAAGTGCTTAAAATGTAATTTCTGTGGGTTTAAACATATTGCTCATCGTGATATAGTTAAGAGCAGGTAAGGGTTCGATCCCCCTTACGGCAAGCAATTTTCACGGCTTTTCCACCTTTTCTGTATAGCTGACAATGTTCTAAAAGTATAAATGTGTAGCAGAAACTTCTCAAACTTCGCCCTTTGTATTCGTCGGTATAAAACAGTCCAATCCATTCGGATGACCGTTACACGCAGAAGTAATTGTTAAAAAACTAGGCCCTGGAAATCTGCGGATGCATATTATTATTTTAAAACTACAAATATTGGGTAAATATTTTAATTCGTGCGGTTTTCTTTCAAAATTTGAACGTTTATTTAAGAAAAACATGTACAATAGCATTATTCAAAGTATTGCCCATCTGAAGCCATGACTTTTTCCCATCTTTCTGGCAATTTGTGGATCCCATCCCAAAAGAACTGCGCCGGCTTGGCAGCCAAGAATGAATCAAGCCAATTTTTGATATTTTCTTCTGATTGAACCTTATTTCAGAGCGGGCGTTCTTCATCGACCGGAACATTTGGTAGTCAGAAGGGGCAAGGTCTGGACTATAAGGTGGGTGGGGTAAAACTTCCCATCTACTGTTTTCCAAATAGTTCTTAACTGGAATAGCAACATGGGGAAAATTATTGCCTCGTGTCTGGTCGCATATTCTCGACGTTTTTCGGCTACTGCTCTCTACAAACGGATTAATTGTGTTCGGTAGCGTTGGCCATTGATGGTTTCACCCGGTTTTGGCAGCTCATAATACAGCACACCCTTCTGATCCCACCAAATACAGAGCATTACCTTTGCGCCATGGACATATGATTTTTTGAGCTTGGGGTTGTCGGAATTGATCTAATTTTCATAGCCAGTAACAATCCTATGCAAAAGTGACTTCCTTTTGTGGCGATCCAGCAGCATTTCTGACATCTAAAACCCTCTTCGACGTCCTTCGGCTTAGGTTCATGTGGAACCCAATTTCCTTGGTTTTGAATATATCCAGCTGCCTTTAAACGAAATGACTGCTTAAATGACACCCAAAGATTCTGCGAGCTCTTCTTGTATTTGGCATCAATCTTCATAGAGTAATGCTCCCAGTTCTTCATCTTCAAACTTTTTTGGCTGCCCAGGACGTTCATCGTCTTCCAAGCCAAAATCATCATCACTTTTAAACTTCTAAATCGTGCAAACCACTTTGGGCTCGTGCGGTCAGCTAGCACATGTTCACCATAAACTTCCACCAAGATACGATGACTTTCGGCAGCAGTTTTCTTCATATTAAAGTAATGAAGAAAAACTTCCCGCATCCCATGGTGATGATTGATATGGTACGTTGTCTACGGCTT
Organism: Eristalis tenax; assembly: GCA_905231855.2. Classification (NCBI taxonomy): domain Eukaryota; kingdom Metazoa; phylum Arthropoda; class Insecta; order Diptera; family Syrphidae; genus Eristalis; species Eristalis tenax. The sequence continues at coordinate 50,891,367 of HG993128.1, forward strand.
GTAAAAAATATATTTCGTCTTGATCGGTAAGGTACATCAATGACAGACTTAAAAGTTGAGCAAGGAAAAATATATGAGACAGTAATAATCCTGGTTATTGACAGGCTTAAGATTGCCTCGGGGCTATGAACCTGTCCTTTATCAGTAAAATTGATTTCGGTTATAGACAAGCTTAAATTTGCACACGACCAAAGTACCTGTTAGATATAGTACTAGCTAAGACAAGTAAGTTAAATTAAATTAAGCTATATTCAAGCTAAACCTTGTTGTGCTATGTCACTGGCACAATGATACGATCTTAGATTTTGGTTAGTTTTGGTTTTATTTTTCAAAGCATATATCTATATTTTTTAAATATTTGTGTTGTTCTGTTTTAGTTTTTCAATATGAATCAAGAGCTTTGCATCGAAAATAAATTGTTTTATGTCAAGATACTCGTAGTAACGGCTTGTGGCGGCCGTGGCATTATGTGTCTACGCACACCAGGTTCGATTCAGTGGCGATTCTTGGTCTTAAGCATTGGGTTAGCTACAATTCCAGCAAACAATATAACCATTATAAAGGGTGATTTTTTGCAACACTGGTTTGAACAGCTGACGCACGTTTCGTGTTTTGTTTCACTGTCAAACATCTTCAGTTTGGTCTATAATTTAACCATGAATCGTCTTACAAACGAACAACGCTTGCAAATTATTGAATTTTATTATCATTTATAGCTCTGTTAATAAAGTTCATTGCGCGCTTCTTCCATTTTATGGTCAGTTTAATCGCTGCTCATTTTTGGCTCAATGCGTACGTAAATAAGCAGAATTGTCGATTTTGGAGTGAATATCAGCCAGAAGCATTGCAAGAGCTACTAATGCATCCAGAAAAAGTCACAGTTTGGTGCGGTTTATGGCCTGGTGGCATCATTGGACCGTACTTCTTCAAATATGATGCGAATCGTAACGTAACTGTGAATGGTGAGCCGAACCGTGAGATGATATCCAACTTGTTTTTGCCCAAAATGCAAGAGCTTGACTTGCATGACATGTGGTTTCAACAAGACGGTGCCACATGCCACACAACACGCACAACTATGGACTTATTGAGAGGCGAGTTCGGTGAACATTTTATTTCACGTTCGGGACCGGTCAATTGGCCGCCTAGATCGTGCGATTTAACGCCTTTAGACTATTTTTTGTGAAGCTATGTAAAAGCTCATGCCTATACAGACAAGCCCGCTTCAATTGACGCATTGGAAGACAACATTGAAGCATTTATTCGTGAGATACCGGCCGAAATGTTGGAAAGAGTATGCCAAAATTGGACTAAGCGGATGGACCATTTGAGGCGCAGTCAAGGTCAACATTTGCATGAAATAATCTTCAAACATTAAAAACAAAAAAACTTTCCTATAGCTTTTAAAAAATCTCCCTTTATTAGACTTATTACAATATATTCTAAGCCTTAGCGAGTAAGTCTTTTTAGTCATAAGGAATCCAGATCACATGCTGTATTCTTTATGTTATTCCTTAACATTGCGATGGACATAAGGCACCGCACATCATTTGCTAGCGGATTTGGTAGTGCAAATTCTTGCAGTAAAGATTGTTTCAAGGGATACATTTGGTATGGAAGTTTTGTGTTGTGAATAAAAATATGGCGAAAGACACATGTAAGGGAACATGTTCTCTTAAACTTATTTTTTATTCCTTACTTCATGAAATACTTAAATACTGGACAAAGATGCTTAAAACTAGTTAAACGAACAATGCTAGATGTAACTTACTGGCCCCCGGCGGGCGCTCTAAGCTAAACTTAAACTTTTGCTATGTCATGTGTGTACGAAACCACATGTGTATACCAAACTTTTTTTCTTTTTTTTTTTTTTTTTTTTTTTGTTTTTTTTATGTAATTTTTACAACTACCTTAACACATAAACTACCCTCGTATGTGTAAGTCGGCCATAAGGATACTGCGGATAGACATACATATAGACAAAATACATCTAATCCACTGCAAGTCAGAGACCGACTACTCCCCCATTCGGGGATATGCACTACCCTTTCTAGCCCGGGTCTAAAGGGTTCGACGAGGGAGTTCCCTCTCTCCCCAGCCACCAGAACTTTCGATGTCGCAAAGCAACATCCCATCTCGAGACCGACGTGCTGAACCGGAGGACGGAACAGTCGTTGTTGAGTCGCTCAGACAAGCCCTCTCGAACAACATAATCTTTTCCATCAAGCTTGTACTCACGTTGAAGCACACGGGACCGAGATAGGTGAGCATTGGCCGGATGAGGGCCATGTAGCAGATAACCTTCACCCTCGCATCGAGTTGGCTGTTGTAAAACAGTCTCTTTGTAAGGACGAAAGCGGCTCGGGTCCTGGCCAGAGCAGCATCTGTGTGTTTGTTAAAATATAGACTGGTCTAGCCAGATCCCCAGGTTTCTGACTACAGTCCTTTGCGCCAGTGGTTGCCCATGTCGTCCTGCAATTGAGAACTTTCGCCAATTCTTTTTCGTATCCGCCGAGGCCTTATACAACGGCGCCCTGAACAGAATGGCTTCCGACTTCTGGAAGTTAATTTTCAACTTCCAGTCATCGCAATCTCTCATGAATGAATCGAAGTCACCCTGCACGAGAGTAGTGATGTCCTCGATATTTGTGCCTGATCTGTACACGATCAAGTTGTCGGCGTACGCAATTACATGAGGAAGAGAACATATCAGATAGCTCAAGGAAATGTTGAACAGGATCGGCGAATTAACGGCACCCTGTTGGAGAGTTGTATACCGTAATTGCATATATGCTTCATTACTTGCTTGTATGCAAGCAGTTTGTTATACATGTTTTACTTGGAGTGCCTTCCCAGTAACCAGTACATCTCTCTAGGCTGGTTTTCAAGTACATCATGTTTCTTTTTCACATTGGGCTTCCACTTGAGTTTCGCGTCGACATTCATACCAAGATATTTAGCTTCATTAGCGTTCGGTAATTGTACAGACTTAATTAGAAGACTGGTCGATTTTCTACATTTCTGTAAGTAAAATTGATAGAAATTTAATATATCAACAGCTATCGTACTTGCATGCATAGACTTTACGTATGAACATGTGAATCTTATGTGTAGCGACACACACAAATTTAAGTATCTTAACAATTTAATCGAGCTATTTACCCGTAACACACGCTATTATTCCCAGAATATTGGGTGTCAAGTTGAAACACCCATCCAAAGCCCATTATTTATAATTACAGGCAATTATCGCACCTTACAGCAGTGTGATGTTGTGTTGTTTAATTAAATTCTAATATTCGAAATACGTTGACCTCGATTAATATTTAATCGAAACCCCGCAAGTAAAATGCACGACGTTTGAAAGTAGAACTCGCCGGATTTGTGGTGGTGATTCTATTTAAATGGCGTTTGCCAAATTAAGTCCTATAAATCTGGTTCTGGGCTAGGTGACATTAGGTGACATAATTCGACATCATTTGAATTGGTATTTCTTGAAGAACATGGTTGTTTTCATCTGACCAATAACACAGTTACTGTTTTATATAATTTGCGCGAGCAAAAGGGTTTACTAATACCCTTGTTTTGTGTCCAGGGTTAAGACACAGCTCGGGCGAGAGGTATAGAGGGAGAATGAGGGAGGAGGTACCAGTGCACATTGGGCTTAAATGTCTGTAGTAATCTGTGGGAAATATTTGGCTGGGAAGAGCATTCCATATTCGTGTAGTGCGGCTAGTTTACCTGTGCGTTCAAAAGTAGGCTTAAGGGTAAACTGATGAGCACCTGGAGAGACGTGTATTGCGGGTGAATTCATGGGAAGAAGGAATGCAGTTCGCTAGCTCACTTGAGCATCGTTTGTAGCGATTAAATACGGACAAAGAAGAGACGGTACTTTAATGTTCGAGCGAGTCTAATGATTTTGCAATATTGCTGTCTAATATAAGTTGTATCGATCGGTCCAGTAGGTGCCGAAGGTGGTCTTCGAGGCACGAGACCGGATATGAGCGTTGTACTCAATTTTCGGACAGGTATACGGCTTAAATTAAATGCAAATCAGAGGGCGCGAGGAAACCTAGGCATTTCGCAGCATATTTGGCGACCTCAAATATATGATCGTTGCAACTAAGTGTTGTGTTGATACACATACCAAGGTTGGAAAGTTTTCGTTCATGGATAATGGCTGATATAGAAGGGTTCTCTTGAATTACAGCAGTTGGCATTGAGTATTTGAACCATTGAATTCCACTCGGTTGTTCTTTCCCCCATTAATTATGCTTCCTACATCGGAATTCAATGTGCTTAACATACGCTGCAGTTCCAATTCTACGACCGAAGAGCGGGGTCATGAGTCTTGGAACGAATATGAAAAGCTGAGGGTGCTATCATCAGCGAAGGAATGGATATAATTTAACCATGAATCGTCTTACAAACAACGCTTGCTACTTATTGAATTTTATTATCAAAATGCGTGCTCTGTTAAGAAATTTCATCGCGCGCTTCTTCCATTTTATGGTCAGTTAAATCGCAACTCATTCTTGGCTCAATTGACGCATTGGAAGACAACATTGAAGCATAACATTTAACATTTAACATTTAACATTTCTTTTATTGTGGCACAAAATCTACAATACATACAATTTTAAAATTTTGAATTACAGAGATATGGTAAAAGTACCTTACTTATCACATAGTTTTTCAAATTAAGAAGGAAAATCCACTAAAAACCTTCGTTAAAACGAGAGTAAAAAAAAAGACAAAGAAAAGAGAAAGTAATACATATAAGGTTGGAGGCAAGAGAGAAGTAGTTACGAAACTCAGTCATGAAACAATGGTTATATTATTAAATGGTATTGAAGCGATTTGTGTAGCTATTGCAATAAATAATAAATAAATAAATAAATAAATAAATAAATAAATAAATAAATAAATCAATAAGTAAACAAATAAATAAATAAATTAAAAAAAAAATAAATAAATGCAATATATATACACAAATTATAAAGCCAAATTTGAGATGTAGAGATTGTCAGAAGATAAACACGAAATATTGTATTTTAACATAACTTTTCAATCCTTTGTGCTACCATTTCAATGTCGGCCATTTCATGTAATTCTTTTGTTGGGAAAAACCATGGAAAATCCAGAATCATTTTAAGCAGTTTATTTTGAGCTATCTGCAGCTTGCGTAAGTGACTCTTTGCACATTTACCCCAGACAGGAGACCCATAAAATATAATAGCTTGAAAAATAGCTTTGAAAATGAGTAGTTTGTTCGCAACATTGAGTTTAGAACGTCTACATATAAATGGATACAGTATTCGTGTAGTTGTGTTAACCTTCTTAATTGTTTCTTGTATATGAAGATTGAATGTTAAGCGCTTGTCTAAATAAATCCCAAGATATTTTACATTCGGTTTCCATTCAACCGCAATTCCATTGACAATAAGTCTGTTGCTAGGAAGTAAACAAGCTTTTCTTTTACGAGTAAAAAAGATAGCTTGTGTCTTAGAAGCATTAAGTTTAATTTTCCACTTAATACAATATGTTTCGAATGCATTTAAAGCAGATTGTAGATAAGTTTCAACGTTGAAACCGAATACATCTGATGAATAAATTCAAGTATCGTCAGCGAAAAGGGCGATATTACAGTTTGTCAAGTTAGGGAAATCGGATGTATAAATGTTATATAAGACTGGACTAAGGACGGACCCTTGTGTAACTCCTGCATTAATCAGTTTATTTACAGAAGAATATCCATTTATGGAAACATTAAAACTTCGGTGAGACAAAAATGACTGGACGACTTTGACAAGATACAACGGAAGATTAACACTAACTAATTTATGAATCAATCCATCATGCCATACAGTATCGAAAGCCTTTTCAACATCTAAAATTACTATGCCAGTACTTTTTCCAATTGTGAAATTATTTTTGATATCACCTGTGATACGATGCACTTGGTGCGTAGTACTGTGTAAAGGTCTAAAACTCAGAGGGTATAATAGAGTTACTCTCAATGAAAGACACAACTCTATTTTTAATGATCTTTTCAAGGCACTTACTAAGAGAACTGAGCAGACTGATTGGTCTGTAACTTACGACTAGATTAGGGTCCTTGCCAGGCTTCAAGATTGGAATTACCTTGGCCGTTTTCCAATGGGTTGGAAAATGTCCCAAAGTAATACAACAATTAAATAGTTCAGTCAACTTAGTGAGAGCAAAATGTGGCAAATTCTTCAGACACACATTTCTAACACCATCAAAGCCAGAAGATTTCTTTACTTTTAAGCTGTCTATAACATGTTTTAGTTCAGTGACAGAAATAAGATTGAAATCGCCGATTATTGTTTGTGAATTAAGAAAATGAATAGATTGCTCGACAGAAGATTTAATGTCCATGGGTGGGATAATGTTGTTAGTTATCGAAGGACTTACAGAAAAATGGTTAGCAAGTGCATTGGTTTTTTCAGTACAAGAGAGTATCACAGAGTTATCTACCTTCAGTGGAGGAATGTAGGTATGTTTTTTCTTTATTACCTTCACCAAATTCCAAAACGGTTTGCTGCCTTTCTCTAAATTTTGGAGTCTATCGTTCCATGATTGATTTCTGAAGTTTCCAATAGCATACTTAACTAAACAGTTCATTTTTTTAAATTCGATAAGGTAAACATCATTCCTTGTTCGCCTCCATCTGGATCTGCAGATGTTTCTCAGCCTAATAAATTTAAGAATGAAGTGTGGTAGCACATTAGATGCCTGTCTTAAATTAGATCTCTTAGGCACTGACTGCTCAAAGCCTTCCAGAATAGCATTTGTAAACGTACTCACGTTTTGATCTATATGGGTTTGGCTGTTATTTTTAACTAAGCAGTTATCTAGCTTCGTACGTATTGTAGGATAGGCGAGCGAGTCAAAATGAAACAACTTGAGAGGAGATGTACTACTTACGACAGTTTATTGAGAAGGAAGAAAATTGACATGACGGGTTGTATTTATACTTTCATATGAAGCGGTACGCTTATGTAAAAGAAATGAGATAGTGTGAGCATCATACGATATGACAATAGTTTCTTACTTTCGGTTAATATTTACTTCTGACAATCTTAAGTATGTGTTATACGGGAGCACTTACAGTAGTGTACAAAAAAAAGCCTACAACCCGGCCATTCTGACCGCATAATCGACCCGATTACAATATCTTTTCTATACATAATTTTCATAAAACTTTTTTTCTTAAGATACATTACATTGTGTATAGTACATATTTTACAATAATCTTCTTTGCCTAAGAGTAATTTCTTATTGAAACTCTAAAGGTAAACATTTAGTTGATATTTTTAATATTACAAATGATTGTTGATACATATAAAAGTTATATAACTATTACATTGAAAACAATTAATCGTTCTAACTGAATTTGCCATCATTTTTAAATTTAGAAATTTTAAGTCGAATAACTTTGAAATACAAAACAAATAAAGTTAAGATACATTATTAATTATATCGTTTCAAACATTGAAAGAAATATCCATCGACATTTTGGCAGGTACAAACAAACATATATTTTTTTAAATTAAACAGCTGTTCTTTCAGGTGATCGTTATTCAAATGTGATTGTTGCCATCAGTTCTATAAGTATTATTTATTTCTTTGTCGTTTTCACCAGTCTTTAAATCAGCTTCTGGCATCGCATATAACCTCATATTGTTCGGATAACATACACCTTTGTATGGCAATCTTGTTAATTGCAATCCGTCAATATCACCTATAATATACCTGTCATTCCTCAAGACCTTCTTCACCTCGTATGGTCCACGAAACTTAGCCAAAAGTTTTTTGCCTACGCCTGGTGTCGTTTTTGATCATGACATAGTCTCCTGGTTTATAAGCTGTTGGATTTTTATGACGGCTGTCATAATATCTTTTATTCTTCAGTTGCTCTTTCTCAATTTTTCCCTGAGCTTCTTCCCTAATTTTATCCAGATTAACTTCTTCAGAATCAACGTTGTTCGCTAAAAACTCTTTAACCTTGTCGCAGAATTTTCCCTTCTGATCCCTACCAAACAGCAAACTACTGGGTGTAAAACCTGTGCTACGATTCACACTGTTGTTTATAGCAAACTCAACTTTTATTAATTTTCTGTCCCAATTACTTGTGGTAAACGACTCGCATTGTTTTGCAAGCATTGGTGTTATCACTCTATTCAGCCGCTCAACTTGACCATTAGATTGCGGTGAGTGTGTTGCTACCTTGACGTGCTGTATATTGTTTCCTTTTAAAAACTCTGCAAACTCGTTTGACGTGTAACAAGATCCACGGTCGGAAACTATTCGGTTAGGTCTAGAGTAATTTGCGAAATAGGTTTTCAAACATTCCATAGCTTCCTTACTCGAAGTGGTTTTAGTTGGATACAGCTTGGAAAATTTGGTGAAACCATCTACAACCACTAAAATGTGCTTTTTGTTGCAATGAGATGAAGGAAAAGGGCCTAGATGGTCGACATGAAGCGTATCGAATGGGATCTTTCCTTTTGGAATTGGATGTAAGATTCCTTCTGATTTACCAGAGTCTGGTGAAAAATAAATGCATTTAAGAGAGCCTTTAATAACTTTTCTAATCTTCGCCTTCATGTTTGGAAACCAGTTAGTCCCGGATAAATGTTCAAAGCATTTGTCTACACCCAGATGACAAAGTGACTCATGATGAGTTCTGACAACCTGCTCTTCCATGTTAAATGGGACATAAAAAACAATCTTGTCTTTAACTTTTCGATAAATTAGTCCATCAACCATTTCATAGTGTGGACTTTCGGAAGTACTCAACCCTTCCGCAATTGCAACTATCTTTGGATCATGTTTTTGTGCGGCGGCTAGAACAAATTCAAACGATTCGTCCTCCACATACAAAATGTTGAAAGATCGACTTAAAGAATCAACGTGTGACATCTGATCGCTTTCCCTGTGCTCAATTGAATAATCATAGGATTGTAACTCCAACGCCCATCTTGATATTCGCGGATTCAATGTTTTTTTGTTAAGCGTCAAGACGGATTGCCAACCGTGACGATCTTAAATGGAATACCTAGCAAATATATACGAAACCGCCTCAAAGCATAGACTATGGATAAGGTCTCAAGTTCATAGCTATGGAATTTATTTTCAGCTTCACTAGCTCGCTTCGAGAAATAAAACACCGGATGAAATTTGGCATTGCTCTGTTTCTGCAGTAGGACTGCACCAAATCCATGCGAGCTGGCATCGCAGTGGAGTTCTGTTGGATTATTAGGGCTATAAATTGATAGAACAGGCGCTGAAATCAATTTGGTTTTCAACAAATTAAAGACTTCTATTTCCTTAAGACCAAATGTGAACGGAGTGTCTTTCCTCAATAAATCATACAGAGGCTTTGCGATGTTAGCAAATTGGTGTATAAATTTCCTAAAGTAGGAGCAAAGTCCAAGGAAGCTATGGATGTCCTTAGTTGAAGTAGGTAGCGGAAAGTTCTTAATAGCCGAAAGATTAACCTCATTCGGACTAATACCGGCTTCGTTTATTTTATAGCCCAAGTACGTGATCTCACTTTGTACAAAAACACACTTGTCTAATCGAAGCTTTAAGCCTTTGCTAATGACGATGCTAATTACTTCCTTAAGAATATCTAGGTGTTCTTCTAAAGTTTCCGTCGCTATAAGAAGGTCATCTAAATAAGTCAAGATCTTTGATTGCAATATCAATTTACCAAATATGTGCTTTATATAACGCTCAAAAACAGACGGAGCGTTCTTAAGCCCAAACGGCATTTTGGCAAATTCATACTGTCCAATCGGTGTAATGAACGACGTGAATTTCATTGATTCTTCCTCAAGTGGCACATGGTAAAAACCGTTTTTTAAATCCAACGTGGTGTAATATTTCTTATCTTTTAACCGGTCTATGTTATCCTCGATTAAAGGCAGGGGGTAGTTATCGCGAAGAGTAATTTTGTTAAGCTCCCTAAAGTCTACGCATAGCCTAAGCTCCTTATTTTTCTTCTCGACGAGAACAATAGGTGAAGCATATTCTGAATTAGACTCACGTATTATACCTTGGCTTAATAAATCATTGAGAATCTTCTCTAACTCGATTTTATGCGAATACGGCAACCTTCGCGGTGAACTATGAAATGGAGCATCCTATCTTCATTTTGAACTGACTCTCTACAGGAATATTTTTTCTAACAGATTCACAAAAAGCTGGTTTGACTATTCTTTTCACACTTTCTTGAATATTTATTGGAATGTTTGGATTTACTTTTATATCAAAATCGTTGTTTTCATAAACATTAATGTTCAAAATTTGTTTTACAAACAAAATTCCTCACAAGACGTACTTACATAATCAACTTGCGAACTGCCACACTGACTTAAAGATGATGACGACAAATCCTTTCCATTTGCAAGCGTTTCAGCAGAACTACTTGATGAAGGCAATAATGAACTTGAAGAACGATTACACCTGTCGCTGCTTGTCACTGGCAAAATACGATCTTGTTTTTCATCATTCCTGTCTGCTTTCTTTAAAACCATGCCAATCCTGTCGATGAAATTTCTCCCCAAAACGATTGGATAACTCATTGACTGATTTTTCACTACAAGAAAACATAAATTAGTTTTATTGTTATCAAAAAATATACGTGAATTGACTCTTCCCAACACTTGAAGCGGGCTGTTGTTTACTCCACAGTATGTATGACTGTCTTTATCCAATGGTGAAATCATAGTCTGCGGCAGGAACTTTTCTTGGACAAAGCTTATCGGACTCCCTGAGTCCAAGAGCGACGTCAAAGTGCACGCACATTCGGAATGTCCATCGGTGAATATGTAGGAAATTTCTTTTTCAAAGTCATTAGAAATTGGACTACACTTTGACATGATGCGACCGGTACTGCGCTTAGACACGTTGTTGATGTTTTCTGCATGGATATTGTTTACATTTAAAACGTCTTCTTTGTTATCAGCGCTGCTTAGCTGTGGGTGATGACTGTTGTTGTTGCTTTCACTGACAATCAAAACTGGTTTATTGCTGGAGCAATTTTTGGCTATGTGCCCACGAACACCACATTTAAAACACGTGAACTCTTTTTTTGCACATGACACATTGGCGGGTGCATTACTGGTGTATTCTTTTTTCTTGAATGCATTATTCTTTTGATTATTTCGGCTGCTGTTGTGAAACTGGGATGTGCTTGATTTAGGCGGGAAATGATCGCGACTGTTGAGTTTGTACTTTTCGTATTTTCTTAGTGCTATTTTTAGCTGATCGATGTTGTTTGCGTTATACAGCATGCTCTTATTGAGTTCGGAATCTGGAATGCCCTTGATTATAAATTGAATCAAATCTTCTGCATGCTGAGCACATATTGCTGCAATGTCTCCTCACGCCGTCTTTTCCTTGCACTTAGCTCACTAAAAATATCCGCTTTCGTAACAGTGCGCTTAAACTCACCCAAAAGTGCATCTCTGAGATCTGTCCAGTTTCGTATTTTCAAAGATCTTACGAAAAGCCTTGCTGTTCCACCAAGGAGCCTCTTTCCGAAAATGAACTTGGTTCGATCGTTGAGTTGAAGGCTTTCGGCGTTCTCCTCGAACTGTTCTACCCAATGAACAATGGGAAAGTTGTCATCCCCAGTAAATGGACACAATAAGTCTTCCATGTCCTTGAAGTTTTGCGAAACATGTGATTTTCTTCATTATCCTCCATTTACAGCTCTTTCAGTCGTCGCTTCAGTGAAATGATTTCCTCCCTCTTTCTGCATGCTTCTCGTAGCTTATTTAGGCTCCTCATCAACGTCGTTGCGTAGTGCATGGACAGGTGATTCGTCCAGCGTTTCTTCCTCTGACTCGTGTTCGGTGGATGAATCTGCATTTTCTTGCTCACCATCGGCCATAAAATCCTGCGCAAGTTTTTCCAGATTCTCATCCGTATAGGATTCAACTGCTTTCTCGACCCGTAGTTTTAACACCGTTTTAGTTCCATCACTTTTCAAACCCAGCGATCGTAAAATATTTTTTAGGATGGGTACCGTCGCTTTATCAACTAATTGTTTAAACAATTCTGACATTTTTGAACCACTAAAAAACTTTGAACTCAGATAAAGTTAAACGGTATTCCACTTCTGAATTTTGTAGGATAGGCGAGCGAGTCAAAATGAAACAACTTGAGAGGAGATGTACTACTTACGACAGTTTATTGAGAAGGAAGAAAATTGACATGACGGGTTGTATTTATACTTTCATATCAAGCGGTACGCTTATGTAAAAGAAATGAGATAGTGTGAGCATCATACGATATGACAATAGTTTCTTACTTTCGGTTAATATTTACTTCTGACAATCTTAAGTATGTGTTATACGGGAGCACTTACAGTAGTGTACAAAAAAAGCCTACAGTATTAAACTCTTAAATAAGTTCCAGTTGGCATTTTTCACATCATAGACAGAATTTGAACATTGCAGTGGGGAAACAATAGTACTACATATTACAGGTAGATGATCGGAATTGAGTTCATTAAGTGTTATAGGAGGAGTAAAAAGGTCAGAAATATTCGTTACAAATAGATCTTATGTAGATGGGTTCCAATTACTATTAGAAGGTATATAGGATGGATTAGGAGGATAGAGTATATCGAAAGGATGTCTTCAGTTTAAGTCAGCCAGAATATTACCCCAAGAATTAGCTCTAAGACAACCCCAACGTCTATGCCTGCAATTGGAATCACCACCTATTAGAAAAAGATCATTTGACCACCTGGAAAATATGCGCTATAAATTTTTAGTGATAAGACATTAGCAAAAGGAACTTCAATACCAATAGTTTCAATTAATTTCGTACTTATGATTGGAAGTACTTTATGTTGTATTAGACGTTTCACAACTATGGCAACACCGCCACCAATTCTCTCTTCCCTGTCCAAACGATAACATTTATACATAGAGTTTGATAAACGATCATTAGAATTTAACCAGGTTTCTGAAACTAATGCTACATCAATATGATATGTATTAAGGAATGAGAAAAATTCTAATTGTTTTCCTCGAATGCTTCTAGCATTCCAACAAATTATGTTTAAGCTACTGCTCATTATTTCGATTTGTATAAGTATTTAATTGCAAGTTGTGTTATAATATTAAATTGCTCCGCTTTTGTAGTACAGTTCCCGAGCAAGATGATCATCTCGGAAGTGAAAGAATCAATTTCTTCTAGCGAGAAAAGCTCCTGGTTGTTCTGCACAGTATTGTTGTTGGTAGATTTGGACCACACATTTGATGACATGTGGATGTTAGTGCTTGTAGCCCTGGGTGCTACATTACCTGATGAATTGCGATGGGATGGGAGTGATGGAAAATCCGTGATGTTAGGTGCGAAAGACGTCTGTGCTCTTTTAATTGGCTGTGTTTTGTTTTTGTCCGAGAGCTTTTGCCTCATTTCAAGAAAGCTTTGGCGACTGACACATGTTAGTTCAGTGGACTTGTGTATTCCATTGCAGTTGGTGCATTTTAAGTTCTTGAAGGTGCACTCACTGGTTTTGTGGTGTTCGGAGCAGATAGCACACTGAGTTTTTATGTGACAATTTTTTTCGCCATGTCCATCCATTTGGTAGTTATAACACTGCGTGACTCGATTACGTTGTCTTCTGGCAAAGTCCCATTTAACTTGCGTTTTAAATACAGATTTAAAGTTCTTTTTCAGTTCAGCGAGTCGTATTGAACCAATTTCAAGAAAGACTAAATAAAATGTGTCAACAAAACGTTCATATTGTTTTTTAATTAATTTTATATTCTGACATTATAAGCCGAGGGACACCAGTTCATTTTTTAGTTCATCGACAGAAATTTCATCCAGACTATACAAAATAACTTTAAATGACCTTGACGTTGGTAGGTCATGAGTGAAAAACTGCATATTTTTAGTTTGTAACACAGTGCACAGTTTATTGTGGGAAACAACACTATCGCAGTTAATTTTAATGCCAATGCTCATTTTTTTCAAGGAGTAATTGGGAATTTGAACTTCGCGAAGTAGAGCGTGGACTTCACTAAGAGTCTTTTGTAAAACACACACCGAGGGGATTTTTGCTTTTCTATTAGAAGCAGTGGGACTTAAGATTTCATCACAGTCGATATCTTCATTGTCCGAAGTCGGTAGATCTGCTAATGCCGCGAAAGAATTGGTTCTAGAATTGTTATTTCTAGAATCCATTTTAAATGATTTAATATTCGAAGGCCTATAGTCTTCAACATTAGGCGACCGATCACGGTTGGGAATTTTGGTTATGTACGTATGCTTAGAGAAATCAACTTTCTCGGTTAAACAGAACTGTGAACATTAAAGCATTTATTCGTGAGATACCGGCCGAAATGTTGGAAAGAGTATGCCAAAATTGGACTAAGCGGATGGACCATTTGAGGCGCAGTCAAGGTCAACATTTGCATGAAATAATCTTCAAACATTAAAAACAAAAAACTTTCCTATAGCTTTTAAAAAATCTGCCTTTATTAGACTTATTACAATATATTCTAAGCCTTAGTGAGTAAGTCTTTTTAGTCATAAGGAATCCAGATCACATGCTGTATTCTTTACGTTATTCCTTAACATTGGGATGGGCATAAGGCACCGCACATCATTTGCTAGCGGATTTGGTAGTGCAAATTCTTGCAGTAAAGATTGTTTCAAGGGATACATTTGGTATGGAAGTTTTGTGTTGTGAATAAAAATATGGCGAAAGACACATGTAAGGGAACATGTTCTCTTGCAAACTAACGACTGACTGGGTCACCATACGACTGCTATGTGATACTTAGCTTACGAGCGGAGTTTGATATTTCTTCATCGACGGTAGTAATCCTTAGGTTTCTTTTTGTATACCACTATTAATGAGATAATATTGAGGACTGTATAAATCCTCTGTTACATGATTTGGTGCAACCCGAGAGTTGTATACCGTTTTTTTAAATTATTTTTTATTCCTTACTTCATGAAATACTTAAATACTAGACAAAGATACTTAAAACTAGTTAAACGAACAATGCTAGATGTAACTTACTGGCCTTCGGCGGGCGCTCTAAGCTAAACTTAAACTTTTGCTATGTCATGTGTGTACGAAACCACATGTGTATACCAAACTTTTTTTCTAGTTTTTTTTTATTTTTTTATGTTCAACTACCCTAGTATGTGTAAGTCGGCCATAGGATACTGCGGATAGACATACATATAGACAAAATACATCTAATCCACTGCAAGACAGAGACCGACTACTCCCCCATTCGGGGATATGCACTACCCTTTCTAGCCCGGGTCTAAAGGGTTCGACGAGGGAGTTCCCTCTCTCCCCAGCCACCAGAACTTTCGATGTCGCAAAGCAACATCCCATCTCGAGACCGACGTGCTGAACCGGAGGACGGAACAGTCGTTGTTGAGTCGCTCAGACAAGCCCTCTCGGATAACATAATCTTTTCCATCAAGCTTGTACTCACGTTGAACCACACGGGACCGAGATAGGTGAGCATTGGCCGGATGAGGGCCATGTAGCAGATAACCTTCACCCTCGCATCGAGTTGGCTGTTGTAATACAGTCTCTTTGTAAGGACGAAAGCGCCTCGGGTCCTGGCCAGAGCAGCATCTGTGTGTTTGTTAAAATATAGACTGGTCTAGCCAGTGGTTGCCCATGTCGTCCTGCAATTGAGAACTTTCGCCAATTCTTTTTCGTATCCGCCGAGGCCTTATACAACGGCGCCCTGAACAGAATGGCTTCCGACTTCTGGAAGTTAATTTTCAACTTCCAGTCATCGCAATCTCTCATGAATGAATCGAAGTCACCCTGCACGAGAGTAGTGATGTCCTCGATATTTGTGCCTGATCTGTACACTATCAAGTTGTCGGCGTACGCAATTACATGAGGAAGAGAACATATCAGATAGCTCAAGGAAATGTTGAACAGGATCGGCGAATTAACGGCACCCTGTTGGAGAGTTGTATACCGTAAGTGCATGTAGGCTTCATTACTTGCTTGTGTGCAAGCAGTTTGTTATACATGTTTTACTTGGAGTGCCTTCCCAGTAACCAGTACATCTCTCTAGGCCGGTTTTCAAGTACATCATGTTTCTTTTTCACATTGGGGTTCCACTTGAGTTTCGCGTCGACATTCATACCAAGATATTTAGCTTCATTAGCGTTCGGTAATTGTACAGACTTAATTAGAAGACTGGTCGATTTTCTACATTTCTGTAAGTAAAATTGATAGAAATTTAATATATCAACGGCTATCGTACTTGCATGCATAGACTTTACGTATGAACATGTGAATCTTATGTGTAGCGACACACACAAATTTAAGTATCTTAACAATTTAATCGAGCTATTTACCCGTAACACACGCTATTATTCCCAGAATATTGGGTGTCAAGTTGAAACACCCATCCAAAGCCCATTATTTATAATTACAGGCAATTATCGCACCTTACAGCAGTGTGATGTTGTGTTGTTTAATTAAATTCTAATATTCGAAATACGTTGACCTCGATTAATATTTAATCGAAACCCCGCAAGTAAAATGCACGACGTTTGAAAGTAGAACTCGCCGGATTTGTGGTGGTGATTCTATTTAAATGGCGTTTGCCAAATTAAGTCCTATAAATCTGGTTCTGGGCTAGGTGACATTAGGTGACATTTTTCGACATCATTTGAATTGGTATTTCTTGAAGAACATGGTTGTTTTCATCTGACCAATAACACAGTTACTGTTTTATATAATTTGCGCGAGCAAAAGGGTTTACTAATACCCTTGTTTTGTGTCCAGGGTTAAGACACAGCTCGGGCGAGAGGTATAGAGGGAGAATGAGGGAGGAGGTACCAGTGCACATTGGGCTTAAATGTCTGTAGTAATCTGTGGGAAATATTTGGCTGGGAAGAGCATTCCATATTCGTGTAGTGCGGCTAGTTTACCTGTGCGTCCAAAAGTAGGCTTAAGGGTAAACTGATGAGCACCTGGAGAGACGTGTATTGCGGGTGAATTCATGGGAAGAAAGAATGCAGTTCGCTAGCTCACTTGAGCATCGTTTGTAGCGATTAAATACGGACAAAGAAGAGACGGTACTTTAATGTTCGAGCGAGTCTAATGATTTTGCAATATTGCTGTCTCCTATAAGTTGTATCGATCGGTCCAGTAGGTGCAGGGTGGTCTTCGAGGCACGAGACCGGATATGAGCGTTGTACTCAATTTACGGACAGGTATACGGCTTAAATTAAATGCAAATCAGAGGGCGCGAGGAAACCTAGGCATTTCGCAGCATATTTGGCGACCTCAAATATATGATCGTTGCAACTAAGTGTTGTGTTGATACACATACCAAGGTTGGAAAGTTTTCGTTCATGGATAATGGCTGATAAAGAAGGGTTCTCTTGAATTACAGCAGTTGGCATTGAGTTTTTGAACCATTGAATTCCACTCGGTTGTTCTTTCCCCCATTAATTATGCTTCCTACATCGGAATTCAATGTGCTTAACATACGCTGCAGTTCCAATTCTACGGCCGAAGAGCGGGGTCATGAGTCTTGGAACGAATATGAAAAGCTGAGGGTGCTATCATCAGCGAAGGAATGGATTGGATTAGAAGTAGCAGACAAGAGATCATTTATAAAAATGAGAAAGAGTGTCGGAACACCAGCATTTATTTGGTGGATATCAGACTTAAACCCATCCAAAACAACTTGAATTGAACGGTTCGAAAGGTAATTTCTAATCCATTGAAGAAGAGATTCATCGACGCCATAGGCACGCATTTTCGACAAGAAAGCTTGATGCCAAACTCTGTCAAATGCCTTAGAAATATCAAGCGCAACGATCTTGCTTACGCCTGCATTGTGCAAAGATTGGTTCCACTTTTCGGTGAGATAAGCTATCAGATCACCAGTGGACCTGTTGCTGCGGAAAACATACTGCCGGTCATTAAGAAGCTTCCGCGATTCGAGATATTTCAAAAGCTGACGATTTATCAGGGTTTCCATGACCTTAGAAAGAAGGGACGTAATTGCAATGGGTAGGTATGAGGTGGGTGACGAATATTAGCCCTTTTTAGGGACTGGCTGGACAAATGCTGTTTTTCATCTGAATGAGACCTGAAGAGTAGGATAGATGAGAAAACTTACCCTCCCTTCAGAATGCATACCATCCGGGCCAGCGGATTTGTTCACGTCGAGATCTTTAAGTACTCGTGCAACTGTACGATTGCGGAAGTGAATTCGTCCCATGGTGAAATCAACACCATGGTACCAAAATACCTATTGAATTCATCTGCAATAGTGTAAGGATCAGACATTTCAGAGGAACCGTTATTAATAATCCCACTATTCTTAAATTCTTAAATTCCCACGATTTTGTAGGCTGATGTTTTGAGGATGTTTATAAAGTTGTATTGCAAGTTAATTTTTTAGTTTAATTTTCTCTAAGATATTTCTGTTCATCCGTGGCTTGAGTCTCTTATGAGATCGAATCATTTACATATGTATTTATAGTTTCCACAAAAGTTGCCTGATTAGCATCATCATGAAAGTCCCTGGTTAGGGATATTATATTGAATTTTTTTTGGAGAAAATTAAGTATCAATTTTTTTTGCGATGTGGCCTATTATCTAGCTTCTGAATCAAAATACCTGTCATACAATGATCGGTGATTTGTAAGTCAAGGTGTACTTCCACACAATCATAGGACGAAATATTCAAGAAGCGGGAAACGACATGGTCTGAGTAAGATCCAGTCGACGGTCGTGTAATAATATTTATAATTGAATTCAAACCGTCTGTTATATCGCTTTGAGAAAACAAATCAAGATTAAAATCACCTGTTCGTTTTATCAAACAGTAAAATCACCATTGTTAAACAACCTTGAAAACTCTTCAATCAACATTTCTAAGGAATACGAATGTGATTTATACAAACATATCAAATTAAAGTTTACACTGTCAATACTACAACACAGTTTCAAAGGTACGAAATTACATTTTACAAAAGTCACACCGATTTCATCTCTCAAAAAAACACCACCACCACCTGCAGCATAAGAATCATTTGGGACAGCAAAAAATCTGTAACCCGGAATGCTGAAGTCATTAATTTCAGAAGAAAAAATCCAAATTTCGGCATCAGAAATAAAGTATGGCTTTCTGCTGAATGTCTCAGTGTGGCCATATTAGTCAACATTTTTGTTGGGGCTTCTGATATTTTGATGCACAATCAGAAAAGAGCCAATATCGAAATCATAATTAAAAAAGTTGCTGTTACTAAGTGTATCATAGGCAGGATTAATGTTAGTTGGATCTATATTATCAAACAAGTTCATTTAATTTAATTCCTTTAAAGACTTAATCAAATTATTAAGATCTTAACTCAGTAGTCCTGCCTTTTTCCACTTTCATTAGCAGAATTCGACCGCTTTTTATCCAAAGATATTTAAAATTCTGTTCAAGTTTTAACTTTTTATCTGCTACATAGAGTGGCCAATTATGTTTTGTTAGACTATCATTAATATAAATTTTTCATTTTATCATTAATGGTTAAATTTTAAGGGCCGATGTTGATTTTGAATAAAACACAAATTATTGTCATTTCTTTTTATTATGATAATATTGGTATGGTTCAATTATGTATGGAACAAAATATCGGTCAAATGGCCGCCGCGACTTCGGCGGCACACCTCCATCCGATGGTCCAAATTTTCGATGACGCTGAAGGATAATTGAGGTTCTATGCCGCTAATGTGCCATCCTTTAGTTCTTGAATTGTTACTGGCTTATCGACGTACACCTTTTCTTTCAAATAACCCCAAAGAAAAAAATCCAACGGTGTCAAATCACATGATTGTCGCGCAAAAGAGCCATTGTTTCGTTAGCTGTGTGGCAAGTGGCACCGTCCTGTTGAAACCACATATCGTCCACATTCATATCTTCCAATTCGGGCCATAAAAAGTTCGTTATCATTTCACGATATCGAATACCATTCACAGTAACTGCCTGACCGGCCTCATTTTGGAAAAACTACGGCCCGATGATGCCGCCAGCCCATAAGCCGCACCAAACATTGGTTTTTCGACAATCACTCTTGGATTATCATTCGCCCAAATGCGTCCAGTTCAGCACGTGACTGCGATGGTCTTTGTGGATGTCTTTCTATCCGGTGTGGTTACCTCCAGTGTCTCTGGTTCCTTATTGAAAGGCTTTACGATATTTTTTAGAGGCGCAGCGTCCTCATTTGGTTTGAGCTGAACCATCCTCAGCGTTTGGACATTATCGGCCCTCATGTAGGGCGCTTGGCAGAAGCTTACCTTTTCTATTTTCGGAGGAGGGACTAGCTCCTTTGTTCTAGTTGATACCTTATCATGGGTCCACTCGGGAGAGATGAATCGCACGATGAACGTTTGAAGCTGGTTCCTTTCTCGTCGGAACGTATAGTAACGGCTATTTTTCTCAGCGAGCATCTGCTCTGTTTTTTTGTGGTCCTGGGAGCTCGAGACACGGACTTGGTCCCCACCTTGGTCTCAAATTTTTTAGAGCCGATAGTCAACTCAATATTTTCTATAAGTGTTTTCGCCGAAGTCACGTCCTTTACGATGATCGGGGGCGGTTTTGTAGCGGATGCTCTTTTCGGCTGGAGGGTCTTTTGTTGTTTGTGGGTCTTCACTTGTGTCTTCAATTGTTGTTGCCGGGTCTTATATAGTTACTACTGTTGAGGTGGTGCTTGGTCCATAGTGACCTGCATGGCTGCAGCTGCCTTGCTGGTGCTAGGTGGGACTTCGTTACATGGACTCTTTGTCGTAGCCCAGTACGACGTATATTCGTCATCGGAGGATGGGGCTGCCGTATTGTTGAGTTTTGTTTTTAAGGACGCGATTTCCGCATCCGTTTGTTCAAGTTTGGCTGTCAGGTCCTTTACCTGCCAGGCCACTCTGGTGGGCCTTCAGACATTCCATATCCATGGGGACAGGAACTTCCGTATTAATGCTCTTGGTATTTTTTATTGCCTTAATAAATTGCTCTAATTACTTTCCTTGCTCATCTACTGATGACGGGATAATTAACTTTCACTTCACTCACTAAACTGTAGAGATGCACTAACGATACGTCCACGCACTTCAGAGGTCAGAGACTGAATGGTGTGATGTAACGAAGGGTAGCAGTAATTCGATCTCATATACATTTCGCACACTATTTTAAAGTTGTGGATTTCATTCAATGGTGATTGCTTAGCATCAAAGTAATAAGTGAAAAAGAATCGCCTCTAGTGGAAATTAGACGATGATTCAGGACGGATACCCTTTGTGGAGAGGGTGCGTGGTGTATGTCCGAAACTAGATGTCGCTTAAAAGTGTACAATTTTGTATAGCTCCATTTTAAAAATCCAAGAAAAGTTCTACTACTTTGTATCTACAGGCAGTTTTTAAAAAAAGTTTCCAAAACACAATGGTGTATGCACATATTTCTAATGCAAGTAGTTAGGCAAAACAAGAATAGCCATAGCTATGTGAATCAAAAGTTGAACTCTGTATATAACCAACGACTGGATGGAGCAGTTGGTTAAGTGCCTGCCCTTGGTAAGTGGGGTTCCCGGTTCGAATTCCAGTGAAAGCAAAGTTTATACGCTTTTATATGGTTTTCAAACCCGGTCCAGTCACAATTTGCCGTTGATATCAAATTAACGTCACTATCAGCGGAGTGGTAGATCAGTGATAGTAGTCTGACTGTGGGTATCACAATTGACTAACTTGGCCGAAGTGTGCTGGTGAACTCACTAGCAGCCCCCTTCCCTACCTACCTACCTACCTGCAAATAACCATCCCTCATGGAAATATCTTATCAAGTATAACTTTATAATAAAATAATTAACTGCAAAAATATCCATCTGCCGAATTAGAACCACACTTATGCAATATATGTATTAAGGGGGTTAATTTTACTTATGTAAGCTCTACTCCAGCGACGTATTGTATATTCTAGCTTGGAACGAAAAATTCTAAAATAAACCGTGTGGGTATTTTTGGAAACAATATTTCGCTGACCATAAATACAACGAATAGTTGATACAAAAGTTTAGCTTTTGATAGTAAAGTGCTCACACCAGTTTCATTGCATATCAATTGTTGACTAATTCAGTTTTAAATGAATTAAAGCTACAAATCCTTTCTTCGTTGTCTGGAGCATGAAACATTTTTTTTCATTTTAGGGGTTAGATTTGTTGGTAGGTAGGTAGATGCGAATGGCCAAGCTGCTCCGGGGATTTGCCTCACTTACACATCTAAGGTTCGTTGTGCAGTAGCAGCTTTTCCAGAAGTCGTTGAAGGATGCGCCAAGTCTTCTGGCATGATTGCCAACTAGGCAATCCTGTCAGTTTTTTGATCTAGTCGCCCACATCGTTTTCAATGAACTACATGTGTCCAATTCGACCTATCTATATCTGATATATATCTATCTGAGCCAAACATTTAAGCTGATGGATGCTTAAAAAATAGAAGCCACTTCAGTGCTGTGGTGCCATCAGATAGTGGTGGAAATGTTTAACGCTCCCTACTACTGACAAAAAGTTATTTTCGTGTCACGCAGTAATTTGTCGGCTTAAACTGCAACTAAAGTATTCCGCAACGGCTTCTTTTCCGTCCTGAACTTAATTTAAAACTCCACTTCCAATTCCACAATTGCTGGTGTCCGTATACAGAATAAATGGCGCGTCTGGGCTAGTAAAACATTCGATTCATAAGGCGTTTAAACGTAGCTCGGACGTGGCAAAGGCCAAATGGCATAACCTTTAACTGCCACAAGTCAGTGCCCGTCGAAAACGCGGTTTTATTCTTGTCGTTGACTTCCATATCCAGAGAAGTGGCAGAGTATGCCGTCCTTCTTCTGGACGTACTCATTTTGTTCCTCACTAAGACTATCGGGGCTTACCAAGGGCTAGACGAAAGATAAGTTCTTTCATATCCTCGATTTTGGCAAGTGGTACACGTCTGGGCGCAACTTGATCGGCTGTAGTGACCCAGTGTCGATTCTGTATTTTGTTAGCGAAATACGTCCAAAATCGCAGGGTCCTTTAGAGAAGACGCCTGATACTTGATTAACAAATTCCTTCCGTTGTATTTCATTTAAATGTTAGGTCTGCTGTGGATTGTATTTAATGTGACCTGGTTCCTTGAAGCTGGAAGGCCACTACTTGAACTCCACCAATAATTGTATCTCGTTGGATAGTGATCGGGTCAGAACTTGCATTGAAGACACGTACCTTTACGATATTTTGGGCCTTATCCACCAGAGTTCTAGATACGCCATAGAAAGTGGTACCTGCGGCTCTCCACATGGTTCAACCATTAGGTCCCTCATGTCGGTTTTAGTATTTGGTAGTGTTCCCTCAAGCAAGACTTCTGAATATTCAGGGAGAATCTGCTTATCCACTGAACAGGTAAGAACTCAATGGTTTTCTCCAGGTACTGGAAGTGGTGCCGGCCGACCTTCCACTTTGCTGATAAGAAATCTAGTTTGCAGCGATAAAGTTGAAGAAAATCGATACCGAGGATACAGTCTAAATCGACATCCAGTATTAAAAACTCATGTTGGCAAGATATCCCTTGAAATTCAACAGTTGTTGCTCCCCGACCTTTGACATCTTAAAAGTATCCGTGCGTGACCAGTGCGATATTTAAGAGAAATACTCCCGCACCTGTGTCTATCAGTAGTCTATATTTCCGACCAGCCAGCAGTTTATTTGCCTGTTCGTTCGTGGATATGTTAGTTCCTTTAAGTGAGGTCTCTCCGACTTCCTCAACCAACTCTTCCTTTTAAGTGTTGGCGAATATTAGTTACCCGAAATCGATGGTTTCGTGGGTCCTCCTACATATTTGAGGAGGCTCGGGTTTAATAGAATTGCACGTTGTCGCGTCGTTGTCCGGGAGATTTGCATTCGAGGCTTATGTCTGAAACACAACCTTTCTTTCTGAAAAGAGGGACATGTCTTGAGTGACATTTAAGATTCAGATAATGTTGCTGGACGGTTTTTGAAACCTGTGTATGGCGTATGACCTCAAAATTGGCTTACAGAGCAGAGGCAAGGGAGGTCAACTTCTGGATTACCAAAGCAAATTCTGCCAACGTCTCTTCGGTTTTTTTTGCTAGGAATATTCGCTTGGCTAAAGAATATCCTCTTAAATTAGCTGCCAACACCTCGCCTTCTTGTGTCTCCGTACAACGCTGATTTTTAGCGATGATCTCAAATTGACCTTAGTAGGCGACCCATGAATCCTTGCCGACGTACGTAAAAATCATCACAGTGTTAAATTTTTGGAGCACGCCCCTCAGAGGTTGTTGGCACTCGCCAATCGCCGAAGTTTTTCATCGGACTTCCCAAAGGACTTCTTGTATGAGAATCGCTGTGGTTAGATTCAATCTAGTAAAAGCCACATCGACAGAAGTATTGCCTGGTTTTGAATCGATAACGGCCAAGTTCAAATTGTCCAACGTGCTTTCGATTTCTTCTAACCGCTTCTTTATAAGGACGCATTTTGGAATTTCCAACTTGGTTGTTCCAACTTTGCGCATTGGTAAGCCACCGTTTCGCTGAGTAAAAACATTTGCGAACTCTACGAAAAGTATCTCGAACAGTTCCTAAATGGAATTCTCACTCATTTCGTGGAGATGTTTTAATAAGAGGCAATATGTTGTTGTCCCTTTTTGTTGCTTATTTGAATGCTGCCAAATTTACTTTTCGTTACAATATATTTACTTGCTCCGATTGTTGTAACACCAGACCACAACAGAAATTACAACACACTTCCCCCAAACACTTACTTTTTATAAAATTAACTATAACTCGAGGTCATTTATGTATTTATTATTTCCTTCAATACCCAAGCATTTCGCATAGACTAAAGGAATTCCTATATTTGTGGTTTGTATTTATTCTGACGCGCCCCCAGGGTATCGATCTCTGTAAACTAATACGATGTTATTATCCGACTGATATTAAAATTGAGACCATAACTTCACCACAACCATCCGCGCTATTAAACAACGGCCAGTACAACTAACGTATCTTCAATCCGAGAAGTGGCTCTCCTCTTGAGCCCAAAGCCAGGGCCAAAAGACTGGCAAATATTACACAACCTAAGCACAAATTAACACAAAACGTAAAATTTTATTGCAGTCATAAAGTCACCCTGGACCCGAGCTATACTGCCGAAAACGAAATTAAGAAAAAACCGAAGACAAATGATTAGAGAAGCAAAGGCGAACGGGGCGGAAATATTTCTTTCTTTCGCCTTTCTGTCGTCCACTCTACTTTAGGCCCAGAATGACAAGGAAAAAATAAACAGTCACACAAACTGAAATAAACCACTAGTGTTTATGTGTGTGTATGATTTCCGGTTTGTCAGCAGAAATTTATCAAATTCACTGGCCGCTAACAAATAACTAACATGTGCTTCCGGGCAGAATCGCATCAAGCTTATAACGACATAAACAGAGGAAAAGCGAAGAAAAACAAATTCGTATACTAAACACAGATCGTCTGGGGAAAACTATATGACAGTCCTTGAAAGATGATTCCCACAAATGACATATTGCCGTCATTTGTATTTGGGGATAACATCGTCCTTTGTTTACTCACTACCCAGTCACACGTCGGAACTTTCCAACCACCATTCGACGCTTAACGCCTAACACTCTTCCACCCCCAGTTACTCATACTATCTATCCTCTTCGGCAAACAAAAACAAGGTATAAACGTCGAATGCCGAAGAGAAACGAGAATGTTTTTCTGTATCCACGCGATGGTACATCCCTTATCCAAGCAGCTTAAGTTGTGCTATTACTCATCACCATAGGATGTGGGGTGTTAGGTATGGTCGCCGCTCAAGTCCTTAACATCGGAGAAACTGGTTCGTAATGCCGGCTGTAGTTGGTGTCGTCCTTCAAACCAGTAGATACTCGCAGCATGCACGGCAGATGAAATAATTCGCAGTAAGTTGTAATAAGATTCAATGTGGTCTCGTACTATCATCATTGGAAAATATAAACGGAGATGTCGTGAAAATCCCTTTCGGGCGTTTGAAACTGAACGATGAATACGTGCGCACTTAAAGTCGCCCACTTAATCATTTAACCTACGGTGGCGACACAACTACATTCTAGAAGACATATTACGTGCATATGGGGAATCGCTGTTTCGAGAAAGAGAAAGCACTTTATTTGATGTTTGCTGACGTTTATTTGAAGGTATTCAGGTATTCTGCCCTAGCGAGGTAACCGTTCGGGACGGAAACTGACTGATTTCTGACAAATCGGAGGATCAAATATAATTTGGAAAAAAAAAACCAACATATAAGCTGGTGTGCGTTTGATTTTTGATTAGAAGTTTACATTTTGTTTCACATTTTTCATGATTTTTAGCCTTTTGGTTTTAGCAACTCATATATATCATTACAACCAGAATAGAACTACTTGTTCACATAAACTGACACGATGATATAATAATATGGGTAGGGTTACCTATGACCTGCCTACTACTCCGAAAGGCGATATGTTCTTTCTAGACAATGTTTATACACGCGATTCCTTAATCCAAATTGTATTGCCGCAGTTTATAAGGTTATGGAATGATCTTCAACTAAACTAAAAGCTGAAGGTGGTTGCACAATCTTAACTTGCCAATATTCCCACTTTTAGTTGAACGTTTTTAAACAAAATATAATAAACAAAATATAAAATTGAAACACGTTTTATATGCAAAACAAAGCTTATTCTTATCCAATGCGTTTCTTAACATTTATCAGAAAACATAGTAACTAGAAACAAATAAGTGACTGAAACATTTTTAATAGAAATAAATTACTTCACATTTTTCAGAAATATTAATTTACTAGCTGTACCGCGAATTCGTATGCGTAGGCATTCGAATTTCCTCAAGCGATGCTTTATTACGTTCATGTTTATTTGGCATAACTTGTCTTAAATGTATTCCATAGAATTTTGTAAAAATTGTAAAAATAAACGAAGATTTTGAGAGACTTTGAGTACAATTATTTTAGAATACAAAATGTTAATGAAAACAATGAAAGAAGTATATACATAGGTTCTATTTAAGATGCATAATATTTATTTTATTTTTTTTTATTGAAATGTTGTAACGTTGACAGCATTTCATTATAGTACGACTAGTTTACACCAGAAATAAAGTATTATAGAGATGCCTAGCTTCACAGCTGATTGACCCCTAGTCCATCGACGAATTTCAAAGATTTAAGAAAACGATATAAAAAATGGTTGTCAAAAATTTTAAGTTCAAGAGATGTAGAAGTTGGGCATCTCTGTCATACTTCGTTTCTGGCTTACAATTACGAGTAGTTTTCATTTTGTATGTATTTCATTATATACTACACAAATATATAATAATTATTTAGACAAATACGCGTTTATTTTAGATTTTCTGTTGAATCGTTTAGATAACATTAATTAGTTATACAAATACGCGTTTATCTTGCCTTTTCTGCTGTCAATTGGCTCATGTGATTTAGTTGGCTCTAACCGCCGAGTAATCCATGTCGTATCGCAAAGACTTGCGGCTTCATAATTATTATGTCGTCTAAGTCTGGAGTGGTGGGCTGTGCTTTCAACTTAAGGTCACAATGTGAGTCGGAGTTTCTAACATACCATAGAGCATTTACTACGCATCTTATGATTTTATTTTGGAAGCGCTGAATTGTCTCTATGTTATTTTTAATAGCACACCCCCACAACTGGATGCCGTATGTCCAAACAGGTTTTAATGTTTGTTTGTATATTAGATGTTTATTCTGTATTGACAAGACACACCTTCTGCCAATAGCCAATTCAGCCAATCCATATACTGAATGTTTTTGTTAGGTATGTTGACACGTACCGAGTTTATGCTGTCGAGTTTAATACCCCATTTATTGGTCCAGTTCATTACGTTATCCATAACATCCTGTACAATTTGAATTGATTCTACTTTTTTGCAACTGAGAGAATGGCTGTGTCATCAGCAAACGTGACAATTGTGTAGTTCGAAAAGGTTGGCATGACATTTATGAATATAATATACAATGTAGGGCCTAGTCGAACTTAGGGAACACCGATTTTGATTTCTTTCACAACAGAGTAGTCGTCTTGCTTTACTCGAAAATATCTATCAGTAAAATAAGATTCTAAATCATTACATACTCTATAGGAAAAATTGTTTTAAGCTTATAAATTAGTCCTTGATGCCTTACTTTATCGATCTTTTGGGCAGCTTCCAGCAATACTGATGAAACAATTTTATTTTTAATACCTTTTCCGTGATTCTTTGTGCCTGATCTATAGTGGAGCCAAATTGATGAGAGGGAATTATATTCTCATTATTTATGAGTAGTTAAGAAGAGTAAAGAGACTTATTTAACGAAATCGTTTCAAATACAAATAGAAAAAAAATCAAATAGATGGTCTGTAGAATGTTATTTCGTTCGTTTTTTTCCTCTTGAGATCTTTTTTTTTTATAATCGTTTCTACTCCAATTGGTGTAACTGGAAGGATTTGTAGATTTCCTGCCACGTAAGTTCATGGCTAAGGTTGAAATAGACTCGTCAGATAGTTAATGAATGTGGCTGCTTTCCCAGAGATTATTCTGGCCCATATATTCGCGTTATTCAATTTAATTTGTGGATTGTGTTGCGTAGGACCTTTGAGATTCTTAGTTGTTTTCCACAATAAGTATTATGTTGCTTTATCTGCTGTTAGTTGGCTTAGGTTTCGACTAAAAGTTTTATTTTTGATTTATTTTAATATTAGACGAATCATTTCCGTAAGCTTGATTAATAGCGACTGGTAGAACGGGTATCTTGATTGTTGTCATATTTCCTCAATTTTCTCTTCTCCGATACTGATTTAAGTACTTGTACTTGCCCAAGCTTTTTTTTTTTTGTATTTGTTCCGTTAAGTCTAATCATTTCTCTTCTAGTTGGGTTTACTTAGTCAGCAGTACATTAAACTCTATATTCTCTACTAATTGTGTTTTGACGTAATTCCTTAAATTTTTTACAACATAAGGGCTTTACTTTTCATTTTCACCCTGTCGTTAATGACTAAATATAATGGAGAATGATCAGATTTTGAATCTTTTCCTTATTTAGTATGCTGTTCTAGAAACTTGTTTCGTGATATAGAAGTCGACTAGGTCAGGATCAGAAATATGTTGACTTATCCGTTGACATGGGTTCACATTCTTCTTCTTGTATTGCTTTTAATAGTTCACGTTAAAGTCGCCACCCACTATAAATCCGTTTTTATGTTTTTGTATCAAGAGGTTATATTGATCCGATCTAATTTTTGTTTTGGAGTGCTGTAGACCGTTGTTAGTGATAACAAGTTTTGTCTTGTCTTAAGGGATATCGTGGCTGGAATTCAGCGGAATAATCAATAGCAACATACTCGACTGAGATGAAGTAGACATGATATTAAAAGAATTGGGTATTCTTCCATACTAATATATCGTGGAAGCCGTATTTTATGGACTCACTTACAACCAACACGAGTCTCCACCCAGCTCGGTCTTTAGCTAGCTGCCTTTAGTTTCGCACGCATTGTTGCCACTTGCGCAACCTACCTAAGTCACGTATCAACAGAAGCATTTTCTTCTGAAAATAACCAGGAGCAACTTCGCCCGCTTTTGACTAGATCCATTCCTCTAGCAGTACTGGGACGATTAAGATCTTATCGTAGCCCTCTATCTCTGGTTTTTCGAGAGAGGGCTTTGTTTATCATTTGCTTTCTTAGCCCAAAGAAGCAGCGATTGACAAGAGTTATTCTTCGGTTGATTTCAGCACTGGTGTCGTTGTCTGAGTTGATAGCGGTTAGTAGGTAGATAAAATCTGTCTGCTTTTCTCGTTGACAACATATACTTAGTCTGGGCTTTATTTATTGTTAAGCCCATTTCCGAAGCAATACTCACAAAATCTCAGCATGATGTCAGTGACATCTTTGTAAGTTCACGTAAAAAGGAGTAAATAATTGTAAACAAAATAAAAATCTCGTAAAAAATGTAAAAAAGGGTTAAGAAGACGTAATTAAGGCACATTACTGAGAAAAAAGAGAGAAAATGAGAGGCATTCCCATATCCGTCAAAATCTAAATAAATAAGGAACATTTTGCAATCGTTCACGAATCAGAAGAATAAGAAAATTCAAACTTATCTCGTTTTTTGTTTGGTCAGAATTATTATAATTCAAAAAACGAATGCAAAATAATAAGATTAATCATTGCTGGGAGTCCAACAAACATTGGGTTATATATGTACATATATAATCCGTTTTCAACAAATCGGGGTTTCTTCATTCTTTTTTTTGGGAGTCGCCCAGATTAATCAGAAAAATCATTTCATCGCCAGTTCTCTAGATTTTCCGTGTTTTTTTAACTTCTTTACTTTTTTACATCTTTTATACAAGCATAGTAGCACACATTTACATTTTTATATTCACCATGTAATGTAGAAAAACTCAAAAAACTATGCAAGCACTTACACATGAACAACAATGAACAGGACCAAAGATCGCACGCAGAACTCTTCTCTCGAAGAGACCAGGAACATCCTCTTCCCATGCCATTCATTAGGATTGGGATGACCAAGGTCTTATAAAGGGTGGGCCGATGTTGAATGTGAACCTCACCTAAACGTCAAATTTTTTTCTGCATTTCAATTGACATATCTGACTTTTATAAGATCAGCTTGGTCCTTCGAGTGACGGCTTTATTACTCAATTGAGATAGAAACAGCGTTTGGCAAGGGGTACTCTGCGTTTGATCTCGGTACTTATGTTGTTCGTACTATTTATTACGGACCCAATGTAGATGAAGTCCTTGACCACATCGAAGATATAGCTGCCCATTGTGACGCTCTGTAAAAGACGTCGACGTTGTCCTTTCTTGAGGACAGCACATACTTCATTTTGCAATCGTTCGCCGCATGACCCATTTCATCCGCTTCCGTCTCAATTCCAGCAAACGTCTAATTGGCGACTCGCTGTTGTCTTTATAGCTCACGAACAGCTCTTGTTCTTCGTTGCAGCACTGCTTTGCTTGAGCCAGCCTGCACATGGTCTCAAACTTCTTTGATTCCTTCTTGAAAACACCTCCAGTCTTCTTCGATTGTTTGCGCAGGCGGCGACGATTACTTAGAGAGAGATTTCGGAGATTTAGCAGTCGGTTGCGGTTGTACCTTTCCGACATCAAAACGTGGAGTCCTTTCTCGACTCCGCTCTTATCTTGGCATCAGAGTACAACAAAGAAATGGTCCGAGCCGTTGGCTCCTCGGAAAGTTCGAACATATAGTATGCTGCAGGAGTGCCTGAACGCAAAGTCATTAATCTGGTTGAGGACTTATTGATATGGGGACTGCCAAGTACCAAGCTACATTGAGGTTTCATCCCGTCACAAGGTCCACCAGCCTGTGTCAATTTGCGGACATGGTGTCATGAAGGCTGTGCTTGGCTTAGGTAAGCAAAGATGTAATCTTTCCTCAGCTTAGCGGTAAAATCTCATAGAACGACCCTGGTGTCGAAGATGTGCATTGATCGTATGTCATTTCTAGGAGATCATAGAAGTCATCATTGCTGTTGTCATCTTTGTCCTCTCTCGGGGCTGGGCGCAAATTAGGCTGATGTTCCCAAAATTAGCCTTGATGCGGATTGTTATGAAGCGTTCGCTTTTATAGTGAAACTTAAGACTTTTTGCCTCGAACAACAAATTCACATCCAAATAAGCGTCTCTCTCTCTGTTGCAATCACCGTAGTAGATGTCGACGTGGTTCATCCTTTGTTTGCCCGGCCCATCCTACCGCACTTTGTGGATTGCGGTAAAGTCTGCCTTGTTGCTCTCCTGGACCTACGTGAGTTCTTCGACTGTACGTGGTCTGTTAATTGACCTAATATTCCATGTGCATCTTTTATACGTTTGTTGGGTCGTCAACATAAAATCCGGCGGTATCGGAGATATGCGGTTGCCTCCCTAGATTTTTTTTACTTAGTGGAGTTTTGGATGAAACCGTTGGCCAGACATTTCTAAAGCTCCTCCGCCGAGATCCATAAAGAGAGATGGATCCTGATACAGACTCATTCCCCCCCCCCCCCCCCACTCTCGCGCTCTCTCTCTCTCTCTCTCTCTCGTGATCGGATCCCAGATTTCACCACGTGGAGGCGAGAGCACGAGTTTGTTTACAGAGGCTCAGTGTAGACGCCTGTGCTTGCAAGAGACGCTTACCAATGATCGACTTAGTTAACCGATCTCCCCATCCTTCTGATTAGGACACCTCTGTCCAAGATAGAGAAAGGTAGAATCACCTTTCCAGCAGGCTTGCGAGTCGGCATAAGCCCCTGCACCAGGTCAAAATGTCTACCCACCCGGAGGACAGCTTGTTAATTTCGTAGTGACACGCAATATGAAAATATGTTCTTCCTGATGGAGAAAATTAGATAAAATTCTGGATGGGGATTAGAAGAGAATAAAGACCATCCATAAATACATGTATGTGTGTATCTAATCATAAAGTTCAAAATTTATGAATGAAAACTTGTACGCTTAAAGTACAAACATATATACACATAATATTCGACGTAACTATATTTAATATTTGTATCGCGGATATTCAAAGAATTCTCAACAAAATTCGCTTAAAGCGTCGGATAATTTTTCTGCTCTATACAGTTGTATAGACACCCCCTTTACAAAATATGGTCATACTACCTGAACTAGAAGTGTCTCGCTTGTCAACGTAGCCTATAATAACCTGTCCTTACTGTGTGAACGTGTAAAGAGCTCACGAGAACTATGTTCCTTAAATGTTAATTTCCTATCGAAATACACTCCCAGATATTTCACACTAGTTTTCCACTCCACATTCACCCCACACGAGTGGATTGCTTTAGGTTGTACTTTTTCAGAATTCATTTCAAGCATTTTATTTTCCACTTAAATAGCTAATCACCTTCTTGATCTCTGAGAAGAACATAAGTGTATAAATTGTATAAAACAGGACTAATGACAGAACCCTGTGGAACTCCTGTGAAAAATGTAAGAATGGTACTTTTCCATTGATATGTACTGTAAAGGTTCTGTTGGTCAACAAACTTTGTATGATTTTGATAAGATATACGGTATTATTATTGACAGTTATTTTGTTTATAATGCCATCGTGCGAAACCGAATCAAAATCCTTTGCAATATCTAGTAAAACCAGAGGTGTAATCTAAATCAAAATTCTTACTGACATGTTGTGATGTACTGTGCTTACTTGTAAATCTAAATTTCTCATTTGGGAAGATTCATTTCTCATCAATAAATTTCATAAGTCTTGCTTTGATAAATTTTTCGAAAATGTTGATGACACAACTAACTAGACCAGGGTTTCCCAACCCTGGGGTTCCGTGGAAGGATCAAAGGCGTTCGAAGAAAAAACTTCGCGTTTTATATGGTCATGCCCTTGTAACAAAGAAAATTTCACCCGCCTTAAAAAAGTTCTCGATCAGGCCTTATAAATAGTTAATTACGTAAAATCAAGTCCACTCCAGTGAAGGCTTTTTGTTATACTCTCGTACGGTGAAAATCATCTTTAATTATGCGGTTTTTTTTAAATATTTGAACGTTTGTTTAAGAAAAACATGTGTACCATAGTACAATAGTGTTATTCAAAGAACTGCCCATCTGAAGCTATGACTTTTCCCCATCTTTCTGGCAATTTGTGCATCCCATCCCAAAAGAACCAGCTCCAGCTGCTTTTAAACGTTTTGAAATGACTGTTTAAATGACACCCAAAGATTCTGCGAGCTCTTCTTGTGTTTGGCATCAATCTTCATGGAGTAATGCTTCCAGTTCTTCATCTTCAAACTTTTTTGGCTTCCCAGGACGTTCATCGTCTTCCATGCCAAAATCACCATCACTTTTAAATCGTGCAAACCACTTTTGGCACGTTCGCTCAGCTAGCACATGTTCACCATAAGCTTCCACCAAGATACGATGACTTTCGGCAGCAGTTTTCTTCATATTAAAGTAATGAAAAAGAACTTCCCGCAAAAACACTTTTTCAGGCCCAAAGTTTGACATATTTGAGTGAAAAAAATTATCGTTGTTTACGCTTCAAATGAATGACATATACTGAAATGACGTACAATGACAGCATGTTCCAATGGAATAATACAAGTTACGCCATATCTTAAAAAATTCTAAAGTTTAATTGGGAAAGTCATTAATATTTGTTATACCAGAGGCTGTTCAAAGCTTGGTCGATCATTTGTTCTCTTTTTGCAAAACTATCCAAGACGTGATACCTTAGCTTCTCGAATTATCTTTTGAACTAGGCCCATGGTGATGATTGATATGGTACGTTGTCTAGGGTTTGTAAAAAATATAGTTCGTCTTGATCGGTAAGGTACATAAATGACTTAAAAGTTGAGCAAGGAAAAATATATGAGACAGTAATAATCCTGGTTATTGACAGGCTTAAGATTGCCTCCGGGCTATGAACCTGTCCTTTATCAGTAAAATTGATTTCGGTTATAGACAAGCTTAAATTTGCACCCGACCAAAGTACCTGTTAAGATATAGTACTAGCTAAGACAAGTAAGTTAAATTAAATTAAGCTATATTCAAGCTAAACCTTGTTGTGCTATGTCACTGGCACAATGATACGATCTTAGATTTTGGTTAGTTTTGGTTTTATTTTTCAAAGCATATATCTATATTTTTTAAATATTTGTGTTGTTCTGTTTTAGTTTTTCAATATGAATCAAGAGCTTTGCATCGAAAATAAATTGTTTTATGTCAAGATACTCGTAGTAACGGCTTGTGGCGGCCGTGGCATTATGTGTCTACGCACACCAGATTCGATTCAGTGGCGATTCTTGGTCTTAAGCATTGGGCTACAATCCAGCAAACAATATAACGATTATAAAGGGTGATTTTTTGCAACACTGGTTTGAACAGCTGACGCACGTTTCGTGTTTTGTTTCACTGTCAAACATCTTCAGTTTGGTCTATAATTTAACCATGAATCGTCTTACAAACGAACAACGCTTGCAAATTATTGAATTTTATTATCATTTATAGCTCTGTTAATAAAGTTCATTGCGCGCTTCTTCCATTTTATGGTCAGTTTAATCGCTGCTCATTTTTGGTTCAATGCGTACGTAAATAAGCAGAATTGTCGATTATGGAGTGAATATCAGCCAGAAGCATTGCCAGAGCTACCAATGCATCCAGAAAAAGTCACAGTTTGGTGCGGTTTATGGGCTGGTGGCGTCATTGGACCGTACTTCTTCAAAGATGATGCGAATCGCAACGTAACTGTGAATGGTGAGCCGAACCGTGAGATGATATCCAACTTGTTTTTGCCCAAAATGCAAGAGCTTGACTTGCATGACATGTGGTTTCAACAAGACGGTGCCACATGCCACACAACACGCACAACTATGGACTTATTGAGAGGCGAGTTCGGTGAACATTTTATTTCACGTTCGGGACCGGTCAATTGGCCGCCTAGATCGTGCGATTTAACGCCTTTAGACTATTTTTTGTGAAGCTATGTAAAAGCTCATGCCTATACAGACAAGCCCGCTTCAATTGACGCATTGGAAGACAACATTGAAGCATTTATTCGTGAGATACCGGCCGAAATGTTGGAAAGAGTATGCCAAAATTGGACTAAGCGGATGGACCATTTGAGGCGCAGTCAAGGTCAACATTTGCATGAAATAATCTTCAAACATTAAAAACAAAAAAACTTTCCTATAGCTTTTAAAAAATCTCCCTTTATTAGACTTATTACAATATATTCTAAGCCTTAGCGAGTAAGTCTTTTTAGTCATAAGGAATCCAGATCACATGCTGTATTCTTTATGTTATTCCTTAACATTGCGATGGACATAAGGCACCGCACATCATTTGCTAGCGGATTTGGTAGTGCAAATTCTTGCAGTAAAGATTGTTTCAAGGGATACATTTGGTATGGAAGTTTTGTGTTGTGAATAAAAATATGGCGAAAGACACATGTAAGGGAACATGTTCTCTTAAACTTATTTTTTATTCCTTACTTCATGAAATACTTAAATACTGGACAAAGATGCTTAAAACTAGTTAAACGAACAATGCTAGATGTAACTTACTGGCCCCCGGCGGGCGCTCTAAGCTAAACTTAAACTTTTGCTATGTCATGTGTGTACGAAACCACATGTGTATACCAAACTTTTTTTCCAGTTTTTTTTTTTATTTTTTTTATGTTCATTTTACAACTACCCTAGTATGTGTAAGTCGGCCATAGGATACTGCGGATAGACATACATATAGACAAAATACATCTAATCCACTGCATGACAGAGACCGACTACTCCCCCATTCGGGGATATGCACTACCCTTTCTAGCCCGGGTCTAAAGGGTTCGACGAGGGAGTTCCCTCTCTCCCCAGCCACCAGAACTTTCGATGTCGCAAAGCAACATCCCATCTCGAGACCGACGTGCTGAACCGGAGGACGGAACAGTCGTTGTTGAGTCGCTCAGACAAGCCCTCTCGGATAACATAATCTTTTCCATCAAGCTTGTACTCACGTTGAACCACACGGGACCGAGATAGGTGAGCATTGGCCGGATGAGGGCCATGTAGCAGATAACCTTCACCCTCGCATCGAGTTGGCTGTTGTAAAACAGTCTCTTTGTAAGGGCGAAAGCGCCTCGGGTCCTGGCCAGAGCAGCATCTGTGTGTTTGTTAAAATATAGACTGGTCTAGCCAGATCCCCAGGTTTCTGACTACAGTCCTTTGCGCCAGTGGTTGCCCATGTCGTCCTGCAATTGAGAACTTTCGCCAATTCTTTTTCGTATCCGCCGAGGCCTTATACAACGGCGCCCTGAACAGAATGGCTTCCGACTTCTGGAAGTTAATTTTCAACTTCGAGTCATCGCAATCTCTCATGAATGAATCGTAGTCACCCTGCACGAGAGTAGTGCAGGACATCCTCGATATTTGTGCCTGATCTGTACACGATCAAGTTGTCGGCGTACGCAATTACATGAGGAAGAGAACATATCAGATAGCTCAAGAAAATGTTGAACAGGATCGGCGAATTAACGGCACCCTGTTGGAGAGTTGTATACCGTAAGTGCATATAGGCTTCATTACTTGCTTGTG
This sequence comes from Eristalis tenax, assembly GCA_905231855.2. Classification (NCBI taxonomy): domain Eukaryota; kingdom Metazoa; phylum Arthropoda; class Insecta; order Diptera; family Syrphidae; genus Eristalis; species Eristalis tenax. The sequence goes on from HG993128.1 coordinate 50,928,598, forward strand.
TGCAAGCAGTTTGTTATACATGTTTTACTTGGAGTGCCTTCCAAGTAACCAGTACATCTCTCTAGGCCGGTTTTCAAGTACATCATTTCTTTTTCACATTGGGGTTCCACTTGAGTTTCGGGTCGACATTCATACCAAGATATTTAGCTTCATTAGCGTTCGGTAATTGTACAGACTTAATTAGAAGACTGGTCGATTTTCTACATTTCTGTAAGTAAAATTGATAGAAATTTAATATATCAACGGCTATCGTACTTGCATGCATAGACTTTACGTATGAACATGTGAATCTTATGTGTAGCGACACACACAAATTTAAATATCTTAACAATTTAATCGAGCTATTTACCCGTAACACACGCTATTATTTCCAGAATATTGGGTGTCAAGTTAAAACACCCATCCAAAACCCATTATTTATAATTACAGGCAATTATCGCACCTTACAGCAGTGTGATGTTGTGTTGTTTAATTAAATTCTAATATTCGAAATACGTTGACCTCGATTAATATTTATTCGAAACCCCGCAAGTAACATGCACGACGTTTGAAAGTAGAACTCGCCGGATTTGTGGTGGTGATTCTACTTAAATGGCGTTTGCCAAATTAAGTCCTATAAATCTGGTTCTGGGCTAGGTGACATTAGGTGACATTTTTCGACATCATTTGAATTGGTATTTCTTGAAGAACATGGTTGTTTTCATCTGACCAATTACACAGTTACTGTTTTTTATAATTTGCGCGAGCACAAGGGTTTATTAATACCCTTGTTTTGTGTCCAGGGTTAAGACACAGCTCGGTGATAGGTATAGAGGGGGAATGAGGGAGGAGGTACCAGTGCACATTGGGCTTAAATGTCTGTAGTAATCTGTGGGAAATATTTGGCTGGGAGCATTCCTGGCGAGATGTGTATTGCGGGTGAATTCATGGGAAGAAGGAATGCAGTTCGCTAGCTCACTTGAGCATCGTTTGTAGCGATAAAATGCGGACAAAGAAGAGACGGTACTTTAATGTTCGAGCGAGTCTAATGATTTTGCAATATTGCTGTCTCCTATAAGTTGTATCGATCGGTCCAGTAGGTGTAGGGTGGTCTTGGAGGCACGAGACCAGATATGAGCATTGTACTCAAGTTACGGACGGGTATACGGCTTAAATTAAAGCCAAATCAGAGGGTGCGAGGAAACCTAGGCATTCCGCAGCATATTTGGCGACCTCAAATATGTGATCGTTGCAACTAAAGGTTGTGTTGATACACATACCAAGGTTGGAAAGTTTTCGTTCATGGATAATGGCTGATAAAGAAGGGTTCTCTTGAGTTACAGCAGTTGGCATTGAGTTTTTGAACCATGGAATTCCACTCGGTTGTTCTTTCCCCAATTAATTATGCTGCCTAGATCGGAATTCAATGTGCTTAATATACTCTGCAGTTCCAATTCCACTGCCGAAGGGCGGGGTCGTGAGTCTTGGAACGAATATGAAAAGCTGAGGGTGCTGTCATCAGCGAAGGAATGGATTGGATTAGAAGTAGCAGACAAGAGATCATTTATAAAAATGAGAAAGAGTGTCGGAGACAAAACAGAGCTTTGGGGAACACCAGCATTTATTTGGTGGATATCAGACTTAAACCCATCCAAAACAACTTGAATTGAACGGTTCGAAAGGTAATTTCTAATCCATTGAAGAAGAGATTCATCGACGCCATAGGCACGCATTTTCGACAAGAAAGCTTGATGCCAAACTCTGTCAAATGCCTTAGAAATATCAAGCGCAACGATCTTGATTTCGCCTGCATTGTGCAAAGATTGGTTCCACTTTTCGGTGAGATAAGCTATCAGATCACCAGTGGACCTGTTGCTGAGTGAAAAAAAATTATTGTTGTTTACGCTTCAAATGAATGGCATATACTGAAATGAAGTACAATGACAGTAGATTTCCAACGTATGTTCCAGTGGAATAATACAAGTTACGCCATCGTTTAGCGAAAAAGTTATAGACCCAATAATATATTCTAGATTCTATCAAGACTCGGTATTTTAACTGTGTTAATAAATCAGTAGCATCCATGTCTGATATAAATACATACATGTGGATGAGGTTCGCAGTTTTGTAAATGCAACATGTCAGATGCTTCTTTAACCAGGGCTATAATTCTGAGAGATAGTGTGATTGTTCGACTCAATACCAATGTAGAGCTGAGCCCATGGGCCTTATCAGTATCAGAATGGGCAACATTACCCGAACTTGATAACTTTTACTATATTCCAGAAAGGCTAACGCTTTTCTGCAAAGCGCTAAGTTTGCTAATCCGCCCTTAGTCCTTCAAGCCTTTGACTCTTTTATTAGTTGCGGAATGTATACTAGGAAATAATAATAATAAAATATACTAGAATTCATTCAGGTATCTTGGTATAGATGCTTTTCTTTACAGGTTTATGAACACTTAGTTATAGCAATTTCTTATTAAAGATTCCCACAGGCTTGTCGATATTAGAGGGGAGATATTTTCTAAATCCCTATTACTGTTCCTAAGTTTTAAATTAATTGCCGATCTGAGTTAGACTTAGATTATATTGTCATAATTCTAATAATAAAAAATTGTCTTGTATAATCTTTATATTATTTGCTGGGAGGTCATAGAAACAAACGAACACAGTGCCGCGAAAGCGATTCATTATAAAACGAACTTAATAATACGCAGATTTTGGGAATTCCCCTTTAGAATTAAAGTGATCGAAGGTGACTCGAAATAATCCGTTGGTGTTATAAAGACATTCGAGTAATAAAGTACAAATTACATGCAGTTTTGGCCCTATTGGTAATCACTTTCATTCGATTTATCAAAGATTTGAGTTATCGAAGTTAAACTTTCAAAGTTCGACTTATCGATTGTTTAATAAGTTTTACTGGTGGTGGAAAATTAATTTTTGGACTTTTGAGAACTGGAGTCGGCTATAGTAATTTCCCCTTGGATCTTTTTTTGCAATAGGAATGACATATTGTTGTCCTTGGTATTTGGTGCTCTGGATCGTTTTGTAATTATGAAAAATGTATTATTGTTCATGTCTCGGAGATGGTATCCGATATTTCAAAAGCTTTGGGATAACTGCCGTCTTGTATGAGATTTGTGGTTGAAATGAATGGGCCCTGAAGTGTATAATAGGCAACATAAAGGGTGATTTGTTTTGTGTGATTGTTGGAAAGGTTTTCAAAAAGAACACATAAAATTTAGAAAAATGCATGAAATCTTTATTTGAATCGATAGTACGGTCCATATAATTTAACGTTTGAAGATTATTTCATGCAAATGTAGACCTTGACAGCGCCTCAAATGGTCCATCTGCTTAGTCCAATTTATGTAAAAAACTCTTTCCAACATTTCGGCCGGTATCTCACGAATAAATGCTTCAATGTTCTTGGTCTTACAATGCGTCAATTGAAGTGGGCTTGTCTGTATAGACATGAGCTTTAACATAGCCCCACACAAAATAGTCTAAAGGCGTTAAGTCGCACGATCCTGTCTCGAACGTGAAATAAAATGTTCACCGAACTCGCCTCTCAATAAGTCCATTTTTGCGCTTGCTGTCTGGCATGTGGCACCGTCTTGTTGTAACCACATGTCATGCAAGTTAAGCTCTTGCATTTTGGGCAAAAAAAAGTTGGATATCATCTCACGGTAGCGCTCACCATTCACAGTTAGGTTACGATTCGCATCATCTTTGAAGAAGTACGATCCAATGATGCCACCAGCCCATAAACCGCACCAAACTGTGACTTTTTCTGGATGCATTGGTAGCTCTTGCATTGCTTCTGGCTGATATTCACTCCAAAATCGACAATTCTGCTTATTAACGTACCCATTGAGCCAAAAATGAGCTGCGATTAAACTGACCATAAAATGGAAGAAGCGCGCGATGAACTTTCTTAACAGAGCACGCATTTGATAATAAAATTCAATAATTGCAAGTGTTGTTCGTTTGTAAGACGATTCATGGTTAAATTATAGACCAAACTGAAGATTTGACAGTGAAACAAAACACGAAACGAGCGTCAGCTAATTAAAGCAGTGTTGCCAAAAGGATAATAGCTAAAAAATCACCCTTTAGAAGAACCAGGATGAAATCAATAAGATATACTACTAGTGCATAGACTACAACATGCACCAACACACGTGGTTAGTATAGAGCCCAGCTTCTTCTCGGACTGTACTGCCATTCATATTATTATATTAGTATATGAAGCAAATGGTAACACAATTTATAAAACAATAAATCAGGAAATATGTTTTCAGATATCAAACAGTGTTGCGTTATAAATAATAAAGTGTTGCATTGCAGAAAAACAAAACTCCTTGTACTAACACATCCTGTATACATCCCACGGTTTATTTTCTATAACAAATAAAGTCTGTATAATATGTTTATCCCAACTGACTAAGAACCGTGAACACTGAGAACGAAAAACGAATTATCTGAAAGAAACAGATATTTAAAAAATATTCGCACTCGTAGTAAGACACTTACTCCAATAAAAGTCTGTAAACTTATCGTGGTTAGACCCGCTGGAATAATGTTAGACTTTTGCGATCGCTGCATGAAAATTATGGCGCATTTACGAAACTTTATAGACTGATCCACCCAGTTGCAACTGTAGATCGAAGTGGTTAGCAGGTCCGTCTCGTACATCAATTCATTTCCAAAATGACACACAGAATAAGATTCTGCCATAATTCCAGCCATGTAGATAAGTGTACTTATTAACTGACCAAACTCACGATTGAAGAAAAGATAGTAGATAAGTGAAATACAGAGCACGAATGCGGTTATGAAGAATTGTATCGTAATAGTTTTGGACACCACATCTTTGACGGTCTCAAACAAACTGCAAAAAGAAAATTACTTAAGTTATGAATCTACATATTCACACGATTATGTGTAACAATATTGAGCCAACCTTATGATGGTCTTGTAGTCGTTAATGCAAGCGCGGAGTTCTAAGAAGTTGTCTGCAAGCGTCGAACTGGACTCCTTTCCGATGCGTTCAATTCTCATGCGAAGAGCGTGTATCTGACCCCTCGTAATATTCATATAAACAAGTGGATAGGCATCATTGCCCATGTTTTGAACAACTTGGAAAATTGTTCCGAACAGCTGAAATGACATAACAATCAAGTAGTTTCTGCGGGATGTCGTCCAGTCTAATGGAAACCATCCTTCCAGAATCAGCCTCTTCTTGACTAAAGCGGGAATAACGTACGATAGCAGAGAACATGTGAATAATGATTCGATAAGCAATACAAGCAGATTGCACTGTCTAACAACACGTTGTAGGTACAGTGCCTCTTCTTCATTCAAATTGGCCCTTTTATCCAGTTTGTCTAGGTAGACCGGCACCCTTTCTAGACTCCTCAGCTTCATGAACAATACCAACATCTTCAATGACGAAACTATGATTGTGGGGCTTATTTGGAGGTTGAGCATGATCAAACCGACGTCTTCCAAAAAGAAGATGTTAATAAAAACAAATACTGGCGACGCTATACTTCCTGCTATGTTCGCAAGTACTGAGTAGATGTTGTACAGCAGTCGGAACCTGGTAAATGGATATATCCCCACAAACCTCCAGATGTATTTCAGGTATGTGAAGCACTCGTTGGTGTCGACGTGATCCATTGTATTCGGTGTTTGTTACGTGACTGTAGCACTGGCAAAAACCACACTGTCTCACGATGAGGCGATGAACACCCTTCAAACTACTTTTGAATTAATAATTTAATGGAGTTAATTGTTATAACTATACGTTATTATTGTAATTAAGTTTCCACATGTTTAAGTCTCCATCGCCCTCGGGGAGATAGATTTAACCCTTTATCGGCTTCATGAATTTCATGGCTAGGAAGAGGATTTATTATTTTATCACTGTGTTATGCCTAAGTCAGCATACAGATGCGAACGTGAACTCCGAACATGTCGCCTGCAGCTCTCTGTCCAGTGGAGTGTGTATTTACTTATGCGACGGTGTTATTCGAACGTGTTTTGATTTGATTTCCCATGTTTGAAAAGCTTAATTTCAGGCTTTGCTTTAACAGATGACCAAGTCCCTACGCGACAAACAATTTCCCTAATCCATGGCCAGAAATTTATTTTAAGTTTGTCTGAAATAAAAAAGTCATATAGAAGCTCGATCTATACATTGGACGCTTTAGGTATAGACCAATTCTCAATAGAGATATTTTGCACATCATATCATTGTTTCCATTAATAACTTCATGGTTTCGGAGGTAATACGACGTATGGTACCGCCTTTTTAAAACGAAATGTTACCATAGGAGCGGAAAAGGTGAGTGTCGGCATCCATGAAAAATCGCTCATATGTCGAAGACATTGGGTTGGCCGTAGGACATTCCTTCTGGACATCGACAGCGGATCCAAGGAATCATCTTTCCATGTCAAAGTATTGCCGATATCCCCCAGAGGAGCGTAGAGGGCGACCTGAAGGAATTCAGTTTGAAAAATCGCTCCACATACACCAGAAAAAGAGTCAAAGACGATTAATAACTTCACGATTTCGGAGGTGGAACGGCTTTTTGAAAATAAAACAATTAGAAATACAGCGGCTGTACCAATTATATCATCAGCCAATAAAACGGATTTAAAAGAGAGTATTTCGTACATGGTTGCTAATTACCTTGAGCGTCAGTTTCAAGTGCCACACAAGATCCTTATACTATATTATAATTTAATTTCTGTAAATTATTCGAATTGTTTTAACTCAGCCTTCATAATGTCTAGAATATAGGTACATACCTACATACACATGTTTCGTACAGTCAACAAACTTAAATTCGAACAGGATTATCCATATGTAGACGTAAGGACAAAGATTGGGGAACAAATATCTGCAGGCGACACAGGAAATTGTCCCCAACATAGTATCACTAAACACACATAAGTAAACGTTTGCAAGCAAAACACCGGTATCATCATAAAAAACCGCTCCTGCAGATAACGACAGTCTCATCCCCGGTCCGTTTTCACTTCTACAAACGAATTCATCTAATTTCGTCTGACATCCGGCGTAATCCTCTAATTTTCTTTTACAGCACAGTAAATTTCGAATAGACGATGAAGTAAAAAAAAGAAATCTGTTGGTGTTATCCTCGCAAATGCATTTAACGCATAAAAATTTGCATAGAAAGTGCTCAAGGGGAAGCCAAGGCAGTCTCAATAAAAACCAAAGAAGGCATTTAAAGTCCTTATTTGCCGAGGTGCCAAGCATCTGTGAGCGACAGTAAATGATTCCATTACATAGAATAAGGTCATTTCTCTCGAATGGTAAATTCCACAAATTGTCCACCCCTTTAAAGCACACGCCCTCATTCACACATACACTTACTGAATACTGTTTGGTATCTATTGATAAGTCCTGCGGCATGTGTTTTGTGAGGGACAAATGAAGAGTCTCATCCACATAGTGCCTTAAGTTATATCCTCAGTCTTGAGACAGGGCTTAAGGTTGTTACATTCGATAGCTGGTTGCATGTACGGGATACCATTAAATTTGCATATAAATTGCGTCTGGGTTGCAACTCATTCACACAGCACAGCCGAGCATCTTTCATTCGGTCTAGCTGGGTTATGGTGAAAAAAGGCCGTTAATGCTCTTTGGATGACATCACCCCACGTGCGGATATTCTATACCGCCATGAAAATGAATCCGTTTTGCAATAATATATGCATAGCTGGGATGCATCCATCTGCTGGGCATAATCATTCATTGGATTTCAGGCCTTATTTGCTACAGCAAAGTGGAGGGCAGCATTATCTGGTCTGACAGATGCACTTCCTTGCATATACTCAGCTGTAAATACATACAAATGAGTCCTACGTAACAATACATGAGAAGTGTAACTCTTGACTGATTTTATAATAATTTAAAGACCCCCCCACTCCCATACAAGTTTGAGAATTTGTAATTATAATTGTTTGACGGCCTTATTCAAATTAAACAGTGTCCAGTAAACCAACAGTCAAGACATTAAATGAACAGTCGGAGTGCATTAAGAGTTTAGTTGAAAACAATACGACTGCCGATGATGAAAGCAGTTTAAGCTCATGATAAAGTTGCCTTTTTGGGACTTGTGAGAAAAAGAATACACGCCCTAGTGTTTACTATTATTTCAGAATATGTCTGAAAAAAAAAATAATCATAAATTGTTAAGTGGAACAATATTCGATACACATATCGATTGGATTATTGATTCTCAAGTTCCATAAGTAGCGTAACTTCCTCTTAATATTCGTACCTTTGGGTATCTATTTACACTTGCCGTAATATTGAGAAGCTTCGTATAGAAAATTAGGTTTCGATTGTCGACTGTGCTGCCCTTCAAATAAAAATCGGATGATTCTCATTCTTTTACACGGGAATCAGAGGGATTACGTAGCAATTGAGGCAATTTATGAAGTCATTTGGAAAACTTCCAGAGTTTTTTTTTCTATAATTGACCTATACGTTTGTCTTCCTTTTTAAAGAGGAATAAATCATCTTAAATGAATTTACTAGTTAAATCGTATGATATACAATACATTTGAAGTTTATTTATGCCGAAAGTTATATAATTCGTACTAAATTCTTCACACAGTGTACATACATTGATACTAAAATCCTTGCTTTAAAGCAAAACATGTCCTGGAAGCTTGACGTGAACAATATAATTATATTATTGTGCAAATTCTTTGAGGAATATTTGTTTCTGGGCAGGTACACATATTCTTTGGGAGACGATTAAGATTATATACAATCTACTACGAATGCCATTTTATTGACATTTCAGATAAACTTAGTAAAACCTTTTATGTTAGATGGGTTTGAGTCTGATATAGATCAAGTAAACGCCGGTATTCCCAAAGACTAGGTCGGAGTACAAAGCAAAAAACTTTTTTTTTTAATTTAAGCTTTATTTCAAAATTATTTTTTAAGCTAACAATTATAAATTCAGTGTAGTACAAATTACAATGATTTAGTGAAATAGAAAAAAAAATGGAATAAGTTAAGTACAATCAGTTGCCATAGAGGTAAGTGGTGAATGTACTTTTTACAAAGAAGATAAAAACAATATAAAATCGTTGTTGAGATGAGAATTCAATGCAAAAAGAACTAAAGTATTCTTATACATTAAAAGAACGAAATTCATTGATAAACAAACAGTTAATACTTGATTAGTCAAAAGAGAAGAAAGATACCATTCAAAAATACATTTTTCACTCTTTCACATCTTAGTGAATCTGGAAGTAAATTGAATAGGTGGGTGCTGGGTGCTGCAGCAAGATAAAAACGTCCAAAATGGGCTCTATATACTGGTGGAACTTCCACAAAATTTCTGGAATGCAACCGCAAATTATAATTATCTGTGTTTCGAAATATGTAAAAACCTGAATTTTGGAAAAATTATAACAGAACAGACGTGTTAATGCAAGAGTTTTAAGGTTTCTGTATAGATCAAAACTTGGAGTTATACGGTTAACATTGAACAAAATTCTGGTTGCATGTTTTCTCTTAAAGTAAGCACCGCCCCAAAAAGTGATACCATATTTCAGTTTGGATTTGAATAATCCATTGTACACATGTTTTAATATTGATAAAGGACAATAAAGACCAATGTGTTACAATTATCTTACTACTTTATTTAAATATTGCCTAAGATAAAGTGTATGGTTGTTCCAATTGAGCTTTTTATCCAATATTATGCCCTGGTATTTAAAGCTTTCAACACATTATATCTCAAAACAGTTGCTGCTACAGGATGTATTATAATTAAAAGGAAAACATTCATCGTCATTCGAAAGCGGGTCCAACTCGTAGAGTGATAGAATAATGGCAAATCGTCATCAGTAGTATAAACAGAGTTAAATACTATGAACTTTGTTTTGTCACTGATAATGAGCTCGTGAGCTGAAAACAATTTTCTCAGTAAATCAAGATCATGATTTGCCTCCAAGAATACATTTAACAAACTTTTGTTTGAGTATGAAAGAGTTGTATCGTCGGCAAATGCAGTCACTTTGCCTTTGAATGGTTGAGCGAACAGGGAGTTCACATAGATCAAAAACAGAATGGGACCTAAAACTGAACCTTGTGGAACACCAAATGCAATATTCTTTGGGGAACTTTAGGTATTTTTGATTCTCACCATTTGCTGATGATTATTTAAATACGAACTAAACCAGCTATGAATGTTACATCTTAAACCGGAATGATGAAGTTTGTCTAGTAATACAGAGTGATCTACCAAATCAAATGCTTTAGTGATGCCTATACAAATTGAAGCGGGAATCACCTGTTAATTTTAATAAAGCAGCTTCTGTAGACCTTCGACTTCTGAATCCAAATTGACTATCACTAAAAAATTTAGTTCTTTGCAAAAATGACGACATCCGTTTCTTAATGCCCCTCTTTAAAATTTTGGAGAATATTGAAACCAATGAAATTGGACGGTAATTATTCAGCATTGACTTATCAGCCTTTTTATGAAGTGGTAATACTATTGCCATTTTTAAAGATTGGGGACAGATTGCCCTTTGTACTTGAATTGAAAATATAACATAAGACATCAGAGATTTTCATTATCAAACAACTCGTGACTCGTAACAACATGTCAAATGACGTAGTCTTAGATGACTTAAGAGAGCAAATCAATTTATGTATCTCAAAAGAACTGAAAGGATAGCAAAAGAAACTCAGTTTGGCAGTCTGTCCCATTAAATCATTCCGAGGACGGAAATTATTATTGTTTACAACGAAATAGTGTGATCTTTGCGTAATATCGGAACTCGGCCTTGATAATACATTGAAATTTTGACAACAGGAATCAGATGAACATCCAAGAGTCGACAGTTTCATCATCACCTGAAAGCATAAAGATAAACAAGAACTATCATTGGGACTACGTCAACGGGTACCAAACCAAAAATCCAGAGCCAGTGATTGCTCAGGACGGCAGTGTAAGTAACAGTATTTGTTGGCAACTGTCGACATAGCATTCGATTGCCTGTAATTTGCAATGTATTTTGAAGTAAATTTGTTAAGAACCATTCCAAGTGAGTCTGCTTATAAGCCTGCAATATATCGCAAATAGGTGTTCTAGTTCTGTACTGAAAATAACACTGATAGTCACGGTAAAGAACGGTTGTCTATTCAACAACATACATATACAGTAAAAGCAGTGTATTCAGTATTCGAATAGATTCTTGGGTAAATATGTCACCATTGAAACTTTCTATTGCTAGTGAAGTTTTCCTATCGAAATGACCCGCTCGTAAAGCTGTTCTATTAAAACAATTACTCCTCACGTCAAATGAGCGCCGAGTCAAATGAGCACCCTATGCAAGCCCTATCATTTAATTTTCATTTTTTCATTTTATTTATTGATATTTACCTCTGTACATCAAGAACATTATGTTCTTTTACTAGTACAGGAGTAATATAAAATTATATACAATTTTAATTGACATGCTTGAATTTAAGTGATCATTATTACAATTATTAATTTCAATTTCAGTTCGAATTCAATTCAATTTAGAGCGTATACTTTGCAATTTTAAGATTCAATACGATTAATAATATAAAAACATAGAAAAAAAAGTAAAAATATAAAAATATTGTAGGTTCGTTGAGTTATTTCAGTTCGATGAGAAAAAGGAGAAACAAGCGGCACAAAATTGTCTGAACTCTGTCTGAGATCGTACCTGTGAAGGTAGGTGGTTCCAGAGAAGAACGAAGAAGTGCCTTCATATAAATACTTTGGCTGTTTCTTGTGAATAATTTTGAAGAGTAATATGCACGATATGTAACCTAGGAATGCTTCCAATTCGCATCCTAGGAGATTCCGACGTTGTTTCGAGACATGGTCAAATCTGCGAAGATTAAAACGTACCGTGCAGCCGCGTTGATTGCTTTTCCCAACTTTTGCGAAGAAGAATAATCACAGTCAGCCAACAACTCTGATCCATATGACAAAATTGGTACTATGAGTGCTTTGGCAAGTTTTAATTTAACGTTGATAGGAAGAATATATTTGCTGATCACTAAGCTATCAATGTGGTCAGTCCATGTCAATTTAATATTGCACATTATTCCAAGGTTTTTTTTTACACATGTAACATATTCAATCGCGGTCGAGTTAAGTTCAACTGGCGGAAAATTGGATAGGGAAGGCGGTTGTTTCGAGAACGGAATGCATTGCGCATTAGGCCATTTTTTGTAGCCCAATTGGCGATAGAGCATAAATCCTTGTTTATTTTAGCAACTGAGTCTTCAACCATACCAAGAGGGAAACTTAAGTAGATTTGAACATCGTCTGCATAGATATGGAACTTACAGTAGGACAAAACTATTGGAAGGTCATTGATAAACATTGAAAATAATATCGGACCGAGAATTGAACCTTGAGGAACACCACAGCTTACGTTACAAAAGGATGACAGTTTTGGAACTCAGCTTGGACTCGGTTTGTAAGATAAGAAAGAATGAATTTATTAGTGGGATTACAGAAGTTGAATTGGGTGGACAGTTTATGACAAAGTATCCTTGGATCAAGGCTGTCGAATGCTTTCGAAAAGTCAAGTAAGGTTAATATGGTCGTTTTATCTTCGTCAATAGCTCTTCTTATGACGTTTGTCACCTTTAACAAGGCTGTGGCACAGCTATGTCCTTTACGAAAACCTGACTACAATGGATTTAATAGAATAGGGAAATCATTTACGCTTCCTTCAAAATTGCTTGTATCATGAGTCGTTTCCAGATTACCTAATATGTAGATTTTCAATGCGTTTTATTTTATAGATTTCATATGTAATGCAAATTAATATATAAACACATTTTTTATACATATTTATTGAAGTAAAACAAATAAGTCAATATCAATATAAAATACTTAGAAAATAAAAAAAATACGTCAAGGAACTCAAGTTATTATTTTAAAGGAAAAAAGTAAAAAATAATAGTAATCTGAATAATTATAATAAAACTCGCTAACCTCCTAGAGGTTTGGGGCCAACTTTGGCTCTCGTGCAGGTGTCTGCACCAGGTCTAGAGTCAGAGTACGCGACTTTCCTGGATGAAGTTGATACTACTTTCGATAGCGTAGCGGAGATGGATTCCTGTATCCTGATGGGTTGTCAATGCTTACTTGGGTGTGGACATGGGAGAGTGTGATACTATTAGCTTCTGCTTACGTAAATTGTTGAGCGTTTTCCAAAACGTCACATCCATGCAAACGGAGTGATACAAATGTAATGATGAAAAGTAAGCTATGCTTTTGAGCAAAAATCAGGCATCATGACATTTGCCGATGTACTCCATTTGCTATTGTTTGCACAGTACAATTGTTCACTATACGTTTTGGAATAGTATGCATTGGTATTACGTTTTTTGTTTTCTTTTTGCAATAGTTGCCATTGCAGTATAAGAGCAATGAATAATGATGCGTTTTAAAAAACGCCCATTATTTATCGACCAAAGTTTATTTTAATGCGTTTAAAAAACGCCAATTATTTGTCAACCAAAGTATATTTTAATGTGCCAAAAGAGAAGATGTACATCATCTCAAAATCATCTCTTTGCAAATACAATTATTTGAGCGAAACGCGCAGAATTTGTTCCTGCACGTATGAAATTTACTCATCTGCCATACAAATACATAAAATCCTACCAAGGCTGTGCACGATAAAGTTCACGCACAAGCACTCAAACACAGGAACTACTTTCTTGTGTGTGATAGGTTTTTTGTGTGAACAGATGAAATGATGAAGGCGTATATTTTTTTCAGAATGCTAGGGGCTTGGCGCCCTTTGCATTTGCACATCCTGCACATATGGTAGGGCCAGCCCTGATCAAGAGCTTTGTCAAGACAAAGATGAGAGAAGTTGAGAGTATGATAGAGCACTTCAAGAATTTTTTCGGCACGTTCTCAAAATACAACTCCTGGAAAAGATTACCGCACGAAAAGTAAAGTCAATTCAGACCAAACAACATCAACAAACAACGCAGAAGCGTTTCTTTAAACATCAACGATACCTCCATCGATAAAACGAGCAACTAAAATTTACAAAAAAGTCAGCTGGAAGTGCAAGTAACAGACAAACATACAAATGCAATTTTTGAAAAAAGATTGGGCACAAGGCGGCTTATTGTTGGTGTAAGGTAAAATCAATTGGAATAAATAGAGTACTTTCATTGCTGAAGTTTGTTTTCTACTAGTTGAAAATAAAAATCAGACTTATAAAGAATCTCTAGGAATCGCTCATCAAGCGCGTCCAGTTTCGATGGAGCTTGATTGTTTCATTGATAGTTGGGCAACATTCCAAATATGTAACAACAGGGAACAATTTTTCGAGTTCAATGAAATCAAAAATCAAACCGACTTCCCGAAGACAAAACCACCGAGATTCTAGGTGACCAGCAGTTCACATACAACTGGTCAAACGACACAAAAACTATTAAATTGAATAATGTACTATATGTTCCTGAATTGAAAACTTATCAATTGTCTATTGCCAAAAAAGTTCAACAGTGTTTTACAACTCATTTTGATGAAAAGAATGCCGTCTCGGTGAAAATAAAACTATTTTCATTGTAACAAGAAGACGACATCTGTACTTCATCGAGTTAAGACCAGAGCCATCATTAGCTGCAAATAACAAACCTCATAAGCTAGACGAATGTCATCAAAGGTTTGGTCATCTAAACGAAAAGGATTTGATCGGTAAAAGTTATTCCAAATTTACCTGATGTTCAGAAGTCCAGAATGCATTCGAGTAAAGCAAAGTGCAGAACCTTTTCAAAAACAATCACAGACAAGAGCTAAACAATGAAACAACTAGAGTTGATTCATTCTGTCGAATCATGCATTGTTCGCATTCAATCTAGATTTAGAAAAGCATTTATAACGTTCAGGAATTTAGTCGAAAATCAGAAAGAACATAAGATAAAATCATTGCGAACGGACAATGGGTTAGAGTATTGTGGTCAAGATTTTACTCACCTAATATTGAGTGCTGGAATCAAAAGACAACACAGCTTAGCGTACACTGCGCAGCAGAATGGTACAGTGGAACGAATGAATAGGATCCGGGTCGAGATGGCCAAATGTACGATGCTGCAATCAAATCTTCCACCAAGTTTCTGAGGTAAAGCCATTGTTACTGCCGCCTTTATTCGAAATAGATGTCCGACGAAAAAGTTGAAGTCATGTTGTTCACCTTTTGAAGTAAGGTATGGATACAAGCCGGATGTGTCGTATTTTAAAATGTTCGGTTATAAGGAATTTCTCTTGATCAAAAGTCTGGTAAAGGCAAATTCGAATATATGTACATATGTAGATCAATCGAATGCGTATTTTTTGGATATTCAACCACATCAAGAGCGGTAATGACGAAAATAATGAGATCGCGAATACAAGCTGCTGAGGTGAGATTTCTCCCTGCTGTTGTGGGAATTACTCGCCGGGAAAGGTTGGGAAACAAGGCAGTGCGAGAGGAACTCAACATTGAGTAGCTGCTTCTTGGAACGGAGAGGGATATGTTTCGTTGGTCACGTGACACGAATGTCCCCTGCGATTCTATTAGGTAGGCGACCGCTTGGCAGACCCAGGACGAGATGGTTGTACCAAGTCCAAAAACTCGCCTGGTTACGCTTGGCATAACTCCTGATGAGTTAGAGTCGATGGCGGACGATCAAGTTGCTTGGAGATCTCACGTGTCTGGCTTACCTCCGCCACCCCTTTGGTGGAGCATGCCGGTCAGAAACTGATGATGAAACAATCTGGATTTAAAGAAACCGGAACAAACTTAAATAAAAATTTGTGAATACGAAAATAAAACTTAAAATATCGTTCGAATGGAGATAATGAGCAACGAAAATATATCTAACGATAAAACTATTATGAGTAATGAAATCATTGAAGCAAAACCACTTAAGAGGTCGCTTGGAAGACCAAAATTCGAGAAAATGGAAAAAGGGGCAGGCCGCAAAAGAAGAAAGAAGAAGCAAAACAAATGAATATTGCCACAAGTCCTACAGTGAAAGCCGAGATGGAGTTGGTGTTTAATGCAATTTGTGACATTAAAGCTTGCAAACTTGTTGAGCGGCCGAAGAACAAATATGTCATAGGTTGCCCAAGGGCCTTGAGAACGAAATTCAAAGCAGATGGAAGTACTGAAAGGTATAAAGCTCGATTAATAGCTAAAGTTTCACGAAACAGTTGCGTCGGTAGCTAGAAAAGCTCAAAGCGTATTTTCATGGAATTTGACTTGACACTTTTTCAATTAGAAGTTGAGATGGCGTACATCAACGGAGATCTCGAGGAAGAGTTCCTTACGGAACAGGCTGAAGCTTTTGGCAAAACAGGGGAAGAACATTTTTCTTGCTCTTTAAAAAAGGCACTCTACGGATTGAAGCAATCGGGAAGTAGGTGGTACATCAAGCTCGAACAAAAACTTTTAGAGCTGGGGATGGAACCGCTGAATACTGAAAAGTCAATATATTTTGGAAACAGAATATACTTTATGTAGATAACTTTATTGTCGCAACATACAATATAAATGCGTATAAAAAACTGAAAGATCTGATGTCGCTCGGATTCAAAATAAAGGAATTTGGTAAGTTACATTATTGACTTTGTATTGAATTCAAACACAATTTGAATAAACGCATTGTAACGATAAGTCAGTCCAAATACATTCAAAATATTTTGCTTCGATATGGCATGAATGATTGAAAGATTACAGTAAGTCCATTGGATAGTAACATCAAATCAAGCAAAGAAATGTTACCAAAAACCAAAGAATGAGAATGCGAAATAACAAATACACTATATTCATATTTAATTGGTTCACTCATGTATCTTGCTGTTTCAACTCATCCATACATCGCTCATACTGTCAGCCTTGTCAGTGCAGTTCCAACCCAAAGAAGGAACACTGGAAAGCAGTCAAAATGTTCTTTATTACGAAATTCTCTAAAGCGAAATAATCTTTATAAGGAACTAATTGTTTAGCCCACAATCAAAACGTCTATGAACAAGTGTGGATGTGTAGTAGAAATTTGACAACAAATCTTACTATAATTTTTTGTTACAAATTTTTTAAGGGAACTCCTCCTTTTGGCAAGAATTTTCTCAAAGTGAATGTGTTTATGAAAAAATGTGCATGTGCAGTAGAAATTGTACGCACATCAACAGGTCAATCGTTTCAGTTTCCATCTCAAGTTCGTGAAAAATACAAAAAAACAAAAATATCGAAGCGTAAGGTTATTTCACTTTCAGAGAAATTGTCAATAGAATTGTCAATTATTGAAGAAGAGACAAGAAAAAAGATGGTGCCAAGAATTTTTTTCGTTACAGTACATTGCCTACAATTTTAAAAAATGAGGTACAAAATTTAAAGTTTGTCAAATCATGTTCAAACAAATTGAGTATGTTCGGAGACAATCCAACGTTGATGACATGAGAACTGCATTTGATAATTTACAACGTTTTATCCAAACAAGGGATGAGAAACGGTTCATGTGCAAACAGAATTGATATGTTTTTCACGAAAAAATTAAAAGACAAAATAAAATAAGAAATAAAATTTGTTTACAACGAGTTCCTTTTTATAGCACAGTGTTAAGAAAAATCTAATTTTCTGTACAACAAATTTTGTGTAAAAGATGTTTTAACAAAGCAATTCGTTGTTCCCTTGAAGGTTTCATTATAAAAACTAATCAGATTACGCCCAACTCTGGTATGACTGCTGTTACACATGCGGGTGCACATGCGGATACTATTGAATTCAATTAATTTATATATTAATGCATATTTTGTTAATGTTGTACTTATTTACACCTGTTCTTGTTCGTATATAATCAATAGTTTTTAATTGGTCAGGCACATATGTTATAGGAATATTTTTGTTTAATTCAAAATGTTCTCGTCTTTGTTCTCTTTCCTTCCTCGAAGTTCTCTTTTAATAGATTCTAGAGCAAAATGTTCTCTTTTTAGGAAGGGCCCATATACATGTCAAAATTAAATTCACGATTGTCCATGCCCGTACAACTTCAAGCATACACGGATGACATTGACATCGGCAGAGCAAAGCTGAGCTGTCAAAAGAACCAATTTAGCACTCCGTGCAAAGACTACAACTGTCCAGTAAAAAGCTTCTCAAATTGGCCTCCGAGTCGGCACACAACTGTAGTTCCCTTCCACTCGTGAGAGAACAATAGCACGCACAACGAGTGCTTGCCGAAAAGCTAGGCCGTGGCCCTCTATGGGCTGCAACGACCCCAATATTATTATTATTATATGGGTCAGTTCGTCTTCTGACTGTCATATCGGCGCTATTAGACCAACCAAGGACCTCTGTACACCTTTGTTGATGTGTTCGTGTGTGCATTAGGTATACTAAATCAAAAACTATTGGTTTAGATAATTTCATTTAGCATGTTTCTAGCAAAACCGGAATAGTACTTGATTGTAAGTGCTGCCGTTAGTTTTTTTTTTCAACACATTTTTATTTTAAGTATTTATTCTTCTAATATTGCCCCTACTTCCTCTGCAAGAAGCCGCTTTCAATTATTGGCGCCAAAGTTAACGCACTCGTATCCTACATGATCAATATAAAATTGGGGACCACCTGAGAACATTATGAAGTAGGGTTGCAGAAAAGGCTGGTGTCTGACGAGTAATTAATATAATTCTTTGTTCTTGTGCCGCAATAGCAGATGTCGAATAACAAACCACACCTAGCCACACCTGCACCTAGTTTTCTTATCCCATTTCCTAGACATTTTTATATTATATTATAATCCGTTTTGTAACTCGCACCAACTTGACATATTTTACACGCTGTAATTCTTCATGGCCACACATTTTTCCATTAAAACTATGAAATGAAGATAACAGCATTCCACTCAAGGGGTTTATTCATTCCTACTATTCAGCATATTTTCCTTAGTTGCCACACCAATAAACCTAGTAATTAGTGAATCAGCAAAACCACTTAAGTCGAACGAACCCATAAAAACATCGAGAAGCATCCCCATTAAACTATCTCTCACCCATTGTACTTCTGCAAACATTTGAATTCGGAAGCAATTAGCAAGAAAACGAGGACAATTGTCCTATCTTACTGGCGTTTAATTAAGACATGGCTTCCTACATCAATAATGGCGAATAACAAGCGTTTCCATTGCTTCACATACCTTTCGAATGGCGCGGCGACCAAGCGACCGTCTCCAATACGGGTTTGTTGTTTCTGATGCCTTGGGTCGTTAAATCAAGATCTTAATCGTTACCCAATTTGTGTATTTGAATGCGACAAACAAAAGCATCCACAATCAGGGAAGCGAACATTTTCTGGATTATTGTTGGCTTTTGTTTGAAAGTTGTTCACTACCGGTCCATTTATATATGCACACCCACAGATACAAACAGTATAAACGAAGTTTTATCGCAAACGGCTTTCATTATAATTCGATAAAGACAAAAGGGATTCAAGGATATCTGTGCCTTGCTTCCTTGCTCTCTTACAAACATATTCATACCTATAATCAGTACAGCCAGTGATAAATTAATGGCTGCACACTTTGAATTTTAATGGTTATCTAGAAGACTTCAGATTAGTTTTTGCAAGTGAGAATGCGATGATTATTTTTATTGACTTATTTATGCTCACTTAATTAGTACGTGAACGCAACGATTACACGACATTATTGGCGAAATACAAAAGGGTTAGCTAGCATGAATGTATAGAAGATTTTGTTTCAAAAGTGTTTACTGCAGCGATTTTTATATTAACCGCTCCACTTGCTCTACGCTAATTCTAAGTGTAATATGTGATGCCGTGTAATATATGATATATAGATCTCTTGCAATCCCATGGTGATGCTACACCAAAAATCGCCTTTGCTGAGGGGTGGGACTGACAAGGTAAATTACCAAGAGTGTACCGAGGCCTGTCGCTGAACATCTAGTGGCGTCTAAGTACAATCGCTTACAAGAGCAGGGCCGGACCCATCATATCTTGCTCCTGTCATTACAAACATTATCTATAGTAGTTTAAGTCAATGCTATGGACCGAGGCTCAAAAAATGTGTGGAAGAAGTTGTTGCTCGACGGCTTAGAAGCTTCATCATCAAGCACCAAATTTAACACTCAAACCAATAGGGTTTTCAAAAAAATAAAAGCACAGGCATGCTACTTCGTTTACTTCACTAATACGGTTAACAAAGGCCTAAACAAAAATCATAATGTTCTGGTGTTGTTTATTGATTTTAGCAAGGCCAAACTTCAGCAATGCTGGTTTAAGAGGTTTAAGAGAGAGAGTAATGGGAAATTGTTTCTTGACAGATAGACACATAAGTGTCAAATAGTTTAAGTGACGAACATAGATGTGTATATGAAGTACCACAAGGGTCTAAATTGGGACCTTATTTATTCATATTGTACACCAATAGTAGGTCTACTACATCTGCTTAAAAAATGTACTGCCTACACATACGCGGATGCTGTAGCAATTGTGGTTAAACATAAACATTTAGATACAGAAATGAATTTAACCATGCCATCAAGATCTTCTTATAAATGTAGATAAAACAAAGCTGATGCATATATGCACTCCTTCTACGCAAACAGACAACACACGAATTTATCGCCTCAAGGAACATTCCCCACATGCAATTGAAATAGTTAAGGAAAATAAATACCTAGAAGTGACCATTGATGAACGCATGTTATGGCACAAACATATAAAAACCCTTCAACATAAACTTAAGAGCACTTCCTTCGCATTGGTATATCTAAAACTAGTGGTATAACTAAAAAGTTTTAAAAGCACCTAAATACACATCTTAAAGTTCTAGATGTCAACGCAACATTTCAGATGGCAACCTTGTTACAGTACATGGATGACCAAAGACACAAACCGCATATAAGCCATCCGATGAACACAACAACTAACACTGGCGCAGCATCATCGTACGGTTGGGCGCCGTCAAGTGCATCTAGCTGTTCAGTGGTCTCTATTAAAGTGCTTCTTCCGTCTGATGTCATTTTGACAAAGATCGACCTGCGCTTTTAAAAGCTGAATGCAGCTGTTTCCTACGTTTGCATTTTGTAGCAAAAGTGAAGGAGAGAGCGATTTTTTCTTGTCAAACTATCATTGAAGTAACAGCTGATGTCTGAGTCAATTCCAACGTCAGATAGGCAAATCTTTTTGTGTTTACCTCTGCGGTATGCAGCAGCTGATCGTAATACAGCGTCTTTTTATAGCTTGTTGAGAAATTGAATATTGATGGGCATGGGAGAAGCGCTATTTTGGTGTATTCTTTGCTTTGAACTGTGGAGGTCTGCACCCAATTAAGATGCACAGCTAATTGTAGAGGTGGGTGAGATTTTCATCGCTGCTTTCCGGAATGCCGAAGAGACCAGCATCAGCTGAAACCTCCTCTCGCTCCAAAGCATCAATTTTTTCTGTAGAAGAAGTACCTCTACTCTTGGTGTTGTTGCTACAGACATTTCTGATTGCAGCTTCTCAACGGGTTCAACAATGTTGGTCAATTTGGTACTGACATTCCCCACCTCAAGTATTTTCTAATAATAGAAAATTACATATAAATTCCATCGGTGCAGTGGGCTTCCTATATTGCGTTGTTCAACTGGTTTGGAGTCGAAGACTCTTGTGGCCGGAGTGGTCTATATATCTAATACCCTCAACGCAAACAAGACCAAACATTGAATGCAGAAGTTTTCTCTCGAAAAGACCAAGGGCTTCCTCATCTGCTTTGAAGATTGCCAAGGTTTCTGCGTCATAGAACACGAGAGGGATGTTCAAGGTCTTATAAAGGGTGATTTTTTAGCTATTATCTTTTTGGCAACACTGGTTTAAACAGCTGGCTCACGTTTCGTGTTTTGTTTCACTGTCAAACATCTTCAGTTTGGTCTATAATTTAACCATGAATCGTCTTACAAACGAACAACGCTTGCAAATTATTGAATTTTATTATCAAAATGCGTGCTCTGTTAAGAAAGTTCATCGCGCGCTTTTTACCGAAAAAATGTGTTCAGCGACAAAGCTCATTTTTGGCTCAATGGGTACGTAAATGGGTACGAATTGTCGATTTTGGAGTGAATATTAGCCAGAAGCATTGCAACTGGCTGCTAATGCATTCAGAAAAAACTCACAGTTTGGTGCGGTTTATGGGCTGGTGGCATCATTGGACCCTACTTCTTCAAAGATGATGCGAATCGTAACGTAACTGTGAATGGTGAGCGCTACCGTGAGATGATATCCAAGAGCTTGACTTGCATGACATGTGGTTTGAACAAGACGGTGCCACATGTCACACAGCACACAATGGACAATGGACTTATTGAGAGGCGAGTTCGGTGAACATTTTATTTCACGTTCGGGACCGGTCAATTGGCCGCCTAGATCGTGCGATTTAACGCCTTTAGACTATTTTTTGTGGGGCTATGTTAAAGCTCATGTCTATACAGACAAGCCCGCTTCAATTGACGCATTGGAAGACAACATTGAAGCATTTATTCGTGAGATACCGGCCGAAATGTTGGAAAGAGTATGCCAAAATTGGACTAAGCGGATGGACCATTTGAGGCGCAGTCGAGGTCAACATTTGCATGAAATAATCTTCAAACATTAAATTATATGGACCGTAATATCGATTCAAATAAAGATTTCATGAATTATTCTGAATTTTATGTGTTTTTTAGAAAAACTTTCCTATAGCTTTTAAAAAATTACCCTTTATAATGGTTTGTTGGCTCGTTCTTTGAGAAAGGTATCTATACTCAATTGTCTCTTGAGCTATTGGCAAAAGTTATTCTGCGTTTAATCTAGGTACTAATATTGCTCTTACTGTTTACTTGGGAGCCGAAGTAGGCGAAGTCCTTCACTACGTAGTCGTCGAATCCTCGATGTTGTGCGTCCTTTCTCGATGGCAGCATATACTTTGTTTTGCCCTCTATCACCGCTAAACTCATTTTCTCCTTTTTTGTGGATTGGGAAAACAATACTGAGATTGCACTCGTCGGGCATGCTAGGACCATATCTTACAGAAGAGTTGTTGCATATGCCCTACCTACTAGCTCATCTGCAGACAGCAGCTCTATTTGACTTTAGTCTCGATATCCGACTTCGACTAGGTCGGGGGGACGGACATCTCTTCTATCATCCGCCTGGCAGTGCTATTGGTATCTTCCTCGTCGTTTAACAGTCTACAGAAGTGATGTTTCAATATCGACTGGACCTCACTTCTAGCTGCCCTTTTTCGTCGTGAAAGGATTTGGATAATTATTTAACTCGTTGGTAGGAACTTTTGGACATCATTTTGACCATAACCCCTCCCCATTTTCTCGATCTCATGCTATTTCTTTTTCATTTTGAGAAGCCGGTGCTCTTCCTCACTAACCGCTCTCATCCTTCGGACCACTCGTTATAAAACCTAGGGTTTTTTCTGGATGGCGTCTTCAAACCAAACACATTAGAGCAGCTTCTCTTATGGCGTTTTGACGACGGCGTCATTTTTCGTCGATTGTTTTGATTGGCCGGGTTGGACTCTTTGAGATCTTCGGGGAGACTCGCTCAGCAAAGTTCCTAGCTCCTGATTGCGATTGTAGCTTTCTACCGTTAAACCGTAGTGTCCTGTCTCGACTCCGTACTTCTCACGATATCCATTGGCTACAAAAAGGAAATGACCCGAGCCGATTTAGGCTCCTTGGAATGTTCGGACAAAGCATCAGGTCAGGAAGATCTATGCCTACGCGTACTAAGTCGCGGGCGCAGCTAGTAGAAAAATGAAGAATTCGTCACAATACACCAGTGACCACTTTTAATGGAGTCGAATTTCGTAGACTCGTTTCTGAATAATATAAGAGTATGTTATTTAATTTTTTACTAAAAAACTCCTTGTTGCCTTTCAGACTGACTCGGGTTACACTTGATACGCACTGAAATGAACTGTCCCCTTTTCGTATGCTTTTGTGTAGCAGTTCAAAACCTACACTAGCCGCTCCAGTCATCATGACATTACTAATCCGAACAAATAAGGGGATTGGCGAAGATGTGGAGATTTTTGTCGCCTGAACGCGAACACCGTTCCTGATGGCCTTCCAATCGCCCACATCAGCGACTACTCCTCAATCCTGCATAGAAAAACAATATTTCCGAAAATAGATGTCGTGTGTGTTTCACCAAATTCACGTTGGACCAGAGGACGCCCAAAAAACAGCGGCAGTGACACCTTTCGGCATTTTCAAATTCTTGCTATTGCTTTTCGGACTCTGAAATGCCGGTTTTATATGGTCTCAAGTTTTTACACGCCTATATGGACGATATTCTAGTGGCGACGACCTGCACACACACAAATGTCATTTCTAGTCGATACAGAACGTCATCACTTGACATCAAGGTGAACAGATGCATTTTCGTATCTTATTTCGGAGTCGCGAATTTGTTTCATACTCGACGTACCCCACTATCGACAATCTCACAATCAGATGACTCTCTTGGGTTTTTAGATACTTGTATAATTTTCTTCGAGGTTTTATTTCAGGGGTCCTCGCCTGAGAGTTAAAACTCGGGTGGCTCTGCCAACGACAGTAGCAAACAAGTGGATAAATTATCGAAGTGAAGTTGATCACCTTGTGCGTGTTCGGGTTCCAAGAAATGTGGTTGCCCCATTCGAGATATTCCACGGGATTTCTGATGCTAGTTTCCGGTCTAAGATCGCGCCCAATAGTTTCAAAACAATTCTCGTAGAACCTTGCGGATTAGCATTGCGCGGTATATTTCCTCTGGCTATTAACGAACATCCACTTTGGTGGAACGGACCCTTTTGGCTTTCGCCGTCAAAGTTCTCAGTGTCACCGCCTCACGAGACTGTGATATTGATGGAGGAGAGGCCACCAGCAAAAGTAGTATTCCAAATGTGCCCTGATGCCTACGTTATTTATACCCTTATTAATAAACATTAAATATTGTTTCCGCCTGTCAGTGGAGCCTATCAATGTATTTTGAAGTGTGAGCAACAACCGCGTTCAGGAGTGATATTAAGTTGCTTGCAAATGGTCATATACTAACAAATAAATCGATACACCATTCATAGATTTGAAAGGACTCGTGTGAGTTGGAGGGTTGTACGGCATGCCAATATTGGATTTAGTATAAAACATCCAGTACTATATATACATTCATAATGTCTCACATTCTAATGTTCCGAAACCCATGGATGTAAGGGCTTCGGAAACATTTGTCATCGTTCGTCAGTAGTTCTGGATGGGTGGTAGAAACCTTATACGTAAAGTAGTCCAGCGCAGTTGAGACTTACCACGTGAGACTTACCACGTCTACGTGTAACACCGGCCAGACCAATCGCAAACACCGAATCTGATTATGCTGGGCCTTATACTAAGGTTGTCTAAAACTCGCACTGCAAAAACAACGAACGGATTCATTGCTCTGTTCATTTGTTTCTCAACTAAGTCTCTTACCATTAGGTCTCTTAACATTTGCACAAGAAGAACTGGTAAGAGACCTAACCAACGACGTATTTTGGCGCCTTCAAACGATTTGTTGCTCTACGCAGGAAGGGCAATGGCACTTATTTTCATGGTGCATGAATAATATTGAACGGTAGTATAAACGAATAAAATTCAATGGGCTGCGTTATCGACCACTCACATGGACGAAATTGTGGAGATAACTTTGGCACTTTATTTCTCTTTCCTCCCCACATTTTGGCGAGTTGTGGGTGACAAGAGTAAAGTCTGTGAAACTCCATTTACGCAGGGCGATTGATTTTTCAAACTGACTTTCGAGGAGATGTCCACAATTATTGGCCAGATTGAAGCTGTATTGAATTCTCGTCCACTCTGTATTCTCTCCGGTGAAAGATATGAATCCATTAACGCCACTTTCTTATAGCGGAACCCTAAACTGCAGTTCCGGAGGAAAGTTTTATCAATGCATCACTTAATACATTAATTCACTCACAACATTCAGAGGCGAAAATCGGTCTCGGCCGGCGATGTGGTGGTGATTCGAGAACCGAATCTATGAACAGCAAAATGGTAGACCAAGTCGAATAGAGAGGAGGTGCAGATTAAGGCACTCGTATTGCAAAGAAAAACATCAATGAGAATTAGTATATAATTAGAAACAAGTATGGTAGCACGTTACTGTTGACAAAGTTCACTCCCTTAGAGTGACAGATCCGCCACTTTCCAGTACATAAATAATGTCTAAATGATGAGTGAATCATTTCACTAACTCCCTAGATCGCTTCCAATTAATTTTCCCAATATTAAGTACTTCCCACATCCCATCTCCATATTCATTAATCTTAAATCGGAACACTTCTTCATGTACTCTGAACAAAGTAATATCTCTCTCAAGAAATCCGATTGAAAGTCATACGATGCCCACGTAGCATAACTGCATAGGATATTCGATAATTTTTTATATTCGCCACTTATGGCTGTGAGGCGAATATGAATTTTTCAATGGTTCGGAAAGAAAAAAGTGAAAATAGCTTTTTTATGATTCTTCTAGGATTCAGATTTAATTTATCGCATTCCTGTGTTCGTGCGAAACTTGTTATGACGTTTATCCTCCTTTGCTTTATTTGAAAAAAGATATATTTTTCAAAGATACTCCGCACATTTTAGAAGTTTATTTGGGTTTCGCATCAGAACAACGTTGCTGGGCACGTGCTTTATCATATATGGACTGAACCTTGAACTGGCGAATGACTGCCAGTTTAAGACATGGCGTCTGTGAAGCCAAAATGTTGGTCGGGATGGTGCTCTTTCTATACAAAACAAGTTAGACGAACAATGATCATTCAATTGACGATCAATTTGGCGTTATTTAGTGAATAACCGTCAAAAATTCATGAATAACTGTCAAAAAGTCTCTCAAATTCGTTGGGGGACTAGGGTCTAGGTCAATCAGCTGTGAAGTTGCTGATACATAAGTCTATGTTTAGCTTAAAGTGCCCGCAGATGCTAAGTGTAACTTACTGGGCCTCTGCGGGCACTTTAAGCTAAACATAGACTTATGTAACCCCATATTACGATTGGCGAGTCTTACGAATAAAAGTGTGAGGGAGAGGAAATGGTATCACTGTTGACGAAACGACAAACTTTGATTCGGGTTAAATGTCAAACATTTTTCGAAGTTTCATCTCACCCATCTGACCCCTGCGGTTGTCGAATGTCCAAATTGAGTGGTCTTTTTATCAGAAATGATGCCCAACTTCACAGCTGATTGACCAAGACCCTAGTCCATCGACGAATTTGAGAAACTCTTTGACAGTTATTCCTGAATTTTTGACGGTTATTCACTAAATAACGTAAATACCGCTCTATGATTGGCTTCTGGTTTTTATTTAGCGAACGTCAAGCATTGTGTGAGATGACGTCGGAGCTTTTGTTTTTGTTATTGTTATGAATGAATTATATACATTACGTATTTATTTTTAAATGTTATGAAGAGTCAAGACTTACATTATGAAATATACAATATTAATAATTTTTGTATTTTGGATCTCTAATTCGGTATCTTAAGCATTTGTTGTATATTGAGTCAACATATAGTATCCGAACGCATAAACAATATGCATTAAAAACCAAAAGAATGCAAACTCAAGGAAAAAACTTACTATCATAGCGTTTAAACTGTATTATGCTTTTCTGTTTAGATTTCGATAAAAACATCCATTTACCCCTGGTAAACCCCGTTGAAAAGGAGTATTTTCGGGCGTTTTGGTTTTTGTGGGGTTTGGACACAATTTGTCTTCAACTGCAAAACAACTCCTTTCAGTACTAAGGAAATCGAGTTTTGTGACAGGACTAGGTCAGGATTTTAATACGCTGCTCTGATGACTCGTATGTCTATGTATCTTAGGGCACGGGTTTATTGCAGAAATGCAGGAATTGTAGGATGTGATTGAGTTTAGAAAATTCACATTTACAATTAGTTTGAGACGAAGTGAAACGCTTCCTCATGCAACTTAAAAAACTATGCTCAAAAACAACTTTCAGAAAAAATAGTTTTTACTTACAGATGATTAGGGGTTCGAAGCATTCTTAAATTTTTTCTGTGGATTTCATTCGCTTCTAATTTTTGTAAATTTTATAATTTTATTGACCACGGAAATTATCAATTAATGAACACAATTCAATTTAAAATTCAAATGTTCGTGA
This sequence comes from Eristalis tenax, assembly GCA_905231855.2. NCBI lineage: Eukaryota > Metazoa > Arthropoda > Insecta > Diptera > Syrphidae > Eristalis > Eristalis tenax. Next base: position 50,956,859 of record HG993128.1, read on the forward strand.
TTTGACGTTCATTCATTCCTACGATTTTATTGTTTTCATGGCAGCACTTAATTTTGAACTCGAATTGCGAAGTTCGCCAACCGTAGTAGGTCGAAAGACTTAGTTCGCCAATGAGAACAACTCACATTTAACGTTCGATACGCCAACCGTAATAGGGGGCTATATATGTCTTTCGACCTAAAATAAATTTAAGAAAACTCACCAAAAACTTAAATAACATAACTGTTTTCCTTAAATTGTTTATACTTAAAAAACTTGATAAATCGAACAAAATCTATGCATTTTGGTACGCTTCTTTTATATAAGCCAGGTAACACGCTGAGCCTTTTCCTTTGGCGAATCTGTGCCGATGCAGTAGAAGTCTGCGGTGCTATGTGTGACGACGAAATTTTGGCAGCTTATAGTTACAAGAATGATGACGACGATCCAGAAGAATCGCAAGCCAAACCAGATCCGCACATCCAATTAGGCAAATTTTTGTGTATATTGCGTCAATTTTTACTATGAATGGAAGTGATCGACGAGGTATTCTCGGCATTGGCTGTCATAGGCAATGCTCTTGATCAAGCATGACTGATGTTCGCTCTTTATTTAAATTTTAAACAGCGGCCTCCATCGCCGCACCGCTCAGTATGGAATTCAGTGTATGTTTTGTAAGAAAGGGTGTGAAATTATTGTTTTATGCAGAAGGCACTTATTTCGTTTTCGTCTTCGCTTCAACTCGACAATTTTTCGTTAATCCACACTCTCGTTAATTCGAATTTTTGGTAAGGTCGCTTGAGTTTCAAATTATCGAGAGTCAGCTGTACATTAAAATAACTTAAACAGTCTTTTGCTAAGCTTACATACATATATATTTATCTGTACTTAATATACACATAAGTACAGACTGGTGTACACATGTATATACCAATTTTTTTAATTTATTTTATTTTTGTATACAGCTTACAACTGCCTAAAAACTATCCTAAGAAGTATAAGTCGGCCATAGGATCCCGTAGATAGACCATACATCTAGTCCACTGCAAGACAGGGACTGACTACTTTTCCATTCAGGGTTACGCACTACCCTTTTTACATCGGATCTAAAGGATTCGACGCCGGAGTTCCCTCTCTTTTCAGCCACCAGAACTTTCGATGTTGCACAGCAACATCCCTAACATCGGAGGAGATCCTCCTCAGCTCGTTGTGCGTCGTTGTCGTGGTTGAGTCGCCCATCAACATTTGATCTGACTATGTGGTAGTCTTGTATCAGTCTTTTTTCGCCAAGCGTTGTGACGTACCCTTTCGTGGTATTGTGAATTGGGGTAGTAAGCCCCTGAGATCAAGTTATTGACCAAGTTCATCGCTCTGGCAGTATGAACTCGAATCAACTTCATCAGGAAATTGTCCACTCTTATCAGGGTTTCGCTGTTGTACAGGACTTTATTGGAATAGAAATGTCTGTACTGGGACTCTTGTGTTTTAAAAAAGGATACATCATAGTATCGCAGAGTCAATATGCCCTCATTAGGCTCCTTTGATTGTGCAAGAAATATAGAAATAGGAAATATACAAAGTAGGCACAAGCATTCGCTTTCTTCTATTGTTAAAACGAACTATATATACAGAGAATATCTTAAAGTAAACCTGCATGATCAAAAACTTAAATGTTTTGTATTTCCTTTCCCGGTGGTAGAGCTACTGCTGACAGGAAGATTAAATTTAGGACTGATCTGAGTTTATATTAGGGGGTGACTTCAATTCTTGACAGAGAGACAGGGGTTGCTTATGCGTAAATGCCTATGGCTCCATTTTGTCCCATTTGTGCCGTACTGTCCCAGTCCAACATACATTCTAATCGTTGTCCTTCATTACTTGACCCATTTGTGTCTAATGTACCTGCTTATGTTACTGAGCCTTTTTCGATTAACGACCTAAGCTTAAATCATTACCTTGTGTTTTAATATAATAATATGGGTGGCGGTACGGCCTGTAGTGGGTCATGGCCTAGCTTCTCAGCAAGCACTCGTATTAGACATTATATAAATATTTATATTATAATAAATGTAAAAAATATTAGCGTAAACATTTGCAAAGATATCGTCAGATAAATTATAAAAATCAAGGTTCACAAGGCAAGGTCCCGGTAAAGTCCCGGCAAGGTCCCGGCAAGGTCCCCGGTGGGCTCTTTTCTACGGACGGCAATACAGAGCGGTAATGTTTTTTTAAGTACATACAATTAACAAAACGGATTCTTTTCCCAGTCCAACGAATTCATTTATACGGTTTACCAAGCATTCACAGTAATTAATCAGACATTGAGTGTCTGACATTCTTTGAGCTGCTTAGCAACAAAATCCTATGAACGCTGCAACTACATTTTCACAGAAATGATAAGACCAACAATTATATGGAGATATTTCTTGCAAAATCTGGCAGTCTTTTCTAAGCAACAAAATAATATTTTTTTTTGTAGGTACACTTTTTTTCTTTTAAGGTCGTGATATTTGTGTTTTGATTTGCACTAGCTACTAAGTCTTGTTTTTGAAAGACGGTTAAATAAGCAGTTTCCTCGTGATGTGCCGTGTAATTTAAATTATGTTGTATGTTGCAAACAACCAAAAGCTACCCGATTGTTTGGAACACCTTCTAAATAAGGAAGAATCTGAATACATTCTACCTAGTTTGAACAAATATTTTGCGTTCTTTGCTTGACCCCTCCTGTTATAGTATTTGAAAATTATCTTGCTCGTACCGGGAATCCAACCTGGGCTCCGTAGGCTCAAGTGCGTTCGAGTCGACGCACTAACCCACAACGCCACGGCAGCCACTTCCGTAGACCGTAACCTAAAACTAATCTAACTTAGCTCAGCCCTCATCTCAGTTGAGAGAAATTTAGCCGAGCTAAGCGGAGATCTTAAACACCGCGCGAGTTACATATGTCAATGCCAACAACCGCAGCAATATCAGTCAGCAATACATGTACCGGATGTCCAACGACCCGATTAAAGTTCTGCAAGAATGCTTAAATCGGCATCTACGACATTGTTTCATTTTTGAAAAGTCTTCCTTTTCTCACGCAGAACTTTCTACCCTGTCAAGTATCCCGAAGAGGACGGCTTTCCCCTTACCCTACACACACGCACCCTACACATTTGGCAAAAATGAAAGCTTACTCCATTAAATAAAACACATCTCCTTTCACTTTACCAGTGTACAATACATTTTCATGTATATCCTGAAAAACTGAAGAAACTGAATACTTGCAATCACTTCACTGTATTCAAGGATGTACTTCACCATCAACAGCTTACACATTCCTTATGGTTTTATTCCACATAATTGGTCATATGTTCCCATTTCTCCGAAGATCTCACCAACACAGTTTCCGGCATTCAAGAAATGAGAGAATTCATCCTCTTGAAAGCAATTGTTAACTGACTTTAACTCTCAGGTGGTAGAGAGTGCAGTCACTTCCGAAATAATTCACTCTTTCAATATCCTCTAGGGGTTTCATTGACTGAGAAGAACAAACATTGGAAGAGCCAAAAAACTATAGCAGTGCCAAAGCATTTAAGTGCCTTTATCCTCAGCTGATGGTAGAGAACACCTGATGTTAAAATTTGCTATTATGTTTCCCTTTGATCTAAAGGGCTAAGCATACAACCATGAAACCAGACAGACGGCAATCGAGAACCCCTTCTGTTCAAAACTATGCACATACGTGTATGTCAGGGTTTGCTAACAAAAACCGGACTATTGAAGATTGAAAATAATCGAATTGGGTTGTCAAAAGCGAGACGAAAATTACATTCTGACTATTTCGATACCTACCTACTCACTTTTTTACTTCGAATAGAAAATAAGAGTACGAAATAATTGAATGAAAACAAAGCAAGTAAACTAAAAGTGCTTGATTAAATTGACATTCCCACATAAGTAACAACGGTGGTGGAAGACTAACTTTGCCTGTTAAACATTGATTAAAGCGAAAATAATACCTAAAGCACATATGCGATCGTCCGATTATGATGGCACAGCGTCCGTCCGTTGGAGATTTGCATTGCGGCTGATCTTGTAACTACTGACTGCTCAAAACTCGGTTGGAGCCAATAGCGTAATAATCAGGGTCGTGATGTGCTTGCGTTACCTCCCCGCGGTGGTCCTCAGTAACTACTTGTAAAGGGTGATTTTTTAAAAGCCATATGAAAGTTTTTCAAAAAAAAAAAACACATAAAATTCAGAAAAATGCATGAAGTCTTTATTTGAATCGATATAATTTAATGTTTGAAGATTATTTCATGCAAATGTTGACCATTACTGCGCCTCAAATGGTCCATCCGCTTAGTCCAATTTTGGCATACTCTTTCCAACATTTCGGCCGGTATCTCACGAATAAATGCTTCAATGTTGTCTTCCAATGCGTCAATTGAAGCGGGCTTGTCTGTAAAGACATGAACCTTAACATAGCCCCACAAAAAAATAGTCTAAAGGCGTTAAATCGCACGATCTAGGCGGCCAATTGACCGGCACCGAACGTGAAATAAAATGTTCACCGAACTCGCCTCTCAATAAGTCCATTATCCATTGTGTGCTGTGTGACATGTGGCACCGTCTTGTTGAAACCACATGTCATGCAAGTCAAGCTCTTGGATATCATCTCACGGTAGCGCTCACCATTCACAGTTACGTTAGGATTCGCATCATCTTTGAAGAAGTACGGTCCAATGATGCCACCAGCCCATAAACCGCACCAAACTGTGACTTTTTCTGGATGCATTGGTAGCTCTTGCAATGCTTCTGGCTGATATTCACTTCAAAATCGACAATTCTGATTATTTACGTACCCATTGAGCCAAAAATGTGCTTCGTCGCTGAACACAATTTTTAGCGCGATGAACTTTCTTAACAGAGCACGCATTTTGATAACAAAATTCAATAATTTGCAAGCGTTGTTCGTTTGTAAGACGATTCATGGTTAGATTATAGACCAAACTGAAGATGTTTGACAGTGAAACAAAACACGAAACGTGCGTCACCTGTTTAAACCAGTGTTGCCAAAAAGATAATAGCTAAAAAAATCACCCTTTTTATGTACTTTATTTTGTTTGAATGTTTTTAAAGGTTATGTCAAGCCCATTTAGCATTAGTAAATGAGCCGATAATGCAATGAACCAAGCTGCTGCCAGAGCAGAAGTAAGTGAAGGACATTGGACACAGCGAAATCAAGCTGCTCAAAAACCCACAGCGCGGTCTCGGTCTGATGATTGAACTAAAGCCAATCATAATCTAAAATGCCAAAGACTTTTTCACCAGTATGTTGTAGACGTGAATGCAAATGGAGACTGAGCGTTTGAATTACATTAGGTAGGTAGGGATGTAGAGTGACTGCATGATTAAATAAAATCATGCCCATTTAGTCCATCTGGTTCATTGTGCTGTTAAATTCGGCATTATATTTAAAACCCATTTACCCCTTTCAGCCCTCTGGGGGCTTGTTGTATTCCTTCCTGGGATTAGTTATGGCCATTTAGTGGCTTTGAGATATTGTAGGACATATTTTGGCTCCATGTTACTGAAATCATCAAGCTGGTTGAGATAATATTCGCCTTTCAGTTTACTTCTGGTTTTCGCAAGTGTTCAGAGTTTGACCAAAGTCTTCACACCGACGATGCCAGGTATGCAAAAATACGTGAAAATTCCGATGTCACGGAATGCAGCCCAACTTCTCGGAATCGGTTACTACACACACGAAAACATCACCAAAGGTGTACAGAAGTCATAGTTTGGTCTATTAGGGCCATTATGGCAGTCAGAGGTTGAGCTGACCAAAGGCTTCGAATCGACGATGCCGGCTATGCACAAATACGTGAAAATTCCGATGTCACGGAATGCAGCCCAACGTATCGGAATCGGTTAGTACACACACGAAAACATCACCAAAGGTGTACAGAAGTTATAGTTTGGTCTATTAGGGCCATTATGGCAGTCAGAGGTTGAGCTGACCAAAGGCTTCAAATCGACGATGCCGGCTATGCACAAATACGTGAAAATTCCGATGTCACGGAATGCAGCCCAACGTATCGGAATCGGTTAGTACACACACGAAAACATCACCAAAGGTGTACAGAAGTCATAGTTTGGTCTATTAGGGCCATTATGGCAGTCAGAGGTTGAGCTGACCAAAGGCTTCGAATCGACTATGCAAAAACCGGCTATGCAAAAATACGTGAAAATTCTGATGTCACATAATGCAGCCCAACGTATCGGAATCGGTTAATACACACGCGAAAACATCATCAAAGGTGTACAGAAGTCATAGTTTGATCTATTAGGGCCATTATGGCAGTCAGAGGTTGAAGTGACCAAAGGCTTCGAATCGACGATGCCGGCTATGCAAAAATACGTGAAAGTTCCGGTGTCACGGAATGCAGCCCAACGTATCGGTTAATACACACGCGAAAACATCATCAAAGCTGTACAGAAGTCATAGTTTGGTCTATTAGGGCCATTATGGCAGTCAGAGGTTGAAGTGACCAAAGTCGTCAAATCGACGATGCCGGCTATGCAAAAATACGTGAAAATTCCGATGTCCTGAAATGCAGCCCAACGCATCGGAATCGGGTAATACACACACGAAAACATCACCAAAGGTGTACAGAAGTCATAGTTTGGTCTATTAGTTCCATTATTTCAGTCAGAGGTTGAACTGATCAAAGGTTTCAAATCGACGATGCCGGCTATGCAAAAATACGTGAAAATTCCGAATGCAGCCCAACGTATCGGAATCGGTTACTACACACACGAAAACATCACCAAAGGTGTACAGAAGTCATAGTTTGGTCTATTAGGGCCATTATGGCAGTCAGAGGTTGAGCTGACCAAAGGCTTCGAATCGACGATGCCGGCTATGCAAAAATACGTGAAAATTCCGATGTCCTGATATGCAGCCCAACGTACCAGAATTGCTTAATACACACACGAAAACATCACCAAAGGTGTACAGAAGTCATAGTTTGGTCTATTAGGGCCATTATGGCAGTCAGAGGTTGAAGTGACCAAAGGCGTCAAATCGACGATGCCGGCTATGCAAAAATACGTGAAAATTCCGAATGCAGCCCAACGTATCGGAATCGGTTACTACACACACGAAAACATCACCAAAGGTGTACAGAAGTCATAGTTTGGTCTATTAGGGCCATTATGGCAGTCAGAGGTTGAGCTGACCAAAGGCTTCGAATCGACGATGCCGGCTATGCAAAAATACGTGAAAATTCCGATGTCCTGATATGCAGCCCAACGTACCAGAATTGCTTAATACACACACGAAAACATCACCAAAGGTGTACAGAAGTCATAGTTTGGTCTATTAGGGCCATTATGGCAGTCAGAGGTTGAAGTGACCAAAGGCTTCGAATCGACGATGCCGGCTATGCAAAAATACGTGAAAATTCCGATGTCACGTAATGCAGACCAACGTATCGGAATCGGTTAATACACACGCGAAAACATCATCATAGGTGTACAGAAGTCGTAGTTTGGCCTATTAGGGCCATTATGGCAGTCAGAGGTTGAAGTGACCAAAGGCTTCAAATCGACGATGCCGGCTATGCAAAAATACGTGAAAATTCCGATGTCCTGAAATGCAGGCCAACGTATCAGAGTCGGTTAATACACACACGAAAACATCACCAAAGGTGTACAGAAGTCATAGTTTGGTCTATTAGGGCCATTATGGCAGTCAGAGGTTGAGCTGACCAAAGGCTTCAAATCGACTATGCAAAAACCGGCTATGCAAAAATACGTGAAAATTCTGATGTCACGTAATGCAGCCCAACGTATCGGAATCGGTTAATACACACGCGAAAACATCATCAAAGGTGTACAGAAGTCATAGTTTGATCTATTAGGGCCATTATGGCAGTCAGAGGTTGAAGTGACCAAAGGCTTCAAATCGACGATGCTATGCAAAAATACGTGAAAATTCCGATGTCACGTAATGCAGCCCAACGTATCGGAATCGGTTACTACACACACGAAAACATCACCAAAGGTGTACAGAAGTCCAAAGGCTTCAAATCGACTATGCAAAAACCGGCTAAGCAAAAATACGTGAAAATTCCGATGTCACGTAATGCAGCCCAACGTATCGGAATCGGTTAATACACACACGAAAACATCACCAAAGGTGTACAGAAGTCATAGTTTGGTCTATTAGGGCCATTATGGCAGTCAGAGGTTGAGCTGACCAAAGGCTTCAAATCGACGATGCCGGCTATGCACAAATACGTGAAAATTCCGATGTCACGGAATGCAGCCCAACGTATCGGAATCGGTTAGTACACACACGAAAACATCACCAAAGGTGTACAGAAGTTATAGTTTGGTCTATTAGGGCCATTATGGCAGTCAGAGGTTGAGCTGACCAAAGGCTTCAAATCGACGATGCCGGCTATGCACAAATACGTGAAAATTCCGATGTCACGGAATGCAGCCCAACGTATCGGAATCGGTTAGTACACACACGAAAACATCACCAAAGGTGTACAGAAGTCATAGTTTGGTCTATTAGGGCCATTGTTGTTCAAATCGACGATGCCGGCTATGCAAAATTCGTGAAAGTTCCGGTGTCACGGAATGCAGCCCAACGTATCGGAATCGGTTAATACACACGCGAAAACATCATCAAAGCTGTGCAGAAGTCATAGTTTGGTCTATTAGGGCCATTATGGCAGTCAGAGGTTGAAGTGACCAAAGTCGTCAAATCGACGATGCAAAATGCAAAAATGCAAAAATACGTGAAAATTCCGATGTCCTGAAATGCAGCCCAACGTATCGGAATCGGTTAATACACACACGAAAACATCACCAAAGGTGTACAGAAGTTATAGTTTGGTCTATTAGGGCCATTATGTCAGTCAGAGGTTGAGCTGACCAAAGGCTTCAAATCGACGATGCCGGCTATGCACAAATACGTGAAAATTCCGATGTCACGGAATGCAGCCCAACGTATCGGAATCGGTTAGTACACACACAAAAACATCACCAAAGGTGTACAGAAGTCATAGTTTGGTTTATTAGGGCCATTATGGCAGTCAGAGGTTGAAGTGATCAAAGGTTTCAAATCGACGATGCCGGCTATGCAAAAATACGTGAAAATTCCGATGTCACGTAATGCAGCCCAACGTATCGGAATCGGTTAATACACACGCGAAAACATCATCAAAGGTGTACAGAAGTCGTAGTTTGGCCTATTAGGGCCATTATGGCAGTCAGAGGTTGAAGTGACCAAAGGCTTCAAATCGACTATGCAAAAATACGTGAAAATTCCGATGTCGTGAAATGCAGGCCAACGTATCAGAGTCGGTTAATACACACACGAAAACATCACCAAAGGTGTACAGAAGTCATAGTTTGGTCTATTAGGGCCATTATGGCAGTCAGAGGTTGAGCTGACCAAAGTCGTCAAATCGACGATGCCGGCTATGCAAAAATACGTGAAAATTCCGATGTCCTGAAATGCAGCCCAACGTATCGGAATCGGTTAATACACACACGAAAACATCACCAAAGGTGTACAGAAGTCATAGTTTGGTCTATTAGGGCCATTATGGCAGTCAGAGATTGAAGTGACCAAAGTCGTCAAATCGACGATGCAAAATGCAAAAATGCAAAAATACGTGAAAATTCCGATGTCCTGAAATGCAGCCCAACGCATCGGAATCGGGTAATACACACACGAAAACATCACCAAAGGTGTACAGAAGTCAGAGTTTGGTTTATTAGGGCCATTATGGCAGTCAGAGGTTGAAGTGACCAAAGGCTTCAAATCGACGATGCCGGCTATGCAAAAATGCGTGAAAATTCCGATGTCCTGAAATGCAGCCCAACGGATCGGAATCGGTTAATACACACACGAAAACATCACCAAAGGTGTACAGAAGTCATAGTTTGGTCTATTAGGGCCATTATGGCAGTCAGAGGTTGAGCTGACCAAAGGTTTCAAATCGACGATGCCGGCTATGCAAAAATACGTGAAAGTTCCGGTGTCACGGAATGCAGCCCAACGTATCGGAATCGGTTAATACACACGCGAAAACATCATCAAAGCTGTTTTGATATGCAAAAATACGTGAAAATTCCGATGTCCTGAAATTCAGCCCAACGTACCAGAATTGGTTAATACACACACGAAAACATCACCAAAGGTGTACAGAAGTCATAGTTTGGTCTATTAGGGCCATTATGGCAGTCAGAGTTTGAACTGACCAAAGGCGTCAAATCGACGATGCCGGCTATGCAAAAATACGTGAAAATTCCGAATGCAGCCCATCCTATCGGAATCGGTTACTACACACACGAAAACATCACCAAAGGTGTACAGAAGTCATAGTTTGGTCTATTAGGGCCATTATGGCAGCCAGGGGTTGAATTGACCAAAGGCGTCAAATCGACGATATGCAAAAATACGTGAAAATTCCGATGTCCTGAAATTCAGCCCAACGTACCAGAATTGGTTAATACACACACGAAAACATCACCAAAGGTGTACAGAAGTCGTAGTTTGGCCTATGAGGGCCATTATGGCAGTCAGAGGTTGAGCTGACCAAAGGCTTCAAATCGGCTATGCAAAAGTACGTGAAAATTCCGATGTCCTGAAATGCAGGCCAACGTATCAGAGTCGGTTAATACACACACGAAAACATCACCAAAGGTGTACAGAAGTCATAGTTTGGTCTATTAGGGCCATTATGGCAGTCAGAGGTTGAGCTGACCAAAGGCTTCAAATCGACGATGCCGGCTATGCACAAATACGTGAAAATTCCGATGTCACGGAATGCAGCCCAACGTATCGGAATCGGTTAGTACACACACGAAAACATCACCAAAGGTGTACAGAAGTCATAGTTTGGTCTATTAGGGCCATTGTTGTTCAAATCGACGATGCCGGCTATGCAAAATTCGTGAAAGTTCCGGTGTCACGGAATGCAGCCCAACGTATCGGAATCGGTTAATACACACGCGAAAACATCATCAAAGCTGTACAGAAGTCATAGTTTGGTCTATTAGGGCCATTATGGCAGTCAGAGGTTGAAGTGACCAAAGTCGTCAAATCGACGATGCCGGCTATGCAAAAATACGTGAAAATTCCGATGTCACGTAATGCAGCCCAACGTATCGGAATCGGTTAATACACACGCGAAAACATCATCAAAGGTGTACAGAAGTCATAGTTTGGTCTATTAGGGCCATTATGGCAGTCAGAGGTTGAAGTGATCAAAGGTTTCAAATCGACGATGCCGGCTATGCAAAAATACGTGAAAATTCCGATGTCAAGTAATGCAGACCAACGTATCGGAATCGGTTAATACACACGCGAAAACATCATCAAAGCTGTACAGAAGTCATAGTTTGGTTATTAGGGCCATTATGGCAGTCAGAGGTTGAAGTGACCAAAGTCGTCAAATCGACGATGCAAAATGCAAAAATGCAAAAATACGTGAAAATTCCGATGTCCTGAAATGCAGCCCAACGCATCGGAATCGGGTAATACACACACGAAAACATCACCAAAGGTGTAAAGAAGTCATAGTTTGGTTTATTAGGGCCATTATGGCAGTCAGAGGTTGAAGTGACCAAAGGCTTCAAATCGACGATGCCGGCTATGCAAAAATACGTGAAAGTTCCGGTGTCACGGAATGCAGCCCAACGTATCGGAATCGGTTAATACACACGCGAAAACATCATCAAAGGTGTACAGAAGTCATAGTTTGGTCTATTAGGGCCATTATGGCAGTCAGAGGTTGAAGTGATCAAAGGTTTCAAATCGACGATGCCGGCTATGCAAAAATACGTGAAAATTCCGATGTCACGTAATGCAGCCCAACGTATCGGAATCGGTTAATACACACGCGAAAACATCATCAAAGGTGTACAGAAGTCGTAGTTTGGCCTATTAGGGCCATTATGGCAGTCAGAGGTTGAAGTGACCAAAGGCTTCAAATCGACTATGCAAAAATACGTGAAAATTCCGATGTCCTGAAATGCAGGCCAACGTATCAGAGTCGGTTAATACACACACGAAAACATCACCAAAGGTGTACAGAAGTCATAGTTTGGTCTATTAGGGCCATTATGGCAGTCAGAGGTTGAGCTGACCAAAGTCGTCAAATCGACGATGCCGGCTATGCAAAAATACGTGAAAATTCCGATGTCCTGAAATGCAGCCCAACGTATCGGAATCGGTTAATACACACACGAAAACATCACCAAAGGTGTACAGAAGTCATAGTTTGGTCTATTAGGGCCATTATGGCAGTCAGAGGTTGAGCTGACCAAAGGTTTCAAATCGACGATGCCGGCTATGCAAAAATACGTGAAAGTTCCGGTGTCACGGAATGCAGCCCAACGTATCGGAATCGGTTAATACACACGCGAAAACATCATCAAAGCTGTTTTGATATGCAAAAATACGTGAAAATTCCGATGTCCTGAAATTCAGCCCAACGTACCAGAATTGGTTAATACACACACGAAAACATCACCAAAGGTGTACAGAAGTCATAGTTTGGTCTATTAGGGCCATTTTGGCAGTCAGAGTTTGAACTGACCAAAGGCGTCAAATCGACGATGCCGGCTATGCAAAAATACGTGAAAAATCCGAATGCAGCCCAACGTATCGGAATCGGTTACTACACACACGAAAACATCACCAAAGGTGTACAGAAGTCATAGTTTGGTCTATTAGGGCCATTATGGCAGCCAGGGGTTGAATTGACCAAAGGCGTCAAATCGACGATATGCAAAAATACGTGAAAATTCCGATGTCCTGAAATTCAGCCCAACGTACCAGAATTGGTTAATACACACACGAAAACATCACCAAAGGTGTACAGAAGTCATAGTTTGGTCTATTAGGGCCATTATGGCAGTCAGAGGTTGAGCTGACCAAAGGCTTCGAATCGACGATGCCGGCTATGCAAAAATACGTGAAAATTCCGATGTCCTGATATGCAGCCCAACGTACCAGAATTGCTTAATACACACACGAAAACATCACCAAAGGTGTACAGAAGTCATAGTTTGGTCTATTAGGGCCATTTTGGCAGTCAGAGTTTGAACTGACCAAAGGCGTCAAATCGACGATGCCGGCTATGCAAAAATACGTGAAAAATCCGAATGCAGCCCAACGTATCGGAATCGGTTACTACACACACGAAAACATCACCAAAGGTGTACAGAAGTCATAGTTTGGTCTATTAGGGCCATTATGGCAGCCAGGGGTTGAATTGACCAAAGGCGTCAAATCGACGATATGCAAAAATACGTGAAAATTCCGATGTCCTGAAATTCAGCCCAACGTACCAGAATTGGTTAATACACACACGAAAACATCACCAAAGGTGTACAGAAGTCATAGTTTGGTCTATTAGGGCCATTATGGCAGTCAGAGGTTGAGCTGACCAAAGGCTTCGAATCGACGATGCCGGCTATGCAAAAATACGTGAAAATTCCGATGTCCTGATATGCAGCCCAACGTACCAGAATTGCTTAATACACACACGAAAACATCACCAAAGGTGTACAGAAGTCATAGTTTGGTCTATTAGGGCCATTTTGGCAGTCAGAGTTTGAACTGACCAAAGGCGTCAAATCGACGATGCCGGCTATGCAAAAATACGTGAAAAATCCGAATGCAGCCCAACGTATCGGAATCGGTTACTACACACACGAAAACATCACCAAAGGTGTACAGAAGTCATAGTTTGGTCTATTAGGGCCATTATGGCAGCCAGGGGTTGAATTGACCAAAGGCGTCAAATCGACGATATGCAAAAATACGTGAAAATTCCGATGTCCTGAAATTCAGCCCAACGTACCAGAATTGGTTAATACACACACGAAAACATCACCAAAGGTGTACAGAAGTCATAGTTTGGTCTATTAGGGCCATTATGGCAGTCAGAGGTTGAGCTGACCAAAGGCTTCGAATCGACGATGCCGGCTATGCAAAAATACGTGAAAATTCCGATGTCCTGAAATGCAGGCCAACGTTTCAGAGTCGGTTAATACACACACGAAAACATCACCAAAGGTGTACAGAAGTCATAGTTTGGTCTATTAGGGCCATTATGGCAGTCAGAGGTTGAGCTGACCAAAGGCTTCAAATCGACGATGCCGGCTATGCAAAAATACGTGAAAATTCCGATGTCACGGAATGCAGCCCAACGTATCGGAATCGGTTAGTACACACACGAAAACATCACCAAAGGTGTACAGAAGTTATAGTTTGGTCTATTAGGGCCATTATGGCAGTCAGAGATTGAGCTGACCAAAGGCTTCAAATCGACGATGCCGGCTATGCACAAATACGTGAAAATTCCGATGTCACGGAATGCAGCCCAACGTATCGGAATCGGTTAGTACACACACGAAAACATCACCAAAGGTGTACAGAAGTTATAGTTTGGTCTATTAGGGCCATTATGGCAGTCAGAGTTTGAACTGACCAAAGGCGTCAAATCGACGATGCCGGCTATGCAAAAATACGTGAAAATTCCGAATGCAGCCCATCCTATCGGAATCGGTTACTACACACACGAAAACATCACCAAAGGTGTACAGAAGTCATAGTTTGGTCTATTAGGGCCATTATGGCAGCCAGGGGTTGAATTGACCAAAGGCGTCAAATCGACGATATGCAAAAATACGTGAAAATTCCGATGTCCTGAAATTCAGCCCAACGTACCAGAATTGGTTAATACACACACGAAAACATCACCAAAGGTGTACAGAAGTCATAGTTTGGTCTATTAGGGCCATTATGGCAGTCAGAGGTTGAAGTGACCAAAGGCTTCGAATCGACGATGCCGGCTATGCAAAAATACGTGAAAATTCCGATGTCACGTAATGCAGACCAACGTATCGGAATCGGTTAATACACACGCGAAAACGCGTCCTGAAATGCAGGCCAACGTTTCAGAGTCGGTTAATACACACACGAAAACATCACCAAAGGTGTACAGAAGTCATAGTTTGGTCTATTAGGGCCATTATGGCAGTCAGAGGTTGAGCTGACCAAAGGCTTCAAATCGACGATGCCGGCTATGCAAAAATACGTGAAAATTCCGATGTCACGGAATGCAGCCCAACGTATCGGAATCGGTTAGTACACACACGAAAACATCACCAAAGGTGTACAGAAGTTATAGTTTGGTCTATTAGGGCCATTATGGCAGTCAGAGATTGAGCTGACCAAAGGCTTCAAATCGACGATGCCGGCTATGCACAAATACGTGAAAATTCCGATGTCACGGAATGCAGCCCAACGTATCGGAATCGGTTAGTACACACACGAAAACATCACCAAAGGTGTACAGAAGTTATAGTTTGGTCTATTAGGGCCATTATGGCAGTCAGAGTTTGAACTGACCAAAGGCGTCAAATCGACGATGCCGGCTATGCAAAAATACGTGAAAATTCCGAATGCAGCCCATCCTATCGGAATCGGTTACTACACACACGAAAACATCACCAAAGGTGTACAGAAGTCATAGTTTGGTCTATTAGGGCCATTATGGCAGCCAGGGGTTGAATTGACCAAAGGCGTCAAATCGACGATATGCAAAAATACGTGAAAATTCCGATGTCCTGAAATTCAGCCCAACGTACCAGAATTGGTTAATACACACACGAAAACATCACCAAAGGTGTACAGAAGTCATAGTTTGGTCTATTAGGGCCATTATGGCAGTCAGAGGTTGAAGTGACCAAAGGCTTCGAATCGACGATGCCGGCTATGCAAAAATACGTGAAAATTCCGATGTCACGTAATGCAGACCAACGTATCGGAATCGGTTAATACACACGCGAAAACATCATCATAGGTGTACAGAAGTCGTAGTTTGGCCTATGAGGGCCATTATGGCAGTCAGAGGTTGAAGTGACCAAAGGCTTCAAATCGACTATGCAAAAATACGTGAAAATTCCGATGTCCTGAAATGCAGGCCAACGGATCAGAGTCGGTTAATACACACACGAAAACATCACCAAAGGTGTACAGAAGTCATAGTTTGGTCTATTAGGGCCATTATGGCAGTCAGAGGTTGAGCTGACCAAAGGCTTCAAATCGGCTATGCAAAAATACGTGAAAATTCCGATGTCCTGAAATGCAGGCCAACGTATCAGAGTCGGTTAATACACACACGAAAACATCACCAAAGGTGTACAGAAGTCATAGTTTGGTCTATTAGGGCCATTATGGCAGTCAGAGGTTGAGCTGACCAAAGGCTTCAAATCGACGATGCCGGCTATGCACAAATACGTGAAAATTCCGATGTCACGGAATGCAGCCCAACGTATCGGAATCGGTTAGTACACACACGAAAACATCACCAAAGGTGTACAGAAGTCATAGTTTGGTCTATTAGGGCCATTGTTGTTCAAATCGACGATGCCGGCTATGCAAAATTCGTGAAAGTTCCGGTGTCACGGAATGCAGCCCAACGTATCGGAATCGGTTAATACACACGCGAAAACATCATCAAAGCTGTACAGAAGTCATAGTTTGGTCTATTAGGGCCATTATGGCAGTCAGAGGTTGAAGTGACCAAAGTCGTCAAATCGACGATGCCGGCTATGGAAAAATACGTGAAAATTCCGATGTCACGTAATGCAGCCCAACGTATCGGAATCGGTTAATACACACGCGAAAACATCATCAAAGGTGTACAGAAGTCATAGTTTGGTCTATTAGGGCCATTATGGCAGTCAGAGGTTGAAGTGATCAAAGGTTTCAAATCGACGATGCCGGCTATGCAAAAATACGTGAAAATTCCGATGTCAAGTAATGCAGACCAACGTATCGGAATCGGTTAATACACACGCGAAAACATCATCAAAGCTGTACAGAAGTCATAGTTTGGTTATTAGGGCCATTATGGCAGTCAGAGGTTGAAGTGACCAAAGTCGTCAAATCGACGATGCAAAATGCAAAAATGCAAAAATACGTGAAAATTCCGATGTCCTGAAATGCAGCCCAACGCATCGGAATCGGGTAATACACACACGAAAACATCACCAAAGGTGTACAGAAGTCATAGTTTGGTTTATTAGGGCCATTATGGCAGTCAGAGGTTGAAGTGACCAAAGGCTTCAAATCGACGATGCCGGCTATGCAAAAATACGTGAAAGTTCCGGTGTCACGGAATGCAGCCCAACGTATCGGTATCGGTTAATACACACGCGAAAACATCATCAAAGGTGTACAGAAGTCATAGTTTGGTCTATTAGGGCCATTATGGCAGTCAGAGGTTGAAGTGATCAAAGGTTTCAAATCGACGATGCCGGCTATGCAAAAATACGTGAAAATTCCCATGTCACGTAATGCAGCCCAACGTATCGGAATCGGTTAATACACACGCGAAAACATCATCAAAGGTGTACAGAAGTCGTAGTTTGGCCTATTAGGGCCATTATGGCAGTCAGAGGTTGAAGTGACCAAAGGCTTCAAATCGACTATGCAAAAATACGTGAAAATTCCGATGTCCTGAAATGCAGGCCAACGTATCAGAGTCGGTTAATACACACACGAAAACATCACCAAAGGTGTACAGAAGTCATAGTTTGGTCTATTAGGGCCATTATGGCAGTCAGAGGTTGAGCTGACCAAAGTCGTCAAATCGACGATGCCGGCTATGCAAAAATACGTGAAAATTCCGATGTCCTGAAATGCAGCCCAACGTATCGGAATCGGTTAATACACACACGAAAACATCACCAAAGGTGTACAGAAGTCATAGTTTGGTCTATTAGGGCCATTATGGCAGTCAGAGGTTGAGCTGACCAAAGGTTTCAAATCGACGATGCCGGCTATGCAAAAATACGTGAAAGTTCCGGTGTCACGGAATGCAGCCCAACGTATCGGAATCGGTTAATACACACGCGAAAACATCATCAAAGCTGTACAGAAGTCATAGTTTGGTCTATTAGGGCCATTATGGCAGTCAGAGGTTGAAGTGACCAAAGTCGTCAAATCGACGATGCCGGCTATGCAAAAATACGTGAAAATTCCGATGTCACGTAATGCAGCCCAACGTATCGGAATCGGTTAATACACACGCGAAAACATCATCAAAGGTGTACAGAAGTCATAGTTTGGTCTATTAGGGCCATTATGGCAGTCAGAGGTTGAAGTGATCAAAGGTTTCAAATCGACGATGCAAAATGCAAAAATGCAAAAATACGTGAAAATTCCGATGTCCTGAAATGCAGCCCAACGCATCGGAATCGGGTAATACACACACGAAAACATCACCAAAGGTGTACAGAAGTCATAGTTTGGTCTATTAGGGCCATTATGGCAGTCAGAGGTTGAAGTGATCAAAGGTTTCAAATCGACGATGCCGGCTATGCAAAAATACGTGAAAATTCCGATGTCACGTAATGCAGCCCAACGTATCGGAATCGGTTAATACACACGCGAAAACATCATCAAAGGTGTACAGAAGTCGTAGTTTGGCCTATTAGGGCCATTATGGCAGTCAGAGGTTGAAGTGACCAAAGGCTTCAAATCGACTATGCAAAAATACGTGAAAATTCCGATGTCCTGAAATGCAGGCCAACGTATCAGAGTCGGTTAATACACACACGAAAACATCACCAAAGGTGTACAGAAGTCATAGTTTGGTCTATTAGGGCCATTATGGCAGTCAGAGGTTGAGCTGACCAAAGTCGTCAAATCGACGATGCCGGCTATGCAAAAATACGTGAAAATTCCGATGTCCTGAAATGCAGCCCAACGTATCGGAATCGGTTAATACACACACGAAAACATCACCAAAGGTGTACAGAAGTCATAGTTTGGTCTATTAGGGCCATTATGGCAGTCAGAGGTTGAGCTGACCAAAGGTTTCAAATCGACGATGCCGGCTATGCAAAAATACGTGAAAGTTCCGGTGTCACGGAATGCAGCCCAACGTATCGGAATCGGTTAATACACACGCGAAAACATCATCAAAGCTGTACAGAAGTCATAGTTTGGTCTATTAGGGCCATTATGGCAGTCAGAGGTTGAAGTGACCAAAGTCGTCAAATCGACGATGCCGGCTATGCAAAAATACGTGAAAATTCCGATGTCCTGAAATGCAGCCCAACGCATCGGAATCGGGTAATACACACACGAAAACATCACCAAAGGTGTACAGAAGTCATAGTTTGGTTTATTAGGGCCATTATGGCAGTCAGAGGTTGAAGTGACCAAAGGCTTCAAATCGACGATGCCGGCTATGCAAAAATACGTGAAAATTCCGATGTCCTGAAATGCAGCCCAACGTATCGGAATCGGTTAATACACACACGAAAACATCACCAAAGGTGTACAGAAGTCATAGTTTGGTCTATTAGGGCCACTATGGCAGTCAGAGGTTGAGCTGACCAAAGGTTTCAAATCGACGATGCCGGCTATGCAAAAATACGTGAAAGTTCCGGTGTCACGGAATGCAGCCCAACGTATCGGAATCGGTTAATACACACGCGAAAACATCATCAAAGCTGTACAGAAGTCATAGTTTTGGTCTATTAGGGCCATTATGGCAGTCAGAGGTTGAAGTGACCAAAGTCGTCAAATCGACGATGCCGGCTATGCAAAAATACGTGAAAATTCCGATGTCCTGAAATGCAGCCCAACGCATCGGAATCGGGTAATACACACACGAAAACATCACCAAAGGTGTACAGAAGTCATAGTTTGGTTTATTAGGGCCATTATGGCAGTCAGAGGTTGAAGTGACCAAAGGCTTCAAATCGACGATGCCGGCTATGCAAAAATACGTGAAAATTCCGATGTCCTGAAATGCAGCCCAACGTATCGGAATCGGTTAATACACACACGAAAACATCACCAAAGGTGTACAGAAGTCATAGTTTGGTCTATTAGGGCCATTATGGCAGTCAGAGGTTGAGCTGACCAAAGGTTTCAAATCGACGATGCCGGCTATGCAAAAATACGTGAAAGTTCCGGTGTCACGGAATGCAGCCCAACGTATCGGAATCGGTTAATACACACGCGAAAACATCACCAAAGGTGTACAGAAGTCATAGTTTGGTCTATTAGGGCCATTATGGCAGTCAGAGGTTGAGCTGACCAAAGGTTTCAAATCGACGATGCCGGCTATGCAAAAATACGTTAAAGTTCCGGTGTCACGGAATGCAGCCCAACGTATCGGAATCGGTTAATACACACGCGAAAACATCACCAAAGGTGTACAGAAGTCATAGTTTGGTCTATTAGGGCCATTATGGCAGTCAGAGGTTGAGCTGACCAAAGGTTTCAAATCGACGATGCCGGCTATGCAAAAATACGTGAAAGTTCCGGTGTCACGGAATGCAGCCCAACGTATCGGAATCGGTTAATACACACGCGAAAACATCATCAAAGGTGTACAGAAGTCATAGTTTGGTCTATTAGGGCCATTATGGCAGTCCGAGGTTGAACTGACCAAAGGCTTCAAATCGACTATGCAGAAATACGTGAAAATTCCGATGTCCTGAAATGCAGCCCAACGTACCAGAATTGCTTAATACACACACGAAAACATCACCAAAGGTGTACAGAAGTCATAGTTTGGTCTATTAGGGCCATTATGGCAGTCAGAGGTTGAACTGACCAAAGGCGTCAAATCGACGATGCCGGCTATGCAAAAATACGTGAAAATTCCGATGTCACGTAATGCAGCCCAACGTATCAGAATCGGTTAGTACACACACGAAAACATCACCAAAGGTGTACAGAAGTCATAGTTTGGTCTTTTAGGGCCATTATGGCAGTCAGAGGTTGAGCTGACCAAAGGCTTCAAATCGACTATGCAAAAATCGGCTATGCAAAAATACGTGAAAATTCCGATGTCACGGAATGCAGCCCAACGTATCGGAATCGGTTAGTAGACACACGAAAACATCACCAAAGGTGTACAGAAGTCATAGTTTGGTCTATTAGGGCCATTATGGCAGTCAGAGGTTGAGCTGACCAAAGGCTTCAAATCGACTATACAAAAATACGTGAAAATTCCGATGTCACGTAATGCAGCCCAACGTATCGGAATCGGTTAATACACACGCGAAAACATCATCAAAGGTGTACAGAAGTCATAGTTTGGTCTATTAGGGCCATTATGGCAGTCCGAGGTTGAACTGACCAAAGGCTTCAAATCGACTATGCAGAAATACGTGAAAATTCCGATGTCCTGAAATGCAGCCCAACGTACCAGAATTGCTTAATACACACACGAAAACATCACCAAAGGAGTACAGAAGTCATAGTTTGGTCTATTAGGGCCATTATGGCAGTCAGGGGTTGAACTAACCAAAGGCTTTAAATAGACGATGCCGGTTATGCAAAAATACGTGAAAATTCCGATGTCACGTAATGCAGCCCAACGTATCGGAATCGGTTAATACACACGCGAAAACATCATCAAAGGTGTACAGAAGTCATAGTTTGGTCTATTAGGGCCATTATGGCAGTCCGAGGTTGAACTGACCAAAGGCTTCAAATCGACTATGCAGAAATACGTGAAAATTCCGATGTCCTGAAATGCAGCCCAACGTACCAGAATTGCTTAATACACACACGAAAACATCACCAAAGGTGTACAGAAGTCATAGTTTGGTCTATTAGGGCCATTATGGCAGTCAGAGGTTGAACTGACCAAAGGCGTCAAATCGACGATGCCGGCTATGCAAAAATACGTGAAAATTCCGATGTCACGTAATGCAGCCCAACGTATCAGAATCGGTTAGTACACACACGAAAACATCACCAAAGGTGTACAGAAGTCATAGTTTGGTCTTTTAGGGCCATTATGGCAGTCAGGGGTTGAGCTGACCAAAGGCTTCAAATCGACTATGCAAAAATCGGCTATGCAAAAATACGTGAAAATTCCGATGTCACGGAATGCAGCCCAACGTATCGGAATCGGTTAGTAGACACACGAAAACATCACCAAAGGTGTACAGAAGTCATAGTTTGGTCTATTAGGGCCATTATGGCAGTCAGAGGTTGAGCTGACCAAAGGCTTCAAATCGACTATACAAAAATACGTGAAAATTCCGATGTCACGTAATGCAGCCCAACGTATCGGAATCGGTTAATACACACGCGAAAACATCATCAAAGGTGTACAGAAGTCATAGTTTGGTCTATTAGGGCCATTATGGCAGTCAGAGGTTGAACTGACCAAAGGCTTCAAATCGACTATGCAGAAATACGTGAAAATTCCGATGTCCTGAAATGCAGCCCAACGTACCAGAATTGCTTAATACACACACGAAAACATCACCAAAGGAGTACAGAAGTCATAGTTTGGTCTATTAGGGCCATTATGGCAGTCAGGGGTTGAACTGACCAAAGGCTTTAAATAGACGATGCCGGTTATGCAAAAATACGTGAAAATTCCGATGTCACGGAATGCAGCCCAACGTATCGGAATCGGTTAGTAGACACACGAAAACATCATCAAAGGTGTACAGAAGTCATAGTTTGGTCTATTAGGGCCATTATGGCAGTCAGAGGTTGAGCTGACCAAAGGCTTCAAATCGACTATACAAAAATACGTGAAAATTCCGATGTCACGTAATGCAGCCCAACGTATCGGAATCGGTTAATACACACGCGAAAACATCATCAAAGGTGTACAGAAGTCATAGTTTGGTCTATTAGGGCCATTATGGCAGTCCGAGGTTGAACTGACCAAAGGCTTCAAATCGACTATGCAGAAATACGTGAAAATTCCGATGTCCTGAAATGCAGCCCAACGTACCAGAATTGCTTAATACACACACGAAAACATCACCAAAGGAGTACAGAAGTCATAGTTTGGTCTATTAGGGCCATTATGGCAGTCAGAGGTTGAACTGACCAAAGGCGTCAAATCGACGATGCCGGCTATGCAAAAATACGTGAAAATTCCGATGTCACGGAATGCAGCCCAACGTATCGGAATCGGTTAATACACACACGAAAACATCACCAAAGGTGTACAGAAGTCATAGTTTGGTCTATTAGGGCCATTATGGCAGTCAGAGGTTGAACTGACCAAAGGCGTCAAATCGACGATGCCGGCTATGCAAAAATACGTGAAAATTCCGATGTCACGGAATGCAGCCCAACGTATCGGAATCGGTTAATACACACACGAAAACATCACCAAAGGTGTACAGAAGTCAGAGTTTGGTCTATTAGGGCCATTATGGCAGTCAGAGGTTGAACTGACCAAAGGCTTCAAATCGACTATGCAAAAATACGTGAAAATTCCGATGTCACGTAATGCAGCCCAACGTATCGGAATCGGTTAATACACATACGAAAACACCACCAAAGGTGTACAGAAGTCATAGTTTGGTCTATTAGGGCCATTATGGCAGTCAGAGGTTGAGCTGACCAAAGGCTTTAAATCGACTATGCAAAAATCGGCTATGCAAAAATACGTGAAAATTCCGATGTCCTGAAATGCAGCCCAACGTACCAGAATTGCTTAATATACACACGAAAACATCACCAAAGGTGTACAGAAGTCATAGTTTGGTCTATTAGGGCCATTATGGCAGTCGGGGGTTGAACTGACCAAAGGCGTCAAATCGACGATGCCGGCTATGCAAAAATACGTGAAAATTCCGATGTCACGGAATGCAGCCCAACGTATCGGAATCGGTTAATACACACACGAAAACATCACCAAAGGTGTACAGAAGTCATAGTTTGGTCTATTAGGGCCATTATGGCAGTCAGAGGTTGAACTGACCAAAGGCTTCAAATCGACTATGCAAAAATACGTGAAAATTCCGATGTCCTGAAATGCAGCCCAACGTACCAGAATTGCTTAATATACACACGAAAACATCACCAAAGGTGTACAGAAGTCATAGTTTGGTCTATTAGGGCCATTATGGCAGTCAGAGGTTGAACTGACCAAAGGCGTCAAATCGACGATGCCGGCTATGCAAAAATACGTGAAAATTCCGATGTCACGGAATGCAGCCCAACGTATCGGAATCGGTTAATACACACACGAAAACATCACCAAAGGTGTACAGAAGTCATAGTTTGGTCTATTAGGGCCATTATGGCAGTCAGAGGTTGAACTGACCAAAGGCTTCAAATCGACTATGCAAAAATACGTGAAAATTCCGATGTTCTGAAATGCAGCCCAACGTACCAGAATTGCTTAATACACACACGAAAACATCATCAAAGGTGTACAGAAGTCATAGTTTGGTCTATTAGGGCCATTATGGCAGTCAGAGGTTGAACTGACCAAAGGCGTCAAATCGACGGCTATGCAAAAATACGTGAAAATTCCGATGTCACGTAATGCAGCCCAATGTATCGGAATCGCTTAATACACACGCGAAAACATCATCAAAGGTGTACAGAAGTCATAGTTTGGTCTATTAGGGCCATTATGGCAGTCCGAGGTTGAACTGACCAAAGGCTTCAAATCGACTATGCAGAAATACGTGAAAATTCCGATGTCCTGAAATGCAGCCCAACGTACCAGAATTGCTTAATACACACACGAAAACATCACCAAAGGAGTACAGAAGTCATAGTTTGGTCTATTAGGGCCATTATGGCAGTCAGAGGTTGAACTGACCAAAGGCGTCAAATCGACGATGCCGGCTATGCAAAAATACGTGAAAATTCCGATGTCACGGAATGCAGCCCAACGTATCGGAATCGGTTAATACACACACGAAAACATCACCAAAGGTGTACAGAAGTCATAGTTTGGTCTATTAGGGCCATTATGGCAGTCAGAGGTTGAACTGACCAAAGGCGTCAAATCGACGATGCCGGCTATGCAAAAATACGTGAAAATTCCGATGTCACGTAATGCAGCCCAACGTATCGGAATCGGTTAATACACACACGAAAACATCACCAAAGGTGTACAGAAGTCATAGTTTGGTCTATTAGGGCCATTATGGCAGTCAGAGGTTGAACTGACCAAAGGCTTCAAATCGACTATGCAAAAATACGTGAAAATTCCGATGTTCTGAAATGCAGCCCAACGTACCAGAATTGCTTAATACACACACGAAAACATCATCAAAGGTGTACAGAAGTCATAGTTTGGTCTATTAGGGCCATTATGGCAGTCAGAGGTTGAACTGACCAAAGGCGTCAAATCGACGGCTATGCAAAAATACGTGAAAATTCCGATGTCACGTAATGCAGCCCAATGTATCGGAATCGCTTAATACACACGCGAAAACATCATCAAAGGTGTACAGAAGTCATAGTTTGGTCTATTAGGGCCATTATGGCAGTCAGAGGTTGAACTGACCAAAGGCTTCAAATCGACTATGCAAAAATACGTGAAAATTCCGATGTCCTGAAATGCAGCCCAACGTACCAGAATTGGTTAATACACACACGAAAACACCACCAAAGGTGTACAGAAGTCATAGTTTGGTCTATTAGGGCCATTATGGCAGTCAGAGGTTGAACTGACCAAAGGCTTCAAATCGACTATGCAAAAATACGTGAAAATTCCGATGTTCTGAAATGCAGCCCAACGTACCAGATTTGCTTAATACACACACGAAAACATCACCAAAGGTGTACAGAAGTCATAGTTTGGTCTATTAGGGCCATTATGGCAGTCAGGGGTTGAACTGACCAAAGGCTTTAAATAGACGATGCTATGCAAAAATACGTGAAAATTCCGATGTCACGGAATGCAGCCCAACGTATCGGAATCGGTTAATACACACACGAAAACATCA
This sequence comes from Eristalis tenax, assembly GCA_905231855.2. Classification (NCBI taxonomy): domain Eukaryota; kingdom Metazoa; phylum Arthropoda; class Insecta; order Diptera; family Syrphidae; genus Eristalis; species Eristalis tenax. The sequence goes on from HG993128.1 coordinate 50,982,626, forward strand.
CCAAAGGTGTACAGAAGTCATAGTTTGGTCTATTAGGGCCATTATGGCAGTCAGAGGTTGAACTGACCAAAGGCGTCGACGATGCCGGCTATGCAAAAATACGTGAAAATTCCGATGTCACGGAATTTCCGATGTCCTGAAATGCAGCCCAACGTACCAGAATTGGTTAATACACACACGAAAACACCACCAAAGGTGTACAGAAGTCATAGTTTGGTCTATTAGGGCCATTATGGCAGTCAGAGGTTGAGCTGACCAAAGGCTTCAAATCGACTATGCAAAAATACGTGAAAATTCCGATGTCCTGAAATGCAGCCCAACGTACCAGAATTGCTTAATACACACACGAAAACATCACCAAAGGTGTACAGAAGTCATAGTTTGGTCTATTAGGGTCATTATGGCAGTCGGGGGTTGAACTGACCAAAGGCGTCAAATCGACGATGCCGGCTATGCAAAAATACGCGAAAATTCCGATGTCACGGAATGCAGCCCAACGTATCGGAATCGGTTAATACACACACGAAAACATCACCAAAGGTGTACAGAAGTCATAGTTTGGTCTATTAGGGCCATTATGGCAGTCAGAGGTTGAACTGACCAAAGGCTTCAAATCGACTATGCAAAAATACGTGAAAATTCCGATGTCCTGAAATGCAGCCCAACGTACCAGAATTGCTTAATACACACACGAAAACATCACCAAAGGTGTACAGAAGTCATAGTTTGGTCTATTAGGGCCATTATGGCAGTCAGAGGTTGAACTGACCAAAGGCTTCAAATCGACTATGCAAAAATACGTGAAAATTCCGATGTTCTGAAATGCAGCCCAACGTACCAGATTTGCTTAATACACACACGAAAACATCATCAAAGGTGTACAGAAGTCATAGTTTGGTCTATTAGGGCCATTATGGCAGTCAGAGGTTGAACTGACCAAAGGCGTCAAATCGACGGCTATGCAAAAATACGTGAAAATTCCGATGTCACGTAATGCAGCCCAATGTATCGGAATCGCTTAATACACACGCGAAAACATCATCAAAGGTGTACAGAAGTCATAGTTTGGTCTATTAGGGCCATTATGGCAGTCAGAGGTTGAACTGACCAAAGGCTTCAAATCGACTATGCAAAAATACGTGAAAATTCCGATGTCCTGAAATGCAGCCCAACGTACCAGAATTGGTTAATACACACACGAAAACACCACCAAAGGTGTACAGAAGTCATAGTTTGGTCTATTAGGGCCATTTAGGCAGTCAGAGGTTGAGCTGACCAAAGGCTTCAAATCGACTATGCAAAAATCGGCTATGCAAAAATACGTGAAAATTCCGATGTCCTGAAATGCAGCCCAACGTACCAGAATTGCTTAATACACACACGAAAACATCACCAAAGGTGTACAGAAGTCATAGTTTGGTCTATTAGGGCCATTATGGCAGTCAGAGGTTGAGCTGACCAAAGGCTTCAAATCGACTATGCAAAAATCGGCTATGCAAAAATACGTGAAAATTCCGATGTCCTGAAATGCAGCCCAACGTACCAGAATTGCTTAATACACACACGAAAACATCATCAAAGGTGTACAGAAGTCATAGTTTGGTCTATTAGGGCCATTATGGCAGTCAGAGGTTGAACTGACCAAAGGCGTCAAATCGACGGCTATGCAAAAATATGTGAAAATTCCGATGTCACGTAATGCAGCCCAACGTATCGGAATCGGTTAATACACACGCGAAAACATCATCAAAGGTGTACAGAAGTCATAGTTTGGTATATTAGGGCCATTATGGCAGTCAGAGGTTGAGCTGACCAAAGGCTTCAAATCGACTATGCAAAAATCGGCTATGCAAAAATACGTGAAAATTCCGATGTCCTGAAATGCAGCCCAACGTACCAGAATTGCTTAATACACACACGAAAACATCACCAAAGGTGTACAGAAGTCATAGTTTGGTCTATTAGGGCCATTATGGCAGTCAGGGGTTGAACTGACCAAAGGCTTTAAATAGACGATGCTATGCAAAAATACGTGAAAATTCCGATGTCCTGAAATGCAGCCCAACGTACCAGAATTGCTTAATACACACACGAAAACATCACCAAAGGTGTACAGAAGTCATAGTTTGGTCTATTAGGGCCATTATGGCAGTCGGGGGTTGAACTGACCAAAGGCGTCAAATCGACGATGCCGGCTATGCAAAAATACGTGAAAATTCCGATGTCACGGAATGCAGCCCAACGTATCGGAATCTGTTAATACACACACGAAAACATCACCAAAGGTGTACAGAAGTCATAGTTTGGTCTATTAGGGCCATTATGGCAGTCAGGGGTTGAACTGACCAAAGGCGTCAAATCGACGATGCCGGCTATGCAAAAATACGTGAAAATTCCGATGTCACGGAATGCAGCCCAACGTATCGGAATCTGTTAATACACACACGAAAACATCACCAAAGGTGTACAGAAGTCATAGTTTGGTCTATTAGGGCCATTATGGCAGTCGGGGGTTGAACTGACCAAAGGCGTCAAATCGACGATGCCGGCTATGCAAAAATACGTGAAAATTCCGATGTCACGGAATGCAGCCCAACGTATCGGAATCGGTTAATACACACACGAAAACATCACCAAAGGTGTACAGAAGTCATAGTTTGGTCTATTAGGGCCATTATGGCAGTCAGAGGTTGAGCTGACCAAAGGCTTACGTGAAAATTCCGATGTTCTGAAATGCAGCCCAACGTACCAGAATTGCTTAATACACACACGAAAACATCATCAAAGGTGTACAGAAGTCATAGTTTGGTCTATTAGGGCCATTATGGCAGTCAGAGGTTGAACTGACCAAAGGCGTCAAATCGACGGCTATGCAAAAATACGTGAAAATTCCGATGTCACGTAATGCAGCCCAATGTATCGGAATCGCTTAATACACACGCGAAAACATCATCAAAGGTGTACAGAAGTCATAGTTTGGTCTATTAGGGCCATTATGGCAGTCGGGGGTTGAACTGACCAAAGGCGTCAAATCGACGATGCCGGCTATGCAAAAATACGTGAAAATTCCGATGTCACGGAATGCAGCCCAACGTATCGGAATCGGTTAATACACACACGAAAACATCACCAAAGGTGTACAGAAGTCATAGTTTGGTCTATTAGGGCCATTATGGCAGTCGGGGGTTGAACTGACCAAAGGCGTCAAATCGACGATGCCGGCTATGCAAAAATACGTGAAAATTCCGATGTCACGGAATGCAGCCCAACGTATCGGAATCGGTTAATACACACACGAAAACATCACCAAAGGTGTACAGAAGTCATAGTTTGGTCTATTAGGGCTATTATGGCAGTCGGGGGTTGAACTGACCAAAGGCGTCAAATCGACGATGCCGGCTATGCAAAAATACGTGAAAATTCCGATGTCACGGAATGCAGCCCAACGTATCGGAATCGGTTAATACACACACGAAAACATCACCAAAGGTGTACAGAAGTCATAGTTTGGTCTATTAGGGCCATTATGGCAGTCGGGGGTTGAACTGACCAAAGGCGTCAAATCGACGATGCCGGCTATGCAAAAATACGTGAAAATTCCGATGTCACGGAATGCAGCTCAACGTATCGGAATCGGTTAATACACACACGAAAACATCACCAAAGGTGTACAGAAGTCATAGTTTGGTCTATTAGGGCCATTATGGCAGTCGGGGGTTGAACTGACCAAAGGCGTCAAATCGACGATGCCGGCTATGCAAAAATACGTGAAAATTCCGATGTCACGGAATGCAGCCCAACGTATCGGAATCGGTTAATACACACACGAAAACATCACCAAAGGTGTACAGAAGTCATAGTTTGGTCTATTAGGGCCATTATGGCAGTCGGGGGTTGAACTGACCAAAGGCGTCAAATCGACGATGCCGGCTATGCAAAAATACGTGAAAATTCCGATGTCACGGAATGCAGCCCAACGTATCGGAATCGGTTAATACACACACGAAAACATCACCAAAGGTGTACAGAAGTCATAGTTTGGTCTATTAGGGCCATTATGGCAGTCAGAGGTTGAACTGACCAAAGGCTTCAAATCGACTATGCAAAAATACGTGAAAATTCCGATGTCACGTAATGCAGCCCAATGTATCGGAATCGCTTAATACACACGCGAAAACTTCATCAAAGGTGTACAGAAGTCATAGTTTGGTCTATTAGGGCCATTATGGCAGTCAGAGGTTGAACTGACCAAAGGCTTCAAATCGACTATGCAAAAATACGTGAAAATTCCGATGTCCTGAAATGCAGCCCAACGTACCAGAATTGGTTAATACACACACGAAAACACCACCAAAGGTGTACAGAAGTCATAGTTTGGTCTATTAGGGCCATTATGGCAGTCAGAGGTTGAGCTGACCAAAGGCTTCAAATCGACTATGCAAAAATCGGCTATGCAAAAATACGTGAAAATTCCGATGTCCTGAAATGCAGCCCAACGTACCAGAATTGCTTAATATACACACGAAAACATCACCAAAGGTGTACAGAAGTCATAGTTTGGTCTATTAGGGCCATTATGGCAGTCGGGGGTTGAACTGACCAAAGGCGTCAAATCGACGATGCCGGCTATGCAAAAATACGTGAAAATTCCGATGTCCTGAAATGCAGCCCAACGTACCAGAATTGCTTAATACACACACGAAAACATCACCAAAGGTGTACAGAAGTCATAGTTTGGTCTATTAGGGCCATTATGGCAGTCAGGGGTTGAACTGACCAAAGGCTTTAAATAGACGATGCTATGCAAAAATACGTGAAAATTCCGATGTCCTGAAATGCAGCCCAACGTACCAGAATTGCTTAATACACACACGAAAACATCACCAAAGGTGTACAGAAGTCATAGTTTGGTCTATTAGGGCCATTATGGCAGTCTGGGGTTGAACTGACCAAAGGCGTCAAATCGACGATGCCGGCTATGCAAAAATACGTGAAAATTCCGATGTCACGGAATGCAGCCCAACGTATCGGAATCGGTTAATACACACACGAAAACATCACCAAAGGTGTACAGAAGTCATAGTTTGGTCTATTAGGGCCATTATGGCAGTCAGAGGTTGAACTGACCAAAGGCTTCAAATCGACTATGCAAAAATACGTGAAAATTCCGATGTCCTGAAATGCGGAATCGGTTAATACACACACGAAAACATCACCAAAGGTGTACAGAAGTCATAGTTTGGTCTATTAGGGCCATTATGGCAGTCAGAGGTTGAACTGACCAAAGGCTTCAAATCGACTATGCAAAAATACGTGAAAATTCCGATGTCCTGAAATGCAGCCCAACGTACCAGAATTGCTTAATACACACACGAAAACATCATCAAAGGTGTACAGAAGTCATAGTTTGGTCTATTAGGGCCATTATGGCAGTCAGGGGTTGAACTGACCAAAGGCTTTAAATAGACGATGCTATGCAAAAATACGTGAAAATTCCGATGTCCTGAAATGCAGCCCAACGTACCAGAATTGCTTAATACACACACGAAAACATCACCAAAGGTGTACAGAAGTCATAGTTTGGTCTATTAGGGCCATTATGGCAGTCGGGGCTTGAACTGACCAAAGGCGTCAAATCGACGATGCCGGCTATGCAAAAATACGTGAAAATTCCGATGTCCTGAAATGCAGCCCAACGTACCAGAATTGGTTAATACACACATGAAAACACCACCAATGGTGTACAGAAGTCATAGTTTGGTTTATTAGGGCCATTATGGCAGTCAGAGGTTGAGCTGACCAAAGGCATCAAATCGACTATGCAAAAATACGTGAAAATTTCGATGTTCTGAAATGCAGCCCAACGTACCAGAATTGCTTAATACACACACGAAAACATCACCAAAGGTGTACAGAAGTCATAGTTTGGTCTATTAGGGCCATTATGGCAGTCAGAGGTTGAACTGACGTAAGGCGTCAAATCGACGATGCCGGCTATGCAAAAACACGTGAAAATTCCGATGTCACGGAATGCAGCCCAACGTATCGGAATCGGTTAGTACACACACGAAAACATCACCAAAGGTGTACAGAAGTCATAGTTTGGTCTATTAGGGCCATTATGGCAGTCAGAGGTTGAACTGACCAAAGGCTTCAAATCGACTATGCAAAAATACGTGAAAATTCCGATGTCCTGAAATGCAGCCCAACGTACCAGAATTGCTTAATACACACACGAAAACATCACCAAAGGTGTACAGAAGTCATAGTTTGGTCTATTAGGGCCATTATGGCAGTCAGAGGTTGAACTGACCAAAGGCGTCAAATCGACGAAGGCGGCTATGCAAAAATACGTGAAAATTCCGATGTCACGGAATGCAGCCCAACGTATCGGTATCGGTTAATACACACACGAAAACATCACTAAAGGTGTACAGAAGTCATAGTTTGGTCTATTAGCGCCATTATGGCAGGCAGAGGTTGAACTGACCAAAGGCTTCAAATCGTGAAAATTCCGATGTCCTGAAATGCAGCCCAACGTACTAGAATTGGTTAATACACACACGAAAACATCACCAAAGGTGTACAGAAGTCATAGTTTGGTCTATTAGGGCCATTATGGCAGTCAGAGGTTGAACTGACCAAAGGCTTAAAATCGACGATGCCGGCTATGCAAAAATACGTGAAAATTCCGATGTCACGGAATGCAGCCCAACGTATCAGAATCGGTTAAAACACACACGAAAACATCACCAAAGGTGTACAGAAGTCATAGTTTGGTCTATTAGGGCCATTATGGCAGTCAGAGGTTGAACTGACCAAAGGCATCAAATCGACTATGCAAAAATACGTGAAAATTCCGATGTCCTGAAATGCAGGCCAACGTATCAGAGTCGGTTAATACACACACGAAAACATCACCAAAGGTGTACAGAAGTCATAGTTTGGTCTATTAGGGCCATTATGGCAGTCAGAGGTTGAGCTGACCAAAGGCTTCAAATCGACTATGCAAAAATCGGCTATGCAAAAATACGTGAAAATTCCGATGTCCTGAAATGCAGCCCAACGTACTAGAATTGGTTAATACACACACGAAAACATCACCAAAGGTGTAAAGAAGTCATAGTTTGGTCTATTAGGGCCATTATGGCAGTCGGGGGTTGAACTGACCAAAGGCTTTAAATAGACGATGCCGGCTATGCAAAAATACGTGAAAATTCCGATGTCCTGAATTGCAGCCCAACGTACCAGAATTGCTTAATACACACACGAAAACATCATCAAAGGTGTACAGAAGTCATAGTTTGGTCTATTAGGGCCATTATGGCAGTCAGGGGTTGAACAGACCAAAGGCTTTAAATAGACGATGCCGGCTATGCAAAAATACGTGAAAATTCCGATGTCCTGAAATGCAGCCCAACGTACCAGAATTGCTTAATACACACACGAAAACATCACCAAAGGTGTACAGAAGTCATAGTTTGGTCTATTAGGGCCATTATGGCAGTCAGAGGTTGAACTGACCAAAGGCGTCAAATCGATGTCACGGAATGCAGCCCAACGTATCGGAATCGGTTAGTACACACACGAAAACATCACCAAAGGTGTACAGAAGTCATAGTTTGGTCTATTAGGGCCATTATGGCAGTCAGAGGTTGAACTGACCAAAGGCTTCAAATCGACTATGCAAAAATACGTGAAAATTCCGATGTCCTGAAATGCAGCCCAACGTACCAGAATTGCTTAATACACACACGAAAACATCACCAAAGGTGTACAGAAGTCATAGTTTGGTCTATTAGCGCCATTATGGCAGTCAGAGGTTGAACTGACCAAAGGCTTCAAATCGTGAAAATTCCGATGTCCTGAAATGCAGCCCAACGTACTAGAATTGGTTAATACACACACGAAAACATCACCAAAGGTGTACAGAAGTCATAGTTTGGTCTATTAGGGCCATTATGGCAGTCAGAGGTTGAGCTGACCAAAGGCTTCAAATCGACTATGCAAAAATCGGCTATGCAAAAATACGTGAAAATTCCGATGTCCTGAAATGCAGCCCAACGTACTAGAATTGGTTAATACACACACGAAAACATCACCAAAGGTGTAAAGAAGTCATAGTTTGGTCTATTGGGGCCATTATGGCAGTCGGGGGTTGAACTGACCAAAGGCTTTAAATAGACGATGCCGGCTATGCAAAAATACGTGAAAATTCCGATGTCCTGAATTGCAGCCCAACGTACCAGAATTGCTTAATACACACACGAAAACATCATCAAAGGTGTACAGAAGTCATAGTTTGGTCTATTAGGGCCATTATGGCAGTCAGAGGTTGAACTGACCAAAGGCGTCAAATCGATGTCACGGAATGCAGCCCAACGTATCGGAATCGGTTAGTACACACACGAAAACATCACCAAAGGTGTACAGAAGTCATAGTTTGGTCTATTAGGGCCATTATGGCAGTCAGAGGTTGAACTGACCAAAGGCTTTAAATAGACGATGCCGGCTATGCAAAAATACGTGAAAATTCCGATGTCCTGAAATGCAGCCCAACGTACCAGAATTGCTTAATACACACACGAAAACATCACCAAAGGTGTACAGAAGTCATAGTTTGGTCTATTAGGGCCATTATGGCAGTCAGAGGTTGAACTGACGTAAGGCGTCAAATCGACGATGCCGGCTATGCAAAAACACGTGAAAATTCCGATGTCACGGAATGCAGCCCAACGTATCGGAATCGGTTAGTACACACACGAAAACATCACCAAAGGTGTACAGAAGTCATAGTTTGGTCTATTAGGGCCATTATGGCAGTCGGGGGTTGAACAGACCAAAGGCTTTAAATAGACGATGCCGGCTATGCAAAAATACGTGAAAATTCCGATGTCCTGAAATGCAGCCCAACGTACCAGAATTGCTTAATACACACACGAAAACATCACCAAAGGTGTACAGAAGTCATAGTTTGGTCTATTAGGGCCATTATGGCAGTCAGAGGTTGAACTGACCAAAGGCGTCAAATCGATGTCACGGAATGCAGCCCAACGTATCGGAATCGGTTAGTACACACACGAAAACATCACCAAAGGTGTACAGAAGTCATAGTTTGGTCTATTAGGGCCATTATGGCAGTCAGAGGTTGAACTGACCAAAGGCTTCAAATCGACTATGCAAAAATACGTGAAAATTCCGATGTCCTGAAATGCAGCCCAACGTACCAGAATTGTTTAATACACACACGAAAACATCACCAAAGGTGTACAGAAGTCATAGTTTGGTCTATTAGGGCCATTATGGCAGCCAGAGGTTGAACTGACCAAAGGCGTCAAATCGACGATGCCGGCTATGCAAAAATACGTGAAAATTCCGATGTCACGTAATGCAGCCCAACGTATCGGAATCGGTTAATACACACGCGAAAACATCATCAAAGGTGTACAGAAGTCATAGTTTGGTCTATTAGGGCCATTATGGCAGTCAGAGGTTGAGCTGACCAAAGGCTTCAAATCGACTATGCAAAAATCGGCTATGCAAAAATACGTGAAAATTCCGATGTCCTGAAATGCAGCCCAACGTACTAGAATTGGTTAATACACACACGAAAACATCACCAAAGGTGTACAGAAGTCATAGTTTGGTCTATTAGGGCCATTATGGCAGCCAGAGGTTGAACTGACCAAAGGCGTCAAATCGACGATGCCGGCTATGCAAAAATACGTGAAAATTCCGATGTCACGTAATGCAGCCCAACGTATCGGAATCGGTTAATACACACGCGAAAACATCATCAAAGGTGTACAGAAGTCATAGTTTGGTCTATTAGGGCCATTATGGCAGTCAGAGGTTGAGCTGACCAAAGGCTTCAAATCGACTATGCAAAAATCGGCTATGCAAAAAATACGTGAAAATTCCGATGTCCTGAAATGCAGCCCAACGTACTAGAATTGGTTAATACACACACGAAAACATCACCAAAGGTGTACAGAAGTCATAGTTTGGTCTATTAGGGCCATTATGGCAGTCGGGGGTTCAACTGACCAAAGGCTTTAAATAGACGATGCCGGCTATGCAAAAATACGTGAAAATTCCGATGTCACGGAATGCAGCCCAACGTATCGGAATCGGTTAGTACACACACGAAAACATCACCAAAGGTGTACAGAAGTCATAGTTTGGTCTATTAGGGCCATTATGGCAGTCAGAGGTTGAACTGACCAAAGGCGTCAAATCGACGGCTATGCAAAAATACGTGAAAATTCCGATGTCACGTAATGCAGCTCAACGTATCGGAATCGCTTAATACACACACGAAAACATCACCAAAGGTGTACAGAAGTCATAGTTTGGTCTATTAGGGCCATTATGGCAGTCAGAGGTTGAACTGACCAAAGGCGTCAAATCGACGGCTATGCAAAAATACGTGAAAATTCCGATGTCACGTAATGCAGCTCAACGTATCGGAATCGCTTAATACACACACGAAAACATCACCAAAGGTGTACAGAAGTCATAGTTTGGTCTATTAGGGCCATTATGGCAGTCAGAGGTTGAACTGACCAAAGGCTTCAAATCGACTATGCAAAAATACGTGAAAATTCCGATGTCCTGAAATGCAGCCCAACGTACCAGAATTGCTTAATACACACACGAAAACATCACCAAAGGTGTACAGAAGTCATAGTTTGGTCTATTAGGGCCATTATGGCAGTCGGGGGTTGAACTGACCAAAGGCTTTAAATAGACGATGCCGGCTATGCAAAAATTCGTGAAAATTCCGATGTCCTGAAATGCAGCCCAACGTACTAGAATTGGTTAATACACACACGAAAACATCACCAAAGGTGTACAGAAGTCATAGTTTGGTCTATTAGGGCCATTATGGTAGTCGGGGGTTGAACTGACAAAAGGCTTCAAATCGACGATGCCGGCTATGCAAAAATACGTGAAAATTCCGATGTCACGGAATGCAGCCCAACGTATCGGAATCGGTTAATACACACACGAAAACATCACCAAACATCACCAAAGGTGTACAGAAGTCATAGTTTGGTCTATTAGGGCCATTATGGCAGTCAGAGTTTGAACTGACCAAGGCGTCCAAATCGACGATGCCGGCTATGCAAAAATACGTGAAAATTCCGATGTCACGGAATGCAGCCCAACGTATCGGAATCGGTTAGTACACACACGAAAACATCACCAAAGGTGTACAGAAGTCATAGTTTGGTCTATTAGGGCCATTATGGCAGTCAGAGGTTGAACTGACCAAAGGCTTCAAATCGACTATGCAAAAATACGTGAAAATTCCGATGTCCTGAAATGCAGCCCAACGTATCGGAATCGCTTAATACACACGCGAAAACATCATCAAAGGTGTACAGAAGTCATAGTTTGGTCTATTAGGGCCATTATGGCAGTCAGAGGTTGAGCTGACCAAAGGCTTCAAATCGACTATGCAAAAATCGGCTATGCAAAAATACGTGAAAATTCCGATGTCCTGAAAAGCAGCCCAACGTACCAGAATTGGTTAGTACACACACGAAAACATCACCAAAGGTGTACAGAAGTCATAGTTTGGTCTATTAGGGCCATTATGGCAGTCAGAGGTTGAGCTGACCAAAGGCTTCAAATCGACTATGCAAAAATACGTGAAAATTCCGATGTCCTGAAATGCAGCCCAACGTACTAGAATTGGTTAATACACACACGAAAACATCACCAAAGATGTACAGAAGTCATAGTTTGGTCTATTAGGGCCATTATGGCAGTCGGGGGTTGAACTGACCAAAGGCTTTAAATAGACGATGCCGGCTATGCAAAAATACGTGAAAGTTCCGATGTCACGTAATGCAGCAAAACGTATCGGAATCGGTTAATACACACACGAAAACATCACCAAAGGTGTACAGAAGTCATAGTTTGGTCTATTAGGGCCATTATGGCAGTCAGAGGTTGAACTGACCAAAGGCTTCAAATCGACTATGCAAAAATACGTGAAAATTCCGATGTCCTGAAATGCAGCCCAACGTACCAGAATTGCTTAATACACACACGAAAACATCACCAAAGGTGTACAGAAGTCATAGTTTGGTCTATTAGGGCCATTATGGCAGTCGGGGGTTGAACTGACCAAAGGCTTTAAATAGACGATGCCGGCTATGCAAAAATACGTGAAAGTTCCGATGTCACGTAATGCAGCCCAACGTATCGGAATCGGTTAGTACACACACGAAAACATCACCAAAGGTGTACAGAAGTCATAGTTTGGTCTATTAGGGCCATTATGGCAGTCAGAGGTTGAACTGACCAAAGGCTTCAAATCGACTATGCAAAAATACGTGAAAATTCCGATGTCACGGAATGCAGCCCATCGTATCGGAATCGGTTAACACACACACGAAAACATCACCAAAGGTGTACAGAAGTCATAGTTTGGTCTATTAGGGCCATTATGGCAGTCAGAGGTTGAACTGACCAAAGGCTTCAAATCGACTATGCAAAAATACGTGAAAATTCCGATGTTCTGAAATGCAGCCCAACGTACCAGAATTGCTTAATACACACACGAAAACATCACCAAAGGTGTACAGAAGTCATAGTTTGGTCTATTAGGGCCATTATGGCAGTCAGAGGTTGAGCTGACCAAAGGCTTCAAATCGACTATGCAAAAATCGGCTATGCAAAAATACGTGAAAATTCCGATGTCCTGAAATGCAGCCCAACGTACTAGAATTGGTTAATACACACACGAAAACATCACCAAAGGTGTACAGAAGTCATAGTTTGGTCTATTAGGGCCATTATGGCAGTCGGGGGTTGAACTGACCAAAGGCTTTAAATAGACGATGCCGGCTATGCAAAAATACGTGAAAATTCCGATGTCCTGAAATGCAGCCCAACGTACCAGAATTGCTTAATACACACACGAAAACATCACCAAAGGTGTACAGAAGTCATAGTTTGGTCTATTAGGGTCATTATGGCAGTCAGGGGTTGAACTGACCAAAGGCTTTAAATAGACGATGCCGGCTATGCAAAAATACGTGAAAATTCCGATGTCCTGAAATGCAGCCCAACGTACCAGAATTGCTTAAAAAAATAAACACACGAAAACATCACCAAAGGTGTACAGAAGTCATAGTTTGGTCTATTAGGGCCATTATGGCAGTCAGAGGTTGAACTGACCAAAGGCGTCAAATCGACGATGCCGGCTATGCAAAAATACGTGAAAATTCCGATGTCACGTAATGCAGCCCAACGTATCGGAATCGGTTAATACACACGCGAAAACATCATCAAAGGTGTACAGAAGTCATAGTTTGGTCTATTAGGGCCATTATGGCAGTCAGAGGTTGAGCTGACCAAAGGCTTCAAATCGACTATACAAAAATACGTGAAAATTCCGATGTCCTGAAATGCAGCCCAACGTACTAGAATTGGTTAATACACACACGAAAACATCACCAAAGGTGTACAGAAGTCATAGTTTGGTCTATTAGGGCCATTATGGCAGTTGGGGGTTGAACTGACCAAAGGCGTCAAATCGACGATGCCGGCTATGCAAAAATACGTGAAAATTCCGATGTCACGGAATGCAGCCCAACGTATCGGAATCGGTTAATACACACACGAAAACATCACCAAAGGTGTACAGAAGTCATAGTTTGGTCTATTAGGGCCATTATGGCAGTCAGAGGTTGAACTGACCAAAGGCTTCAAATCGACTATGCAAAAATACGTGAAAATTCCGATGTTCTGAAATGCAGCCCAACGTACCAGAATTGCTTAATACACACACGAAAACATCATCAAAGGTGTACAGAAGTCATAGTTTGGTCTATTAGGGCCATTATGGCAGTCAGAGGTTGAACTGACCAAAGGCGTCAAATCGACGGCTATGCAAAAATATGTGAAAATTCCGATGTCACGTAATGCAGCCCCACGTATCGGAATCGCTTAATACACACACGAAAACATCACCAAAGGTGTACAGAAGTCATAGTTTGGTCTATTAGGGCCATTATGGCAGTCAGAGGTTGAACTGACCAAAGGCTTCAAATCGACTATGCAAAAATACGTGAAAATTCCGATGTCCTGAAATGCAGCCCAACGTACCAGAATTGCTTAATACACACACGAAAACATCACCAAAGGTGTACAGAAGTCATAGTTTGGTCTATTAGGGCCATTATGGCAGTCAGAGGTTGAACTGACCAAAGGCTTCAAATCGACTATGCAAAAATACGTGAAAATTCCGATGTTCTGAAATGCAGCCCAACGTACCAGAATTGCTTAATACACACACGAAAACATCATCAAAGGTGTACAGAAGTCATAGTTTGGTCTATTAGGGCCATTATGGCAGTCAGAGGTTGAACTGACCAATGGCTTCAAATCGACTATGCAAAAATACGTGAAAATTCCGATGTCCTGAAATGCAGCCCAACGTACTAGAATTGGTTAATACACACACGAAAACATCACCAAAGGTGTACAGAAGTCATAGTTTGGTCTATTAGGGCCATTATGGCAGTCGGGGGTTGAACTGACCAAAGGCTTTAAATAGACGGCTATGCAAAAATACGTGAAAATTCCGATGTCAAGTAATGCAGACCAACGTATCGGAATCGGTTAATACACACGCGAAAACATCATCAAAGCTGTACAGAAGTCATAGTTTGGTTATTAGGGCCATTATGGCAGTCAGAGGTTGAAGTGACCAAAGTCGTCAAATCGACGATGCAAAATGCAAAAATGCAAAAATACGTGAAAATTCCGATGTCCTGAAATGCAGCCCAACGCATCGGAATCGGGTAATACACACACGAAAACATCACCAAAGGTGTACAGAAGTCATAGTTTGGTTTATTAGGGCCATTATGGCAGTCAGAGGTTGAAGTGACCAAAGGCTTCAAATCGACGATGCCGGCTATGCAAAAATACGTGAAAGTTCCGGTGTCACGGAATGCAGCCCAACGTATCGGAATCGGTTAATACACACGCGAAAACATCATCAAAGGTGTACAGAAGTCATAGTTTGGTCTATTAGGGCCATTATGGCAGTCAGAGGTTGAAGTGATCAAAGGTTTCAAATCGACGATGCCGGCTATGCAAAAATACGTGAAAATTCCGATGTCACGTAATGCAGCCCAACGTATCGGAATCGGTTAATACACACGCGAAAACATCATCAAAGGTGTACAGAAGTCGTAGTTTGGCCTATTAGGGCCATTATGGCAGTCAGAGGTTGAAGTGACCAAAGGCTTCAAATCGACTATGCAAAAATACGTGAAAATTCCGATGTCCTGAAATGCAGCCCAACGTACTAGAATTGGTTAATACACACACGAAAACATCACCAAAGGTGTACAGAAGTCATAGTTTGGTCTATTAGGGCCATTATGGCAGTCGGGGGTTGAACTGACCAAAGGCTTTAAATAGACGGCTATGCAAAAATACGTGAAAATTCCGATGTCAAGTAATGCAGACCAACGTATCGGAATCGGTTAATACACACGCGAAAACATCATCAAAGCTGTACAGAAGTCATAGTTTGGTTATTAGGGCCATTATGGCAGTCAGAGGTTGAGCTGACCAAAGGCTTCAAATCGACTATGCAAAAATCGGTTATGCAAAAATACGTGAAAATTCCGATGTCCTGAAAAGCAGCCCAACGTACCAGAATTGGTTAGTACACACACGAAAACATCACCAAAGGTGTACAGAAGTCATAGTTTGGTCTATTAGGGCCATTATGGCAGTCAGAGGTTGAGCTGACCAAAGGCTTCAAATCGACTATGCAAAAATACGTGAAAATTCCGATGTCCTGAAATGCAGCCCAACGTACTAGAATTGGTTAATACACACACGAAAACATCACCAAAGATGTACAGAAGTCATAGTTTGGTCTATTAGGGCCATTATGGCAGTCAGAGGTTGAACTGACCAAAGGCTTCAAATCGACTATGCAAAAATACGTGAAAATTCCGATGTCACGTAATGCAGCCCAACGTATCGGAATCGGTTAATACACACACGAAAACATCACCAAAGGTGTACAGAAGTCATAGTTTGGTCTATTAGGGCCATTATGGCAGTCAGAGGTTGAACTGACCAAAGGCTTCAAATCGACTATGCAAAAATACGTGAAAATTCCGATGTCACGGAATGCAGCCCATCGTATCGGAATCGGTTAACACACACACGAAAACATCACCAAAGGTGTACAGAAGTCATAGTTTGGTCTATTAGGGCCATTATGGCAGTCAGAGGTTGAACTGACCAAAGGCTTCAAATCGACTATGCAAAAATACGTGAAAATTCCGATGTTCTGAAATGCAGCCCAACGTACCAGAATTGCTTAATACACACACGAAAACATCACCAAAGGTGTACAGAAGTCATAGTTTGGTCTATTAGGGCCATTATGGCAGTCAGAGGTTGAGCTGACCAAAGGCTTCAAATCGACTATGCAAAAATCGGCTATGCAAAAATACGTGAAAATTCCGATGTCCTGAAATGCAGCCCAACGTACTAGAATTGGTTAATACACACACGAAAACATCACCAAAGGTGTACAGAAGTCATAGTTTGGTCTATTAGGGCCATTATGGCAGTCGGGGGTTGAACTGACCAAAGGCTTTAAATAGACGATGCCGGCTATGCAAAAATACGTGAAAATTCCGATGTCCTGAAATGCAGCCCAACGTACCAGAATTGCTTAATACACACACGAAAACATCACCAAAGGTGTACAGAAGTCATAGTTTGGTCTATTAGGGCCATTATGGCAGTCAGGGGTTGAACTGACCAAAGGCTTTAAATAGACGATGCCGGCTATGCAAAAATACGTGAAAATTCCGATGTCCTGAAATGCAGCCCAACGTACCAGAATTGCTTAAAAAAATAAACACACGAAAACATCACCAAAGGTGTACAGAAGTCGTAGTTTGGTCTATTAGGGCCATTATGGCAGTCAGAGGTTGAACTGACCAAAGGCGTCAAATCGACGATGCCGGCTATGCAAAAATACGTGAAAATTCCGATGTCACGTAATGCAGCCCAACGTATCGGAATCGGTTAATACACACGCGAAAACATCATCAAAGGTGTACAGAAGTCATAGTTTGGTCTATTAGGGCCATTATGGCAGTCAGAGGTTGAGCTGACCAAAGGCTTCAAATCGACTATACAAAAATACGTGAAAATTCCGATGTCCTGAAATGCAGCCCAACGTACTAGAATTGGTTAATACACACACGAAAACATCACCAAAGGTGTACAGAAGTCATAGTTTGGTCTATTAGGGCCATTATGGCAGTTGGGGGTTGAACTGACCAAAGGCGTCAAATCGACGATGCCGGCTATGCAAAAATACGTGAAAATTCCGATGTCACGGAATGCAGCCCAACGTATCGGAATCGGTTAATACACACACGAAAACATCACCAAAGGTGTACAGAAGTCATAGTTTGGTCTATTAGGGCCATTATGGCAGTCAGAGGTTGAACTGACCAAAGGCTTCAAATCGACTATGCAAAAATACGTGAAAATTCCGATGTTCTGAAATGCAGCCCAACGTACCAGAATTGCTTAATACACACACGAAAACATCATCAAAGGTGTACAGAAGTCATAGTTTGGTCTATTAGGGCCATTATGGCAGTCAGAGGTTGAACTGACCAAAGGCGTCAAATCGACGGCTATGCAAAAATATGTGAAAATTCCGATGTCACGTAATGCAGCCCCACGTATCGGAATCGCTTAATACACACACGAAAACATCACCAAAGGTGTACAGAAGTCATAGTTTGGTCTATTAGGGCCATTATGGCAGTCAGAGGTTGAACTGACCAAAGGCTTCAAATCGACTATGCAAAAATACGTGAAAATTCCGATGTCCTGAAATGCAGCCCAACGTACCAGAATTGCTTAATACACACACGAAAACATCACCAAAGGTGTACAGAAGTCATAGTTTGGTCTATTAGGGCCATTATGGCAGTCAGAGGTTGAACTGACCAAAGGCTTCAAATCGACTATGCAAAAATACGTGAAAATTCCGATGTCCTGAAATGCAGCCCAACGTACCAGAATTGCTTAATACACACACGAAAACATCACCAAAGGTGTACAGAAGTCATAGTTTGGTCTATTAGGGCCATTATGGCAGCCAGAGGTTGAACTGACCAAAGGCTTCAAATCGACTATGCAAAAATACGTGAAAATTCCGATGTCCTGAAATGCAGCCCAACGTACTAGAATTGGTTAATACACACACGAAAACATCACCAAAGGTGTACAGAAGTCATAGTTTGGTCTATTAGGGCCATTATGGCAGTCGGGGGTTGAACTGACCAAAGGCTTTAAATAGACGGCTATGCAAAAATACGTGAAAATTCCGATGTCCTGAAATGCAGCCCAACGTATCGGAATCGCTTAATACACACGCGAAAACATCATCAAAGGTGTACAGAAGTCATAGTTTGGTCTATTAGGGCCATTATGGCAGTCAGAGGTTGAGCTGACCAAAGGCTTCAAATCGACTATGCAAAAATCGGCTATGCAAAAATACGTGAAAATTCCGATGTCCTGAAAAGCAGCCCAACGTACCAGAATTGGTTAGTACACACACGAAAACATCACCAAAGGTGTACAGAAGTCATAGTTTGGTCTATTAGGGCCATTATGGCAGTCAGAGGTTGAGCTGACCAAAGGCTTCAAATCGACTATGCAAAAATACGTGAAAATTCCGATGTCCTGAAATGCAGCCCAACGTACTAGAATTGGTTAATACACACACGAAAACATCACCAAAGATGTACAGAAGTCATAGTTTGGTCTATTAGGGCCATTATGGCAGTCGGGGGTTGAACTGACCAAAGGCTTTAAATAGACGATGCCGGCTATGCAAAAATACGTGAAAGTTCCGATGTCACGTAATGCAGCCCAACGTATCGGAATCGGTTAATACACACACGAAAACATCACCAAAGGTGTACAGAAGTCATAGTTTGGTCTATTAGGGCCATTATGGCAGTCAGAGGTTGAACTGACCAAAGGCTTCAAATCGACTATGCAAAAATACGTGAAAATTCCGATGTCACGGAATGCAGCCCATCGTATCGGAATCGGTTAACACACACACGAAAACATCACCAAAGGTGTACAGAAGTCATAGTTTGGTCTATTAGGGCCATTATGGCAGTCAGAGGTTGAACTGACCAAAGGCTTCAAATCGACTATGCAAAAATACGTGAAAATTCCGATGTTCTGAAATGCAGCCCAACGTACCAGAATTGCTTAATACACACACGAAAACATCACCAAAGGTGTACAGAAGTCATAGTTTGGTCTATTAGGGCCATTATGGCAGTCAGAGGTTGAGCTGACCAAAGGCTTCAAATCGACTATGCAAAAATCGGCTATGCAAAAATACGTGAAAATTCCGATGTCCTGAAATGCAGCCCAACGTACTAGAATTGGTTAATACACACACGAAAACATCACCAAAGGTGTACAGAAGTCATAGTTTGGTCTATTAGGGCCATTATGGCAGTCGGGGGTTGAACTGACCAAAGGCTTTAAATAGACGATGCCGGCTATGCAAAAATACGTGAAAATTCCGATGTCCTGAAATGCAGCCCAACGTACCAGAATTGCTTAAAAAAATAAACACACGAAAACATCACCAAAGGTGTACAGAAGTCATAGTTTGGTCTATTAGGGCCATTATGGCAGTCAGAGGTTGAACTGACCAAAGGCGTCAAATCGACGATGCCGGCTATGCAAAAATACGTGAAAATTCCGATGTCACGTAATGCAGCCCAACGTATCGGAATCGGTTAATACACACGCGAAAACATCATCAAAGGTGTACAGAAGTCATAGTTTGGTCTATTAGGGCCATTATGGCAGTCAGAGGTTGAGCTGACCAAAGGCTTCAAATCAACTATACAAAAATACGTGAAAATTCCGATGTCCTGAAATGCAGCCCAACGTACTAGAATTGGTTAATACACACACGAAAACATCACCAAAGGTGTACAGAAGTCATAGTTTGGTCTATTAGGGCCATTATGGCAGTTGGGGGTTGAACTGACCAAAGGCGTCAAATTGACGGCTATGCAAAAATATGTGAAAATTCCGATGTCACGTAATGCAGCCCCACGTATCGGAATCGCTTAATACACACACGAAAACATCACCAAAGGTGTACAGAAGTCATAGTTTGGTCTATTAGGGCCATTATGGCAGTCAGAGGTTGAACTGACCAAAGGCGTCAAATTGACGGCTATGCAAAAATATGTGAAAATTCCGATGTCACGTAATGCAGCCCCACGTATCGGAATCGCTTAATACACACACGAAAACATCACCAAAGGTGTACAGAAGTCATAGTTTGGTCTATTAGGGCCATTATGGCAGTCAGAGGTTGAACTGACCAAAGGCTTCAAATCGACTATGCAAAAATACGTGAAAATTCCGATGTCATGAAATGCAGCCCAACGTACCAGAATTGCTTAATACACACACGAAAACATCACCAAAGGTGTACAGAAGTCATAGTTTGGTCTATTAGGGCCATTATGGCAGCCAGAGGTTGAACTGACCAAAGGCGTCAAATCGACGATGCCGGCTATGCAAAAATACGTGAAAATTCCGATGTCACGTAATGCAGCCCAACGTATCGGAATCGGTTAATACACACGCGAAAACATCATCAAAGGTGTACAGAAGTCATAGTTTGGTCTATTAGGGCCATTATGGCAGTCAGAGGTTGAGCTGACCAAAGGCTTCAAATCGACTATGCAAAAATCGGCTATGCAAAAATACGTGAAAATTCCGATGTCCTGAAATGCAGCCCAACGTACCAGAATTGCTTAATACACACACGAAAACATCATCAAAGGTGTACAGAAGTCATAGTTTGGTCTATTAGGGCCATTATGGCAGTCAGAGGTTGAACTGACCAAAGGCTTCAAATCGACTATGCAAAAATACGTGAAAATTCCGATGTTCTGAAATGCAGCCCAACGTACCAGAATTGCTTAATACACACACGAAAACATCATCAAAGGTGTACAGAAGTCATAGTTTGGTCTATTAGGGCCATTATGGCAGTCAGAGGTTGAACTGACCAAAGGCGTCAAATCGACGATGCCGGCTATGCAAAAATACGTGAAAATTCCGATGTCACGTAATGCAGCCCAACGTATCGGAATCGGTTAATACACACGCGAAAACATCATCAAAGGTGTACAGAAGTCATAGTTTGGTCTATTAGGGCCATTATGGCAGTCAGAGGTTGAACTGACCAAAGGCTTCAAATCGACTATGCAAAAATACGTGAAAATTCCGATGTTCTGAAATGCAGCCCAACGTACCAGAATTGCTTAATACACACACGAAAACATCACCAAAGGTGTACAGAAGTCATAGTTTGGTCTATTAGGGCCATTATGGCAGTCAGAGGTTGAACTGACCAAAGGCTTCAAATCGACTATGCAAAAATACGTGAAAATTCCGATGTTCTGAAATGCAGCCCAACGTACCAGAATTGCTTAATACACACACGAAAACATCATCAAAGGTGTACAGAAGTCATAGTTTGGTCTATTAGGGCCATTATGGCAGTCAGAGGTTGAACTGACCAAAGGCGTCAAATCGACGATGCCGGCTATGCAAAAATACGTGAAAATTCCGATGTCACGTAATGCAGCCCAACGTATCGGAATCGGTTAATACACACGCGAAAACATCATCAAAGGTGTACAGAAGTCATAGTTTGGTCTATTAGGGCCATTATGGCAGTCAGAGGTTGAACTGACCAAAGGCTTCAAATCGACTATGCAAAAATACGTGAAAATTCCGATGTTCTGAAATGCAGCCCAACGTACCAGAATTGCTTAATACACACACGAAAACATCATCAAAGGTGTACAGAAGTCATAGTTTGGTCTATTAGGGCCATTATGGCAGTCAGAGGTTGAACTGACCAAAGGCTTCAAATCGACTATGCAAAAATACGTGAAAATTCCGATGTTCTGAAATGAATTGCTTAAAAAAATAAACACACGAAAACATCACCAAAGGTGTACAGAAGTCATAGTTTGGTCTATTAGGGCCATTATGGCAGTCAGAGGTTGAACTGACCAAAGGCGTCAAATCGACGATGCCGGCTATGCAAAAATACGTGAAAATTCCGATGTCACGTAATGCAGCCCAACGTATCGGAATCGGTTAATACACACGCGAAAACATCATCAAAGGTGTACAGAAGTCATAGTTTGGTCTATTAGGGCCATTATGGCAGTCAGAGGTTGAGCTGACCAAAGGCTTCAAATCGACTATACAAAAATACGTGAAAATTCCGATGTCCTGAAATGCAGCCCAACGTACTAGAATTGGTTAATACACACACGAAAACATCACCAAAGGTGTACAGAAGTCATAGTTTGGTCTATTAGGGCCATTATGGCAGTTGGGGGTTGAACTGACCAAAGGCGTCAAATCGACGATGCCGGCTATGCAAAAATACGTGAAAATTCCGATGTCACGGAATGCAGCCCAACGTATCGGAATCGGTTAATACACACACGAAAACATCACCAAAGGTATACAGAAGTCATAGTTTGGTCTATTAGGGCCATTATGGCAGTCAGAGGTTGAACTGACCAAAGGCTTCAAATCGACTATGCAAAAATACGTGAAAATTCCGATGTTCTGAAATGCAGCCCAACGTACCAGAATTGCTTAATACACACACGAAAACATCATCAAAGGTGTACAGAAGTCATAGTTTGGTCTATTAGGGCCATTATGGCAGTCGGGGGTTGAACTGACCAAAGGCTTTAAATAGACGATGCCGGCTATGCAAAAATACGTGAAAGTTCCGATGTCACGTAATGCAGCCCAACGTATCGGAATCGGTTAATACACACACGAAAACATCACCAAAGGTGTACAGAAGTCATAGTTTGGTCTATTAGGGCCATTATGGCAGTCAGAGGTTGAACTGACCAAAGGCTTCAAATCGACTATGCAAAAATACGTGAAAATTCCGATGTCCTGAAATGCAGCCCAACGTACCAGAATTGCTTAATACACACACGAAAACATCACCAAAGGTGTACAGAAGTCATAGTTTGGTCTATTAGGGCCATTATGGCAGTCGGGGGTTGAACTGACCAAAGGCTTTAAATAGACGATGCCGGCTATGCAAAAATACGTGAAAGTTCCGATGTCACGTAATGCAGCCCAACGTATCGGAATCGGTTAATACACACACGAAAACATCACCAAAGGTGTACAGAAGTCATAGTTTGGTCTATTAGGGCCATTATGGCAGTCAGAGGTTGAACTGACCAAAGGCTTCAAATCGACTATGCAAAAATACGTGAAAATTCCGATGTTCTGAAATGCAGCCCAACGTACCAGAATTGCTTAATACACACACGAAAACATCACCAAAGGTGTACAGAAGTCATAGTTTGGTCTATTAGGGCCATTATGGCAGTCAGAGGTTGAGCTGACCAAAGGCTTCAAATCGACTATGCAAAAATCGGCTATGCAAAAATACGTGAAAATTCCGATGTCCTGAAATGCAGCCCAACGTACTAGAATTGGTTAATACACACACGAAAACATCACCAAAGGTGTACAGAAGTCATAGTTTGGTCTATTAGGGCCATTATGGCAGTCGGGGGTTGAACTGACCAAAGGCTTTAAATAGACGATGCCGGCTATGCAAAAATACGTGAAAATTCCGATGTCCTGAAATGCAGCCCAACGTACCAGAATTGCTTAATACACACACGAAAACATCATCAAAGGTGTACAGAAGTCATAGTTTGGTCTATTAGGGCCATTATGGCAGTCAGGGGTTGAACTGACCAAAGGCTTTAAATAGACGATGCCGGCTATGCAAAAATACGTGAAAATTCCGATGTCCTGAAATGCAGCCCAACGTACCAGAATTGCTTAAAAAAATAAACACACGAAAACATCACCAAAGGTGTACAGAAGTCATAGTTTGGTCTATTAGGGCCATTATGGCAGTCAGAGGTTGAACTGACCAAAGGCGTCAAATCGACGATGCCGGCTATGCAAAAATACGTGAAAATTCCGATGTCACGTAATGCAGCCCAACGTATCGGAATCGGTTAATACACACGCGAAAACATCATCAAAGGTGTACAGATGTCATAGTTTGGTCTATTAGGGCCATTATGGCAGTCAGAGGTTGAACTGACCAAAGGCTTCAAATCGACTATGCAAAAATACGTGAAAATTCCGATGTTCTGAAATGCAGCCCAACGTACTAGAATTGGTTAATACACACACGAAAACATCACCAAAGGTGTACAGAAGTCATAGTTTGGTCTATTAGGGCCATTATGGCAGTCGGGGGTTGAACTGACCAAAGGCTTTAAATAGACGATGCCGGCTATGCAAAAATACGTGAAAATTCCGATGTCCTGAAATGCAGCCCAACGTACCAGAATTGCTTAAAAAAATAAACACACGAAAACATCACCAAAGGTGTACAGAAGTCATAGTTTGGTCTATTAGGGCCATTATGGCAGTCAGAGGTTGAACTGACCAAAGGCGTCAAATCGACGATGCCGGCTATGCAAAAATACGTGAAAATTCCGATGTCACGTAATGCAGCCCAACGTATCGGAATCGGTTAATACACACGCGAAAACATCATCAAAGGTGTACAGAAGTCATAGTTTGGTCTATTAGGGCCATTATGGCAGTCAGAGGTTGAACTGACCAAAGGCGTCAAATCGACTATGCAAAAATACGTGAAAATTCCGATGTTCTGAAATGCAGCCCAACGTACCAGAATTGGTTAATACACACACGAAAACATCACCAAAGGTGTACAGAAGTCATAGTTTGGTCTATTAGGGCCATTATGGCAGTCAGGGGTTGAACTGACCAAAGGCGTCAAATCGACGGCTATGCAAAAATACGTGAAAATTCCGATGTCACGGAATGCAGCCCAACGTATCGGAATCGGTTAATACACACACGAAAACATCACCAAAGGTGTACAGAAGTCATAGTTTGGTCTATTAGGGCCATTATGGCAGTCAGAGGTTGAACTGACCAAAGGCTTCAAATCGACTATGCAAAAATACGTGAAAATTCCGATGTTCTGAAATGCAGCCCAACGTACCAGAATTGGTTAATACACACACGAAAACATCACCAAAGGTGTACAGAAGTCATAGTTTGGTCTATTAGGGCCATTATGGCAGTCAGGGGTTGAACTGACCAAAGGCGTCAAATCGACGGCTATGCAAAAATACGTGAAAATTCCGATGTCACGTAATGCAGCCCAACGTATCGGAATCGCTTAATACACACGCGAAAACATCATCAAAGGTGTACAGAAGTCATAGTTTGGTCTATTAGGGCCATTATGGCAGTCAGAGGTTGAGCTGACCAAAGGCGTCAAATCGACGATGCCGGCTATGCAAAAATACGTGAAAATTCCGATGTTCTGAAATGCAGCCCAACGTACCAGAATTGGTTAATACACACACGAAAACATCACCAAAGGTGTACAGAAGTCATAGTTTGGTCTATTAGGGCCATTATGGCAGTCAGGGGTTGAACTGACCAAAGGCGTCAAATCGACGGCTATGCAAAAATACGTGAAAATTCCGATGTCACGTAATGCAGCCCAACGTATCGGAATCGGTTAATACACCCGCGAAAACATCATCAAAGGTGTACAGAAGTCATAGTTTGGTCTATTAGGGCCATTATGGCAGTCGGGGGTTGAACTGACCAAAGGCTTTAAATAGACGATGCCGGCTATGCAAAAATACGTGAAAATTCCGATGTCACGTAATGCAGCCCAACGTATCGGAATCGGTTAAAACACCCGCGAAAACATCATCAAAGGTGTACAGAAGTCATAGTTTGGTCTATTAGGGCCATTATGGCAGTCAGAGGTTGAGCTGACCAAAGGCTTCAAATCGACTATGCAAAAATACGTGAAAATTCCGATGTCACGGAATGCAGCCCATCGTATCGGAATCGGTTAACACACACACGAAAACATCACCAAAGGTGTACAGAAGTCATAGTTTGGTCTATTAGGGCCATTATGGCAGTCAGAGGTTGAACTGACCAAAGGCGTCAAATCGACGATGCCGGCTATGCAAAAATACGTGAAAATTCCGATGTCACGGAATGCAGCCCAACGTATCGGAATCGGTTAGTACACACACGAAAACATCACCAAAGGTGTACAGAAGTCATAGTTTGGTCTATTAGGGCCATTATGGCAGTCAGAGGTTGAACTGACCAAAGGCGTCAAATCGACGGCTATGCAAAAATACGTGAAAATTCCGATGTCACGTAATGCAGCCCAACGTATCGGAATCGCTTAATACACACACGAAAACATCACCAAAGGTGTACAGAAGTCATAGTTTGGTCTATTAGGGCCATTATGGCAGTCAGAGGTTGAACTGACCAAAGGCTTCAAATCGACTATGCAAAAATACGTGAAAATTCCGATGTCCTGAAATGCAGCCCAACGTACCAGAATTGCTTAATACACACACGAAAACATCACCAAAGGTGTACAGAAGTCATAGTTTGGTCTATTAGGGCCATTATGGCAGTCAGAGGTTGAACTGACCAAAGGCTTCAAATCGACTATGCAAAAATACGTGAAAATTCCGATGTCCTGAAATGCAGCCCAACGTACCAGAATTGCTTAATACACACACGAAAACATCACCAAAGGTGTACAGAAGTCATAGTTTGGTCTATTAGGGCCATTATGGCAGTCAGAGGTTGAACTGACCAAAGGCTTCAAATCGACTATGCAAAAATACGTGAAAATTCCGATGTTCTGAAATGCAGCCCAACGTACTAGAATTGGTTAATACACACACGAAAACATCACCAAAGGTGTACAGAAGTCATAGTTTGGTCTATTAGGGCCATTATGGCAGTCGGGGGTTGAACTGACCAAAGGCTTTAAATAGACGATGCCGGCTATGCAAAAATACGTGAAAATTCCGATGTCCTGAAATGCAGCCCAACGTACCAGAATTGCTTAATACACACACGAAAACATCACCAAAGGTGTACAGAAGTCATAGTTTGGTCTATTAGGGCCATTATGGCAGTCAGAGGTTGAACTGACCAAAGGCTTTAAATAGACGATGCCGGCTATGCAAAAATACGTGAAAATTCCGATGTCCTGAAATGCAGCCCAACGTACCAGAATTGCTTAAAAAAATAAACACACGAAAACATCACCAAAGGTGTACAGAAGTCATAGTTTGGTCTATTAGGGCCATTATGGCAGTCAGAGGTTGAACTGACCAAAGGCGTCAAATCGACGATGCCGGCTATGCAAAAATACGTGAAAATTCCGATGTCACGTAATGCAGCCCAACGTATCGGAATCGGTTAATACACACGCGAAAACATCATCAAAGGTGTACAGAAGTCATAGTTTGGTCTATTAGGGCCATTATGGCAGTCAGAGGTTGAGCTGACCAAAGGCTTCAAATCGACTATACAAAAATACGTGAAAATTCCGATGTCCTGAAATGCAGCCCAACGTACCAGAATTGCTTAATACACACACGAAAACATCATCAAAGGTGTACAGAAGTCATAGTTTGGTCTATTAGGGCCATTATGGCAGTCAGAGGTTGAACTGACCAAAGGCGTCAAATCGACGATGCCGGCTATGCAAAAATACGTGAAAATTCCGATGTCACGGAATGCAGCCCAACGTATCGGAATCGGTTAATACACACACGAAAACATCACCAAAGGTGTACAGAAGTCATAGTTTGGTCTATTAGGGCCATTATGGCAGTCAGAGGTTGAACTGACCAAAGGCTTCAAATCGACTATGCAAAAATACGTGAAAATTCCGATGTTCTGAAATGCAGCCCAACGTACCAGAATTGGTTAATACACACACGAAAACATCACCAAAGGTGTACAGAAGTCATAGTTTGGTCTATTAGGGCCATTATGGCAGTTGGGGGTTGAACTGACCAAAGGCGTCAAATCGACGATGCCGGCTATGCAAAAATACGTGAAAATTCCGATGTCACGGAATGCAGCCCAACGTATCGGAATCGGTTAATACACACACGAAAACATCACCAAAGGTGTACAGAAGTCATAGTTTGGTCTATTAGGGCCATTATGGCAGTCAGAGGTTGAACTGACCAAAGGCTTCAAATCGACTATGCAAAAATACGTGAAAATTCCGATGTTCTGAAATGCAGCCCAACGTACCAGAATTGCTTAATACACACACGAAAACATCATCAAAGGTGTACAGAAGTCATAGTTTGGTCTATTAGGGCCATTATGGCAGTCAGAGGTTGAACTGACCAAAGGCGTCAAATCGACGGCTATGCAAAAATATGTGAAAATTCCGATGTCACGTAATGCAGCCCCACGTATCGGAATAGCTTAATACACACACGAAAACATCACCAAAGGTGTACAGAAGTCATAGTTTGGTCTATTAGGGCCATTATGGCAGCCAGAGGTTGAACTGACCAAAGGCGTCAAATCGACGATGCCGGCTATGCAAAAATACGTGAAAATTCCGATGTCACGTAATGCAGCCCAACGTATCGGAATCGGTTAATACACACGCGAAAACATCATCAAAGGTGTACAGAAGTCATAGTTTGGTCTATTAGGGCCATTATGGCAGTCAGAGGTTGAGCTGACCAAAGGCTTCAAAGCGACTATGCAAAAATCGGCTATGCAAAAATACGTGAAAATTCCGATGTCCTGAAATGCAGCCCAACGTACCAGAATTGCTTAATACAAACACGAAAACATCATCAAAGGTGTACAGAAGTCATAGTTTGGTCTATTAGGGCCATTATGGCAGTCAGAGGTTGAACTGACCAAAGGCTTTAAATAGACGATGCCGGCTATGCAAAAATACGTGAAAATTCCGATGTCCTGAAATGCAGCCCAACGTACCAGAATTGCTTAAAAAAATAAACACACGAAAACATCACCAAAGGTGTACAGAAGTCATAGTTTGGTCTATTAGGGCCATTATGGCAGTCAGAGGTTGAACTGACCAAAGGCGTCAAATCGACGATGCCGGCTATGCAAAAATACGTGAAAATTCCGATGTCACGTAATGCAGCCCAACGTATCGGAATCGGTTAATACACACGCGAAAACATCATCAAAGGTGTACAGAAGTCATAGTTTGGTCTATTAGGGCCATTATGGCAGTCAGAGGTTGAGCTGACCAAAGGCTTCAAATCGACTATACAAAAATACGTGAAAATTCCGATGTCCTGAAATGCAGCCCAACGTACCAGAATTGCTTAATACACACACGAAAACATCATCAAAGGTGTACAGAAGTCATAGTTTGGTCTATTAGGGCCATTATGGCAGTCAGAGGTTGAACTGACCAAAGGCGTCAAATCGACGATGCCGGCTATGCAAAAATACGTGAAAATTCCGATGTCACGGAATGCAGCCCAACGTATCGGAATCGGTTAATACACACACGAAAACATCACCAAAGGTGTACAGAAGTCATAGTTTGGTCTATTAGGGCCATTATGGCAGTCAGAGGTTGAACTGACCAAAGGCTTCAAATCGACTATGCAAAAATACGTGAAAATTCCGATGTTCTGAAATGCAGCCCAACGTACCAGAATTGGTTAATACACACACGAAAACATCACCAAAGGTGTACAGAAGTCATAGTTTGGTCTATTAGGGCCATTATGGCAGTTGGGGGTTGAACTGACCAAAGGCGTCAAATCGACGATGCCGGCTATGCAAAAATACGTGAAAATTCCGATGTCACGGAATGCAGCCCAACGTATCGGAATCGGTTAATACACACACGAAAACATCACCAAAGGTGTACAGAAGTCATAGTTTGGTCTATTAGGGCCATTATGGCAGTCAGAGGTTGAACTGACCAAAGGCTTCAAATCGACTATGCAAAAATACGTGAAAATTCCGATGTTCTGAAATGCAGCCCAACGTACCAGAATTGCTTAATACACACACGAAAACATCATCAAAGGTGTACAGAAGTCATAGTTTGGTCTATTAGGGCCATTATGGCAGTCAGAGGTTGAACTGACCAAAGGCGTCAAATCGACGGCTATGCAAAAATATGTGAAAATTCCGATGTCACGTAATGCAGCCCCACGTATCGGAATCGCTTAATACACACACGAAAACATCACCAAAGGTGTACAGAAGTCATAGTTTGGTCTATTAGGGCCATTATGGCAGCCAGAGGTTGAACTGACCAAAGGCGTCAAATCGACGATGCCGGCTATGCAAAAATACGTGAAAATTCCGATGTCACGTAATGCAGCCCAACGTATCGGAATCGGTTAATACACACGCGAAAACATCATCAAAGGTGTACAGAAGTCATAGTTTGGTCTATTAGGGCCATTATGGCAGTCAGAGGTTGAGCTGACCAAAGGCTTCAAATCGACTATGCAAAAATCGGCTATGCAAAAATACGTGAAAATTCCGATGTCCTGAAATGCAGCCCAACGTACCAGAATTGCTTAATACACACACGAAAACATCATCAAAGGTGTACAGAAGTCATAGTTTGGTCTATTAGGGCCATTATGGCAGTCAGAGGTTGAACTGACCAAAGGCTTCAAATCGACTATGCAAAAATACGTGAAAATTCCGATGTTCTGAAATGCAGCCCAACGTACCAGAATTGCTTAATACACACACGAAAACATCATCAAAGGTGTACAGAAGTCATAGTTTGGTCTATTAGGTTGAACTGACCAAAGGCGTCAAATCGACGATGCCGGCTATGCAAAAATACGTGAAAATTCCGATGTCACGTAATGCAGCCCAACGTATCGGAATCGGTTAATACACACGCGAAAACATCATCAAAGGTGTACAGAAGTCATAGTTTGGTCTATTAGGGCCATTATGGCAGTCAGAGGTTGAGCTGACCAAAGGCTTCAAATCGACTATGCAAAAATCGGCTATGCAAAAATACGTGAAAATTCCGATGTCCTGAAATTCAGCCCAACGTACTAGAATTGGTTAATACACACACGAAAACATCACCAAAGGTGTACAGAAGTCATAGTTTGGTCTATTAGGGCCATTATGGCAGTCAGAGGTTGAACTGACCAAAGGCGTCAAATCGACGGCTACGCAAAAATATGTGAAAATTCCGATGTCACGTAATGCAGCCCCACGTATCGGAATAGCTTAATACACACACGAAAACATCACCAAAGGTGTACAGAAGTCATAGTTTGGTCTATTAGGGCCGTTATGGCAGCCAGAGGTTGAACTGACCAAAGGCGTCAAATCGACGATGCCGGCTATGCAAAAATACGTGAAAATTCCGATGTCACGTAATGCAGCCCAACGTATCGGAATCGGTTAATACACACGCGAAAACATCATCAAAGGTGTACAGAAGTCATAGTTTGGTCTATTAGGGCCATTATGGCAGTCAGAGGTTGAGCTGACCAAAGGCTTCAAATCGACTATGCAAAAATCGGCTATGCAAAAATACGTGAAAATTCCGATGTCCTGAAATGCAGCCCAACGTACCAGAATTGCTTAATACACACACGAAAACATCATCAAAGGTGTACAGAAGTCATAGTTTGGTCTATTAGGGCCATTATGGCAGTCAGAGGTTGAACTGACCAAAGGCTTCAAATCGACTATGCAAAAATACGTGAAAATTCCGATGTTCTGAAATGCAGCCCAACGTACCAGAATTGCTTAATACACACACGAAAACATCATCAAAGGTGTACAGAAGTCATAGTTTGGTCTATTAGGTTGAACTGACCAAAGGCGTCAAATCGACGATGCAAAAATCGGCTATGCAAAAATACGTGAAAATTCCGATGTCCTGAAATGCAGCCCAACGTATCGGAATTGGTTAATACACACGCGAAAACATCATCAAAGGTGTACAGAAGTCATAGTTTGGTCTATTAGGGCCATTATGGCAGTCAGAGGTTGAGCTGACCAAAGGCTTCAAATCGACTATGCAAAAATCGGCTATGCAAAAATACGTGAAAATTCCGATGTCCTGAAATGCAGCCCAACGTACCAGAATTGCTTAATACACACACGAAAACATCATCAAAGGTGTACAGAAGTCATAGTTTGGTCTATTAGGGCCATTATGGCAGTCAGAGGTTGAACTGACCAAAGGCTTCAAATCGACTATGCAAAAATACGTGAAAATTCCGATGTTCTGAAATGCAGCCCAACGTACCAGAATTGCTTAATACACACACGAAAACATCATCAAAGGTGTACAGAAGTCATAGTTTGGTCTATTAGGTTGAACTGACCAAAGGCGTCAAATCGACGATGCCGGCTATGCAAAAATACGTGAAAATTCCGATGTCACGTAATGCAGCCCAACGTATCGGAATCGGTTAATACACACGCGAAAACATCATCAAAGGTGTACAGAAGTCATAGTTTGGTATATTAGGGCCATTATGGCAGTCAGAGGTTGAGCTGACCAAAGGCTTCAAATCGACTATGCAAAAATCGACTATGCAAAAATACGTGAAAATTCCGATGTCCTGAAATGCACCCCAACGTACCAGAATTGCTTAATACACACACGAAAACATCATCAAAGGTGTACAGAAGTCATAGTTTGGTCTATTAGGGCCATTATGGCAGTCAGAGGTTGAACTGACCAAAGGCTTCAAATCGACTATGCAAAAATACGTGAAAATTCCGATGTTCTGAAATGCAGCCCAACGTACCAGAATTGCTTAATACACACACGAAAACATCATCAAAGGTGTACAGAAGTCATAGTTTGGTCTATTAGGGCCATTATGGCAGTCAGAGGTTGAACTGACCAAAGGCGTCAAATCGACGATGCCGGCTCTGCAAAAATACGTGAAAATTCCGATGTCACGTAATGCAGCCCAACGTATCGGAATCGGTTAATACACACGCGAAAACATCATCAAAGGTGTACAGAAGTCATAGTTTGGTCTATTAGGGCCATTATGGCAGCCAGAGGTTGAACTGACCAAAGGCGTCAAATCGACGATGCCGGCTATGGAAAAATACGTGAAAATTCCGATGTCACGTAATGCAGCCCAACGTATCGGAATCGGTTAATACACACGCGAAAACATCATCAAAGGTGTACAGAAGTCATAGTTTGGTATATTAGGGCCATTATGGCAGTCAGAGGTTGAGCTGACCAAAGGCTTCAAATCGACTATGCAAAAATCGGCTATGCAAAAATACGTGAAAATTCCGATGTCCTGAAATGCAGCCCAACGTACCAGAATTGCTTAATACACACACGAAAACATCATCAAAGGTGTACAGAAGTCATAGTTTGGTCTATTAGGGCCATTATGGCAGTCAGAGGTTGAGCTGACCAAAGGCTTCAAATCGACTATGCAAAAATACGTGAAAATTCCGATGTCCTGAAATGCAGCCCAACGTATCGGAATTGGTTAATACACACACGAAAACATCACCAAAGGTGTACAGAAGTCATAGTTTGGTCTATTAGGGCCATTATGGCAGTCGGGGGTTGAACTGACCAAAGGCTTTAAATAGACGATGCCGGCTATGCAAAAATACGTGAAAATTCCGATGTCCTGAAATGCAGCCCAACGTACCAGAATTGCTTAATACACACACGAAAACATCACCAAAGGTGTACAGAAGTCATAGTTTGGTCTATTAGGGCCATTATGGCAGTCGGGGGTTGAACTGACCAAAGGCGTCAAATCGACGATGCCGGCTATGCAAAAATACGTGAAAATTCCGATGTCACGTAATGCAGCCCAACGTATCGGAATCGGTTAATACACACACGAAAACATCATCAAAGGTGTACAGAAGTCATAGTTTGGTCTATTAGGGCCATTATGGCAGTCAGAGGTTGAGCTGACCAAAGGCTTCAAATCGACTATGCAAAAATCGGCTATGCAAAAATACGTGAAAATTCCGATGTCCTGAAATGCAGCCCAACGTACTAGAATTGGTTAATACACACACGAAAACATCACCAAAGGTGTACAGAAGTCATAGTTTGGTCTATTAGGGCCATTATGGCAGTTGGGGGTTGAACTGACCAAAGGCGTCAAATCGACGATGCCGGCTATGCAAAAATACGTGAAAATTCCGATGTCACGGAATGCAGCCCAACGTATCGGAATCGGTTAATACACACACGAAAACATCACCAAAGGTGTACAGAAGTCATAGTTTGGTCTATTAGGGCCATTATGGCAGTCAGAGGTTGAACTGACCAAAGGCTTCAAATCGACTATGCAAAAATACGTGAAAATTCCGATATTCTGAAATGCAGCCCAACGTACCAGAATTGCTTAATACACACACGAAAACATCATCAAAGGTGTACAGAAGTCATAGTTTGGTCTATTAGGGCCATTATGGCAGTCAGAGGTTGAACTGACCAAAGGCGTCAAATCGACGATGCCGGCTATGCAAAAATATGTGAAAATTCCGATGTCACGTAATGCAGCCCCACGTATCGGAATCGCTTAATACTCACGCGAAAACATCATCAAAGGTGTACAGAAGTCATAGTTTGGTCTATTAGGGCCATTAT